>JBBGZY010001486.1:0-703296 GCA_037952925.1 Lithobates clamitans | reverse complement strand
CTTCCGGGTTGGGGTGCTCTTATAGCGGCCGGACGGCCGCTATGTGAGCTTACAGCCTTCTGACACTGCACTCATCGAGGATACCGCTGTGGGTAAGTGCTGCCGCCCTCTCTCTCCCCCTATCTCCCCAGTCCTGAACAATATCGTTTTTCACTTCCTGTATCCCTGTTGAATTTTCTCATGTGTTTTACTTATATGGCGCTCCCTGTGTGATCGCCTTTGTATTACTGGAGTACCTTTCCGATACTCCTGTTTGTACACCACCTTCAACCGGCTACCTTAACCCCTTCTAGATGGTTGTTCTTGACTACTGGGCTACTTCTTTTTAAGACTCTGCTGTTATGGTAATTCATTACTATTTTTGCTTGCAGCCATGACTGTGACCCTCTTTTGATATACATCTCTAGCCCACCTGTGTGTGGAGGGGAGGAGGGGCTTGCAGTGCCATCCTTACAGCGGCTGATGCCCCCTGTATATTCGCTATAGGACCCTTTACTATATGGTCCGCAATCTATGTGTCTACAATTATTAGTACTCCTGGGGTGAGTGCCAGTTTTATCGCTGTGTGCAACTCTTTCTAATATAGCCTTTCTCGTTACACTCCATACCAGGGGTCTCTCCCCTCCCTGCTCCTTCCCTTTCCCCTTTTCCCTTTCCCCCCTCTCCCCCCCCCCTTTTCCCCCCCCCCCTCCCCTTCCTCCCTCCCCCTTTTCCCGTTCCCCCCTTCCCCCCTTCCCCCCCCCCCCTTTTCCTTTCTTCTTCCCTTTTTCCCCCCTCCCCCCCTTTCCCCCTCCCCCCCTTTCCCCCTCCCCCCTTTCCCCCCCCCCCTTCCCTCTCCCCCCCCTTTTTTCCTTCCCCTCCCCCCACTGTCACTTACCTTCACTGTTTTTTAGGTTTTTCATTTGCACACTGGCTTTTCCGGCACGCCCCCCCCTACTTCTCTTTCATATACTCGATATTCAGTATATAATTTTATAAAATTTACTTATTTAGAGGCTGTTTGTTATCCCCTGTGTCCGCCACAGGGGGAACCACTTGGGGCCTTGTACACCCACAGGGAATTGCTGAACGGGTGAGCTCATCCTTTTTCTACCTAGACTGTATGTTAATGTTTAAAGTAGTGTTTAATACATCTTGCTGCATTGAGAATATAGATTTCCTTGTTTTGTATTGGTTATAATTATTGTATGTTGTATCACAGATTCTGCTCTCCTGAGGAAGCGGTTAAAACCGCGAAACCGGTCGAGAATCCAAGCTCTATCTGTGCCCACTATTACTATGGGTTGTAATCCAATTGGTTGTATTTACTGCTTCCGTTTTTAATTACAACTGTATGTGACATTGTCATTATTTTTAATTATGTTTTCTATTAAAATGTAATTCTTTTATATTTCTTCCTTTTTTCTTTTGTACTGAATACTTCACCTTACCTAGTACCGCAATAGTCCCCCCCGCCCTTAAAGGGCGTATTTTCCCTTACATGGGGTATTGAGACAATGACCGACAGATGCAGCTAACTGCGGCCACTCTCTGCCTCCTGCTTTGTGCTTTTGCATTGCTCCCCATGACATTGCTGCCCTACTCAACCAGATCCAGCCGAAACATCTGTCCACTGCCAGACACTTGAGACTCCAATGCTCCCTACTTCTACCGGACAACATTACTCTCTTACGTTGTCAAACACTGAAACCTTCCACCCTCCTTCCACTTCCTATGGGGGGAATAGAGGAGGAGCCGAGTCCTGACTTGTCACCCCATGACTGCTTCGAACGAATGTGGCTGGAGACCACGCATCTCCCCACCATGAGTGAAATACTCCTGCAGAATCCAGACCTAACAATTTTTGTTGATGGCTCCCGATTTGCTGATGAACGAGGCAAATACAACACAGGATACGCAGTCACCACTGAAAACACGGTTCTACAAGCTGAAGCCTTACCACCGGTGATGTCTGCACAGGAGGCAGAGCTGCAAGCACTTACTACAGCATGTAAATTGTCAGAGGGAAAAAGAGCCAACATTAATACGGACTCAAGATATGCTTTCGGCGTTGCCCATGATTTTGGTGTTATCAGGAAGGCCAGAGGATTCCTGACGGCTGCAGGAACACCTGTGAAACACAGCTCAGCTATCAAATATCTGATGGATGCCTTGCTTCTCCCAACCCAAGTAGCTATTATGAAAGTAAAAGCACATGGCAAACTGAACTCGAAGGAAGCCCGAGGCAATCATCTAGCCGATTCAGCTGCCAAACAAGCAGACAGCGGTCCATGGGAAGTGGAAAGCAGGGTGGTAGAAGACCACCCTGTGCTTACCCTACAGACTTTCCCAGTGGACAGTTTTTTTGAAAGAACTACAGGAAGCAGCAAGTCCAGATGAGAAGGAAAGCTGGAAGCGGAGGGGAGCAACCCTCAAGGATGGACTATTCGAGTGCAACAAGAAGCCTTTTCTACACAGGAGTAAGTACCCAGCCGTGGTGCAATGGGCACATGGAGCTGCCCACTTGTCAAAGACTCTTATGGACTCTCTTATCAACAAGTACTATGTAGCACCAGGAATTACTCCACTGACCAACAACTTCTGCAGATCATGCACTATCTGTGCCAAATGTAACCCAGGATGTACAGAAAAGGCACCGCAAAAGCACCTGGCAAAATCCCTATACCCCTTCCAGAGGATACAAATTGATCACATCCAAATGCCAAGAAGTGGCAAATTCGAATACGCCCTAGTGGTGGTGGACATGTTTTCCGCGTGGCCAGAAGCTTATCCGGTCGCCAATATGACTGCCAGGACCACTGCTAAGAAACTCCTCACCGAAATAATATGCAGATATTGGGTCCCAGAGGTGATAGAGGGTGACCAAGGCCCTGCCTTCACAGCCTCAGTAACCAAGGAAATCTGGACTGTACTGGGGGTTACCCTAGCTTTCCACACACCCTACCACCCCCAGAGTAGCGGGAAGGTTGAGAGAATGAATGGTAACTTAAAGACCCGAATGTTAAAAATGGCCCAAGAGACTGATATGCATTGGCCGGACAGCCTTCCCATTGCCCTATTCAGCGTCAGATACACACCTAAGGGAGAACACTCCCTATCCCCTTATGAGATTTTGTTTGGTTCAGCCCCTATACTTGGTTGTTACTTTCCACAACAGTTACAGTTGCAATCTGATGTGTTGACTAATTATGTAACCGCATTAGCATGACAATTAACCCGAATACTTGTAACAGAAGAAATAGGGAGTCCGCGCTAATGGGTGTAATTAGAAGCCTAGGTGGGAAGTATATTCCTAAATTGATAGACTGCTGCCCTCACATACGCTGACTCCACAGGGGGTGGAATGAGCGGAAAAAGTGAAAAAAGAAAAAAAGTGTGTGAGTGTGGCGCTGTCCCAGAGTTGTAAAAGAAATGTCTGCATATATACAATTATATCCAAGGTGTCATGTGTGTATTCCCTTAAGTGAAATATGTATGGCAGTTATTACCACTCCTGTGGGTTAAAGTGACTGGTGATTTAAACATAAGAAGCATAATGAGTGCAATAAATCGCATCCAAGGTGTCTAGTGCTATATTCCCTCAAAAGGAAAAAACAGTATTAACCACTGCTAAGAGCATGAAGTGGTCTGTGTCTAAACACTAGAAAACACAAAGTTGCAATAAATACATCACACGTGACATGCAAAAAATTCTAAAGTGTCTGGTGCTTAAAAAATAAATATTAAAATATAGAGAGTCACGGAGCCAAAGGGGGACCCTAAGCGCAGGGACGGCATGACAGTGCTGGACTGCACATCTGCCTGTCTCTGTAGGGTACAGTTCTCCTTTTAGAGAAGGGGAGGGGCTATAAGAGGAAAGTGTAGGAGATGTAGGAAGGGGAAGTGACGTCAGTCGAAGAGCGGTGGTGGACGAGATTAGCAGCACACCTCACCGCTCTTCACCTTCCCCTTCTCTAACACAGCATGGCGGCAAAGGAGGGCTTTATAGATCAGCTCAGAGCGGCGGTTGCCGCTAACGGCGTGGACTGGCTCCAGCAGCAGCTGCGGGTGATCGCTGACGGCGGGGCGACGGTGAGCGGGGGGGGGCCACCGACTCCTAGGGCGCGGCGGTCACGGCCGCCAGAGAGATACAGCCCTGTAGCTGGCTTGGGCTCATCCAGATCAGAGCAGCGTGGGATGGCAGCGGGAGAGGCCCAGACACCCACCATGCAGGGCAGGCAGAGGGATAGACGAGGAGAGGCCCGGGGGAATCGGAGGAAGGTCGGAGTGACTGGGGAAGGGTGCCCAGCAATGCACACGGCTCTTCCCCCCCCAGCAAGGCGCAGATGCTTACAACCCCCTGAGGGGTCAGCAGGAGAGGGACGGAGGGCTCGGGACACACGAGAACGCATCGCGGCAAATGGAGGAGGGGCACGGGCGACAGAGATGGCCAGTAGTCCGCCGCAGGGCGACAGCGGGTCAGCCAGAGAAGCCAGGGCCAGCGTGAGGGGAGGTAATGGATGGTCAGCACGCACCCCGCGAAATAGTAGACGCAGGAGTCCGTCACCAGGGGCATCCAGCGGGCCTAGCGGTATTCAAGGGAGGAGTGGCCGAGCTCAGCACCGCAGGCCCTCGGCAACCACTGCGACCGCAGCTGGGGTGCAACAAGAAGTTGGCAGGATGGACGAGCACGATGATCGGTCGGAAGGAGAGCTGCCCGGGTCTGACAGAGGCGACGATCAGGGACATCAAGCATCGCTGGTTCCAGGAGTGGCGGCTGTTGGGCCCAGTCCAGGGCAGCCCGGTGAGTGCGATTCTTCTAACCCTGTTACTGTTCTTTTGCATAATCTATTGGGGCAAAATGTGAAGGGTGGAGGTTCACGGTCGGGGGGTATAGTCAGGCCAGGGGGGGGCGGAGAACATATCGGCTCCACCGTCAGCATCAGCGCCCCAAACAGGGAATGAGGGTTTGCGGGAGTTGATAACTGGCCTAAAAGAGCTAGTAGCACATGTGGAATCAGGGTCAGGAGGTGGTCCGGCGACTGCGTGGACGACAGAGAGGAATACCCCGCAGACGGGGACCACCCCACCTCTTGCGGGTGACGTCCCGGTTTCGCTGGTGGCGGCTGTTACAGTGGTTGGGGTGCCCCCCTCTACAGCAGCAGTGGCTACGACTTCGGGGGACCAGATGAAGACAACTGAGAAAAAAGCCGATTCAGTTAGATTAGCAGATGCGGCAAGGAGCGAGGTATATGTCTGCTTTGAGGGCCCGTTGGGGGCTCATTTAAAAGCAGAGATAAAGGAAAAAATATGGAAGGGCGAATACTTGGAAATTTTCACGTTGCTGCCGTTAGAGAAATTTAATCTGGATAGGTTAAAACTGGTAGAGGGAAAAAAGGAGGATGAGGAGAAGCGAACGTTCTCCAATTGGCTACAAGCGTTCGCCATTTTGGCGAGTGTGGTAGGCGAGAAAGCGCCAGAACATTGTTCAGCGCTGTTCGTGTACCTAGAGGCCATTAGTGAGGCCCATAGAACATATGGGGGCATGGCGCGGCTACGCTATGATGAGCAATTTCGTCAGAGGATGGCTGTGAGACCGAATCTACGCTGGGATCACAAGGACATCAGCTTGTGGATGAGGTTGATGACGGCAGCGAGGGCCCCTAGTCAGTTTTTTCAGGCAGGGGTCGGAGGTTCAGCAGCCCCAGGACAACCGGCCAAGAAAAAAATGGGGATATTGCTGGCAATTTAATGAAGGAACCTGCAGATTTGGAGCCAACTGTCGTTTCAAGCATTTGTGTTCCGGCTGCGCGGGATCCCATGCATTGGCAAAATGTTTCAAAGGAAAAGGACACGCTGGAGATACTTCAGGTAAGAGGGAGGACTCCGGTACGGGTGGAAAGGATGCGGCCTTTCCTCAATAGGTACCCTGACCGGGCAGCGGCCGCCACGCTGGAGGCAGGTTTTAGGGAGGGTTTTCACATTCCTTGTGCCTTGGCGGAGATGCCGCCTGAGGCCAAGAATCTGCGGTCGGCCTTGCTGCATGCAGCAGTGGTCTCTGAAAAATTGGGAAAAGAGGTTTCATTGGGACGCATGGCGGGTCCTTTTCGGGAAAGACCACTACAAAGGTTAGTGGTCTCCCCTTTGGGTGTGGTACCAAAAAGAGAGCCGAACAAGTTTAGACTCATACACCACCTCTCCTTCCTGAAGGGAGGGTCGGGGAACGATGCTATAGCCCCAGAAGAGTGTGCGGTTACGTACACATCTTTTGACGCAGCGGTCGCATGGGTTAAGAGATATGGGCAGGGGTCTTTAATGGCCAAGTCCGATATCGAATCGGCTTTTCGGCTTTTGCCAGTTCATCCCGACAGTTTCAGGTGGCTAGGCTGTAAATGGGAAGGGGCCTACTATGTAGACCGATGTCTTCCAATGGGATGCTCTATATCCTGTGCTCTTTTCAAAACGTTCAGTTCGTTCTTGGAATGGGCAGCTCGGGATGTGGCAGGTATCAATTCAGTCATCCATTATTTGGAGGACTTCTTATGTGTGGGTCCAGCGGGTTCCAACATATGTGCAGTGCTTTTGGGGACTTTGCAGTATTTAGCGGAAAGATTTTGGGTTCAATGAGGATGGAATGCAGAATTCCGCAGGACAAACTGTTGAAGTTGAAAGAGGAGGTTCGTGGGACTATTGGAGTTAGGAAATTGCAGCTTTGCCAACTCCAATCTCTGCTAGGTAAGCTAAACTTCGCTTGCTGAATCATTCCTATGGGCCAAATTTTCTGTAGGCGGCTGTCAGCCGCCACTGCAGGGATCCGGGCACCGACACATTTTGTGAGTCTGAATAGAGACCACAGGGAGGACTTACGGATGTGGCAGGTATTCTTGGAGTCTTTCAATGGAAGGGCTCTATGGATGTCAGGGCCGATCAGCAACTGTGACCTAGAGTTATTTACTGATGCGGCCGGTTCAACTGGGTTTGGGGCTTTCTGTAAGGGCCACTGGAGTGCTGCCAAGTGGCCAGCGGCTTGGCGGGAGGCTGGGTTCTTAAAGAACCTGGTTCTCTTGGAGTTGTTCCCCATTGTTTTGGCCATGGAGCTGTGGGGTGAGTCATTTCGAAACCTTAAGGTCCGCTTCAATTGCGACAATCTGGAGGTGGTGCAAGTGGTTAATCGGCTGATCGCGGCATCAGTGCCGGTGGTCAGGCTTTTGCGCCATCTAGTACTTCGTTGTTTACAATTGAATGCGTTCATTTATGCTGTGCATCTACCAGGGACCGAGAACACCTTGGCTGAGGCTTTGTCTCGTTTTCAGTGGGACAGGTTCCGGAGGTTGGCACCAGAGGCAGATCATCAGGGGGTTGCCTGTCCCAGCTGGATATGGAACATTGCCTTGGAACAGCAGCAAAATGGATTCAGCGATCCGTGAGTATGGCTACATAGAATGCCTACTCTAAGGTATGGATGGAGTGGTTCGCCTTTCTGAATGACTTGGGCATGGGATCTGATGATCCGGACGTGGACAAGGCAGTGCTGTACTTTATCATTAGGGACTTTGAAAACGGTATCTCGGCAGCTGCAATCAATCGTGAATTGGCAGATTTGGCCTTCCTTTTTAAATGGCAGGGGAGTCGGGACCATACAAAGGAATTTTGGTTACGACAAGCAGTCAAGGGATATAGAAAAGCGTACAAACAGAGGGATGGGAGGCGCCCCGTCTCATTAGAAATGCTTAAGCAGTTGATGCTAAGTTTGGAAAGGGTCAGCAGATCCGAGTACGAATGTGTACTATTCAAAGCAGCGTTCTTGCTGGCCTTTTTTGGGTCGCTGAGGAAAATTGAGCTGGTGAGCTTTTCAAAGAGGGTTCCGGGTACTCTTTTCAACGGGGAGGTTGAAGTATGGGTGGATAGGGTCCGCATATGGATTAATAGGTCAAAAACGGATCAAGCGGGGAGAGGCAAATATCTGGAGTTTGGGAAGATTGCGGAGCATAGCATATGCCCGGTTAGGATTGTGGGAGCTTTCATGGAGGTCAGGTCTGCTTTTACCGGCCCCTTCTTGATACATGAGGACGGTTTGTGTCTTATAAAATACCAGTTTGTAACGGTTTTTAAGAAATGCGTGGTCAGGGTGGGATGTGACCCTTTACAATTCTCCTCGCATTCTTTCAGGATTGGGGCGGCCACAGAGGCTGCCAGGGCGGGTTTGAGTCAGGAGATAATTAGACGTATTGGCAGATGGGATTCAGATAGATTCAAACTGTATGTCCGCCCTCACATGGTTCAAATGTAAGTTTAGCTTGGTTTTGTTTATGAGTGGGAGTTGGGTATTAAGGTTCATGAGGTTGTATTATTTATTTCGTTAACAGGTCAAGATGTATGTCTGGTTTGGGTACTCGGTCACTCCTATGTGTTTTGGGGGGCCAAGAGAGCGGACGCTCGGCCGAATGGCAGACAGCTTCGTATTCCCAGACAAGAGGCCCTCATAAGGTGGATTGGGGTTCCGGGCATGCAGTGGAATAGGGTGGGGAAGTGCATAGATTCTCCCGCCTGGATAGGGCCCCTGATGTATTGTTATTGCATGTGGGTGGAAATGACATGGGAGCTAGATCCATGAGGGACCTTATCAGAGACATCAAGTGCGATTTTCTGCGTTTAAAAGCTGCTTATCCCAAGATGGTCTTAGTGTGGTCTGATATGGTAGGGAGGTTATCGTGGTGCTGGGCTTTGTCGGATAAAAAAGTGGATAGGGCTAGGATAAAAGTAAATAAAGAAGTGAGACTTTTTTTTATAAGGAATGGGGGCTTAGCCATTCGTCATAGGGAGTTGAAGGTTGACACATGGCGTTATTTGCGCAGCGATGGTGTACATCTTAATGAGGTGGGCACGGACCTATGGTCATTAGGCTTACAGGAAGGCATACATAGAGGGCTTAGTGTGTGGAGGTGCTCGCAAGGGTAAGGGGTTACCCCTTTCGTGCTGTGGCAGTTGTTGTTTTCCTTTAATAGGATAAGTTCTGTTACAAGTTGTAACATGTGTACCCATCCAAGGATGGGGGGTTGTTTGATGGTACCCATCCAGATGATGGGAGGTTTTGCTGGTACCCATACATGGAAGGATGGGGATTGAAGTTGGTACCTTCAGGCCTTAAGGGTTAACCTGCAGGAGTTAGAAATGCTAGGTCACTGGGGTATGTTGTGATAATGCCGTGTCAGGGGTTTCCGACTGGCAGGTTTTAAATTAAGGAGGTTGTACCAGTGACCAGGGTCATAGTCATCGTTCTTACTGAGAAAGTTACCTTAACAAGTTATTTAAGAAAGTACAGTTATTTATAATATTTATGTTAATTTATACGTTTGAATAAAAGGCCACAAGGCCATTTTACTCCAAAAACTAGTCCGAGTCATCTATGATGTTTTTGGAGGGAGGGTATGTACGGGTAGGATGGTATTAGGTATATGGGCTTAAGTCCTACAGTGTCATGCTCTACAAACATTGCAAATAACAAAGTGATAAGTGCCCTATAAAGATGTCACTCTGAAAAGTACTAAACACACGTGCCATGCAATTGGTTCTATGATAATAAACAGTTCATATGGGTATGTGCCCGGTGCACTATAAGTGAAAAAAGGCATCCGTTGTAGGATTCCTCAAAGCACACAACAGGTGTTAATCCAGTGCTGGTGTCTCGCGTTGTGATTGTGCAGAGACTCACCAGCTGTATGTCCCCTGCAGGGGTAACGAGTAGTCACAGTATGTGCCACTGTGCAGCAGTACTTGGCAAGACCAGGACCAGGATGATATCATAAGGACATAAGAAGAAATGATTCCATAGTGTGAAACCGTTTAAAAACACTATTTATTAGGTCAGATAAAAAGGGTACTCACATTGTAGTGGAAAAAATGAGCGGTGTACAATGCTTACAAAGATGTTCCTAAGCGTCAGCTTTGCAGGGAGATGTCAGCAAGGCATTCAGTCAAAGGCCACGCCCTACGTACGTTTCGTCACACGGACTTCTACGGCACATACTGTGACTACTCGTTACCCCTGCAGGGGACATACATCTGGTGAGTCTCTGCACAATCACAACGCAAGACACCAGCACTGGATTAACTCCTGTTGTGTGCTTTGAGGAATCCTACAACGGACGCCTTTTTTCACTTATGGTGCACCGGCCACATACCCATATGAACTGTTTATTATCATAGAACCAATTGCATGGCACGTGTGTTTAGTACTTTTCAGAGTGACCTCTTTATAGGGCACTTGTCACTTTGTTATTTGCAATGTTTGTAGAGCAATATTTTAATATCTATTCATTTAGCACCAGACACTTTAGAATTTTTTGCATGTCACGTGTGATGTATTTATTGCAACTTTGTGTTTTCTAGTGTTTAGACACAGACCACTTCATGCTCTTAGCAGTGGTTAATACTGTTTTTTCCTTTTGAGGGAATATAGCACTAGACACCTTGGATGCGATGTATTGCACTCATTATGCTTCTTATGTTTAAATCACCAGTCACTTTAACCCACAGGAGTGGTAATAACTGCCATACATATTTCACTTAAGGGAATACACACATGACACCTTGGATATAAAATTGTATATATGCAGACATTTCTTTTACAACTCTGGGACAGCGCCACACTCACACACTTTTCTTTTTTTAACCCGAATACTTGCCCAGGTGTTTTCTTCCATTCCAGATCGTGAATTAGATACAGGAACACACCAACTACTGCCTGGAGATTGGATGTGTCAGGGCTGGGCTCAGCCCTTCCTTCTCTGAGCTGGCCGCTCAGCTGTCGGCTAATTGCCAGCTCCCATCTCTCTCCACAGTTACCCAGCTGTTGATTCTGCTCGTCAGTCCTGCCTACTTAAAGCCGTCCAGCTCACTTGATCTCTGCCTTCGCCTTTGTCAACATCACAGAGACTTTCTCCTGCATTCCTGTTGAAGACTTGCTAAGCTGACGTTCCTTCTGGCTTCTGATTCTGCTTGCTGTACTACTACATTTATCTCTGGCTCTCTGACATTTGCTTGGATGACTATCCGATCCAGTTACTGAACTCTGGCTTGTTTTGACTACGTTTATTCTGTTTACCTTATTATTATTAAACAAGTGTGATTTAACTATACTTCTGTCTGATTCATGGTTACTGATATTAGGCGAAGGCCATGAATTCAGAAGATACAGTCAATCCACTCGTTGGTAATATTTTTTCCAGATTGGATGAGCAAGATCACCGCATGGATCTGTTTGCCATACGCTCCTGAGTCGCACGGCTCACCTGGAGACTCCCACTGTGGCTGCTCCGGTAAAACCTGAGTTGCAGGCCGTCCCTGCTGCTGCGCCAGTCTCTGTGCAGGCACCCGCCTCGAGTATTACCTCTATAAGAGGTATGTCTGGTTCCACTCCACTTCCCCAGCGATTTGGGAGCGATCCAGTTCAATGCAGAAGGTTTCTCAACCAGGTTGAGATTTACTTTGAGATGCTGCCCCAGGCGTTTCCCATGGACAGAAGCAAAGTAGGTTTTGTGATATCTTTGCTTTCTGAGAGAACCTTGGCCAGGGCAAACCCTCTATGGGAGACGCAAAAACCTGTTGTCTTGAGTTACCCTGAGTTTGTGGCCTCCTTTAAAAGGATATTTGATGTTCCCACATGCTCCACTTCTGCTGTCAAGTGCCTCATGTCCATCAGAGTACGAGAACTGTTGCCGACTACGCCATTGAATTCCGTACTCTGGCAGCAGAGGTTGCTTGGAACAATGAGGCCCTCGTGGCTGCTTTTTCTCATGGTCTCTTGGATTCCAGCAAGGATGAGATAGCAGCCCAAGATATACCCACTGAGCTGGAAAGGTTGATCACGTTTGCCATCCTCATTGACTCCAGATTCAACGAAAGACTCTCTTTTAAGGAGCGATTGCGGAATCCTCCTGTACATTTTCCTCCGAGCTTTGCAGTCCCACCTGTGCCTCCCTCACCTCCCATGCCTCCTGGTACAGAGTCGGTCAGTGAAGATGAACCCATGCACTTGGGCTTCATGCATCTCTCTGCGGATGAGAGAGCCTTTAGGAGGAGGGAGAGATTGTGCCTTTATTGTGGCCAGGCAGGTCACTTTTTGAAGTCTTTTCCTACCCGTCCAGGGAACGCCCGAACCTTGAGGTCTGTCATGGACAGACCTTAGGTGGCGTTGTTTCATCCCCAGTTATCCAGAAGGATAAGCCCCTGGTTTCGGTCACCCTTTCTTGGGCTGAGATACAGGCTCCAATCGACTCTGGGGCTGCAGGCCTGTTCATTGATGCTGCCTTTATATCGCAGCACTCGATTCCATTGCAGCTGCATGACACTCCACTTGCCATTGAGGCTCTTGACGGGAGACCTCTACAGCCTGCCCATGTGACTCATGAGACGGTTCGGCTGTCCATGGCCGTAGGGGCCTTTCACCATGAGTTAATCCAATTCCAAGTTATTTCCTTACCTAGGTTTCCGCTGGTTATTGGTTATCTTTGGTTACAGAGGCACAACCCCTCTTTTGATTGGCTCCGTGCTGAGGTTCTCTCCTGGTCACCACATCTCCGTGGTCTTCGTTCCACTTGGGCACAAGTTCAGGAGGCTTTGCAATATGCTAACGATAGGTATAGACTCCATGCTGACCGCAGATGCCTGCCTGTGCCTTCCTACCAGGTTGGGGACAGAGTCTGGCTGACGTCCTGCAACCTCCGACTTCGTGTTCCTCCTTTGAAGTTCGCACCTCGGTTTATTGGGCCTTTCCGTATCCTTCGCAGGATTAACCCAGTGGCTTACGCCTAGGACCTTCCTCCTAGTATGCACATCTCAAATGTGTTGTCTCATGTCTCCTTATTGAAACCTTTGGTCTGCAACCGCTTTACCACCTCGGTGCCACGTCCTCACCTTATACAGGTTGAGAACCATGAGGAGTATGAAGTACAATCCATTGTTGACTCCCGTAGGTTCCGTGGGCGCATGCAGTACCTAGTGCATTGGAAGGGGTACGGTCCGGAGGGACGCTCTTGGGTCTCATCCTCGGACGTACATGCCCCTGTCCTCCTCCGTGATTTCCATAGACGTTTTCCCCTCAAGTCCGGTGGTCCTCCGAGGGGGAAGGGTCGTTGAGGAGGGGGTACTGTCAGGGCTGGGCTCAGCCCTTCCTTCTCTGAGCTGGCCAGTCAGCTGTCGGCTAATTGCCAGCTCCCATCTCTCTCCACAGTTACCCTGCTGTTGTTGATTCTGCTCGTCGGTCCTGCCTACTTAAAGCCGTCCAGCTCACTTGATCTCTGCCTTTGCCTTTGTCAACATCAGAGACTTTTTCCTGCGTTCCTGTTGAAGACATGCTCGGCTGACGTTCCTTCTGGCTCCTGATCCTGCTTGCTGTACTACTACGTTTATCTCGGACTCTCTGACATTTGCTTGGCTGACTACCCGATCTGGTTACTGAACTCTGGCTTGTTTTGACTACGTTTATTCTGTTTACCTTATTATTATTATTATTATTTTTAAACAAGTGTGATTTAACTTTACTTCTGTCTCAGTCTGATTCATGGTTCTGGTGCTGGTAAAGACGTTTGTGGGAAAGCACTCACTTGATCCAAGATATGAGGGTCTATTCCAAGTTTTGCTGACCACAGCCACCTCAGTCAAATTTAACAGGAAGAACACCTGGATACACACTTCCCACTGCAAGAAAGCTCCAACCCCTAAGGACAAAATCCCGCCCACTTCACGACGACCATGCTGCATATCCTCTTTCTGTTTGGTCTAGGGGGGGCCCAGGAGGTGGCCATCACAAAAAATAACATAATTACATTTTGGTATAACTCTTCAAACCCACATGTGGCCCCCTTAAATTTTGATTACTGTGACATAGTACCTTGTCCGTTTTGACCCTTCATGGCAATGCCATTGGTACAGCGACATCCCTGATGATAAGGATATATATATATATATATATATGTGTGTGTCATAGACAGTTACTGGGGACAGAGTTGTTGTTCCTGGGGGGCAGTATGTTGGAACACAGGGCCAGACTGGGGGTACCAGCCACAGAGTGCACTAGACAAGAAAGATAAAAATAGAAAATTCCCTGATAAGCAGAATGACTTTGCGGAAGACGTGCTCAAGGGGAGGGGGGAACAGGGAAACAAATGAAACTCACCCTGACTATAGAGAACCCTTGTCCTGGTGTCCTGGTGATGCCGACCTTTATATGATGGGCATATGGATGAACGGGGGGGTCGGATCACTCGTTGGGAAGATTCAAGTTGAAGGACATGTATAAATCATCAGAGTGGCAGTCGCCCCAGCCTGTGGTTAACCCACTTAAACCCCATATCCGTACTCTAGACAATATGGTGGCCATGGCAAACCCTACCTTTGAGGACACAATGGCAGCAGAAACTGGCTTCTCAGACACCAATTTGTGGCTTGAATGGATGAGGTATAGTGCGAACAAGCATAACAAGTCCAATTGCTATGTCTGTGGCAGTGCAAGGCCACACCTGGGTATTGTTCCACTGACAATCCCTGCAGAAAGTGAGGAGTGCTTCCTTAGCCTGTTCACTAATAAAACAACAAACCACTTATCTTGTGAAAAGTGGAAAAAGGAGTACCCCATAGTTACCCAAACCCCAAGGCCAAGCAAAGGCATCGCCATTTACCCAGGAAACTATACTTGTCTCTCAAATTATCAAGGAAAGGGGAGGTTACTGAGTAATTTCACAGAGGGTTACTGCTCTATCTACAGTAATGTTTCGGGAAGGCAGGTACAGAACCAGGTCCAGTCCCTCGGCGATGTGTACTGGATCTGTGGGGATTTGAAAATTAGGACAAGGCTAGAAGGGAACTGGAATGGAGTGTGCCCTGGCAAAGGTTATTATGCCTCTCCACATCCTCCCATATGACCCATCTCCCCCACACCCTGAACCGTCACCCAACCATAGGAGAAAGAGGAGTGCTCCTGATGGAAGCTTTGACCCACATGTGAGTTCAAAGCTCGAGACCAAGTAAAGGCAGGTTTTGAGTCCCTGATTCCCATAATCACTGTCAACAAAAATGTAGACTGGATGAATTAAATATATTACAATCAGCAGCGGTTTGTGAATTACATCAGAGATGCCCTACAAGGGATTGCTGACCAATTAGCCCCCACGTCTTACATGACATTCCAGAATAGGATGGCCTTGGACATGATTTTAGTAGAAAAGGGGGGTGTTTGTAAAATGATAGAAGGTACAGGGATGTGCTGTACATACATCCCTGACAACACTGGTCCAAATGGTAAGGTCACCCTGGCCATCAAGAAGTTGGAAAGCCTATCAGTATAGCTAAAGAAGAATTTCAGTATCTCAGACCCATGGGACCAATATTTTAGCTGGATGAGCGGGTGGAAGAAGATTTTAGCTCAAATGAGTATAGCTGTTTTGATTAATTTGATTATCCTCACTTTGATGGTTTGTTGCATTTTATCTTGTCTGAAGAAGTTAGTGGAAAATAGCACCCCAATCTTCCTAAATCAAGAAGGAGGAGATTTTTATGAGGCAGATCAGAAACCTTACACTCCATTGCAGTCCATCCCTGTGAATCAGAATGCCATTAGGAACAACATCTGACTTCCTTATGTGCAAAGTCTGTGGCAAGGGGGGGTGATGGAAAAGCCATCACCCATCTAATGTGCAGCACAAAAGAGTTACAATGCACATATGGACAGATGAGCTAGGAGGGTTAGGGACAGTTGAAAAAAGTCATTTTAAGGGGGGACTGTGATGGATCGGGTAAAATGCCCATTTTCTATGCATCTTTTTTTCCTATATATAAACTGCTTTTATATTCCTGCTCAAAATGGCCACTAGTAGCACCCCCTCCCATTGTGTCAAAGGAATGTGAAACTAAGATGGCGCCTCCACCCAGGAATACGCCCAAATTGGTGATGCCCAGATCCTGGAGGAAGTTCACCTTACATGGACACAACCAATCAGAAACTACTAATACCTAGATAAAATTGTGCTAATGATACATATGCTCACCGCCTTAGTAGCTCACCTATAAAACCCCCATGTATCCGGAACCAATAAAGAGAGTATCATCAATCTGAGCACAGTTTCAGTGTGATCTTTTCTCATGCATGCACTAAGGTTTAATTAGGACGGGGGCAGATACCCATCAGATGATTGGTCTGCTCCAAAACGCTAACTGCATGGGGATGTGACTCGCTGGGGGAGGAGACAGATCGCTGTTCTTTCTTGGTAGAAACAGACGATCTGTTTCTCCTCTCCTGTCAGAACGGGGGGGGGGATGTGTGTGTGTGTGTTTACACACACACATCCCCGTTCAGGTTCTCGTGCCCTTGATCGCGGGTGGCTGGCGGTCATTGCGACCACCGGCCATGCGCATCGGGTCCCCCGCTACTATCGCTGAAGTACCTGGTGGAATACTTACTATTGTACCGGTATATTCATTTGTCTAGTCCCTATAATTGCTAGTCTAATGAAGACAGACACCTTTTCTTAGTGAAAACAATATCTTCCATGTATTTCCCAAGAAAATAGGACTATAGTACACAGCAGAATTAGGAAAAACTAACATGAAGGTATTAAAAGAAATTACACTTTACAAAGCTTATAATCAGAACACAATATAAAAATATACTTATGGGACAATATATGGTAAACGTTCCGCGCTACCCCCAACTGTGATAAACCAATGTGAAATTTAAATTAGTGAAAATCTATTTTAAAGTGCATAAAAAACACACAAAATCGCAAATATATGAAACATAAATAATCCTGAGTGCTGCAACTAAAAAACCTTGAACATGAGGTTTTGTACAGTATAAAGAAAAAAGTTCAGTGTGCTACTCAACTTAAAACCAAATAGTAATGTGAATCTAAAGAAATGAAAAAATTATAGTTCATATGGAAAATTATGGTATCATAAACCGGAGGTGTGATTCCTCTTTAGGTCTTCAGTAAATCTTCTATGGATCTTCTAAGACAGTGCAGAAATAGGAAAGGGGGGCTGCTTACCAGATTTGATTGATCCCCACCACAGAGATCATGCGAGCCTGAACAAACTCCTCTCGGGGTCAGGAACAGCTGGTCTTTGAGTAGAGACAGACTTCCCTCCACGCCAGGTAGTTGAAATTTCAGAGGCGGCAATCAGGAACACTCTCCTCCATTAGCTGCTCCAGCAAGACCACTCGTAGCAGGAAATAGTATATTTTAAAAGAAAAAGAGGTGCTTCATTGTGCAGTAGTTCATAATGCTTTAATCCATGAATGGACAACTGACATCAAAGCATTGGCAGGGTAAAACACAGTTGCAATTAAAAAACACTGCCGACGCCGAAGCCAATCAGCTGAGAGTGTGGTGACGTCAGGTCCTCTGGCTCCACCCCACTGTGGTGGAGCCAGAGGACCTGATGGGGATCCATCAAATCTGGTAAGCAGCCCCCTTTTCCTATTTCTGCACTGTCTTAGAAGACCCATAGAAGATTTACTGAAGACCTAAAGAGGAATCATACCTCCGGTTTATACCATCATTTTCCATATGAACTATATTTTTTTTCATTTCTTTAGATTCACATTACTATTTGGTTTTAATTTGAGTAGCGCACTGAACTTTTTTCTTTATACAAAAATATACTTCTCACATACTCGGCTGGTCTCAAGATGTTGAAAGAGAGAGCTCTGGGCCGCATGGCTTAGGCCCAAACCAGAATTCAAAGCAAAGTCCCACGATGGCAGAGAGACAGCCTCATGGCAAGGCTTTGCAGTGAAAAAGAGAAAGAGCTCTCTGTAACAATCCTTTTTACAAAACTCACTCATCACTCATTGAAACTCCCCCCATTGCCAGTCCTATTTGCTTTGGACCAATCAGTGTTCACATGACAATTCTCCTTATATTACTGACTGTCTTGCCGTAATTGGCCTCTGGGGGCAGTGTTTGTCCATGAATCATCTCTATCCGACCTGGGTCAAATAAACCTGAGTCTTTTATCTTCTGTATCTCAACTCATCAATTATCTCCGCCTGTCCTCTCTTTGAAGCTCGCTTGCAGAGCCGTTAATCAGGAATTCTCATAGACAGCTCGGAGTCAGTATTGTCCGGCTCTCTTTGAAGATTGCTTGCAGAGCAGCTAATCAGGAATTCTCATAGACAGCTCGGAGTCGGTATTGTCATGTTCTCTTAGAGGCTTAATTGGCTTCAGCCTTTTAAAACCACGGAGGCCTGTCTGATTTTGGTAAAAGGAAACAGATATGTATAAACGTTCCAGAAATATGACATTTAATTCATGTTGAATTCCAACAATCGCCCTTAAAGGTGCCGATATACACCTATGGCGATTCACAGTATCGTGCCGACCTGCCGCAGTATAATGATGGTGGCTGGTCGGCAAGTGGTTTAAGGGTGCATTGAGGTCGGCTTGTAAGTTAGAGACATCCTGTAAACTTGGTGTCATCTGCAAAGACTAAAATGGTACTTTTCTTGTTCAAATATTTTATTGGGTAGAAAATATGCCATTACAAACAGTTAAAAGGGTTGTAAATCCTCGTGTTTTTTCACCTTAATGCATCCTATGCATTAAAGTGAAAAAAACTTTTGACACTGACCAGCCCCCCCAGCCCCCTGTTTTCTTCACCTGAGCCTGTTCGTTCCCTGGGTGGAGACATGCTCTACCTCTCTGCCCGTTGTCTCGGCTATTAATTGGATAGATTGATAGCAGCGCAGCCATTGGCTCCCGCTGCTGTCAATCAAATCCAATGACGCGGGCGCTGGGGTGCGGGGACGAGTACCTCATTCTGTGTCTATGGACACAAATGCTGGACTCGGGAGTGCGACCGCATGGCTACCCCCAGGGAGAGCACCTCTCCTAGAGGGTTTCCCGATGCGGGGAGGAGCCGCGAGTGCTGTTGGGGACCCCAGAAGACAACTATCAGGACCACTCTGTGCAAAACTAACTCCACAGTGGAGGTAAGTATGATATGTTTGTTATTTTAAAAAAAACAAAAAAAAAATGAGGGTTTACAACCCCTTTTAGCATAAGTAATACAGGGGAATGAAATTTACCACACATTGAGAATCGTAGTAAGATTTACAAGATGTATAGCACAGAACACAATATAAATCACCTTGAGGGTTGCAAACAGAGCAAGGTCGATTGAAAGCTGCAGGACGATGGTATCAACAACATGTAAGTGCATTGAAGAAAGAAAAATAAATGACAACCTTCGTCTGGTCCACCCCAGTAGTAGCCCGGGGGAGTATAAGGAGCCAAACAGTGCTGGGTGAGTATGCAGCATATGAGAGGGAATAAGAGGATAGAGAACTAAAAAGATGTATAAAGGGGGAAAGGAAGGGTGAAAGTGTACTTTTAATCCCAGTAATTGGTACACTGACCATGGGTCCAAGAGACTCTATATTGCTTTTTGGTTTAGGCTTCCTGTTGGAGTTAAAATATTCATGAGATGGAGCTTATTTTATTCTTTGAGGCATCTTAGATGTATATTGGTCATGTTGGCTATAAATTCTTGACAGAGGGGTCAATGGTGATAGAGGCAGGGAAATCCCAGAAAGTGGGAGGAACATGGAAATAACCCAGAGTGTGGCTCCAATCTGATTTATTTGTAGAGATTGTACCTGACTTTGAGGGAGCCATAGAAGGCAGGATAAAGGAATTGAAGTGTACTCCTTTATGGGAGTCATTCAAATACATGGCAATACATGGCAATTTATCTCCCAGATGAAAGGAAAAAGTAAGGATCATAGATATGTAAAGAACTGCTATGTAACCACTATAGGAAACGTATGGATTAAGTCGAGCACTTAAAGAGTAACTCCACTTTCGTGGGGGAAAAAAATATCAAATAAAGAAAAAAAAAATAAAGCGTATACAATTGCAACACAAATCATATTGTAATTGAATGTTATTAAAAATTACCTTTTCTTTTCAATCTGCAGCCGCTGCAATTTTCTGAAAATGCAATGCAATATGGCCTCTCCCTTCCTTGAAATTGTTTGGATGTCAGCGCTGTGGCTGGGTGAGACATTTTCATTTGTTTATCTGTTGGAGGAAGTGAAAGGAGACTGCTCAGAGTCAGTGCAAACTGTCACAGTTTTATATGCTGGAACAAAGGAGAGCGTTTTTTTTTTCTTTTCCTTCCCTGTGATACTAGGATATATGAACTTTTCTAGGTGAGAAACTTCCAATTGCTTACTCCTGGTACAGGGGGGACGGACGTAAACTAGAGACAAAGTATTTGTATTTTTATTTCCCCCCCTGTTACTGCCTCATGATGTGAAGCTAAGAGCTTGGGACTGTGAATTACAATTTCTGAACTGTGAGGAATGGATCCCTTTTTTTTTTTTTTCTTGTTTTTTTTTTGTTTTTGTGATCTCCTTCTTCCCTCCCACCCCTTCCACCATCCCTCTCTTCCCCTCTGGTTCCAATCAGGTGGCCTTGTGGTTGGTAGTGGGTGGGATAAAGGGATGGGGACAAATTTAAATTCTTATATATAACCTTATGTGACTATGCCATCGCAGCGTACCACTAAGGTGAGTCAGGCAGCTGCTGCCAAATTAAAGGAATTTTCACACCCGCAGGGACAGACCCCACCAAAAAACAGCCAACAGACCCAACACGCCACCATGTTATCTAAACCACAGTCTGGGGCTAACCCTATAAGGAAGAGTCTAGAACAAGGTCAGGGAACTCCTGCGAAGGGGCTGAATGCCCACACAGAAAGCTTACTGGCTGAGGGTACGGAGGACGTTCAAGGGTGAGCAAAGTCACTCCCTAATACGTCAACGCTGAGGGAAGCAGAACCATCATTAATGGAACTATTGTATGCAATTAACTCCTGCAAAAGCTCTATAAATGAAATGTCAGTCCAGCTGAAATCTGTGCAGGAAGAATTGTCCCTTGTCAGGCATGATATGCAAAAGATCCAAGAAAGGACTACTGACCTTGAGGGGAGGGTTAGTTTAATAGAAGAAGATTTAAATTCTATGAAACAGGAGATGAGAACTATAGGAGAACAAATGACTAATTACCAGACAAAGATTGATGAAATGGAGAACAGGATTCGTAGGAAGAACGTACGGATAGTGGGGCTTCCCGAATGGACTGAGGGATCAGACCCCACTACATTCCTGGAAAAATGGCTCAGAGACTTGTTTGGAGACCAGTCTTTCTCACCCTTCTTTGCACTAGAGAGAGCCCATAGGGTCCCCCCTAGACCCCCTCAACCGGGTGCCCCTCTAAGGTCTCTCCTGGTAAAAATACTTAATTATAAGGATAAAGTGACTATACTAAATAAAGCCAGGGAAATTGGCAATATCTTGTACAATGGTAATAGGGTCTCCATGTACCCTGATTTTTCTCTTGATTTACAAAAACGGAGGGCCAAGTTTGGAGAAGTCAAGCGTAAACTTCAACAATTAAAATTGAACTACGCCCTGTTATACCCGGCTAGACTGCGAATAAATGCCAGGGGGGAGACTGTGTTTTTTGACACCCTAGAAAGAGTGGAAGATTGGACCAAAACTAGTAAGAAGAGACTGTAGCTTAGTCTGACTGTATTACTCTAGAATTCCATTAACACTATGATTTAGTTCAACTCACATAATAATCACAATGCCCTAAAATTAGGGGAGGCAGAGAAGGGGGAGGGGGTAGGTTGGAGGGAACAATGAGCATAGTACCCCCTGATATCAAGGGGTGTGGCAAAGGTGTGGCAAAGAGTTTTCTCCATATGTGTTTTATGTTTTGTGTTTTTGTTTTGTTTGTTTCGTTTGTTTGCTTAGAAGTGGGTTGTATAGGGTTAAGGGGAGGGGTGGGATAGGGAGGGAAGAGTGTAAGTACATAAGTTTAAACAAGCTAATAACACTTAAAACGATTGATATATGTAACAGTCACATTAGGATGCCCCCAGATAGGCCTAGTGGCCAGGTGGGAGGGATGCATGGGTGTATGAGATGGATCAAGGGGTGTGTTTGGTACACAAGATTGTTTAAAAGCAATTATAGCTATGAGGTTAAGCAACATAGGGTCACAAAACTGACACTAGAAAACTATGAAAGTCAAGAAAGTCACATTAATGGAAAAAGACACTGATTATTTGATTTACACAAAACTATATTTTGATGGTTAAAAGCACTCAATTAATTTTGTGTTCTTGGAATGTCGGGGGGATGGGAGATTCAGAGAAAAAAACAGCAGTCCATCTGATTGTAAAACCATAGGAGGCAGCTATCCTTTGCCTTCAGGAGACACACCTTACTAAATCTTCTATTCCTCAACTGAGGTGGCGGGACTACTGTACACAATTCCACTTAGTTCTCTCCTCCTATTCCAGAGGGGTGAACATCTTTATTAGATCTGGGGTGGCTTTCTCTTGTATACAGTCTAAGATAGACGAATTAGGCCGATACATTTTCCTGTATTGCAAGATCGAAAATAGATCTTGCGTAGTGGTAAATGTATACATTCTTTCCCTTTTGACGTTTCGATCCTCTGTGGGCTGATTGAGTTTCTCCTAGATAAGCCATGGGTGCCGATAATAGTAACAGGGGATTTCAACATGGTAATGGAATGGAAATTAGATAGGTTCCCCCCAGGGATATATACAGGTAATGCAGGGGATGCACGGCTTTCTAATTTTTTGAAAGAAAGAAACTGGATTGAGAGACATCTGGAGAACACGTAATCCAGAGACCCGTCAGTATTCGTGTCTTTCTAAGACACACTCAACTCTTTCCAGGATTGATTTAGTCTTGGGGAATGATGAGATGATGCCCCTGATAAAAAATGCGAATTGTAAACCAAGAGGCCTGTCAGACCATTCTCTGGGGACAGTGTCATTAGAGCTGGTTGAACGTAATCATCCAGGGAGGTTGAGGCTAAGCCCCTTTTGGATCGAGCTGATGGGAGACCCGAATGAGATATTGGTGTCCCTGGGAGAATTCATTGACTCGAACCGGGGCACTGCCCCAGAAGGAATAGTTCGGGACACTTTGAAGGCCTTTTTGTGAGGTATAATGATACAACAGATTTCAAAAATTAAAAAAAACAGACCAAGGATTGGGAGAGACTAATTGGGCAGAGGGTAACAATAGCGACAGAACAATATACTAATAACCCGACACACTCAGGAATTGGACAGAAGAGCAACACAACTACTGTCTAGTAACCCTCTGGAAGACAGAAAACAAATACCCTTTTCAGAGACAAGCTGCTTTCGGTGAGGGGGAAAGTGTGGGCCCCATGCTGGCACAACTGATCAGGACACACTCCCCCACTTCTGTGCTACCTACGATTACTACAGTGGATGGAAGGGTGACTTCATATACTCCAGAAATAGTGGGAAAATTTAAAGAATACTACAAGGACCTGTACAATTCTCGCCAGAACGAGACGAGGGAGGGAATGGACAGTTTTTTTGGGGGACCTGAATCTCCCCTTTCTTACCGAGATGGATAGAGCAGAGTTGGACTGTCCCATAACGCTAGAGGAGATGCAACAGATCACTAATGAGATGGCGAGGCAGAAATCCCCGGGCCTAGATGGCCTCCCAGCTGAGATTTACTGGCATTATGGGAAGGTATTGCTTCCTGAGCTCCTTAGGGTATTGAATGGCTCACTGCTAATGGGAGTGCTCCCCCCATCAATGATGGATTCCACTATAATTACCATACATAAGGAGGGCAAAGACCCTCTTGATGTTGCCTCATATAGGCCCATTGCTCTGCTGAACACAGATATGAAAATTCTGACAAAGGTCTTGGTGGCTAGGCTGAACAAAGTCATAGCGAAACTCATCCACCCTGACCAAACGGGTTTTATACCTGGAAGAACATCCAGTACAAATATAAGGCGGCTTTACTTGAATCTCCAGGTCCCAATGGACCGCGGTGGAGTGAGGGTCATTCTATCACTGAATGCCGCCAAGGCCTTTGACAGTTAAGAGTAGCAGTATCTCTGGAAGGCAATGGAGGCAGTCCAACTCGGACCGGGTTTTATCAACTGGGTCAAAATGCTTTATAGAGCCCCAGAGGCCAGAGTAAAGGTAAATAATGAACATTCTGATAAATTTGGATTGGGGAGGGGGACGAGACAGGGATGTCCCCTGTCACCGCTCCTCTTTGCCATTGTCATTGAGCCTCTTGCTATTGCCCCTCAGATCCTCTGACGAGGTGAGGGGCTTTAGAAGAGGTGATTTGGAGGAAAAACTTGCATTATATGCAGACGGCCTTCTTTTATTTCTTGGAGACACGCAAGACTTCCTTCTGGAAGCCATGAATATTATTAATAGATTTGGTCAAATCTCTGGGTTAACGATAAATTGGGCAAAATCCAGCTTGCTACCCGTAGACCCCTTGGGAAGCCCCCTGCCCGAGGAGGTGGCCCAGATCCAAGTGGTAAATAAATTTAAATACTTGGGTATAAATATTTCTAGGGACCCCCAATTTTATACCTCAGACAATATTGGCCAAATTTAGGGGAGAAATAAAAGTGTGGAAGTGCCTACCACTATCTGTGGCAGGTCGTTGCAACCTAGTTGCAACCTAATTAAAATGATCTGGGTGCCACAGCTCCTTTATGTACTTCATAATTCTCCAATTTGGCTGTACAAAAAGTGGTTTCACAGGATGGACACTTTGTTTAGAGAAATGATCTGGAAGGGCGGTCCAGCAAGAATTTGCTTATCTACCCTGCAGCTTCAGAAGGTGGAGGGAGGAATAGCGCTTCCACACCCCTTTAGCTATTTCTTGGCGTCACAACTTCAGCACATATAAGGGTGTAATTTAGTAGGCCAAGAAGCAGGAAGAAAGATGTTCCTACAAAACACCCTACTCAATAGCTGAAGCCTTAGAGGCAGGATCCTTTCCCTCAGGAATCTCTACCCTGAACTTAATGATGAGAGTATGGGACACAGCAAAAATAATATTGAAGTATAGAGGTCTCACGAAACACACCCCCTTGTGGGAGAACAGGAAACTGGGAGAACTACAAAAGATGGGGGTAGTAAGGGAATTGGAGGGATGCGGAATAAAATATATTATCCAGCTATACTTAAACGGTACCCTGAAAACTTTCCAGGAACTGAGAGACCAATATGCCCTGCCGAACAAATCTTTTTTTTTTAGATATTTGCAGGTCAGGCATGCACTGGATGAACAGTTCAGAGGGAGCTCCCTGGAATGGAGTACAATCCCAGTACTTCAAAAATTAACGCTGAGTCAGGAAAGGGTCTAATTTCAAAAATATATCCTTATATCAACAAAGGGAGAATGGGAGGGTTGCCCCCCGCCCCCCCCATATAGGAGAAAATGGGAAAAAGATGTGGGAGACATTTCCGAATTGCAGTGGAAAAGAGTTTTGGAACTGGCTCCATTGGTCTCGCTGTCCCCCTCAGAGGATGTCACATTTGTTCTTGCTTTATAGAATTTACTATACTCCTCGGAAACATTTCCAGTTCAGCCGTCGGCTGGACTCAAGATGCCCTAGGTGTGGGGACTTAGAAGCGGATGTGCTCCATATGTTTTGGAGATGCCAGAAGTTGTTCCGCTACTGGACGGAGGTGACAGGAGTCATCGACCGGACGTTTGGATCCTCCATTGAGCTGGATGTAAAACGTTGCCTACTGGGATTAGTGGAGGGAGAGGGAAATCTAGGAAACACCCAGGTAGCTGTTATGAGATGCTTATTCCAAGCAAGGAGCCTGATTGCCTGGAGATGGCAGTCAGCGTCACCTCCATCCAGTGAGGAATGGCTGAATAGCATGAATGGGGTAATTCTTAAGGAGAAATCAGTACAAAACAAGGGGCACTAAAGAAATATGACCTGATTTGGAAACTCTGGTGTGAAGCTAGAGGCTTTATTGTTTAATGTCTGCTAGTCTGGAAAAAAAACCCTGAAAGGTCGGGTAATGACTTAAAAGAAAATAGACCTTGAGAGATCGAAAGATGAGTGAATGAGAGGAATGGATGGAGATGAGAGTATGTAGTGAACTGGTTGTAAATTTAGACTCAAACTGATCTCAAGACAGGTCCTCCTGCAGGACAACCTCCCCACACAGGAAACATTCAACACGTGTATAGTCGTCATTACACTTATTGCTTTTACCGGGGGGTGGGGGGGGGGGAAGTATGGGGGAGGGAGGTTGGGCTCTTTAGGAAATGTCTGTTTTGATATATTGTGTAAAAAATTACGAAATTTGTGAATAAAGAAATAAAGTTTAAAAAAAAAAAGTTTGTAGCTTTTGTATTTGAGAATGGAGCAATTAGCTTTGGGCCAAGTATTGTTTTTTTCAGTCAGGAACCATGTTTAGTAAATAGATTTCTTACCGGACATTTATGTGCTTTCCAGAGTGTGTGTGGGGGTGGGGGGAAACATCCTCTGTGTCATTTGTCTGGAAATAAGCAGTCAGTTTTCTAGTTATTTCTGTCATGGTGTCCCATAAGGAGTATTCATAATAACAAAATCCCTTTTACTTACCCAATCCTCCTGGTAGATGGTACTCCTTCATGTTCCATCGGTGGACTGTCCCATGGCATCCTTGTGTCCACTGCAGGGCTGTGGTACCTGCATCACTCTTGGTAATGCAATGGGACCATAGACCATAAGGAAAAAGAGGCTGCAGGGACCAGTTTATCAGCGTGGAAGATTGGGTAGGTAATTCTGCTTTTCCAAATTCTATAAACCAAAACTAGCAGCTAACCCTTGCAGTGTGGACAGAGCCCCACTGCAAGGGAGAATTTCTAGTTTATGTATTACAGGTACTTACTGTATATAGCGCTGTCAATTTACACAGCACTTTACATACAGTTTATCATACCTCCCAACTTTAAAACTTGAGAATGAGGGACATTTGAGGGATGCAGAGACCTGCAGCACGCTATGAGCGCTGTGGCAAAAAGTGGGTGTTGCTGGACTTTACAATGGGATGGGCTTAAAGGGCATGGTTAAACTAAACCCCGGCTTTGGATATGTGCTAGGGAGCGCTTTGGGAAGAGAGAGAACTTGTGCTAGAAGGTGAGGTGAGGTGGGGTTAGACATGTCCTGGAGAGGGTGTTTTGGAAAGGGAGAGAGCCTGTGCAGATATATGCTGGGGGGCCTAGGGAGGGGTGTGGACCTGTCCTAGGAAGTGGGGTGGAGGGGTCAGATATGTGCTGGGGGGTGCTTTGGGAGGGGAGAAGATTTGTGCTAAAAGGTGGAGACAGATATGAGGGGGGCTCTTTGGGAGGAGAGGATTTGTGCTAGAGGGTGGGGGGATTTCAAATCATATGGGGAGATGAGGGCCATATCCCCAGGGGAGATGGGGCCCCTGCCCCCAGGGATAATGGGGCACCTGTCCCAATGAGAGATGGGGTATCTGTCCCTAGGGTAGATAGGGTCCCTGTCCCCAAGTGACATGTGGTCCCTTTCCCCAAGGGAGATGGGGTCCCTGTCCTCAGGGGAGGAGGGGTCCCTGTCCTCAGAGGAGAAGGGGTCCCTGTCCCAAGGGGAGATGGGGAACCCTGTCCCAAAGGGAGATGAGGGACCTTGTCCCCAGGTGAGAAGGGGTCCCTGTTCCCAGGTGAGATGGGGTCCCTATCCCCAGGGAAGATGGTGACCCTGTCCCTAGGAGTGATGGGTCCGTGCCCCCAGGTGAGAAGGAGCCCCTGTCCCCAGGTGGGCTATGGGATGGTATGTGGGCGATATAGAGTTGTCTCACTCACCATAACCAAGCTGCAGGGCACTCCATGGTCACCTGGGTCCCTCCAGCAGCAGCACAGATGGGCAATAAACATATATCCACGAGGAAGATCTCTCTTATGTGTATGACAGGGAAGGAGGGGGCTGGCAGACAAGCCTGCAGTGTCCTCCAGGGAGCAGGGCCAGCTCTCATAGGGCGGCAACTGTGTCTCTAATGTTCGTTTGCCCGGCAGAAGCATGTATAACATGTGGCTGGATGTTGCGGCCTGCACCCCGTGGCCAGAGGGGTGGAGGGAGCTGGGACTGTCAGCAGTGAGGAGAGAACCCGCCGGAGGGAGATCACTGTGTTGCTCCCAGAGCCAGAGAGGAAGGGGACAGCCAGGACGGATGGAACTGTGCTAGACCTGAGCAGAGATGGTATTCCAAGCACCAGGTGACCAACAGGGAGAGCCGATGAAGCAGTCAGCCACAGGAGCTGATTAAAGATGCACCCGGTCACATAGGCCAGCACTCTCCAGTCTCGCACTGGTGAGCGTATTAGCAATAGTTTGCTACCATCTTAGTGATCTTTTACCTTGTTCTGTCACTATTCATTTCTCTTCCCCGCTTTATCTGTTTTCTCTATCTTCCCCCCTCCTTCCCCTTCTTCCCTTCCCACCCCATCCCTGAACATGGAGGTTATCAATGTGATCTCGCTTAATGCTAAGGGACTTAATGTTCCAGAGAAAAGATGGATGCTCTTGCAAGACTTACATCGTCTTAAATCAAATGTAGCTTTTATTAAGGAGATCCATTTTAGAGACAACAAATTACTCATACTCAAGACCAGGTCCTTCCCGATGGTTTACCACTTAACCAATTTGATGACAAAGTCGCGGGGAGTGTATATTCTTGTTTCGAGCAGAGTGCCGTGGTCCTGCCTAGACTCCGTTATGGACCCTGAAGGTCGCTTCTTGATTTTAAAAGGCATGGTTGGCGGTGTCAAAGTAACTCTGGCAAATCTCTATGTCCCTAATAACCACAAAGATGTTCTTCTTAAGCAGGACGCTAGCTCGCTTAGATTTCACTGAAGGGCAGCTGATTATAGGCGGGGACTTTAACATCCCCTTGATCCTGTCTGAAGACACCTCTTCAGGTCTATCCTCCATCTCCCCTGGCTCCTGTAAACGCATTGCTCAGTCTCTGCATAAGAACCAATTAGTTGACGTGTGGCGCCTTCTACATCCCTCAGAGAGGGACTTTTTATTCTCTACCTCACAAGGTATACTCGTGCATCGACTACTTTATGGTACCTCATGCACAACTACATGCAGTGCGAGCCTCCGCCATAGGCTCCATTACATGGTCCGACCATTCCCCGGTGTTCCTATCCTACCTCACTGATTCCATGACATCCACGACCAAGTGCTGGAGACTATATTAAAGCCTCCTGCAAGACAAAGAGGTGCTTGCAGGTGTCACTAGGGAACTAGATTTTTACTTCAGAACCAACGACACGTCAGAATGCGACCCCACCATTGTTTGGAAAGCACAGAAAGCGGTTATTTGTGGTGTGCTTATCAAACATCGGTCAAGGCTCAAAAAACAACATACTAAACAGTTAATGTCATTATTGGAGGACTTAAGGGCCTTAGAAGCCCGCCATAAACATGCAATGTCACCTTCCTTGGAGAAAGACCTTCTCACCCGACGTACACAAATAACAGACCTCCTGCACTTTAAAGCTTAAGCAGCACTACAGACCTGTTGGAAAATATCGTATCAATCTGGGAATAAATGTGGCAGAATGCTAGCTAGATCCCTGAGGGAACAGAAATTGGCGACCTATGTACCATATCTAACACCGTCACATGGACCCAAAGTCACAATGCCCCTCGATATCGTGTGGGAGTTCCAGATATTTTATGACTCATATAATTTGAAAACTGAGCCCCCATCGCAGGAACATATAAATTCCTACCTGTTTTCCTTCCTCATGCCCCAACTATCGACTGCAAATAGGGTAGCTCTAGAAGATCCCGTCACCATAGGGGCTACTAAACCAGGAAATGCTCAGGTCCCGGACGGTCTCACTATCCAATATTATAAAGCCCTTTTACCCTCCCTCAGCCCATTTATGGTCAAACTGTTTAACACAGTAGGATCTACCTCATCCTTTGCTGTAGACACCTTGCAGGCCCATATATCAGTGATCCCTAAAGAGGGCAAGGATCCAGCCTCATGTAGGAGTTATAGGCCAATCTCACTGCTTAATCTAGACCTCAAACTCTTCACGAAGATCTTGGCAACTAGGATACAGCATCATCCACCGTATCTGATCCATTTAGAATAAGTGGGATTTGTCCCAACCCGAGAGGCTAGAGACAATACCACCAAGGTCCTAAACTTACTACATGTAGCCAACACATCCCACTGTGTGTTTCTTGGCACTGACGCGTAAAAGGCATTTGACAGGGTGAATTGGGACTTCATGCTTTCAGTTCTAAAGTATGGTTGGTTTCCGCACCAATATGCTCCAGTGGATTTCCACAATTTACTCCCATCCATGGGGTTCTGTCGGAACCTGTTAAAATTACAAATGGGACACGACAGGGATGCCCACTGTCACCCTTCCTCTTCGCCCTGTCACTGGAACCGTTTTTATGTACCGTACGTTTGAACCCGGATGTCACTGGCATAAACATCGGGGGCGCCCAGCAAAGGGTTTCGGCCTACGCGGCTGACATGCTATTTTCCCCCTTACCAACCCCTTGATCTCACTCCCGAACCTCCTTAAGGAATTTTTGAGCTATGAGGCCCTCTCCAATCTCAAAATCAACTTTACCAAATCTAAGGCGATGGGAATTAACCTCCCGCAGCCAATTCTCTCACAACTCTAGAGAAACTTTAAATTAAAATGGAATGACTCAGCGCTGACATACTTAGGCATGCTTATCCCTTACAACATCCAAGATATTTGAATTAAACTTCCCCCCCATTGGGGGGCATGGTCAAGATGGCGCTGTGAGTGGCAGCATTTCCTGAGAGCTCCACTCGTTCTCTGTCCAAAATCCGGATCCAGGGCTGCAATCTTGCCACCGATCACCCATCCAGGTTAGGGTGACAGTGGAGAACCCCCTGAACATTGCAAGGGAGGAGAGGAGGCAAGCAGACGCTGCTGGCGATCCCGCGGACACGTCCCGGTCATCCTCGCACGGCTAGGACGAAGCCTTGCCTTGCCTGCCGGGATCTGGTGATCCGGAACGGGGCGGACCCCCCAGAGCGGCCAGAGTGACGAGTGGGGTAGAGACGAGGGCCCTGGAAGCAGGATACTCGGGGGGAACAACACAAAATAAAAAAAACAAACCACTGAGGCCTCTCCCGAACCTCCTGGCCAGCTAGGCTGCAGCCGCAGACTTTCCTGCTGCCCCCCGCAGTTCCCATCCAGACTGGTAGCACCGGAGACCCCTGTGGGTGAGGCGGCCACTCAGCACAGCAACCACGGACACTGGGGGAGAAAGGTGCGGCTGTCCTTCGGTCTCCACGTGCAGGCAGGCCATAGTTGCAGTAAGTCAGGCCTTTCCAGGTAGGCCTTGGATACCTGGAGTGGGGGGTCTTAACACCACAGAGACTGCTGGTAGGGGGGAAGATCTGACAGGGGGCACATATTTTATAGAAGACTCTCCCCAGGACACCCCCTTGGTTTCTGCACTGTAGCCCCCACGCTGCCCGCGGTACATACAGCGTATTGCGGAAGTGTCATGGCATCTGAATGCGGCGCCGAAGTTCGGGCGCCCAATACAATAAAGGGGGCAAACGATTGACATTTCAGCCACAACTAGTCCCCACTATAATGCCCACTGACCCCCAACCTGAGGTCCGCACCACCCGAAAATCCCACAGAACCTCAGACAGACCTCATGGAATCGGCTGATTCCCGCCCACCCTGGCTGGCAGACGTCATAGCGGCCATTGGGACTTTCCAATCAACCTTAACAGCAAAAATAGAGGAGGTGCAGATGGATGTGGGCCTGATACGCCAAGATCTAGACAAACTCAGGTCCAGAGTTGCTGAAACTGAACAAAGGGTGAGCAATACCGAAGATACAGTCGCGGGACATGGGGTTGCACTCCGCACCCTTCAGACTAAAGTGAAAGCCCTGGAGTACAAAGCAGAGGATGCCGAAAACAGAAACCGGCGCAATAATCTTTGCATTGTCAGCCTGCCGGAGGGAGTGGAGGGTAGTAACCCCATGTCCTTTGTAGAAGGTATGTTATGTGACCTCCTCCCTGACGCTCGCATGTCACCCCACTATGCGGTGGAGAGGGCCCACCGCATACCTCCGAAGCCGGGACCTCCTGGATCTCCCCCACGTACCTTCATTCTCCGTCTCCTCAATTTCAGAGACGGAGACGGAGTTCTCCGCGCATCTAGGGTTGTTGGAGACCTCCGCTTCCAGAATGCCAAGCTGATGATTTTCCCGGACTATTCGGTGGAGACACAAAAGCTCAGGAAAACCTTTAGTGGGTGTATGGGGTAAATCCGCGCAATGAATTGGGTATTTTAGTTGTGGATATGGCTGCTGCCTCTACACATACAATACCACCTAAGTGGAAAGTATTAGAAAATGGTAAAAAAGCAGGAGTAGTATGGCGCTGCACTTATGGAGACAAAAAGATATTTTTCTTCTTTGCAGTAAATGTGTTACCTAGTGACCTTATTCCTAAAGAATTGCTTCTAAAACCTGTATGTGTCAAAAGGTTGAATAAAAACTGTGACTGGTGACGGATTTTTTCTATTAAAAGTGAAAAATGCAACATATGGTGCTCCAATTATTCAGCAAAAGTGCACTGTGCGCTTTAAATTAGGTAATAAATTAGGTAAATAGTTGTGGATATGGATACAATACCACCTAAGTGGAAAGTATAAAAAAGGAAAACAGGAGTAGTATGGCGCTGCCCTTATGGAGACAAAAGGACTTTTTCTTTAAAATAAACAATAGCTCTGTAATTCCTAAAGTATTGCTTCTAAGCCTGTGTGTGCCAAATAATTAAATAAAATCTGTGACTGGTGCTAAGTACTTATTATTAAAGGTACAATTACAACATAGGATGCTTCAATTATTCAACAAAAGTGCATGGTGCAACATCACTATGACCAGTGTTAAACCATAAAAATTTATACAAAATTGTGCAAATTATGGCTGCTGCCTCTACACATACAATACCACCTAAGTGGAAAGTATTAGAAAATGGTAAAAAAGCAGGAGTAGTATGGCGCTGCCCTTATGGAGACAAAAAGATATTTTTCTTCTTTGTAGTAAATGTGTTACCTAGTGACCTTATTCCTAAAGAATTGCTTCTAAAGCCTGTATGTGTGAAAAGGTTGAATAAAACTGTGACTGGTGACAGATTTTTTCTATTAAAAGTGAAAAATGCAACATATGGTGCTCCAATTATTCAGCAAAGGTGCATTGTGCGCTTTAAATTAGGTAATAAATTAGGTAAATGGATATGGATCCAATACCACCTAAGTGAAAAGTATATAAAAAAAAGAAGGAAAACAGGAGTAGTATGGCACTGTCCTTATGGAGACAAAAGGACTTTTTCTTTAAAATAAACAATAGCCCTATAATTCCTAAAGTATTGCTACTAAGCCTGTGTGCGCCAAATAATTAAATAAAATCTTTGACTGGTGCTGAGTACTTACTATTAAAGGTACAATTGCAACATAGGGTGCTTCAATTATTCAGCAAAAGTGCATGGTGCAACATCACTAAAGTGACCAGTGTTAAACCATAAAAATTTATACAAAATTGTGCAAATTATCCATCATATATAGTGACTGATGTGCTGTGACCAGTAATAGTTGGACAGGAAAAGTTCAGTTTATGAAAAAACAAGTTCTTTTTAAAATTGTTTTGAAGTGTTCAATCTCTGAGGGTCAAATATCTGTAGGAAAACTTCTTATCCAGGTGCTGGTTTCTTTAATTAGTGCCTTGTCTGTATGCTCTGACAATGCTTGCACTCACCGGATTTTTCTTTCCCATGCAGGGGTATGCGCGGTCACAGTGTCTGCCACTGCGCAGCAATCAAGGATATCCCCAAACTTTACTTGCATATTGTGGTGTAGTAATTACATGTAAAGGAAAGAAGGTATGCCCATCGTGTAAAACCATAAGAGAACTTTTATTAAAGCTTAATAAATTATATGTGCCCACATTTCAAATGAAAAAGTCAACGAATTCCCTTGTTAGAGGTGCTGCAAGACGTCCGTAGCCCGCCCTACGTACGTTTCATCGTCAAACTTCTACTGGGGCGTTCATCTTGCTGTACCTCCTGGGTTTAAATAGTGTGGCCCGTAAAAATCCGGTGAGTGCAAGCATTGTCAGAGCATGCAGACAAGGCACTAATTAAAGAAACCAGCACCTGGATAAGAAGTTTTCCTACAGATATTTGACCCTCAGAGATTGAACACTTCAAAACAATTTTAACCACTTAAGGACGAGACCATTATGCTGCTTAAGGACCAGAGGACTTTTTCCAATTTGGCACTGCGTTGCTTTAACTGCGGTCATGCAATGCTGTACCCAAACGAAATTTGCGTCCTTTTCTTCCCACAAATAGAGCTTTCTTTTGATGGTATTTGATCACCTCTGCCGTTTTTATTTTTTGCGCTATAAACGGAAAAAGACCAAAAATTTTGAAAAAAAATGATATTTTCTACTGTTTGTTATTAAAAAAATCCAATAAACTCAATTTTAGTCATACATTTAGGCCAAAATGTATTCGGCCACATGTCTTTGGTAAAAAAAATGTCAATAAGCGTATATTTATTGGTTTGCGCAAAAGTTATAGCGTCTACAAACATTTTCTGGAATTTACACAGCTTTTAGTTTATGACTGCCTATGTCATTTCTTGAGGTGCTAAAATGGCAGGGCAGTACAAAACCCCCCCAAATGACCCCATTTTGGAAAGTAGACACCCCAAGGAAATTGCTGAGAGGCATGTTGAACCCATTGAATATTTATTTTTTTTGTCCCAAGTGATTGAATAATGACAACAACAAAAAAATATTTACAAAAAGTTGTCACTAAATGATATATTGCTTACACAGGCCATGGGCCTATGTGTAATTGCACCCCAAAATACATTCAGCTGCTTCTCCTGAGTACGGGGATACCACATGTGTGGGACTTTTTAGGAGCCTAGCGGCGTACGGGGCCCCGAAAACCAATCACCGCCTTCAGGATTTCAAAGGGCGTAAATTTTTGATTTCACTCCTCACTACCTATCACAGTTTTGAAGGCCATAAAATGCCCAGATGGCACAAACCCCCCCCAAATGAGCCCATTTTGGAAAGTAGACACCCCAAGCTATTTGCTTTGAGGCATGTTGAGTCCATGGAATATTTTATATTTTGACACAAGTTGCGGGAAAGTGACAATTTTTTTTTTTTTTTTGCACAAAGTTGTCACTAAATGATATATTGCTCACACAGGCCATGGGCATATGTGGAATTGCACCCCAAAATACATTTAGCTGCTTCTCCTGAGTATGGGGATACCACATGTGTGGGACTTTTTGGGAGCCTAGCTGCGTACGGGGCCCCGAAAACCAATCACCGCCTTCAGGATTTTTAAGGGTGTAAATTTTTGATTTCACTCTTCACTGCCTATCACAGTTTCGGAGGCCATGGAATGCCCAGGTGGCACAAAACCCCCCCAAATGACCCCATTTTGGAAAGTAGACAACCTAAGCTATTTGCTGAGAGGCATGGTAAGTATTTTGCAGCTCTCATTTGTTTTTGAAAATGAAGAAAGACAAGAAAAAACTTTTTCTTTTCTTTTTTCAATTTTCAAAACTTTGTGACAAAAAGTGAGGTCTGTAAAATACTCACTATACCTCTCAGCAAATAGCTTGGGGTGTCTACTTTCCAAAATGGGGTCATTTGTGGGGGGGGGGGGGGGGTTGTGCCACCTGGGCATTCCATGGCCTCCGAAACTGTGATAGGCAGTGAAGAGTGAAATCAAAAATTTACGCCCTTAGAAAGCCTGAAAGTGGTGCTTGGTTTTCGGGGTCCCGTACGCGGCTAGGCTCCCAAAAAGTCTCACACATGTGGCATCCCCATACTCAGGAGTAGGGATGAGCCGAACACCCCCCGGTTCGGTTCGCACCAGAACCCGCGAACGGACCGCAAGTTCGCACGAACGTTAGAACCCCATTGACGTCTATGGGACTCGAACGTTCGAAATCAAAAGTGCTCATTTTAAAGGCTAATTTGCATGGTATTGTCCTAAAAAGGGTTTGGGGACCCGGGTCCTACCCCAGGGGACATGTATCAATGCAAAAAAAACTTTTAAAAACGGCCGTTTTTTCGGGAGCAGTGATTTTAATGATGCTTAAAGTAAAAAAAAAAAAGTGAAATATTCCTTTAAATATCGTACCTGGGGGGTGTCTATAGTATGCCTGTAAAGTGACGCGTGTTTCCCATGTTTAGAACAGTCCCTGCACCAAATGTCATTTTTAAAGGAAAAAATCTCATTTAAAACTGCTTGCGGGTTTAATGTCATGTCGGGTCATGGCAATATGGATGAAAATCAGTGAGACAAACGGCATGGGTACCCCCCAGTCCATTACCAGGCCCTTTGGGTCTTGTATGGATATTAAGGGGAACCCCGCACCCAAATTAAAATAAGGAAAGGTCCCTATATACTCTGAACAGCAGTATTCAGGCGGTGCAAACAAGACAGGGACTGTAGGTTTGTTGTTAAGTAGAATCTGTTTGTAATTTTGAACATTTTTAATGTGTTTAGCTCCAGCCAAAAAATCTTTTCTAAGCTTTTTGGAAAACATAGGGAAGGGTTATCACCCCTGTGACATTTGTTTTGCGTCTTTCCTCCTCTTCAGAAGATTTCACCTCACTTTTTTGTCCCAATGAAAAATGTTTTTTGAAAATTTGGGTTTTTTTGTGGAACAAGGATTGGAAAGCATCAGTGGAAAGGAGAAATTGTTTTCCCATATTAACTCTTACAGGAGAGAATTTCCCTTCCTTAGGGGTAGATTTCATCTCACTTCCTGTTGTCTCCTTCCGTTTGCAAGTAGGAGTCGTTTGTAAGTTAGATGTTTGAAAGTAGGGTCCTGCCCTATATACTCAGCAGAAATTTGGGCCTTAGGTGTTGCTGTGGCCAAAACACTGTAAGCCCTCACAGGGCCCTGCTGTGAAATATTAGATCAAGAATTGTAATTACATGCCCCTGTTGAACAGGAGCTGAAAAATTAGGCCTTAGGCACTGGTGCTGGTGCCACAACACTGCAACCCCTCACAGACACTCTAGTTGGAACGCAGGAACGAGCCCTGCTGCAAAGTATTGCATCAAAAATTGTAATTACACGCCCCTGTTAGACAGGGGCAGAAAAATTGGGCCTTAGGCACTGGTGCTGGTGCCACAACACTGCAACCCCTCACAGACACTCTAGTTGGAACGCAGGAACGAGCCCTGCTGCAAAGTATTGCATCAAAAATTGTAATTACACGCCCCTGTTAGACAGGGGCAGAAAAATTGGGTCTTAGGCACTGGTGCTGGTGCCACAACACTGCAACCCCTCACAGACACTCTAGTTGAAACGCAGGAACAAGCCCTGCTGCAAAGTATTGCATCAAAAATTGTAATTACACGCCCCTGTTAGACAGGGGCTGAAAAATTGGGTCTTAGGCACTGGTGCTGGTGCCACAACACTGCAACCCCTCACAGACACTCTAGTTGGAACGCAGGAACGAGCCCTGCTGCAAAGTATTGCATCAAAAATTGTAATTACACGCCCCTGTTAGACAGGGGCAGAAAAATTGGGTCTTAGGCACTGGTGCTGGTGCCACAACACTGCAACCCCTCACAGACACTCTAGTTGAAACGCAGGAACAAGCCCTGCTGCAAAGTATTGCATCAAAAATTGTAATTACACGCCCCTGTTAGACAGGGGCTGAAAAATTGGGTCTTAGGCACTGGTGCTGGTGCCACAACACTGCAACCCCTCACAGACACTCTAGTTGGAATGCAGGAACGAGCCCTGCTGCAAAGTATTACATCAAAAATTGTAATTACACGCCCCTGTTAAACAGGGGCTGAAAAATTGTGCCTTAGGCACTGGTGGTGGCGCCCAGAACCAAAAATGTTCTTACAAGCTATCAGCGTGATGATTGAGGAGGAAGAGGATAATTACTCAGGGATAGTCACTCAGCATCAGCATAGGCAGTCTTTGAAGGGATCTGAGATTTCAAAAAAAATTATTCGGTTACATCTGCATCAGGTGCTTGGTAGCTGGTGGTGATCCAAGACTGATTCATTTTTATGGAGGTCAGCCGATCGACCGAGTCGGTGGACAGACGCACCCTGTGATCGGTTACCACGCCTCCAGCAGCACTGAATGTGCGTTCCGAAAGAACGCTGGATGCAGGACAGGCCAGTAGCTCAATTGCATACTGTGCAAGCTCTGGCCAGTGATCCATCCTCAAGACCCAGTAACCCAGAGGATTTTCGGTGGGAAAGGTGTCCAAGTCTGATCTTGCCCCTAGGTATTCCTGCACCATGTAAAACAGACGCTGGCGATGGTTGCTGGAACCGATCATACCTTGGGGCTGCGGACCAAAAAATTGTCTGAACGCATCGGTCAGACGGCCACCTTCTCCACCGCTCCTTCTTTGACTGACCGAAGCCTCAGCAACACGTTGTCCAGAAACAGGAGTTTGTAACCTCCCAGTCTCTGGGAACGCGTTGCACAGACCTTTCTGCAAGGCCTCCCGAAGATGTTTCATCCTCTGCTCCCTCTGCGATGGCAAGATAAGGTCCGCAACCTTACCCTTGTAACGTGGATCAAGGAGGGTTGCCAGCCAGTATTGGTCCTTCTCCTTGATACCACGAATACGAGGATCCTTACGCAGGCTTTGCAGGATCAGGGAGGCCATGCAGCGTAGGTTTGCTGAGGCATTCGGTCCGGAGTCCTCTGGGTCACTAAGGACAACAACGTCCGCAGCCACCTCCTCCCAGCCACGTACAAGTCCATGTGTTCCTTGGGACTGATCCCTTAAAGACTGCTGATGCTGAGTGCCAGGCTCCACCTCCATACTGACACAATCTTCCTCCTCCTCCTCCTCCTCCTCCTCATCCTCTTCCTGTGTGATCGGCGGGCACGCAGGAACACTGTCTGGATAAAGGGGGCCTTGAGAGCTAAGGAAGTCCTCCTCTTCCTGCCTCTGTTCTGCCTCAAGTGCCCTGTCCATTATTCCACGCAGCGTGTGCTCCAACAGGTGGACAAGGGGGACAGTGTCACTGATGCATGCACTGTCAGTGCTCACCATCCTCGTGGCCTCCTCGAATGGTGACAGGACAGTGCATGCATCCCTGATCATGGCCCACTGGCGTGGGGAAAAAAAACCAAGGTCCCCTGACCCTGTCCTGGTGCCATAGTCGCACAGGTACTCATTGATGGCCCTCTGCTGCGTGTGCAGCCGCTGCAGCATGGCCAACGTCGAGTTCCACCTGGTGGGCATGTCACAGATTAGGCGGTTCTTGGGCAGGTTAAACTCCTTTTGGAGGTCCGTCAGCCGAGCACTGGCATTATATGACCGGCGGAAATGCACAGAGACTTTCCTGGCCTGCCTCAGGACATCCTGTAAGCCCGGGTACCTGCCCAAGAACCGCTGCACCACCAAGTTAAGGACGTGAGCCAAACAGGGCACATGGGTCAGTTGTCCCTGTCGGAGGGCAGAGAGGAGGTTGGTGCCATTGTCGCAAACCACCATTCCTGCCTTAAGTTGGCATGGCGTCAACCACCTCTGAACCTGCCCCTGCAGAGCTGACAGAACCTCTGCCCCAGTGTGGCTCCTGTCCCCCAAGCACACCAGCTCAAGCACCGCATGGCATCTTTTGGCCTGCGTACTTGCGTAGCCCCTTGAACGCCTACGGAGCACCGCTGGTTCCGAGGAAGAGGCCATGGAGGAAGAAGAAGAGGAGGGGGTGGAGGAGAGAGGTGTGTCACAATCAGCATTTTGGAGGCGTGGTGGCGGAACAACCTCCAACACTACTGCACCTTGTCCTGCATCCTTCCCAGCTGCCAGCAGAGTCACCCAATGCGCCGTGAAACTTAAGTAACGTCCCTGTCCATGCCTGCTGGACCATGAGTCAGCGGTAATATGCACCTTACCGCTGACCGCCCTGTCCAGCGAGGCATAGACATTGCCTTCCACATGCCGGTAGAGAGCCGGAATCGCCTTCCGTGAGAAAAAGTGGCGTTTGGGTACCTGCCACTGAGGAACCGCACATTCCACAAACTCACGGAAGGGGGCAGAGTCTACCAACTGAAAAGGCAGCAGTTGAAGTGCTAGCAATTTTGCCAAGCTAGCATTCAACCGCTGGGCATGTGGATGGCTGGGAGCAAACTTCTTTCGGCGGTGCAGCAGCTGGGGCAGGGAAATTTGCCTGGTACAATCTGACGTCGGTGTACCAAAAGCAGATTGCCCACAAGTACTTGGCTGTGACACACCTAATTCTACACCTTCATTCCTCTCACTGCAGGTCTCAGAGAGGACTGAAGGTCTAGTGGGGTTGGAAATCTCAGCTGATGAGGAGCAAGGAGAGATCGTCTTTGTTCTTTGGTGTGGGTCTTTTAGATACGCTTGCCAACGAACTGCATGGCAGGTCAACATATGTCTGGTCAAGCATGTGGTACCCAAGCGGGAGATGTTTTGGCCACGCGAGATACGCTTGAGACATATGTTGCAAATAGCAGCGGTGCGATCTGATGCACTCGTCTCAAAAAAGGCCCACACCAAAGAACTTTTTGAATAACGCGCAGAGACTGCAGCGCCCTGCACATGTGGAGCTTTGGGGTGTGATGCAGTCAATGTGCTGCCCTTAGGCTGGCCCCTGGAGGGCATCCTGCCTAGTTGGTGATGTGCCACCTCCTCCTCCTCCTCCTCCTCCTCCTCCTCTCTCCTATCAGGCACCCACGTTGAGTCAGTGACCTCATCATCCCCTCCCTCCTCATCACTGGAGCAAACCTGGCAGTATGCTGCAGCAGGGGGAGCATGACTGCCAGATTGCTGTCCTTCTTGGGCACCCCCTCTGTCCGTGCTCATGTTACTGCCTTCATTGAGCTCAGTATCATCATCAGAGCCTTCCAAACGCTGGGCATCCTCCTGGAGCATGTACCCAACACTGTGGTCAAACAGTTCGAGGGAATCCTCATGAGGACATGGTGGAGCTAGGGAAGGAGTCACTGATGACATTGAGCTGAGGGAAGAGGCCGCTGCTTTGCCAGACAAAGCACCCTGGGCATGGGTGAGAGAGGATGAGGAGGATGAGGACGGCTTGGTCATCCACTCGACCAAGTCTTCCGCATGTTGCGGCTCAACACGGCCAGCTGCTGAAAAAAAGGCCAAGCGTGTCCCATGGCCACGTGCTGATGAGGATGCACCGTCTCCACGACCAGCACTAGACACAGAGCCTGCTTGCCCTCTCTTATTGGCTTGTGACTGTCTGCCTCTCCTTCTTGGCCTTCCAGACATACTAATGGCCTGTAGCTGCACTAAGCTGGGATAGAACACCTGTAATTTTCTTAAGGTAGCTTTATATACTGTAACCAGACAAGCCTGCCTGTCAGTAGGAAGATAACAGGAACGGATCTAGCTGAACACTGTGAGCAGGACGCACTGTACTAAATGTAAATAGTCTAGCTGCCTGACCGTGGTACTAATAGGATCAAAAAGAACACCTGTAATTTTCTTAAGGTAGCTTTATATACTGTAACCAGACAAGCCTGCCTGTCAGTAGGAAGATAACAGGAACGGATCTAGCTGAACACTGTGAGCAGGACGTACTGCACTAAATGTATATAGCAGGAACGGATCTAGCTGAACACTGTGAGCAGGACGCACTGCACTGAATGTAAATAGCAGGAACGGATCTAGCTGAACACTGTGAGCAGGACGCACTGCACTAAATGTAAATACCAGGAACGGATCTAGCTGAACACTGTGAGCAGGACGCACTGTACTGAATGTAAATAGCAAGAACGGATCTAGCTGAACACTGTGAGCAGGACGCACTGTACTAAATGTAAATAGTCTAGCTGCCTGACCGTGGTACTAATAGGATCAAAAAGAACACCTGTAATTTTCTTAAGGTAGCTTTATATACTGTAACCAGACAAGCCTGCCTGTCAGTAGGAAGATAACAGGAACGGATCTAGCTGAACACTGTGAGCAGGACACACTGTACTAAATGTAAATAGTCTAGCTGCCTGACCGTGGTACTAATAGGATCAAAAAGAACACCTGTAATTTTCTTCAGGTAGCTTTATATACTGTAACCAGACAAGCCTGCCTGTCAGTAGGAAGATAACAGGAACGGATCTAGCTGAACACTGTGAGCAGGACGCACTGTACTAAATGTAAATAGTCTAGCTGCCTGACCGTGGTACTAATAGGATCAAAAAGAACACCTGTAATTTTCTTAAGGTAGCTTTATATACTGTAACCAGACAAGCCTGCCTGTCAGTAGGAAGATAACAGGAACGGATCTAGCTGAACACTGTGAGCAGGACACACTGTACTAAATGTAAATAGTCTAGCTGCCTGACCGTGGTACTAATAGGATCAAAAAGAACACCTGTAATTTTCTTCAGGTAGCTTTATATACTGTAACCAGACAAGCCTGCCTGTCAGTAGGAAGATAACAGGAACGGATCTAGCTGAACACTGTGAGCAGGACGCACTGTACTAAATGTAAATAGTCTAGCTGCCTGACCGTGGTACTAATAGGATCAAAAAGAACACCTGTAATTTTCTTAAGGTAGCTTTATATACTGTAACCAGACAAGCCTGCCTGTCAGTAGGAAGATAACAGGAACGGATCTAGCTGAACACTGTGAGCAGGACACACTGTACTAAATGTAAATAGTCTAGCTGCCTGACCGTGGTACTAATAGGATCAAAAAGAACACCTGTAATTTTCTTCAGGTAGCTTTATATACTGTAACCAGACAAGCCTGCCTGTCAGTAGGAAGATAACAGGAACGGATCTAGCTGAACACTGTGAGCAGGACGCACTGTACTAAATGTAAATAGTCTAGCTGCCTGACCGTGGTACTAATAGGATCAAAAAGAACACCTGTAATTTTCTTAAGGTAGCTTTATATACTGTAACCAGACAAGCCTGCCTGTCAGTAGGAAGATAACAGGAACGGATCTAGCTGAACACTGTGAGCAGGACACACTGTACTAAATGTAAATAGTCTAGCTGCCTGACCGTGGTACTAATAGGATCAAAAAGAACACCTGTAATTTTCTTCAGGTAGCTTTATATACTGTAACCAGACAAGCCTGCCTGTCAGTAGGAAGATAACAGGAACGGATCTAGCTGAACACTGTGAGCAGGACGTACTGCACTAAATGTATATAGCAGGAACGGATCTAGCTGAACACTGTGAGCAGCACGCACTGCACTGAATGTAAATAGCAGGAACGGATCTAGCTGAACACTGTGAGCAGGACGCACTGCACTGAATGTAAATAGCAGGAACGGATCTAGCTGAACACTGTGAGCAGGACGCACTGCACTGAATGTAAATAACAGGAACGGATCTAGCTGAACACTGTGAGCAGGACACACTGTACTAAATGTAAATAGTCTAGCTGCCTGACCGTGGTACTAATAGGATCAAAAAGAACACCTGTAATTTTCTTCAGGTAGCTTTATATACTGTAACCAGACAAGCCTGCCTGTCAGTAGGAAGATAACAGGAACGGATCTAGCTGAACACTGTGAGCAGGACGCACTGCACTGAATGTAAATAGCAGGAACGGATCTAGCTGAACACTGTGAGCAGCACGCACTGCACTGAATGTAAATAGCAGGAACGGATCTAGCTGAACACTGTGAGCAGGACGCACTGCACTGAATGTAAATAGCAGGAACGGATCTAGCTGAACACTGTGAGCAGGACACACTGCACTGAATGTAAATAACAGGAACGGATCTAGCTGAACACTGTGAGCAGGACACACTGTACTAAATGTAAATAGTCTAGCTGCCTGACCGTGGTACTAATAGGATCAAAAAGAACACCTGTAATTTTCTTCAGGTAGCTTTATATACTGTAACCAGACAAGCCTGCCTGTCAGTAGGAAGATAACAGGAACGGATCTAGCTGAACACTGTGAGCAGGACGTACTGCACTAAATGTATATAGCAGGAACGGATCTAGCTGAACACTGTGAGCAGCACGCACTGTACTGAATGTAAATAGCAGGAACGGATCTAGCTGAACACTGTGAGCAGGACACACTGCACTGAATGTAAATAACAGGAACGGATCTAGCTGAACACTGTGAGCAGGACACACTGTACTAAATGTAAATAGTCTAGCTGCCTGACCGTGGTACTAATAGGATCAAAAAGAACACCTGTAATTTTCTTCAGGTAGCTTTATATACTGTAACCAGACAAGCCTGCCTGTCAGTAGGAAGATAACAGGAACGGATCTAGCTGAACACTGTGAGCAGGACGCACTGCACTGAATGTAAATAGCAGGAACGGATCTAGCTGAACACTGTGAGCAGCACGCACTGCACTGAATGTAAATAGCAGGAACGGATCTAGCTGAACACTGTGAGCAGGACGCACTGCACTGAATGTAAATAGCAGGAACGGATCTAGCTGAACACTGTGAGCAGGACGCACTGCACTGAATGTAAATAGCAGGAACGGATCTAGCTGAACACTGTGAGCAGCACGCACTGCACTGAATGTAAATAGCAGGAACGGATCTAGCTGAACACTGTGAGCAGCACGCACTGCACTGAATGTAAATAGCAGGAACGGATCTAGCTGAACACTGTGAGCAGGAAGCACTGTACTGAATGTAAATAGCAGGAACGGATCTAGCTGAACACTGTGAGCAGGACACACTGCACTGAATGTAAATAGTCTAGATAGAAGATAACAGGAACGGATCTAGCTAAACTGAATACAGTGTATATATATATATGCAACACCTGGGATGCATATATATACACAATACACTGTAAGTGCAGCTAACTGACTGACTGTTCTGCCTAATCTATCTAACTCAAATCAAACACTGTCTCTCTGTCTATCTCTTTCAACGCCGGAACACACACTACACAGGGCCGCCGTGCAGGCGGCCTTATATAGTGTGGGGCGTGTACTAAATCCCCTGAGCCATAATTGGCCAAAGCCTCCTTGGCTTTGGCCAATTACGGCTCTCTGTTCAGGCGGCGCTGTGATTGGCCAAGCATGCGGGTCATAGTGCATGCTTGGCCAATCATCAGCCAGCAATGCACTGCGATGCCGCAGTGAATTATGGGCCGTGACGCGCCACACGAATTTGGCGCGAACGGCCCATATCGTTCGCAATTCGACGGACGGTCGAACAGCCGATGTTCGAGTCGAACATGGGTTCGACTCGAACACGAAGCTCATCCCTACTCAGGAGAAGCAACAGAATGTATTTTGGGGTGTAATTTCACATATTCCCATGGCATGTTTGAGCAATATATCATATAGTGACAACTTTGTGCAAAAAAAAAAAAAAAATTTGTCTCTTTCCCGCAACTTGTGTCTGGATATATAGAGGTTAAGTACAGCGCTGTGCTAAAAATGACAAACAGCAGCCAACACACCCGTAGACTCAGGATCAAACTAACAATAAAAAATTCAAAAGTGTGGCGCTATGAATTACGTGAAAGAGTAATGAATAAATAATAATTCAAATAAAAAATTTTAAAGATACAGTGACTTCAAAGCAGATATTTCGGTATGAACCAGAAAAATACTGCGTGAATGTATGTAATAGTGAATGAAATAGTTACACTCAAATACATGTATTGGACCAAGTGTAAAAAAACAAACCAATGTTGAATGCAAAGTCCAAATAAGTGAACAAACACAAGCAAAAAGTCTGTGATAATAGTGGAAAAAATGATGATAAACAGGTATCTCCTGAGCATGCAGGGGGATGGTTCCGAACCGGCAACCTGGTGAGTAAATGAACCGTAGAGAGACCGGAAGTGCACAGAAGATTGAAATCGGTGCCAGGACATCACCAGAAACCAAGGAGGCTTACCAGAAGATGTGGCCTGAAATGGCGTATGCCATACAGGTCAAAAAGGCTTGATGACCAACAGGTCTAGGTAAAATATCTGGTCGGATGTCATCACACAGATAGGGGGAAGAGATCAGCACGGCTTCCTCAGCGATGGGTACACCATGAGCCAAGCGAATCATTTGTGTAACATGTGAGGGATAAAAACACTCACATAGCGTGATAACGTTTGAACTTGGATTTATTTAAATTAAACTCACATTTTCAGAAGATAAAAACAGCATGTAATCTTGTAGCGGTAGTTATGAGGGGTCCACCCGACATGTTTCAACTAAAAAGTCATCATCTGGGGTGTGGACCCCCTCATCCCACCGCTCTATATATAGATAAATAATGACCCCCACTGGAAGTGTCCGAAACCGGAAGTGCTTCTGATGACCTCTATTTCTGGTTCAGGGGGTATTAGTATGCTAATGGTTAACCAAAATCTAAAAAGAAACTGTATATATGAAAATCTGTAATCAATTTGTTTATTTAAAAATCAAGATGGACATTACAAAGACAAAAAACGGCTTGAAATAGGTCCGGTATTCGATCCGGAGCCAAGCCTCGCTTTCCCTTCCCCATATCTAATAGGTGGGAGCGCAGTAACAGCGCCGCGCTCCACCCACTGTGCCAAACCATCTTTTTTTCATAATTGGACGGGTTTTCATCCTTGCAAAAAATGTTTGGTTTGCCAGTATAACACCTGTGGCAGAAGGACAAGTTACGACTTTTCCTCCACTGCAACTGGTCGCACGTACACAATTAAACAATTTAGTACGTATGCAACCACCGGGATCGTATACCTGATAACTTGCCCCTGTGGGAAACAATATGTGGGCCGTACTATTAGATCTTTTACTGTACGTGTCTCGGAACATATTAATTTAATTAAAGCAGGCAGTACCAAACATACTGTCCCTAGGCACTACAGGGAATGTCATGATAGAAATCCTGTGGGCGGGCGCATGCGCGCGGCTGGAGATGGCGGACGCTTGAATCTGCAGCTCCGCTCCACGCTGGCATAACTCCGCCGATCCCTGCTCACAGCGGTCCCGCCCGCACTCGCCACAGACCCGGTCCGACTCCCGACACGATTGGGAGCCGGTATAAACCCCCCAAAAGACGCTATCCTGCCCTAAAGAGGCAACAGGAGGAAATCCCTGGAGGGCGCTCAGACGGCCAAGATGGCGCCGGCACCGCCGCTGACACAGCGTGCACAACGAATCACACAGGATCCCCCACACATCCAGCCTGGAGGAGCCCTATTAACAGCTGGGACAGGTGAGCAGGCTGATTACTCCACTCACCATACTATACCATCACCTGCAGGAGATCTATTCTCTTCCCAGAGCTCTGAAATAGACAAAGCCTTTTGTGAGGCAATGCTCAGCCAGGGAAATATGGAAGACAGTCCTCCCCCCACACCCTGCCTCTCTAATGCCTCACCACTGGACTACCCAGGGGACCCAACCATAATAGCACGCTTTTCTGCATTGCTAGACCAGGGGCTAGAGAAAGCGACTAAACGCATTACAGCCGATCTGAAGAGTGAATTCCAGGAGCTGGGAACTCGCATAGGGACCATAGAGTCCAAACTAGATGAGACCATCGCCAGAACCAACCAAAATACCGACTGCATTGAAGTTGTACAACAACGTTTGGAAGAAGCCCTTAATAAAATTGACGATTTGGAAAATCGCTCACGCCGTTACAATTTTAGAATACGTGGGATCCCTGAGTCCTTCGCGGACTCAATGGCGGTGAGCAAAGAACTGATCTCTCACTTATTACCAGATCTCCCTTCCCATAAATTAGAGCTGGATAGGGCTCACAGGGCTTTGGCTGAGCCCCGCACCGATGGTTTGCCACGTGACATCATTGTGAAGCCGCATTATTATTCAGTTAAAGAACAGGTGATGTTCAAGGCCAGAGAAATAACGGATCTTCACCTCCGTGAACACCCTATCCAAATCTTTGCAGATATCTCTCCCGCTACTGTCCAAAAACGCAGGGCACTCAAACCGCTACTACAGCCTCTTATAACAAATGGCATTAAATACCACTGGGCCTTTCCTTTCCGCCTGGCATTCACCTACCAGCGCAAGAAACACTCATTTTCCACCTTTCAGGAGGGCGAAGCGATGTTGAAGAGGCTGGGCTTGATCTCCGTGGAACACAAGGATTCCCCGCGTCCATCACAACCTCGTACTCCTCCAGACAGGTCACCCAAGTGCCCCCTCTCACCAATCTGGCGCTCAACTAGAAGCAAGGCTAAGCTGAAAGCTAAACCCCCTTGAGAATGATGGATACCTTTCTGCTTCATAAACCTACCTTTGTGACAATTGTCACCATTTTACTCTCTATGTTGATCCGTGGGCGGGATCAAAGTTGAATCCGTTTAAAAAAATTTTTTTTTATATAACAATTTTATTTTTTCACAGTTATAAAACTCCCTTGGTTAAATTGGAGGTCAACTTTATGGGTATACCCCAATACTGAGTCTTTCCTCTACCAATAATAATGAAAAGTTGACTCTCCACAGCATTTCCTCTACTAATTTACCAATTTGAATCTTGGGACTTCCTTAATGTGCTATTAGTATGTGCCATGAACATTTATAAATATATTGCAGGGTTTGGCGGAGGCCAGTTGTGGCAGTCATTCGCCTTGTTTGCTTCCGGTCCTCTCACTGTGTGGCGGGGCCGAAACCAAACTGGGTACAGGGTCCATTGACCCGGTACTACTTCCAAAAGGAGTAGGGGAGATTTCCCCATTTGTTTACTATGCATCTACAATTACGATTGGTACAATTGTATACTAGCTTTCTACTCATCCTGAGTGACTCTCCCTTGGGTCACTTACTCTTATTTCTTCTCTCCACTAATTTTTCCACTAATTTTCCTGTATTTCTTTTCCACTTCGCTGCGATCCCACGGCTCCGGGCCCTGGCCGCCCCGTTGACTCCATCTTTCGAGGAAGGATGCCTCGTGACTTTCTGGGAACTGGTAAGTGATAACCTTTTTTCCCTTGTGTATCATGGCAACCACTAATAAGAATCACCCCTTTGGATTTATTTCCCATAATGTACAGGGCCTGAATGCGCCAGTTAAGCGCAGAATGGCCTTCCAATATTATAAATCACTTAGGGCCGATGTGCTATTTCTTCAAGAAACGCACTTCTCTCCAACTTATAACCCTACTTTCTTACACCATTATTACCCCCAATTCTACTTAGCGAACGGACCCGGGAAAACTGGAGGGGTGGCCATTTGTTTTTCTAAGCGAGTGACCTTCTCATTGGAGAGGCTTGTGGCTGATCCAGAGGGCCGTTACCTCATGGTGGTGGGTCATCTGGAGGGCAATTTAGTTTCTTTAATCTCTTATTATGCTCCGAACTCAGGGCAATTGCCCTTCTTTCGGAAACTTTTACACAAAACGACCCCGGAACTACAGGGCACAGTCCTATTTGGGGGTGACTCCAATGTGGCCCTAGACTCCATACTTGATAAGACGAGGCGGCTCTCAACTCCCCGGAGCCATTTCCCAAAAATCGGCTTTAAGCTGGCTAAAATGTTACACTATCATAATCTAATTGATATATGGCGGGAACTTAATCCATCCAAGAAAGACTACACCTTTTATTCACACGTCCATAACACCTATTCTAGAATAGATCATTTTTTCACGGTTTCACCGGCAGTCCCCGTATTCCACACCAGTAAAATAATAGATGTAACGTGGTCTGACCACTCAGCGGTTTGGACAGCTTGTGACTCCTTACAATGTTATTCAGGTCCGGCCCCTTGGAGATTGAATGACTCTTTACTCAGTAATCCCTCAATCTGTTTTGATATCGAACAAAAGATCACAGAGTATTTTGCTCAGAATGACCCTATGGACACTTCCGTAGTGAATACTTGGGCGGCACATAAAGCAACTATCAGGGGATATTTCATTCAGACGGCCTCAAGGCTGAAGAAAACCTCTGATTCAATAATCAGTCAAAAGGATCGCGAGCTGTCCAACCTGGTAACCCGACACAAAAATAATCCTGATCTGGATCTAAGGACTCAGATTGACTCGGCTAGATTGGACCTAAACCTTTGTTTAACAACCAGGGCAGAAAAAAACCTTCGATGGACACAGGCAAAATTTTATACCCAAACAGATAAACCGGGAACACTGTTAGCACGCAGACTGACTCCCAGGCCTCGTCGCAGGACAGTCCCAAAGATTAGACAGCCTGACGGGTCCCTTACACAAAATCCGCAAAAGATACTAGATCTTTTCCATTCTTATTTTACCTCCTTATATAAAGAGCCGGAGAATTTACAACCCGGTGCTATAGATGACTTCATTAAAGACCTGCCTCTCCCATCCCTCTCTGACTCACACAAGGAAATAATGGATGAGGCCATCACTTTAGAAGAGGTAATGTTGGCAATAAAACAAGCTCATGCCTCAAAAACTCCGGGTCCAGACGGGTTCTCCGCCTCTTACTATAAGAAATTTGCCCAAATATTAGCACCCCACTTATTGGAATTTTTCATGGCCCTGCGTGATGGGGCTCACTTGGGGGGAGATCTAAATAGAGCCAATATCTGCCTACTACCAAAGCCTGACAAAGACCACAGTGAGGTGGCAAATTATCGCCCTATATCACTTATTAATGTGGATCTGAAATTATTAACCAAAATCTACGCTAATAGACTTAATACCTTCCTAGCAAAATATGTCCATATAGATCAGGTGGGCTTTGTCCCGGGGCGACAGGCGGCAGATCAAATTCGCAGGGCCGTAGACATTATATCTTTGCTTCACTCGGATTGGGATGGCTTAGGAACCAGACGGGGAATGTTGTTGTCATTAGACCTTCATAAGGCCTTTGATTCCCTTTCTTGGCCTTTTTTGTTTCACATTTTGAGAAAATGGAATTTTGGATCTAAATTCCTTTCTCTATTATCTGTACTGTACTCTACCCCCTCAGCTAACATTGTAGCTTTTGGCCACAAATCAGATCTGCTACAAATTAGAACAGGAACCAGGCAAGGCTGCCCCCTTTCACCACTCTTATTCATAGTTGCTATAGAAACAGTGGCGATTGCCATCAGGTCTGATCCTAATATACATGGTGTATACAGTGGAGGCAGAGATCATAAGTGTGCATTATTTGCAGATGATCTTTTATTATTCATCACAGACCCTATTACGACCCTGCCTAACTTGGCTTCACTACTTTTTGACTTTGGAATGGTATCAGGCCTGAGGGTCAATCAGTCTAAATCAGAGGCAATGGATATTAATCTACCTATCTCAACCCTGACCTCTGTACGCGCTTCTTTTCCATTTCGGTGGTGCAAACAGGCCCTTCCCTACCTAGGTGTAAAACTCACCCCAGACATATCTACCCTATACAAGGCTAATTACGCCCCTCTTCTCTCTTCCACGATGGAGGACTTAAAGAATTGGCAAAACCATAGTCTTTCTTGGCTGGGCAGGATAAGTACCGTCAAAATGATAACCCTTCCTAGAATTCTTTATTATTTTAGGTCCCTTCCGATTTCAGTTCCTACAACATTTTTTAAAAAACTCCAATCATTAACTTTCAAATTCATCTGGAGCCGGGGAGGTTGCAGGGTGGCTCGATCTTCCTTGTATGTCTCAAAGGGACAGGGTGGATTAGGGGTACCACACTTTTTACGTTACTATAGAGCGGCCCAGTTGGCACAACTTTACCAAATTTATTCTACGTCCTATCGCCCTGATTGGGTTAACCTAGAGGCACAAGCGAGCTCTCCTCTCCCTATGGACCTTCTAATGTGGCTACCTTCTAAGGAACGCAGAGCCATTCTGAGCCCCTCTCTATCTCACTCACTGAACCTTTGGGATAGGATGTGCAAAATATACTCTCTTAGGTCGCCACATACTCCAGTTGCCCCCATTTTTGGGAACCCGCACTTTCCCCCGGGACAACACCCACAACAGTTTGCTTGGTGGATCAATAAAGGCTTGTACAAGATAGCACATTTTATAGATCAAAAGGGCATCAGAAAACCCTCCTATTTTCGAGACACTCTAGATATGCCCCTGACCGAGTCCTTTCGACTCTCCCAAATCACTTATTATTTACATTCACTATGCAGAGACCAGGGGGACATCACCACTAGAACGTCCTATGAAAATAAATGCCTAAGAGGGCCTGAAACGCGAGGTAGTATTTCAGAGTTATATGTTCTATTAACAGACCAAGGCTCTAAACTTCCCTACCAATTAGCTTGGGAGGCGGACCTGGGGGAGACGATTGATGAGGACACTTGGTCCAAGTGGTCAGCCATGGTACACAGGGGAATTCTGAACACTTCTCTAGTAGAGGCGAACTATAAGGTATTGTCACGATGGTATCTAGTTCCGACACGGATAACCAAAATCTACCCAGACGCATCGCCTCTCTGTTTCAGGAGGTGTGGCCAAGAGGGCACAATGCTCCACACCTGGTGGACATGTCCGAAGGTCAAGAGATTTTGGATAAGACTTTTTAATCTGGTTTATTCAGTGACTGGAGTGAACATACCTAAAAACGTTAAGACGGCATTATTCTCTGATCTCTCGAGCGAACTACCCAGGCATCTCAGATCCCTTATCTTCTTTATCCTCCTAGCAGCCAAGATAACCATAGCGCGAGCATGGAAAACTCCCCTGATAAATTTGGCATTAGTTAAAAACAAAATTTCTTGGATCATGATAAATGAAAAATTAACTAGTATTCTTCGCGACCAACAAGATAGATTTGAAAGGGTTTGGAACCCTTGGATTAGGTACCTCCAGTCGCCGTGAGGGGCGGGTCAGCGGCTTGGAGCGTGGAGATCGTTTGCACACTCTACTTCTTCTTCTCTTTTCTTTTCTTCCTCTTCTTTCTTTCCCCCTTCCCTCTTCTTTTCTTTCTACATACAAACAATTACTTTGTCCCCACAGTGGGGTTATCATACGCATGACATCGGGCTCTACAGTATATTAATCCTAGAGTATACCTAATACCTAAGTTTTCTGTTATAACCCCAAGTTGGGAAGTTGAACTGCATTACATGACAGTCCCTCTTCAGGGAATTTCACTGTAATATCTTCTACGTGTGTTAAGCGTCTTAGGTGCCTTAGCACAGTTATGTAATGAGCCATTCACGCTACTTTGAGATTCACTATCGTAATAATACTGATGACACAAAACCTGTATCAATGTGAACCCTGTTATCTGTTAAAATTTGATTTCAATAAAAACATTGGAAAAGAAATCCTGTGGGCACCCAGTTCCTTATCATAGACAAATATACGGCTCCCTGGCGGGGGGGGGTCGACACTTAGGGGTGTCTCTCGTTTAGAGACATATTGGATATACGAGTTGGGGTCCCATTTTCCGCAAGGTATCAACGTTGAATGGGACATCAACTCTTTTATCAACCAGGCATAAATATATTTCTGATCTCTCTCCTTCCTATATCCAATTTGGGCATTTTTTTCACTTTTTTTTTTTTTTTTTTTTAGTTTAGCCACCAATATTCATTTACATTTTTTTATAATTATGTATAGTCCAATATACTACATTTATGTCTCTCCGATTATTTTTATATACTGTATATGTGTTTTGGGGTTCTAAGCTGTGTCACGGATTGTACTGATGCCCCCTATTGGCAGTGTCCGGTAGGTTCTATGCTTGAGTTTTTATACTCACACGTGGCTAGGTACGCTCCTGTCTTTTACATATTTTCATATGTTTTTATATTTACTGATTTTGATATTCTTAATTTTAATGTAATTAAATTACATACAATTTTTAAATATTTTTTTAGTTATTTCCACATATTCTGCTCCTGTACATCTTATTATTATGTTTTCCTGCACATGTCCGCCTTTGTTGACACTCTGGCGGTCCTTCCGGCCTTGTACTCAAGCCGGGCTCCATTTCCTGTGGAGTTGTGACCAGATATGATGTAGTTGCAGGCGTTTTGAAAGAGAGGCTTGGCTGACCAAGCGTGGAGCGCACTGCCGCCGTTATCCCGACCTGCGCGTGACGTCATCGCGCGACATGATAACGAGGCTTGGCACAGTGGGTGGAGCGCGGCCCTGTTACTGCGCTCCCACCTATTAGATATGGGGAAGTGAAAGCGAGGCTTGGCTCCGGATCGAATACCGGACCTATTTCAAGCCGTTTTTTGTCTTTGTAATGTCCATCTTGATTTTTAAATAAACAAATTGATTACAGATTTTCATATATACAGTTTCTTTTTAGATTTTGGTTAACCATTAGCATACTAATACCCCCTGAACCGGAAATAGAGGTCATCAGAAGCACTTCCGGTTTCGTACACTTCCAGTGGGGGTCATTATTTATCTATATATAGAGCGGTGGGATGAGGGGGTCCACACCCCAGATGATGACTTTTTAGTTGAAACATGTCGGGTGGACCCCCATAACTACCGCTACAAGATTACATGCTGTTTTTATCTTCTGAAAACGTGAGTTTGTTTTCTCTTTATTTTAAATAAATCCAAGTTCAAACGTTATCACGCTATGTGAGTGTTTCATACCGCAACTTGTGTCACAATATAAAATATTCCATGGACTCGACATGACTCTCAGCGAATAGCTTAGGGTGTCTACTTTCCAAAATGGGGTCATTTGGGGGGGTTTTGAACTGTCCTGGCATTTTATGCACAACATTTAGAAGCTTATGTCACACATCACCCACTCTTCTAACCACTTGAAGACAAAGCCCTTTCTGACACTTTTTGTTTACATGAAAAAATTATTTTTTTTTGCAAGAAAATTACTTTGAACCCCCAAACATTATATATTTTTTTAAAGCAAATGCCCTACAGATTAAAATGGTGGGTGTTTCATTTTTTTTTTAATACAGTATTTGCGCAGCGAATTTTCAAACACATTTTTTTGGGAAAAAACACACGTTTTAAAATTTTAATGCACTAAAACAAACTATATTGCCCAAATGTTTGATGAAATAAAAAAGATGATCTTAGGCCGAGTACATGGATACCAAACATGACATGCTTTAAGATTGTGCACAAACGTGCAGTGGCGACAAACTAAATACATTTTTAAAAGCCTTTAAAAGCCTTTACAGGTTACCACTTTAGATTTACAGAGGAGGTCTACTGCTAAAATTAATGCCCGTCTGACGTTCGCGGTGATACCTCACATGCATGGTGCAATTGCTGTTTACATTTGACGCCAGACCGACGCTTGCATTTGCCTTTGCGCGAGAGCAGGGGGGGACAGGGGTGCTTTTTTTTTTTTTTTCTTTATTTTTTTTTGCTTTTTTATCTTATTTTTAAACTGTTCCTTTCATTTTTTTTTTATCATTTTTATTGTTATCTCAGGGAATGTAAATTTCCCCTATGATAGCAATAGGTAGTGACAGGTACTCTTTTTTGAAAAAATTGGGGTCTATTAGACCCTAGATCTCTCCTCTGCCCTCAAAGCATCTGACCACACCAAGATCGGTGTGATAAAATGCTTTCCCAATTTCCCAATGCCGCTGTTTACATCTGGCGAAATCTAAGTCATGAAATGCTCGTAGCTTCCGGTTTCTTAGGCCATAGAGATGTTTGGAGCCACTCTGGTCTCTGATCAGCTCTATGGTCAGCTGGCTGAATCACCGGCTGCATTCTCAGGTTCCCTGTTGAGACAGGAAAACCAGAGAAAAACACGGAAGATGGGGGGGGGGCATTCCCTCCCACTGCTTGTAAAAGCAGTCTAGAGGCTAATTAGCCGCTAGGATTGCTTTAACATGAAAGCCAACCGCTGACTGAAAAGAATGATACCATGATGATACCTAAACCTGCAGGCATCATTCTGGTATAACCACTCAAAGTCGTGAATGCCATACCTGAAGACAAAAAAATGGTTAACAACAAAACACAGTAAACGGTAAAGTATAAAAAAATTGCATACCTGAAAAGCAAACATGATAAAACAAAATAGCAATAAAACATTGCAGAATAGAATACAGTAAAAAAGAGCAGAACAATAGAGAGAGAATAGAGAGAGAGAGAACAATAAAACAACAACAATTTTTTTTTATTTTATATATTTTTTTTTTTACACTTTTTTTTGTAACTAACTTTTATAACTGTAACCGGTTCCAGGTTCGGGTCTCTCAAAATGCGATGGCATCTTGGGAGACCCTGTGAAAGTGTGTCCTAGTCTGTGCAATGCTGTACCCTACGCTAATACTCAACTAGTGAATGGTAGCGTTCAAAACATTCACCAATGCAAAGACCAGGATTGTCAGGACAGGAGGGACAATAATAGCGGGTGTCATGCCTATATCCGCGCTTGCTGCAGACACGACATGTTTTTTGGGGGGGTTCGTTGGGTAGGGGTACTCAGGAGGACATAAAGAAAATGCCTCTCATGCAGCCGACTGCATTTGGTTGGGGATGTGAATGGGGGAAGTACGGGCGCTGCAGAAGTGGTGGGTTCCCAATTAGGATTGGCGAATGCAGCAGGAAGGGCATTATGGGCACGACGGGCCTGTGTTTGTCTTCTTCTTGGTGGCAGCGGGACACTACTTGTGCTTGCCACCTCACCAGCTTGAACTGCACTTATGGGACTCGCCACGTCACCAAGTGTTACTGCAGTGCTGGTTTGACTACGACCGGGCTGTACTAGGCCACTGGTGCTTGCCAGTTCACCAAAACGCTACCAAACAAAACTGTTAGCGATCACAGGGATCAGGTCTGACTCGTCGAACGCTGCAGTTATGCGTTTAGTGTTTTGTAAGTGACAGTGATCGATCGATACTGCACTTGGGTGGGCTGGGCTGGGCCGGGCGGATGGGCAAAACGCAGGTGCTAGCAGGTATCTGGGCTGATCCCGCTAACACTGCGTTTTTGGGAACCCTAAACTGCTGGGGACGCTAGTATAGATCTGATCGGATCAGATATTGATCCGTTCAGATACTATACCACTAAGGGAGGTGTACGCTGCTTGCGTGGGTGTTAGCGGTACTGGCGCTAACCTGACGCTGCTTGGGACTGGTGCTTACCAGTTCACCAAAATGCTACCAAAAAAACTGTTAGCGATCGCAGGGATCAAGCCTGACTCTGCGAACGCTGCAGTTATGCGTTTAGTGTTTTGTAAGTGACAGTGATCAATCGATACTGCACTTGGGTGGGCTGGGCCGGGCGGAGGGGCAAAACGCAGGTGCTAGCAGGTATCTGGGCTGATCCCGCTAACACTAAACCCTAAACTGCTGGGGACGCTAGTATTGATCTGATCGGATCAGATATTGATCCGTTCAGATACTATACCACTAAGGGAGGTGTACGCTGTGTGCGTGGGTGTTAGCGGTACTGGCGCTAACCTGACGCTGCTTGGGGCTGGTGCTTACCAGTTCACCAAAATGCTACCAAAAAAACTGTTAGCGATCGCAGAGATCAGGCCTGACTCTGCGAACGCTGCAGTTATGCGTTTAGTGTTTTGTAAGTGACAGTGATCGATCGATACTGCACTTGAGTGGGCTGGGCTGGGCTGGGCGGAGGGGCAAAACGCAGGTGCTAGCAGGTATCTGGGCTGATCCCGTTAACACTGCGTTTTTGGGAACCCTAAACTGCTGGGGACGCTAGTATAGATCTGATCGGATCAGACATTGATGCGTTCAGATACTATACCACTAAGGGAGGCGTATGCTGCATGCGTGGGTGTTAGCGGTACTGGCGCTAATCTGACGCTGCCTGGGGCGACGCATATCACCGCCGGGTGATCAGGGGGCTAAACCTTTATTCGGTAATAAACGGCGGGTGCCCTGACACTATAAAAAATAAACGAACTAACCAGCGTCACCCGTAACAGTTATACAGTGATCACTGGTGAAAGGGTTAACTAGGGGGCAATCAAGGGGTTAAAACCTTTATTAGGTAGTATATGGGGGTCCCTGCCGCTATAAAATGCTGACGGCGAACCTAAATATTAACGTCCCTAACTAGCGTCACCAGTGACACTAATACAGCGATCAGAAAAATGATCGCTTAGCGACACTGGCGACAGGGGGTGATCAAGGGGTTAAAACTTTATTAGGGGGGGTTAGGGGGGTACCCTAGACCTACAGGGGGCTAATACTAACTGCCCTAACACAGTAGCTGTCACAAACTGACACCATGCAGTAATCAGAAAAAAAAAACTGCTTGGTTTCAGTGTGACAGGGTGGGGGGAGGGGTGATCGGGGGTAAAGGGGGGTGTTATGTGTGCCTGGGATGTTCTACTGTGATGTGTGTGTGTTGTGCACTCACATTTCAGTCTTCTCTCCTCGGCGCCGGAACGGAAACTGCCGAGCCGAGGAGAGATGACATCACATCCTCTGCCTCTGTGTACTACACAGAGGCAGGGGAAGCATCCCATTGGCTGGGAGCGATCGCGAGGGGGGGGGCCACGATCGGATGGCCTCCCCCTCATCTCTGATCGCTACCAGACCAAAGGCGACCGCCTCAGGCACCGGGGGGGGGGTCCAATCGGACCCCCTGCCCACGGGAAGGCAATCACGTACCAGGTACGTGATTTTGCCTGCCTGTGCCATTCTGCTGACGTATATCAGCGTGAGGCGGCCGTCAAGTGGTTAAAAAGAACTTGTTTTTTCATAAACTGAACTTTTCCTATCCAACTATTACTGGTCACAGCACATCAGTCACTATATATGATGGATAATTTGCACAATTTTGTATAAATTTTTATGGTTTAACACTGGTCACTTTAGTGATGTTGCACCGTGCACTTTTGCTGAATAATTGAAGCACCCTATGTTGCAATTGTACCTTTAATAGTAAGTAATCAGCACCAGTCACAGATTTTATTTAATTATTTGGTGCACACAGGCTTAGAAGCTATACTTTAGGAATTATAGAGCTATTGTTAATTTTATAGAAAAAGTCCTTTTGTCTCCATAAGGGCAGCGCCATACTACACCTGTTTTTCTTTTTTTTTTTTTTATACTTTCCACTTAGGTGGTATTGGATCCATATCCATTTACCTAATTTATTACCTAATTTAAAGCGCACAATGCACCTTTGCTGAATAATTGGAGCACCATATGTTACATTTTTCACTTTTAATAGAAAAAATCCGTCACCAGTCACAGTTTTATTCAACCTTTTTACACATACAGGCTTTAGAAGCAATTCTTTAGGAATAAGGTCACTAGGTAACACATTTACTACAAAGAAGAAAAATATCTTTTTGTCTCCATAAGGGCAGCGCCATACTACTCCTGCTTTTTTACCATTTTCTAATACTTTCCACTTAGGTGGTATTGTATGTGTAGAGGCAGCAGCCATATCCAGAGATTGAACACTTCAAAACATTTTAAAAAGAACTTGTTTTTTCATAAACTGAACTTTTCCTATCCAACTAATACTGGTCACAGCACATCAGTCACTTTATATGATGGATAATTTGCACAATTTTGTATACATTTTTATGGTTTAACACTGGTCACTTTAGTGATGTTGCACCATGCACTTTTGCTGAATAATTGAAGCACCCTATGTTGCAATTGTACCTTTAATAATAAGTAAAAATATTCGGAAGGGAGGAAAAATCAGGAGCACCACATCCCAGAAAATATAGTTAAGCAAAAAGGGGACATTGAGGCCACTTATGGGCCCCAGGGATTTTTAACGGTGCTAAGATAAATGAGGTAATGAGCGTATAATAAAATATATATTTTATTTATCAATCTTAAAAAACAGACATAAGCCAAAGATAATACAAAATGCAAAAAGGTAATTTATTGATACAGGAAATAATACCACTTTCTCAACATGTTTCGCTTTCCTAAGCTTCTTCAGGGGATATATTTGTGATATTAGCTATGAAAATAGAAAAATATATATACGGTAAGCAATAGATATGAACAATGACAATTAATGTCTGCTTGTAAATTCTACAATCATGATAATTTATTCGATATGGTAAATAGAAGATACAAAAATAAAGTTAATAAATCTGTGTACATAAGCAAATATCATACATCAGAGTGTGTACTAACACACTGTGCGTATCAAGGTCATAAGGGTAATAATAAAAAAAAAAAAAAGGGGGGAGGGAAGGAGATTTTTTATTCATTCACCACCGCATCAAAATTGATTTATAAAGTCTTACCTATTAACAAAGATAGGGTTCAGAAAATGATTCTGTGCAGTGGCCCATATTATTCCCTCAGTCCCCACCTCACCATAAAGGCATGCAGAGAGAAATAAAATCCCTAGAGGTAAATGAAATTCTCTAAAAAGAGAAAAATCTATTACACAAGTATTGTGGTGGATGGTATCAGTTTTGATAAAGTCAAACATATGAAAATCAATAAATCAATTTTGATGCGGTGGTGAATGAATAAAAAATCTCCTTCCCTCCCCCTTTTTTTTTTTTTTTTTTTATTATTACCCTTATGACCTTGATACGCACAGTGTGTTAGTACACACTCTGATGTATGATATTTGCTTATGTACACAGATTTATTAACTTTATTTTTGTATCTTCTATTTACCATATCGAATAAATTATCATGATTGTAGAATTTACAAGCAGACCTTAATTGTCATTGTTCATATCTATTGCTTATATATATTTTTCTATTTTCATAGCTAATGTCACAAATATATCTCCAGAAGAAGCTTAGGAAAGCGAAACATGTTGAGAAAGTGGTATTATTTCCTGTATCAATGAATTACCTTTTTGCATTTTGTATTATCTTTGGCTTATGTCTGTTTTTTAAGATTGATAAATAAAATATATATTTTATTATACGCTCATTACCTCATTTATCTTATAGCACCGTTAAAAATCCCTGGGGCCCATAAGTGGCCTCAATGTCCCCTTTTTGCTTAACTATATTTTCTGGGATGTGGTGCTCCTGATTTTTCCTCCCTTCCAAATATTTTTATTTAATTTAACTTGAGATGTTACCCACCTTTCACCCTTAGGAAATTGAGGAATTTAAGATTTAAAATTCAAATACATCAATACATTATTGTTCATCTATTATATGGATTGAATCGTATTCAATGATCTACTGTCTGTTCATTTATTTTTTCATTTTTGATTTTGTGTTTTGTTTTTTGTTTTTTAGTTGTTTTGAGTTTGTTTTTTCTTGGATTCTATATGGCCCACCATTGTGGTAATGCATTTGAGGGATTTATGGATCAGATCCATAAATCCCAGAATGCCACTGGAGGTGGCCTATCCATGGACCGCTTTTTTCTTCGTCTCCAGCGAATGCTGGAGAAGAAGGCAAGAGTCTACTTGAACAAATGGTATTTCTCGAAATATTTGAACGATCAGATTGCCCCTTGGGGGTTGAGAATCCAAATCTTTCCCACAGTGAGGAAATTAGAATCAAATTTCAAAACAGATTGGGAGACTAATCTCCAATCTTGCTCCATGAGAATGATGGAACTATTATGTGGACATTATGGTGAAGAATTGGCCTCTCTCGATAAGGAAATAGAAAAGCTATATGCTGAAAATAGCTTGTTTGTTTCAAGTAAGCTCTTCTCTAACCGTGAGGGAATCCTCAAAACGCACATAGAGACTTATGTAGCGGAAATTTTAAAAACTAAGGAAAAGAAATTCCTAAGGGATAAGGTATCATATGATAACAATCAAGCTTATGCTTGGACACAAACTAAAACAAGCAGGAGACGAAATACTAAAATGCGAACTTCTAGAGATGCCCCTTCCGAACCTAATGACTCTGACACCTCCTCTGCTTCCTCTCTCTCTTCACAGGCACCAGAAGGCTCCAAGGATTCTGGATCCTCCAAAATACGCACCAACGGTAACACTCACGCACCTGCGGGGCCAAGTAAGCGGCATCAAAACACCAACCGCACACCAATACATACTAGAGCCACCACGGCCAAATCCAATATCTCACATGCACTGGCACATCGGGACACTCCCCCCAACACTTATGTAACGAATTCATCATCTCTAACATCGTTACCCTTAATTAATAATATTAATGATTCTAATCAGTCGGATTTTCGTCCGGCTCCGATTTTCACACAACCGGTACACGAACCGAAAAAGATGACGGCCACGGAGGGTCTCCAGAAACAGGTCAAAAGTTTGAAATCAACTTATCCTCCATTCCCCTCAGTGCTGATCAACTTTCTGTCTTGGAATTAGGCTTGACCTTTCTGTCCAACACAGAAAATTGATCAGTTTGAACTTATCAGAGACCTTAACCTTTTTGCTCGCAAACTAATGCTTCGTATAATGTTTGATGTTTGATAAATCGGCACAATCTAACCCAGAGCCATCTCAATTTCAACCTGCAGTGAAAAATATCACATTGAATGAAATTAAAGCAATGGAAGAGCTCATGGAGCTCTGGGACAAGGGCCATATAGACGAGACAGATCTTCTGGAAGCCCAAATTCTTGATCAGGGTGGCTTTCCTAGTCATGAGTCCTGTGCCCCCTACCCAGTGGTCCCTTTTACTCCCAAAGAGTACAAACCAAAATCAAAAACCTTCCCCACACCACAGGGTAACCCCAATGTCTGGGCCTTCATCCACCAGGTCACTGAGGATATCTGCAGGACTAAATGGAAGGGCATAAGACAATCAAATCTTACAAGCCAACAAAAAATGGCTTTAAAATCACTACAGTTGGACTCCCGTCTGGTGGTTAAGCCCTCAGACAAAGGAGGCAATTTGGTAGTGATGACTACTGAACAATATGAATCTATGGTCTTACGCCTTTTACAAAACCGAGACTGGTACAAGAAAGTCTCAGAAACTCATGTTACCAATATGATCATACGTTACAGAAAGCTAATTGGAACCGCCTACCACCAGGGCCTGATTACTAAATCAACATGGAAGTTTCTCAATGTGCCCTGTCCTCGGATTCCTACACTATACGCCCTTCCCAAGGTACATAAGGACCTAAACAACCCCCCGGGCAGACCGATAGTGTCCGGAAACGGATCTCTCACTGAAAATGCTAGCCAATTGATAGATGAATTCCTTAGACCACATGTGGAAGGTTTAACATCTTACTTACAAGATACTAGTGAACTTCTTAGAGTTCTGGATGGTTTAACCATCCCAAAGGGAGTGTGGCTTGTGTCCTTAGATGTGGAGGCCCTTTACAACTCCATTCCCCATGAATTGGGGGTGGCAGTTGTAGAGGGCTTTATCTCTCGAGATGGGGATGTCCCTCAGGCTTATAGGGGATTTATTTTGGATCTTCTGAGGTTTATCCTCATGAACAATATTTTTCTGTTTGCTCGCTCCCACTACCTCCAGGTGCAGGGGGTTGCTATGGGGACCAGATATGCCCCCACCTATGCAAACCTGTACCTGGGGGAGTGGGAGCAGAACCTATTTTTTAGGGAAGATTTGCAAGATCTGGTGGAAAATATACCGATATGGAAACGGTATATTGACGATGTATTCCTAATTTGGATCGGAAGCAGAGAAGATCTGTCCCGCTTTTTTGAAAGTCTGAAAACTAATCCCTATAACTTTACTTTCACCATGGAAGCCAGCCAGTCCATCTTAACTTTCCTGGATGTCACCCTCTTTATCAATCCGGATAGAACCATAGGAACCACCCTTTTTCGTAAAGCATCAGCAGGAAACTCACTCCTGCACGCTACCAGCTCCCATCCACAACCACTTATCAATAATGTCCCTTATGCACAGTATTTAAGATTAAGGAGAAACTGCAGTGAGAATATCCATTTCGAATCCGAGGCCAGGGCACTGAGAGAACGTCTTAAAGCACGCGGTTTTAGCAATAAATGCTTGAAAAGGGCCTACCTTCGTGCCAAAAAAAGCAACCGCAGTCAACTAATCCATGGGCACACCAAACAAAAACCAGCTTCAGGTTTAAGAATGATCACCACGTTCTCCGGACAACATCGGCAAATGCGTGAATTGCTTCAAAAGCATTGGTATTTGCTGATGGGGGATCCGAAGGTGTCCAAACATTTAAAAAGTCACCCCAAGATTACATATAGGCGATCCCGTTCAATCAGAGGCCATATAGTTCATAGTCACTATGCCCCATTGTCCACAACCCATACCAGAAATAAGGGTACTAAACCCTGCCATAAATGTGATTTTTGCAGATATATCTATGCATCTCGCAACATCATTCTCCCGAATGGTCAGCTATATAATCCCAACTTTCAAGCCACATGCCAATCCATCGGCGTGGTTTATATTATGATATGCGAATGCAATGCATTCTACGTGGGTAAAACCAAACGTCCCTTTTTCCATCGGATCAGAGACCATGTCTCTCTAGTTTACAAGAAAAGCCGACATATGGGTTTATATCATCAATTTGATGATAACAAGATGCATTTTTATGCTCTGGAACATGTCCCCCCGAATGAAAGAGGGGGGGATTATGATAAGATCCTGTTACAACGCGAGACCAAGTGGATTGTCACCCTTAATGCCTTGAAACATCCAGGCCTTAATGATGCCTTGAGTTACAAACCCTTTTTATAGGTTTTTATTTATAATTTTTTTTTTTTTTTCCATCATCTTTATATACATCATATGTAATTAATTAATGTATATTTGTATTAGTTTTCGTTTTTGTTCTGTTTTATGTGTGGTATGAGCCTTTATTTTTCCTTCTGTCCCCTTCCCTCCTTATCTTTGGCATGTACAGACACCCGGGGCACTTAGCAATTCAATTTCTAATCAATGCTTTGGTTGCTTTGTTGCCCTTCAACTGACACCTAGCGCTGCGTTTTTTCACCCTTCTTTCCGGTTGTCTATATATGGCATTATTATGCTTTAATATTTTCCTTCCTATTTTTGGCTTCCTTGATGTCAAATCCAGGGTCCAGTATAGCGTCAACCATAGGACAGCCACGATACACTGGGCGCCACCTATTTTCGCCTGCGTCATCAATCTCTACAATCCAAACCTCATTTTGAGCCTAATGGACCTCCGTAGAGCCAGAGTAAGGGCATAGGATACTTTAAGATGGCCGCGGGTCAGCCTTTTTTGCCTGACGCCGTTGACGTTTCACTTCCTCTTCAGACACCCGAAGCGCGCGCATGCGCAGATGTCCTTTTCAGTCCGCAGCGTGACGATGAGTCAGACGTCGTCACGCTGGAGAGTTTTAAAAGCGGGACTTGCTCCCGCCAGCTTCTGTCATTCCCTCTGGCAATACGCTGGGCAGATGGATCTTCCTGATTAGCAACGCTGCTACATAAACCTTTATCAGTAAGTCCTTTTCAGTTTTCAGTAATGATCTATCTCATTGGATTGAAACTTTAGATTTTTCTATGTACTTATACTTTTAGGTTCTTTGAGAGTTTGCAGCCATATCTCCAGGTCTGTTTCATCCATTAGCCGTTTTTGGACGTTCCAGCCCTGTATGCTGCCCGCCTTGTGACTGCTACTCCATTGCAATCCCAGAACCGCCCTCTTACACATTCAGCAATTTAGCTTCTTACTATCCTTGAGATGTAACCTTTTGTCACCTTTATTGATTCTACCAGAGGTACATTTTTATTACTTTTTGGATTCTTTTGATTTTCATATGTTTGACTTTATCAAAACTGATACCATCCACCACAGAACTTGTGTAATTGATTTTTCTCTTTTTAGAGAATTTCATTTACCTCTAGGGATTTTATTTCTCTCTGCATGCCTTTATGGTGAGGTGGGGACTGAGGGAATAATATCGGCCACTGCACAGACTCATTTTCTGAACCCTATCTTTGTTAATAGGTAAGACTTTATAAATCAATTTTGATGCGGTGGTGAATGAATAAAAAATCTCCTTCCCTCCCCCTTTTTTTTTTTTTTTTTTATTATTACCCTTATGACCTTGATACGCACAGTACAGTACACACTCTGATGTATGATATTTGCTTATGTACACAGATTTAATAACTTTATTTTTGTATCTTCTATTTACCATATCGAATAAATTATCATGATTGTAGAATTTACAAGCAGACATTAATTGTCATTGTTCATATCTATTGCTTATATATATATTTCTATTTTCATAGCTAATATCACAAATATATCTCCTGAAGAAGCTTAGGAAAGCGAAACATGTTGAGAAAGTGGTATTATTTCCTGAATCAATGAATTACCTTTTTGCATTTTGTATTATCTTTGGCTTATGTCTGTTTTTTAAGATTGATAAATAAAATATATATTTTATTATACGCTCATTACCTCATTTATCTTAGCACCGTTAAAAATCCCTGGGGCCCATAAGTGGCCTCAATGTCCCCTTTTTGCTTTAATAATAAGTACTTAGCACCAGTCACAGATTTTATTTAATTATTTGGCACACACAGGCTTAGAAGCAATACTTTAGGAATTACAGAGCTATTGTTTATTTTAAAGAAAAAGTTCTTTTGTCTCCATAAGGGCAGCGCCATACTACTCCTGTTTTCCTTTTTTATACTTTCCACTTAGGTGGTATTGTATCCATATCCACAACTATTTACCTAATTTATTACCTAATTTAAAGCGCACAATGCACCTTTGCTGAATAATTGGAATACCATATGTTGCATTTTTCACTTTTAATAGAAAAAATCCGTCACCAGTCACAGTTTTTATTCAACCTTTTGACACATACAGGTTTTAGAAGCAATTCTTTAGGAATAAGGTCACTAGGTAACACATTTACTACAAAGAAGAAAAATATCTTTTTGTCTCCATAAGGGTAGCGCCATACTACTCCTGCTTTTTTACCATTTTCAGGAAAACCTTTGACCACGTCAAGGCGGCACTGAGAGCGCGCAATATCCGCTATAACGTCCTCTTCCCGGCCCGTCTAAGGGTCCAGGATGGAGAGTCAACCCGCTTCTTCAACACCGCCAGAGAGGCATCCACCTGGCTGGAATCGCTGCCGCCGGCCCGTTGATCGGTCATTTGGTATGTAAGCACGATACCCTTATACAAGATGGGCCTTTTCTAGGTATGGGCCTGGGTCATTCATACTTAACCCGCAGAGGGGACGCACACACTTATGTTGCACCTGTTGTGCCCTGTTTACACCCAGGATGTGCGCTGCTTTGACTATGGAAGGTTTCCCCCATAATGCGGATACACAAGCTAAGTGCCCCTGACAAAGACATAGTCAGGAGACGGTTGCGAATTGTCGCTTCTCTATGCTTATTTTTTCCCCCTCCTAGGATATTAGGGGCCACACTATGTAAGACTGCCCACTAATGGATCGAATTTATTAAAGGGATGCATTTCAATATTTTTTTTCTCCTCTTGTGTCCTAAGTCCCTTACAATTTGTTACATTGAGCGAGCAGATGTCTCACACCTATGAGCTGCTCGGACTACTGCTTGACCCCCTAGGAAGTGCCCGGGGGGTTGAGTTCGCCTCTTTCACGGACTCCCTCTTGCAGCCGGCGAGCTGGAAATGTTTGGGATGAATACCTGCCTCAGTTCAAGGGGGTTGGGTGGGGTGGGGGGTGAGGAATGTTGCCCCAACGGGGCCAGTTTTTCCCTTTCAGGGATTAGGTTTATTTTTTGTTTTATTTGGAAGTATGTTTGTATAATTTTATGGGGTATGGTTAAACCCAGGGTTAAGAAAATATTGTTATATGTACTCTTTGCAACTGCATTACAAAAGTCAGCAATGTATGTCTACTCCTACTGCCTCCTTCAGATCCCCCTGGAGGTCTCCGGGGGAGGGTGTCCCTCTGATCCTGCAATTCCTCTACCAAAGAGAATGACTTCCCTTAACATACTGTCCTGGAATACCAGGGGCTTAAATTCCCCGGTTAAGAGATCTCTAGTCTTTCAGTTCAATAAGGCCCATAGTCCTCATATCTGTTCTCTCCAGGAAACACACCTAGTGGGTAGTAAAACATTGGCCCTCAAAAAGCCATGGATAGGGCACCACTATCACTCCACACACTCAAATTTTGCAAGGGGCGTCAGCATCTTGATTCACAAGTCCCTCCCCTTTAGGCTGCTAGACTTGGTGTTGGACTCGGAGGGCAGATATGTATTAATACACGCACAAATCCACACTGTGAAATGGGTTATAGCGGGACTGTATTTGTCCCCTCCAGCTTAGATGGCTCTCCTAAATCAGATCACCTCTAAGATTGCAGAGCTAGCTAATGACAACGTGATACTTCTGGGAGATTTTAACATGGTTCCAGATCTGGACATGGATAGGATGTCGACAGGTGGGCATTCCCATTCAGGACTGGCAGAGTGGGCTGACCTCTACGGCCTGACGGATGTCTGGCGTTGGAGGAATCCCCACTCCAGGGCATACACCTGTCACTCCGCATCACACAGATCCTTCTCTAGGATTGATTTGGCTTATCTAGGAGGTCTGGCTTTGTCACGGCTGAAGGATATTAAGATACTCCCCAGGGGCATATCTGACCATGCACCGCCTTTCCTGACCATGAACCTCACGTCGACCCCAGAGAATAATCTGTGGCGCCTGTCTAGGTTTTGGGTGTCGGATGAGGCGGTGGATGGTAACTTTAGAGAGGCACTCCGGGAATACTGGGAAGTTAATCCGGGCATGGCAGGTACACTGACGGTGTGGGATGCCTTTAAGGCATATACTAGGGGGAGGTATCAGGCAATTATAGCTAAGGTTCGGAGGGAGAGGAGAGCTGACTTGATTAGTGCTGAAAAGAAGGCGGACTTGCAGGAGACACTATTCATAAGAACCAAAGACCCTAGAGACTATGCCACACTCCAGTCCCTGACTGGGGAGGTTGTTCGTATTCGCACCTCCCTCACACAGAAACGACTACTTGCTCAATCACACCGCATTTTTGAACAGGGGGAAAGATCCGGGAAGCTATTGGCCTGGCCGTCACGGGAACAGATGGGGGAGATGAGTGCGTCCTCTATACAGGGACCCGGTGAGACCCTAATTTCCGCCCCTGACGAGATAAATGACTGTTTTGTCTCTTTCTACAGGAACCTCTACAGCTCTAGGGCAGCCTACACCACTGACAAACTGACCTCATACCTAGACCCAATTGACACCCCGGTCCTGACAGAAAAATACTGTGAACAACTCGATGCTCCCATAACCTCTGATGAAATAGCTAAAGCTCTAAAAACCATGCAATCTGGTAAGTCCCCAGAACCGGATGGCATACCGGTCGAGTTCTACAAACAGTGCGCTGAAGAGCTGACAGGAGCCTTGCATGCAATGCTCTCGGAGGCCCAGAAGCTCAAAGAACTCCCAGACTCCCTGAGCGAGGCAGTGATAGTTGTCATCCCCAAACCAGGTAAAGATCCAAACCTATGCGCCTCATACCGCGCCATCTCCTTGATTAATGTTGATGCAAAACTCCTAGCTAAAGTGCTGGCTAACAGGCTCAACACTGTTACAACTGCCCTAATCCATCCGGACCAAACCGGGTGAATGCCGGGGAGGGGAACAGACATCAACATTAGAAGGCTTTTTACACACATGGACAGGGCTCAGCCAGGGTCGGCGGGAGTGGTGGCGTCGCTCGATGCCGAAAAAGCCTTTGACTCAGTAGAATGGGGGTATCTATGGGAGGTCCTTTCAAAATTCGGGTTTGGGCCTCAATTTATGACCTGGTTAAAAATGCTCTATGCAAACCCCAAAGCAAGAATCCGTACGAATGGCACGCTCTCTGAAAGTTTTCCCCTGGGCAGAGGCACTTGACAGGGCTGCCCACTATCGCCCGGACTTGCTCTGGCGGTGGAACCCCTGGCCATTGTTTTGAGGGCTGATCCAGGAGTGAGGGGCATAGAGGTAGGTGCGATAGAGGAAAAGGTGTCCTTATATGCTGAAGATGCCCTACTCTATCTTGCCGATGCCTCTCAGTCGCCACGGAGGCCACTGGACCTATTTGAGGAGTTTGGCCGATTCTCTGACGTTCGTATAAATTGGAGCAAGTCAGTTCTGTTTCCGCTGCATCCCACGCTTTCGCAGGGAGACACGGGAACCTCTCTTTAGTGGGTGGAGGAATTTACCTATCTGGGAATTAAGATCAGCAACACCACATGTGAATTCATAGACAAGAATGTACAGCCTCTTCTAACTCATCTTACCTTCAAATGTACAGCTTGGTGCACCCTCCCGCTTGCCCCTGTGGGTAGAGTCAGTCTATTAAAAATGGTGTTCCTCCCTAAGTTTTTATATTTTTTTCGTAACACCGCATCCCACATACCTAAATCTTTCTTTAGACGCTTGGAAGGCGTGAATGCCTCATTCATCTGGGCTGGGAGGCCGCCTAGGGTATCGAAATGTATATTACTGTATTTATTGGCGTATAACACTCACTTTTTCACCATGAAAATCGGGTGCAAATAGCGTGTGCGTGTTATACGCCAATACTTCAATTTCAGCTGTCTCGGAGGCAACGGGGGGGGGCGCGGGACGAGCGCCGTCAGATTACATATAGTGAGAATCTCCTGTTTACTTGGCGGCCTCTGTAATAGGAAGTCAATAGATGGCAATGGCGACGAGGCTGCTGCATTGATGGCAATGGTGAGGCTGCATTGATGTGGACTAATAAGGCTGCATTGATGGCACTTGTGAGGCTGCAGGTGGGCATTGATCAGGCTGCATTGATGGCAATAGTGAGGCTGCAGATGGGCACTGACCCTTATTTTGCTTCAAAGTTCCTTATTTAAAATTTAAGTTTTTTTCCTGAAATTTCCCTCTTAAAATGAATGTGCGTGTTATACGCCTGTGCGTGTTATATGCCGATAAATATGGGTATATCTTCCCCTATCAAGTGGAGGCCTAGCTCTCCCCAACTTCTTAATCTACTACTGGGTGGCCGTCTTGGTCACGGTACGTTGGTGGTTCTCCCAGCCCAGGCAGAATCCGGCGGTGAGACTGGAGACGGCGATTTTGGGGTCGTACGCAGCGCTGAGCAATTTAGTATACCGGGGATTGAAAGCTCCTTATCTATTGACGAGGTCCATGAAGACAACTATTAGAGCATGGAGGGAGGCCAGGGCTATTTATGCTAAACCCAACTGTATCTCCCCATACTCTCCACTGTGGGGAAATCCTACAGTACCTCATCTCTGTGATATACCTGATCCAGCACACTGGGCTAAAAGGGGGATCACTGCCCTCAAACATGTCATGGTAAACAGGGAAATTATGCCTTTTAATGAAATGAAGAGACAATACTCCATACCTGGCTCCTTTGAGTTTCGATATTGGCACATGCATTGAGGGCTCAGTTCTCAGACACACTAACTCTGGAGCCGGATTCAGTTGAGCGACTACTGACTTCGAGTGCGATGGGGAAACCCCTCTCTGACATGCATTGAGGGCTCAGTTCTCAGACACACTAACTCTGGAGCCGGATTCAGTTGAGCGACTACTGACTTCGAGTGCGATGGGGAAACCCCTCTCCACGCTATAACTTTATCTCACAGTAGCCCATGACGTTAAACCCACCCGCACAATGGATAAATGGAAGGAGGACATACCAGCTTTAGGGGAAGACGAATGGGAGGACTGTTTGTCCACCTTCATCCCCTCTATGATAGCTGCCAAAGACAGATTCCTTCAACTTAAATTTATACATAGGGCATACTTCACACCACACAGAATGGCAAGAATATATCCCAACCTAGACCCAAACTGCCCCAGATGCAGGACTGAGGAGGGGACCTTCTGGCATATGGTTTGGGCCTGCCCCAGGCTCCGAACATACTGGGAGGGAATGGCGGAGAAACTTAGCGATATGGGGGGATCTAGGGTACCACCGGAGCCCATGGTGCTTCTATTAAGTTACCTGGACGAGGTTGAGGGGGACAGATATACAAAACTCTGCATAACGTTCTCCCTCGTTTATGCTAGGAGAGATATTGTTGCATTGGAAATCAGCCAAACGCCCCCCCCTCACATCATGGAAAAAGGCTATAGACTCAGTACTTCCCCTCTATAAACTCACATACGAGAGCAGACAATGCCCGGCTAAATTTGATAAGGTATGGTCAGCGTGGGTGGACGCGTGGGGCTAGGGGACGGAGAGGAGGGGGACCAAGTGAGGGATTCTCCCCCTGTCTGGTTGGGGGTATTTCTGCCCCCCCTGTGCTGGACAACACCGGACTATTCCACTGTAGAGATCACTGGTGAGGAATACACTTCTTCTGTGTGAGGGGTTCTCATTCACTTAAGGGGGGAAAGTTTGTTTCCCATATAGAGCGATAGGTAGAAACTGCAAATAACATCATCGGGTTTTTACTGGTAAAGGAATGTTAAGAAACGGCTGTATTGACCTTTAAGGTACCAATCTCTGGTATGAACATACTAATTGACTAGGTAGCAAAGTAATACTTGATTGTCGAATGCTGATTATATTGTAATGCTGATTTGTTCAATAAACTTTTCTGTTAAAAAAAAACTTCCCCCCCATTACTGAAGAAAGTCTGAGTATCCTTCCTAAATTCCTAAATCTCCTACAAGCTCTACCAATTTATATCCCATCTAACTACTTCAAACAGATCCAAGGGGTATTGTTTGCATTTATATGGATCCATAAACGCCCACGATTAAAACAAAGCCAGCTTACACTACCTAAACAGTATGGGGAGCTGGCGGTGCCAGACGTACGTAAATACTACCAGGCAGTACATCTGAGTAGACTCATCGATTTGAATATGCATTGCGACATCAAGCTTTGGGTTCAGTTAGAACAGGCCCAGACAGGTATCATATATCTCCGTAAGGCACCCTGGTGTTATACCTCACTACTGAGGGACATGAAAAACCATCCCCTAATTGGCCAGACTGCAAGACTCTGTTCATCTCTATTTATGAAAGCATCTCTCTCCTCCCCGACATCGCCATTATTCCTAATATTGGGATATCCACTTTTTACCCCAGGATACCAAGATACGGCCTTTTGAAATTTGATGAATTTTGGGCGTACACGAGCCTCTTACTTCTTAATTGATGGGTGTTGGCCATCGATCTCTGCCCTCGCCAACCCCACGGGTTCCTTCTGCTTGGGGTTTTGGAGGGCTATCCAACTCACTCATTTTTTCAGATCTCTCATACCCCCGAGCAACCTCAGTCGACCTCTTACAACTTTGGAGGAATACTGCTCGGACTCGGGAGTGATGCCACACACTCTCTCGGCCAACTACAGCCTACTGATCACACCTCCAGAACCCCACTCCCTACGCTGCCTCCACGAGTGGGAGTGAGATCTTGGTCACTCTCAGTTCACAACAAAGACAACATATCCTTCAATTTATGTACAAATCCTCCATCTGCACGAAAGTGCAAGAAACTAACTTTAAGCTCCTAACCAAATGGTATAGGACACCGGTGAGGATCCAAAAATGTTTTCCTGCAACTTCCAATTGATGCCGGAGATGCCAGGAAGAACAGGGCACCCTTCTCCATATTTTTTGGACCTGTCCCAAACTAGAACACTTCTGGAAGGAGGTTAAATGCATTGGCCAAAAATTCACGGAGCGCCCGATACCGAATGACCCAGCCTTTTTCCTCCTTCATGCCTCCAATGCCCCCAGGAGAATCTACAAAAAAATCAATCATTCACCATCTCCTTGACGCCTCCAAGGCATCTATTCCTTTTGAATGGAAATCTCCACAGTCTCCAAACATCGGGATGTGGCTTAAGAAAGTAGAGGAAATAAATAAGCTGGAAGACCTTGTCCTCTCGGCACGTCACCAACAAGAACGCTACTCCAAGACTTGGACGCTATGGAACACGTTTGTCTTCTCTAATGAGGGTCGAACCACTTTTTGACTGCGATTCTGCTGACTAAATATTAGGGCTGCTGAAATTAATCGCAGCATCGATGCATCGCGATTCGGGTGTCCCCGATGCGGCATCGATGCATGCGACCCGAAAAATCGATGTCTGGCCCCGCCCCCTCCCGGGAGAGCGCTCCGTACGTAAAGCTGTTACTAGTGTGTGTATTTTCCGCTCATGTGACTCTCGGCCGCACCTCCCTCCTCTGAGTCCCCTGATTTCAGCCCCGCCCACTGACTGGAGCTATCAGGTCAGAAGAGAGGCGGGCGGAGCTGACATCAGGAGAGACGTGAGAGGAGGGAGGCGGGCCGGGAGTCACATGAGCGGAAAATACACACACTAGTAACAGCTTTACGTACGGAGCGCTCTCCCTGGAATTCCCTGCTCAGGAGAGATGTGACAACCGGCGGGACACCGGCGGCTGGAGTGGAGATCGGGGGGAGATGGTGAGCAGGCAGATCGCCCTGCTCATTACAGGTTGCCACCAGCACCGGCGGAGCAGCATGTAAGTACAGAGGGGGAGGGGGGCGCTGTGACACAAGTCCATATCATACAATTGTCTTCTATGTGCATTCATCACACCACAACTCTGCATTATTGTCCCCAGTCTGTGACCATCTCCTGTGCCATGTCCCCAGTCTGTGACCATCTCCTGTGCCATGTCCCCAGTCTGTGACCAACTCCTGTGCCATGTCCCCAGTCTGTGACCATCTCCTGTGCCATGTCCCCAGTCTGTGACCATCTCCTGTGCCATGTCCCCAGTCTGTGACCATCTCCTGTGCCATGTCCCCAGTCTGTGACCAACTCCTGTGCCATGTCCCCAGTCTGTGACCATCTCCTGTGCCATGTCCCCAGTCTGTGACCTTCTCCTGTGCCATGTCCCCAGTCTGTGACCATCTCCTGTGCCATGTCCCCAGTCTGTGACCATCTCCTGTGCCATGTCCCCAGTCTGTGACCATCTCCTGTGCCATGTCCCCAGTCTGTGACCATCTCCTGTGCCATGTCCCCAGTCTGTGACCATCTCCTGTGCCATGTCCCCAGTCTGTGACCATCTCCTGTGCCATGTCCCCAGTCTGTGACCATCTCCTGTGCCATGTCCCCAGTCTGTGACCATCTCCTGTGCCATGTCCCCAGTCTGTGACCATCTCCTGTGCCATGTCCCCAGTCTGTGACCATCTCCTGTGCCATGTCCCCAGTCTGTGACCATCTCCTGTGCCATGTCCCCAGTCTGTGACCATCTCCTGTGCCATGTCCCCAGTCTGTGACCATCTCCTGTGCCATGTCCCCAGTCTGTGACCATCTCCTGTGCCATGTCCCCAGTCTGTGACCATCTCCTGTGCCATGTCCGCAGTCTGTGACCATCTCCTGTAGCATGTCCGCAGACTCTGACCATCTCCTGTAGCATGTCCGCAGTCTCTGATCATCTCCTGTAGCATGTCCGCAGTCTCTGATCATCTCCTGTAGCATGTCTGCAGTCTCTGATCATCTCCTGTAGTCATTTGGGGGCAGTCTGGAGCTCCTCTTTAAGTTGTCTGCACTGTTTACACTTTGCTACATGCAAGGAGTGTTGTCTTTTTTTTAAGAACAGATAAAATTTAAAAAATGGAGTTCTTCTGACTACTTAAATTTTTTGGATGAAAACCGCGCGCAGTAATCGTGATGCATCGTTAATCGTGGACCTGATAATCGTAATCGAATCGAATCGTGAGGCCAGTGAAGATGCGCACCCCTACTAAATATACCCTACCATGACTCTGAATACATTTCGTACTTTAGAAATACCCAATATGCAATCCAAATATCGTCTGTGCATCTCGCGATCTCACATTTCATATCTCTCCATCCGTCCTCTAATCCTCCCCCCTTCCCAAGACCCCTCCCTCCTTGTTTCCTTCTCCTTCTTCTTCTTACCCCCCCCCCACTTTTTTCCATTACACTCTTTTCCTTTCTTCTTTTCATACTCTAACATATTTCTCTCTCTTCATGGATCCGTGCTTTTAGGCTCCATGTTATCCATCTCTATACAACATTGAAAAAACAATGATCTGGGCTGGTTCTGTGGTCCCACCCTATTAGAACAATTCATTTTTGGCTACTATTTACCTTAGCCCTGCATGGTTCCGAGGTTATGTCTTCCCTATGTCTAGCCAGGAATATACACGGCGCTTTGGGTGGTTAATGGGCATAATGTCTTCTTGTGTTTCCAGCATTTTAACTTCTGCAATCAATCTATGTAGTGCTGTACGTTATGTCAAAATGTTCATACAATGTTGTGTGTCCTTGAACCATGCCCTTTGACTAAATAAAAGATTTGTAAAAAGTAAAGATGCACCCGGAGGAACGGGTGAACCACAGAGCCTCAGCAGGGAACAGTCATCCCTCAGGACATGCAGCTCGGGACAGCGCAGAACTATTTCCTGATCCTGGCTTCCTCTACACCGTGCTACACCACAACCTGCAAAGAACATCAACAGTTGCTAGGATGGCAACCAATGACTGAGAAGAGTGAAGGAGAGGGGGAAAAGCAGAAAGCGCAAGAATCCTCCCTGTATACACCATGGAGCGTTCCTACAGTGGTTTTCGGGACTTCAGCTCAGATCCGCGGGACACCGGGACATTTTTAAAATCCCAGGATAGTCCCGTGGAATCCGGGGAGGTTAGGAGGTATGGTATATTGCACATTCACATTAATCCCTGCCCTCAAGGAGCTTGCAGTGCATACTAGGGACAATTTAGACAGGACCCAATTACCTTACCATCATGTCTTTGGATTGTGGGAGGAAACCCATGCAGGCACAGGGAGAGCATGCAAACTCCAGGCAGGCAGGGCATGGTTGGGATTTGATCCAAAGACTCTAGTGATGCTGTGCAGAAGGGCTAACTAATTAGTACCTGTGCTGCCTGGTTTCCTGGAGTTTAGCTTTAAAGAATAACTAAACCCAAGAACAAAAATGGAATATATTTCTGCTAACCAGTCTTTAGATGTGTTTTCAGTTTCAGGATAAAAATGCTTTTAGAACGTACAGAACACCCCTGTTGGTCTTGACAGAAAAGCAGTATCCTTGTAAATTGCTGTGATCTAAACAGAAAGCAAAATCAATCTTACGTATTTCTTCTGTTCACTACGTCCCCCCCTTCCCCAATGTAACTAAACACAGGCAGAAATGTTATGGCTCTCTTAGGTACAGTGGACAAGTGAACGTAGCCACCCAGGAACGAATAGTTTCTTTTTTTTTTACAGAAAAAAAATGAAAAAGAAAACAAACACAGCCACCACATCTATAGCCTCGTTCAGAAAGGCGCTGAAGCCCATACAACATAAAAGGGCCTCTTGCTTATGCAGCTGCAGCTGCAAGTTCCTGTGTGCGGGTAGCCCATATAAGTCTAAGGGAACAGAGCGGCTCCACAGATATAGTCACTCATCCTAATCCTTTGTTCAGGGCCACTCAACCGCAGCCCGGTCAAATTAGGATGATCAGTTGTGTCTGTACAGCCGCTGCATATCCATAGACTTACATCATGGGATACCAGCTCTAGGCACCTGATAGCCCATTCACAATGTATAGGCCTCAGCGCCTGTGTAAATGAGGCCTAAAGATGCAATATATAAAATTTTTGTTTTTGAGTTTAGGTAAACTTTAATACCCTGTACACACGATAGGATTTTCCGACAACAAATGTTGGATGTGAGCTTGTTGTCGGAAAGTTCGACCATGTGTATGCTCCATAGAACATTTGTTGTCGGAATTTCCGCCAACAAATGTTTGAGAGCAGGTTCTCAAATTTTCGGAAATTCTAAGCGTGTGTACACAATTCCGACGCACAAAAGTCCACGCATGCTCGGAATCAAGCAGAAGAGCCACACTTGCTATTGAACTTCATTTTTCTCGGCTCGTCGTACGTGTTGTACATCACCGCGTTCTTGACGTTCGGAATTTCCAATTTGTGCGACCGTGTGTATGCAAGACAAGTTTGAGCCAACATCCTTCGGAAAAAAATCCACGGTTTTGTTGTCAGAAAATTCTATCGTGTGTACAGGGCATAAGACCCCTTTCACACTGGAGGCGTTTTTCAGGCGCTTTAGCGCTAAAAATAGTGCCTGTAAAGCACCTGAAAAAAGCCTTATCTGCAATCCCAGTGTGAAAGCACGAGGGCTTTCACACTGGGCTGCTACGCTGGCAGGACATCAAAAAAAGTCATGCAAGCAGCTTCTTTGAGGCGCTTTAGGAGCGGTGTATACACCGCTTCTAAAGTGCCCATGCCCATTGAAATCAATGTGCAGTGCCGCCAAAGCGCCTCGAGAGCGGCGCTTTGTGGGCGCTTTTAACCCTTTATTTGGCCGCTAGCAAGTGTAAAAAGCGCACTGCTAGCACCCAAAAAGCGCTGCAAAAACGACGGTAAAGCGCCGCTAAAGCTAGCAGCGCTTTACTGCTGATGCCCGGGCGCTGACAGTGTGAAAGGGCTCTTAAGGAAATAGTCAGGTCCATAAATATTGGGACACCGACACAATTCTATTTTTTTTTTTGGCTCTATACACCACCAGAATGGATTTGAAATGAAACAAACAAGATGTGCTTTAACTGCAGACTTTCAGCTTCAATTTGAGGGTATTTACATCCAAATCAGGTGTAGGAATTACAACAGTTTGTATATGTGCCTCCCACTTTTTAAGGGACCAAAAGTAATGGGACAGATTAACAATCATCTATCAAACTTTCACTTTTTAATACTTGGTTGCAAATCCTTTGCAGTCAATTACAGCCTGAAGTCTGGAACGCATAGACATCTCCAGATGTTGGGTTTCATTCCTGGTGATGCTCTGCCAGGCCTCTACTGCAACTGTATTCAGTTCCTGCTTGTTCTTGGGGCATTTTCCCTTCAGTTTTGTCTTCAGCAAGTGAAATGCATGCTCAATCGGTTTTAGGTCAGGCGATTGAATATTGCATAACATTCCACTTCTTTCTCTTAAAAAACTCTTTGGTTGCTTTCGCAGTATGCTTCGGGTCATTGTCCATCTGCACTGTAAAGTGCCGTCCAATGAGTTCTGAAGCATTTTGCTGAATATGAGCAGATAATATTGCCCGAAAAACACTTCAGAATTCACCCTGCTGCTTTTGTCAGCAGTCACATCATCAATAAATACAAGAGAACCAGTTCCATTGGCAGCCATACATGCCCACGCCATGACACTACCATCACCATGCTTCACTGATGAGGTGGTATGCTTTGGATCATGAGCAGTTCCTTTCCTTCTCCATACTCTTCTCTTCCCATCACTCTGGTACAAGTTGATCTTGGTCTCATCTGTCCATAGGATGTTGTTCCAGAACTGTAAAGGCTTTTTTAGATGTTGTTTGGCAAACTCTAATCTGGTCTTCCTGTTTTTGAGGCTCACCAATGGTTTACATCTTGTGCTGAACCCTCTGTATTCACTCTGGTGAAGTCTTCTCTTGATTGTTGACTTTGACACACATACACCTACCTCCTGAGAGTGTTCTTGATCTGGCCAACTGTTGTGAATGGTGTTTTCTTCACCAGGGAAAGAATTCTTCGGTCATCCACCACAGTTGTTTTCCATGGATTTCTGGGTCTTTTGGTGTTGCTGAGCTCACCAGTGCGTTCTTTCTTTTTAAGGATGTTCCAAACAGTTGATTTGGCCACACCTAATATTTTTGCTATCTCTCTGATGGGTTTGTTTTGTTTTTTCAGCCTAATGATGGCCTGCTTCACTGATAGTGACAGCTCTTTGGATCTCATATTGAGAGTTGACAGCAACAGATTCCAAATGCAAATAGCACACTTGAAATGAACTCTAGACCTTTTATCTGCTCCTTGTAAATGGGATAATGAGGGAATAACACACACCTGGCCATGGATCAGCTAAGCAGCCAATTGTCCCATTACTTTTGGTCCCTTAAAAAATGGGAGGCACATATACAAACTGTTGTAATTCGTACACCGTTCACCTGATTTGGATGTAAATACCCTAACATTAAAGCTGAAAGTCTGCAGTTAAAGCACATCTTGTTCGTTTCATTTCAAATCCATTGTGGTGGTGTATAGAGCCAAAAAGATTACAATTGTGCCAATGTCCCAATATTTATGGACCTGACTGTAAAAAGCCCTTAGTGAAAATATAGCAAGTGTGGTAGGATAAATGTAACCAATTATCTAAACTGGAAGTATAACAAGGTTTTAGAACAATGATGACAGGAAAATATTATAAAGTACATAACACTTATACTGGAAAGTAAATAATGCTACGAACAAATAATGTAGGCTACCCGTCATATGAAGATTTGGAAAAACTTCTTTCTAAACAAAAACGTTTCTATTGTCAAATAATTACCGTACTTAGTTTGGAGTAATAACTATAACCATTGAACAGATCTAAATGAAACAGGAAATGTTATTTAATCATTGTTTTACAATTACAGGAATAACAGTGGATTCATACAGCTGCAGAGGAAGTGAAAGTATTTTTTTTTCAGAATATCAGAACAGTCTAATTCACTTCTGTTTCTCTTTTCTGGTGGTTGCAGAGGTAAACCCATAGAGTTCCCAGCACTTTCCTTAAAAATCATGTGAAGAAAGCAGTCATGATAGATAGTTAAGTTAATAGAGCAGTTTGTAAGAAACACTTACAGGCAATTTACACTTTTGCTTTGTGGCATAGCACACTAAAACACATGAGTAAACATGTATTACCACAACGCATGGCAACCTATCTGCTCTATGTGCGGTGACTTGTGCCACTATTCATAGTACAGTTGCACAGTACAACCCAGCACACAATGCACATACCATGTGTTGCATTTTTAAAAATGGGTGATGTATGTTTTTCACCCATTGTGGTGTATTGGCAGCCAATTCATAATGAACAGACTGCCTTATTGGAACACATATTAACACGTGATAGCACGCCTGTAGATTAACACACCTCAACGGAGTGCTTAAAGTGATCCTAAAGTTTCACAGGAAAAAGGCATATAGTGCTGCAGACCTGTGCACTTACCATCATAGCTGTGTTCCTTTCTTTCCAGCACTGTTTTTTTTTCACTCTCCATTATAAAATTCCCGTTTAGCTTAGGCTTTCAGGTGTCTTCTTTAAAGACAAGGAAAAAAAAGCAAAAACGGTGTATATTGTTAATTTCATTTAATTTAATGTCCATGTTATTTCCCCACAATCAGAGAGGCATTCCATCCATTAAAAGGATGTATATACAAAGAGTGGGCCCCAGCCTAGGTAAATGAAACAGCAAACTCATCTGCAGCAATCATCTAAACATATCACTACAAGATGTTATACTTTTATTGTTTGTTTCAGGCCGGGTTCACACTGGTACAACACGACACTTTGGATCCGAATTTGCCCTGCGTCTTGAAGTCCGACATGCACCCGACTTCAATGAACAGGGATCCGACCTTGATCCCCGACAATACTAGACACTGTGTCTGGTATGAATCTTTAGGGGGAACTCCACGCACAATGTAAAAAAAAAAAAGAGCATACCAGGCCCTTCGGTCTGGTATAAATTTTCAGGGGTACCCCCACGCCGCAAAAAACAGCATTGGGGTCCCCCCAAAATCCATATCAGACCCTAATCCAAGCACAGAGCCGGCAGGTCAGGAAAGCGGGTGGGGACAAGCGAGCACCCCCCTCTCCTGAACCGTACCAGGCTGCATGCCCCTTCAACATGTGGGGGTGGGTGCTTTGGGGCAGGGGGCCCTGCGCCCCCCCCACCCCAAAGCACCTTGTCCCCATGTTAATGAGGTAAAGGGCCTCTTCCCGACAACCTTGGCCGTTGGTTGTTGGGGTCTGCGGGTGGGGGGCTCATCGGAATCTGGAAGCCCCCTTTAACAAGGGGGCCCTCAGATCCCAGCCCCCACCCTATGTGAATAGGTATGGGGTACTTTGTACCCCAACCATTCACCTAAAAAAAATGTCAAAAACAAAACACATTACAAAAGTTATTAAAGTAATTTATTAAGGCAGCTCCGGGGTCTCTTCCAACTTCTTCTCCCCTCTCTGGCTCTTCTGCCTCCTCCACTGACGTCTTCTGCCTCTTCCGGTTCTTCTTCCCTCTTCGCTGATGTCTTCTAGCCATCTCCAGTTCTTCTCCCTCTGTCCACTGTCTTCTCCGCTGTCCGGGTCTTCTCCACTATCTTCTCGCTCTTTTGCTGGGTCTTCTCTGCTATCTTCTCCCTCTGTTCTTCTTCTGATGTTGACTCAACGCTCTCTCCCGCTCTAATGCTGGGTGCGCGGTGTGCCACTACTTATATTGGCATGGGGCGGGGTCACCGTGTGATGTCATCCAGAGGCCCCGCTGGAGGCCTGGAGGCCTGCCCCTTATGTCACCGCCCGGGGCATGATGGGTGGTGGCGTCATAAGGGGCAGGCCTCCAGTGACCCCGCCTGATGCCAATATAAGTAGTGGCACACCGTGCACACAGCATTAGAGCGGGAGAGAGCGTCAACATCGGAAGAACAGAGGGAGAAGACAGCAGAGAAGACCCAGCAAAAGAGTGAGAAGATAGCGGAGAAGACAGCGGACAGAGGGAGAAGAAGTGGAGAGGGCTAGAAGACATCAGCGGAGAAGACCATGAGAGGGGAGAAGAACCAGCAGAGGAAGAAGACGTCAGTGATGGAGGCAGAAGAGCTGAAGAGGGGAGAAGAGATCGAAAGAGACAACGGAGCTGCCTTAATAAATTACTTTAAAAAACCTGTGTAATGTATTTTATTTTTGACATTTTTTTTTTTTAGGTGAATGGGTAGGGGTACAATGTACACCATACCTATTCACATAGGGTGGGAGGCCGGGATCTGGGGGCCCCCTTGTTAAAGAGTGTTTCCAGATACCGATAAGCCCCCCTGCCCGCAGACACCGACAACCAAAGGCCAGGGTTGTCGGGAAGAGGCCCTTGTCCTCCACCCACCCCCCATGTTGAGGGCATGCGGTCTGGTACGGTTCAGGGGGGACGCTCCCCCACACAGTTAGCAAGCACCCCCTAGGGACACAGTTAACACTTTGATTGCCCCTGATGTTAACCCCTTTCCCTTCCAGTGTCATTAGTACAGTGACAGTGCATATTTTTAGCACTGATCACTGTATTAGTGTCATTCATCCCCAAAAAGTGTCAGTTAGTGTCTGATCTGTCTGCTGCAATGTTGCAGTCCTGCTAAAAATCGCTGATCGCCGCCATTACTAGTAAAAAAAATAAAAATGCCATAAATCTATCTCCTATTTTGTAGACGTGATAACTTTCGGCAAACCAATCAATATACGCTTATTGGGATTTTTTTTTTACCAAAAATATGCAGTAGAATAAAAATTGGCAACATTTTTTTTAAAGCAGAAAGAAAAAAATATTGCTTTTTTTTTCCAAATTTTCGCTCTTTTTTTTGTTTATATAGCAAAAAATAAAAACCACAGCAGTGATCAAATACCACCAAAAGAAAGCCCTATTTGTGGAGAAAAGAAACATCAATTTTACTTGGGTACAGCGTCGCACGACCGCATGACGCAATTCTCTGTTAGTTAAAGTAATGCAGCGCTGTATTGCAAAAAAATGGCCTGATCGTGAAGGGGTAAAACTTTCCAGAGCTGAAGTGGTTAAGATTAAACAAGACTAAAAGGGCAGCATTTTTTTCATAAATAATGGCATACGGTACATATATTTTGCGATTTTATACATTCATTAATTTTTGTACTCACTTTTATTAAAATAGAGAGATGAGCGGGATCCATGATTGTACTGCAGGCAGCATCACACAGTGACACACAGCCACTGCTTATCCTGTGTTCACGCCGCGCTGTAGTGTGGAGAAGATGGAGGGAGGAGATGTGTGGAGCCAACACTTTTACTAGGCGCGGAGAAGGAAGAAGCTCTGCTCTGATTGCTGGGGCTCTCCACCTCCTCAGCAGCGGCTCCACCGCGACTGACGTCACTGGTTGCTAGACACCAGGTGGCACAGACGCTGGCAACCAGTGCAGCGAACAGTAGAGGTCAAGCCACCGTGCGGCTCCACCCACCTCCTGCCTCCATCTTCTCTAGGCTCCACAGCAGGCCTGTACTGGCCATCGGGACTACAGGGAGTTTCCCGGTGGGCCGATGGCTCAGTGGGCTGGTTTCAGTGACAGCCTGTCAAAGTAATGGCTTTCTTGGTTCGCCCTCAACTTCACACAGTGATGTGAGAAAGATGAGAAAAATACAGAGGAGAATAAGTGAAATAGTAAAAGAGGTTAGTGAGGACTCCTTATGTTATGCTACTTATGTTTTTTTGCACAATTGCGTAAAGTTTATATACTGTTTTTGTGCTTGTTTGCACAAATAAAGTGGGCCGGTCTGGATGAAGTCCAGGGCCAAATTTTTATCCCAGTCCAGCCCTGCTCCACAGCGTGAAGACAACGGGGTCTCTCTCTCGGCGCCACTGGCACTGATGATACTGATGTGAGAGAGAGAGAATCGGGACTGGAGTCAGTCAGTAGTATTTTTGGGAGGGGGGGCAATTGCCCAGTTGCCCCCCCTGGATCTGCCCCTGATGTCTATTAAGATACATATATCAAATTAAAGCAAGAATAAGTTTGCCTGCTATTGTTTGTAAAAATCTTTCCTGGCTGTGCTGGAAAAACAGCTTCTATCGCCAACATTTCTGGCGCAAACACTGACATTGGAGATTGCACCAGGCCAAAAGTCCAACAGGAACACTTGCAGAGTCAGGGACAAGCAGGAGTTGGCAACGTGCTGGCAGCGAGGTACACAATCAGAAGGCAGGCTCGTAGTTGGGGACAGGCGGTGGTTGGCAACAGACTGGCAGCAGAGTACAAGATCAGGAGATGGTCAGAAGTCCAAGCCGGGGCGTTGCAGGAAGCAGAGGCAAACAAGGATGCAGTGGTAATCCGGGAGAATGATCAAAGGAAGCCAAGTTTTAAGGGATCAATCAAGCAAGACAGCAACAGGAAAACAGGAACGAGCTGAGACAATCCAGCACTGACACTAGTAAGCTGATCATTTAAATAGGGCGCCGTGCGCCATGATTTGTTGGCGTGAGAACGTGTGTGCGCTGACCCACACTCGTTTGTGTGGGTGCGCCAATGTGCATGCCTGGTCCGGGACTCGTTCGTTCTTGCTGCACACTCATATCAGAGGAATGAAGACTGACGGCTGGCGCACGGGAACGAGCACTTGTTACGATGGTTCTCTGACATTGCCCCCTCCTTAGGGGCAGCCTCCGGATGCCCATCTGAGCCATCTTTTCCGAATGAGAGCGATAAAAGGCTTGTATAAGTCTTGGGGCATGGGGGTTTGTCTCAGGCTCCCAGGAATTTTCCTCTGGGCCAAAACCTCTCCACTTAATTAGATATTGATTCTGTCACCGCCTTCTCCTGCAATCTACAATGGTCTCGATCTCGAACTCTTCCTCTCCATCCACCATTAGGGATGAGCTTCAAGTTCGAGTCGAACCCATGTTCGACTCGAACATCGGCTGTTCGCCAGTTTGCGGCAACAATTTGGGGTGTTCGCGGCAAATTCGAAAGCCGCGGAACACCCTTTAAAAGTCTATGGGAGAAATCAAAAGTGCTAATTTTAAAGACTTATATGCATGATATTGTCATAAAAAGTGTTTGGGGACCTGGGTCCTGCCCCAGGGGACAAGGATCAATGCAAAAAAAAGTGTGGATGATGCCCTGTAGAGACGAAAAGCGTCGGGATGATCCTCACTGTTGCCTATATCGATTTTACATCAACGCTGTTTTTATCTTCAATCATGTGAGTGTCATTTCATTTTATTAAATTCTACTTTATAAACTGAATTACGCTATGGTCCCTTTTTGCTTTCTTTTTTGATAACCTTCTATATCTGAGGACATCTGAGCTTCGGTTTGTTTGCTGCGTTACATTCCATGTGATTCCAACTTAGTCTTTGGGGGACACCAGCCTGAGGACATTGATCCAGAGTCCATTCTAACATATACAAGCTAGTTTGACACGTAGAGCATATGCCCTAACATGTTCAAACTCTCTGGTAAGCCTCCCCTTCATCCGGTGATGGTTTTCTTCACAATCTGATTTATTCACCATTTACTAGATTGAATTTCATCTTTATTTACACGGAGAATTAGTTGCACTTAAAACTGTTTATGGACACTTTTGCTATCTTTTGTCTCTGTCTGTCACATTGCATATTTGGCATACGGTTTGCAGATTGCATATAGATTTAGAATATATTTTGATATTTAATATTTTTATAGGCAATCTAGAATGATTGTTTGCATTTAATTCACTCATTTTAAATTCATTTCTGCTTTTAGTGTTATAAAAAAATTCACCTATGTATACCGCACTAGGTACGTCATTTTAGCGCTACACTTTTGTTATATTTGTTTTAAATACCATTAATTTCATATGTGGTGTGTTAGCTGCTATTTAGGAGCAGCGCAGAATTAACTGGTTTTTATTTCTGGAACAACTCTGGAATTAGAGGAAGGGGGTAACGATTTTTGACGGCAATCCGATTTAATTCCCTGTAATCCATACATGGACGGAGTGAGTGATCTTTCTTCTCGACGAAGAATATTCCTGCCCCGGCTGGGGAAGTAGAGTGTCGGATGAACCCCTTCCTGAGATTCTCGTTGACATAATCCTTCAGGACCAGGAGTTCAGGCTCTGAAAGGGGGAAAATCCTTCCAAATGGAATTTCTGCCCCTGGTAAGAGTTCAATCGGGCAGTCATAATCCTGGTGAGGGGGAAGAGTGTCTGCCCTCTGCTTATCAAAGACATCCAGGAAATCATGGTACACGGATGGGACGAGATCTTGGGATTCAGACACAGAGGAAGACTGGAAGACCACCTTGCCGTAGTCCAATCTATCTGGGGGTTATGTGCTTGCAACCATGGCATCCCCAAAATGATCGGAAAAAGTGGTGAGGAGATAACGTCCAGGCACAACAGTTCTTGGTGGTTAGGTAAAATGTCAGCGGGCAGGGGTTGAGTCTTGTGGGTGATGAGCCCAGATTTGATGTTTGACCCATCAGCTAATCGTATGGACAGCTTCTGTTGTTGGATCGTAGAGGAATATTGTGTTGCAGGACGAAGGCATTGTCAATGAAACAGCTACAGGCGCCTAAATCAATTATGGCCTGGACCTGGAGTGCCCCTTCTGGAAGCTGTAGGGAGACAGCAACAGCAATGTGAGCAGATCTTGATAGAGTCAATGCACAAGGATCATGAGGAGGAGAGTCAAACTTACGAGTCTTGTTGGGACACATGTTTGCATAATGGCCGGCTCCTCCGCAATAGAGGCAGAGATTATTCAAGCGTCGGCGCTGCTTTTCCTCTGGCCTATCTGCATTGGCTCTGGAGCATAAGTGATGGCAGCAGGTAGTGGGGATGCAGGAGTAGGTGGGTTTCTAGGTACCCTGGGTAGCATCCATATGGGCCAGTATTGGCTGGTCCTTTCAGATCTTCGCTCCCTTAGCCAGCGATCGATCTGAATAGACAGTTGGATCAGCTCTTCTAAGGAATTGGGGATCCCCACATGAGCCAGTTCACCTTTAAGTGCCTCCGAAAGTCCTAGGCAGAACTGAAAGCGGAGAGTGGCATCGTTCCATTGTGTATCGGAACTCCACCATTTAAAGTCTGTCACATAGTCCTCCACAGGCCTACGACTGGCAGGAGGGTGTGGAGGCCGGCCTCGGCTGTGGTGGTACATTGGGGATCATCATAAAGTTTGGCCATTTCATTCAAGAAAGAATACATAGTATCCATAGTATTCAGTAAGGGACTGGCTTGTTCCAACAGGTGGTGAGCCCAGGTCTGGGGTTCTCCCTGAAGTAATGAAATGATGAACCCCACCTTGGTGCTTTCCAAGGAGAAGGTGCGGGGTTGTAGCAAGAAATACAACTGGCAGGCATTCCTAAAAGCGCGGAAATTGCTGCGGTCTCCTGTAAATCTCTCGGGAGCAGGGACCCGTGGCTCCGGGGGTGGCACCACTACTGTGGGTGTAGAAGCTGGAACAGGTGGTGCAGGTGCTGTGGCTGTCGGGTGTGTTGAGGTGCTTGGAGAGAGAGACTCCACTCTTTGTTCGAGCTGCTGGTAGTCATCTTGCAGGCCCTGGACTGCATGGGTAAGGTTTGCAATCTGTTGGCACAGTGCATCCATAGCTGAAGCCCCCCTTTCGGACTCCATGTGGCTGGATTGTACTGTCACGTACCTTACAGCGGAGCCCGAAATGACGAGAGTGGCCTCTTGCACAGTCCTGGTCCCAGCACCCCTGGAGGTTGAAATAGGAACTGCTAGGGAGCGGCGGGAGGGTGCAGGTGCCTGCAGGTAGGATCAGGAACACCGGAGCCTTCGTGGAGGAGGTGAGACACTGATCACCAGACTAGTTCAGGAAAAGTCCAACAGGAACACCTGCAGAGTCAGGGACAAGCAGGAGTTGGCAACGTGCTGGCAGCAAGGTACACAATCAGAAGGCAGGCTCTAGTTGGGGACAGGTGGTGGTTGGCAACAGACTGGCAGTGGAGTACAAGATCAGGAGACAGAACCATCAGGAGTCAGAAGTCCAAGCCGGAGTCAGAGCAGGAAGTAGAGGCAAACAAGGATGCAGGGGTAATCCGAGAGAATGGTCAAAGGAAGCTGGGTTTTCCGGATCAGGATCAATCAAGCAAGACTGCAACAGGAATACAGGAATCAGCTATGAGTAAGCATCCCATGATGTGAAACGCGTTAGTCAATTTTTGACCCTGCATTTCCTATCTCATGTGATTGTATTTTGGATATTTTATTCTTCAATAAAGATGTTTTTTCTTCAGAGTGCGGCTATCCAGGAACTCTTTCATCTTCATACAGGAATGAGCTGAGACAATCCAGCACTGACACTAGTAAGCTGATAAATTAAATAGGGCGCCATGTGCCAAGATTTGTTGGTGTGCGAACGTGCGTGCGCTGACGCATACTTGTTCGTGTAGGTGTGCCAATGTGCATGCCTGGTCCGGGACTTGTTCGTTCTTGCCACGAGTTCGTATCAGGAGGAACGAAGACTGACAGCTGGCACACGGGAATGAGCACTTGTTACGATGGTTCTCTGACATTGGCATTGCATGCTATTATTAAGCTTATGATCTACCACAACCCCCAGATCCTTCTCCATTATGGATTCCCCCAGTTGTACTCCCCCTAGTATGTATGATGCATGCATATTCTTAGCCCCTAAGTGTATAACTTTACATTTATCAACATTAACCACTTGCCGACCAGCCGCTGCACTTATACTGCAGCAGGTCAGCTCTCCTGCGCGAACCGACCTACCCATACGTCGGTCCGTGCATGTGAGATTGCAGGCACGCGCCCGCGGTTCTGGCGGACTTGATGTCTGCCAGCCGCCCGTGATCACTGTACACAGAGGCAGAATGGGGATCTGCCATTGTAAACAAGGCGGATCCCCGTTCTAACGGGACATTTCAGAGATCTGCTGTTCCCAGTGATTGGGAACAGCTATCTCTGTCATGTCCCAGGCAGCCCATTACCCCTACAGTTAGAACACGCTGAGGGAACACATTTAACCCCTTGATTGCCCCCTTATGTTAACCCATTCCCTGCCAGTGTTATTTATACATTGATCAGTGCATTCTTATAGCACTGATCAATGTAATAATGTCACTGGTCCAGATCACCGCCATTACCAGTAAAAACAATTAAAAAAGAATAAAAGTCCCTAAATCCATCCCATAGTTTGTAGACACGATAACTTTTGCACAAACCAATCAATATACACCTATTGTGATTTTTTTTTTTACCAAAAATATGTAAAAGAATACATATTGGCCTAAACTGATAAATAAATTAGTTTTTTTATATTTTGTTTGGGGTATGTATTATAGCAGAAAGTAAGAACATTTTTTTTTCTAAATTGTCACTCTTTTTATAGTGCAAAAAAAAAATGTTTTGTTTGGGTACAACATCGCACGACCGCGCAATTGTCAGTTAAAGCGACGCAGTGTTGTATCACAAAAAATGGCCTGGTCATTGAGGGGGCAAATCATTCAGGGGCTAAAGTGGTTAAACCTCGATAGCCACATAGTTGCCCAATTAAACAGTGCTTTGATGTTGGCTTGTAAGTTGCAGACACCCTGTAAGGACGTTATTCCACTGCATAGCTTGGTGTCATCTGCAAAGACTGAAATGGTACTTTTAATTCCAGACCCTATCATTTATAAATATATTAAAAAGTAAGGGTCCCAACACTGAACCTTGGGGTACACCACTAATAACCTTAGACCATTCAGAGTAAGAATCATTAACCACTACTCTCTGAATTCTGTCTTTTAGCTAGTTTTCTATCCATTTACAAACTGATCTTTCCAAACCTGTAGACTTTACCTTACACATTGCAAAATCCAAGTATACCTCACCCACAGCCACCCCTCTGTCCAAGGTTTTACTTACCTCCTCATAAAAAAAAATAAACTTTGTTTGACAACTTCTGTCTTTCATGAATGCATGCTGTCTGTTGCTTAAAATGATAATAGAATCAAGCCTTGTTAATAAAAGAGTTGATATCCCACTCTATGTTCATACCATGAGGGGAAAAAGATCGCAACTCATTTATCCAAAAAGTCTCAAGTTTTGAGACTCCACGCAACCGGGACTCACCTCTCCAATTAGGGACAAATTTGTCAATAATCAGAAATTGAGTGCCGGTAGGATCTCGATTATGGTGTCTCAAATAATGTCTGGGGACACTATGATCAGTTTTACCGGCTCTGATGTTGGCCAGGTGCTCGTTAACATGAACAGAAAAGGTTCTAATCGTACGCCCAATGTACTGTTTTTTTACAGGGACAAGTCAGTAAATACACAACAAATTTAGTTGCACAGGTGGTAAAGTGCTTCCAGGGATACACTCGTTGTGTAACGGAAGATTGGAATGTCTCCGTTTTCTGTCTGCCACTGGTATTGATAAGACAAACGTTACACTTCCTACAGGGGAGATAGCTCCCAATGTCATAGATCCTCCCAAGACCATTTCCTTTTTTCAACAGTGTAAAGGCTATCTGTCACTGAATAGACCTAGCTCCCCTAAAAATAACCCCTGCTTGATCTGGAATAACTGGGCCCAGAAATCTGTCGTTTTGAAGGACTCCCCACTGTTTCCTAATAATATTCCAGATCTGTCTATATTGCACTGAGTATGTGGTGAAAAAAGACCACTTAGATTTATCTGTGGCAACCTTAGGCCGTATTTCTAACAGGGACTGTTTTTCAATAGAGGAAACCCATTGTATCTCAACATCCAATTCAGTAGGCTCGTATCCCTTCTTCAAGAACCTGGTTCTTAACCACTTGCCGCCCGCCCTATTACAAAATGACGGCGGCAAAGTGGTTTGATATTCCTGACCGGACGTCATATGACATGATTAGAAATATCGAGCCGCTGCGCGCCCCCGGATCGCGGCGATCGTTGTTGCGGTGTGTCAGTCTGACACCCCGCAACACCGATCTAAGTAAAGAGTCTCTGACGGAGACTCTTTACCACACGATCAGCCGTGTCCAATCACGGCTGATCATGATGTAAATAGGAAGAGCCTGACTGACGCGAGTAGAGGAGAGCCGATCGGCTGCTCTCCTGACGGGGGGGTCTGTGCTGCCAATCTGTGCCCAGGCAACTGCCAATCAGTGCCCACTCCAATGCCTACCACTGCCAGTGCCACCAGGGATGCCTATCAGTGCCTCTTATCAGTGCCGCGTATCAGTGCCCATCAGTGCCATGTATCAGTGCCCATCAGTGCCCAGCAGTGTAGTCTACCAGTGCCCATCAATGCCCAGCAGTGCCGCCTATCAGTGCCACCCTATCAGTGCCCATCAGTGCCCAGCAGTGCCGCCTTTCAGTGCCCACCAGTGTCACCTATCAGTGCCAACCAGTGCCACCCAGTGCCACCCATGAGTGCCCATCAGTGCCGCCTATCAATGCCCATCAGTGCTGCATATCAGTGCCACCCATCAGTGCCGCCTACCAGTGCCCATCAGTGCCGCATATCAGTGCCCATCGTCAGTGCCCGTCAGTGCCCGCTCATTGGTGCCACCTCATCTGTGCCACCGTATCAGTGCCTGTCAGTACCGCCTTATCAGTGCCCATCAGTGAAAGAGAAAACTTACTTATTTACAAATTTTTTTAACAGAAACAAAAGCAAAACTTTTATTTTTTTCAAAATTTTCGGTCTTTTTTTATTTGTTTAGCAAAAAATAAAAACTGCAGAGGTGATCAAATACCACCAAAAAGAAAGCTCTATTTGTGGGAACAAAATGATAAAAATTTAGTTTGGGTACAGTGCAGCATGACCGCGCAATTGTCATTCAAACTGCGACAGTGCTGAAAGCTGAAAAATGGTCTGGGCAGGAAGGTGTCTAAGTGCCTTGTATTGAAGTGGTTAAGATTTGAGATTGGGACAAAAAATCCTCTATGCTAGTACAGTTCCGTCGCAGCCTTAAAAAATGACTGCGTGGAACAGATTTAAGCCACTGGGCGTGATGGCAACTGTCCATTGGAATGTAACCATTCCGGTCAGTAGGCTTAAAGTATGTTCTGAATTCTAGATGTTGGCCAACAGCCATAATCTCTAAATCCAGAAAATGGACAGAGGTAAAACTGGCCTCATAGCTGAGGCATATCGCTCGGTCATTGGAATTAAGTAAAGCCATAAATTCATCCAGAGATGCAAGGTTTCCACTCCAAAGGAGGAGGATGTCTTCTATATACCGAGCCCCGAGAACCAATTCGGGTCTCTTAAGGGCATAGACGACATCCTCCTTGTCGTCTGGACGAATGATAAAATTTTTGCGCTTGCAGAGCTGTCTTAACCCTTTCATGAATAAGCCTATTTTTGAAATTTGATGTTTACAAGTTAGAATCCGTATTTTTTTCTAGAAAATTAGAACCCCCAAACATTATATATATATATATTTTAGCAGAGAATCTAGAGAATAAAATGGAGATTGTTGCAATATTTTATATTACACGGTATTTGTGCAGCAGTGTTTTAAACGCAAATTTTTGGGAAAAGGGACACTTTCATGAATTTAAAAAAAAACAAACAGTAAATTTACCCCAATTTTTCTGTATAATGTGAAAGATGATGTTACGCCGAGTAAATAGATACCAAACATGTCACGCTTTATAATTGCACGCACTCGTGGAATGGCGACAAACTACGTTACCTAAGAATTTCCATAGGCGACGCTTTAAATTTTTTTTACGGTTACCAGGTTAGAGTTACAGAGGAGGTCTAGTGCTAGAATTATTGCTCTCGCTCTGACAATCGCGGCAATACCTCACATGTGTGATTTAAAGACCGTTTACATATGCGGGTGCGACTTCTGTATGCGTTTTCTTTGCTGCTGAAGCTCGCGGGGACAGGGGCGCTTTAAAAAAAAAAAATGTTCTTATTTATTTTATTAATTTTTATATTTATAAATTGTGTTAAAAAAAAAATTTGATGACTTATATTGCTGTCACAGGAATGTAAACATCCCTTGTGACAGTAATAGGTGGTGACAGGTACTCTTTATGGAGGGATCGGGGGTCTAAAAGACCCCCGATCCCTTCTTTGCACTTCAAAGTATTCAGATCGCCAAAAACGGTGATTCTGAATACTGTGTATCTTTTTAAAATCGGCGCCATTGGCAGCCAAGTAAACGGGAAATGACGTCGCTTCCGCGTTTACATTTAGAAGAATGGAATGAAGCCACCCACAGCTTCGTTCCATCCCGCCCCCAGCTGCCGGAGGCAGCCGATTGGTCACCGGGCCTCCCGATCGAACGGGAGGCCCGATAACAGCGGCGGGACGCGGTGGGAGGGGGGTACGTCCCCTCCCGCTGCTCTGGTATAACAGCCGAGCGGCTCTTAGTCACATCGGTTGTTATACCCGGAAAGTCGATCGCCCGCTGTAAAAAACGGTACCGTGATGATGCCTGCAGCTGCGGGCATTATCCCGGTATAACCCCGGAAAGCCGAGTACGCACATCTCGGCGGGAAGGGGTTAAACCTTTCTTTATATTGGGATCAGTGTATATTTTTCTATTGGGCAATAAGTCTAGATCTTGTAATACTAAACTGCGGAATACACTAATGGATGGCACCATAGTGCCTGGGGGGTTAAACAATGATGGATTAGATAATCCAGTATGTACATTAGGACTATCTGAACCATGTAAACTGTTATTGGAAGGTTGAGTGAGAAAATGTCTCTGGATACAAAGTTTGCGGATTCATTTTTGTACATCAATAAACATGGAGAACTTGTTGAGGGTTCTGGGGGGCACAAATTTGAGTCCCTTATCCAAGACATATTTCTCCTCATCGGTCAAAACAACCGAACTGAGGTTGAAAATGCCTGCCCCAATCATGTTCTTTTTCTTTTTGCCTTGGTATTTTCCGTTCCGGCGCCGAGAAGAGAAGACATCTGAGTGCACAACACACACACTTACACTAAAACACACTAGGAACACTTTACACCCCCCATCACCCCCCCCCCCTGATCACCTCCTGATCACCCCCTAATCACCCCCCCCCCCCCCCGTCACAGTGACACCAATAGCAGTTTTTTTTTCTGATCACTGCATTGGTGTCAGTTTGTGACAGTTAGAAGTGGTAGGGCAGTTAATGTTAGCCCCCTTTAGGTCTAGGGAACCCCCCTAACCCCCCCTAATAGAGTTTTAACCCCTTGATCACCCCCCTTCACCACTGCCATTAAGCGATCGTTTTTCTGATCGCTGTATTAGTGTCACTGGTGACGTTAGTTAAATATATAGGTTCGCCGTCAGCGCCAGGGACCCCCATATACTACCTAATAAAGGTTTTAACCCCTTGATTGCCCCCTAGTTAACCCTTTCACCAGTGATCACTGTTACAGGTGACGCTGGTTAGTTAGTTTATTTTTTATAGTGTCAGGGCACCCACCGTTTATTACCTAATAAAGGTTTAGCCCCCTGATCGCCCGGCGGTGATATAACTTAGGTTTTAGGGTCAGATAGGGTCTGCGTCGCCCCAGGCAGCGTCAGGTTAGAGCCAGTACCGCTAACACCCACGCACGAAGCATACACCTCCCTTAGTGGTATAGTATCTGAACGGATCAATATCTGATCCGATCAGATCTATACTATCGTCCCCAGCAGTTTAGGGTTCCCAAAAATGCAGTGTTAGGGGGATCAGCCCAGATACCTGCTAGCACCTGCGTTTTGCCCCTCCGCCCGGCCCAGCCCAGCCCAGCCCACCCAAGTGCAGTATCGATCGATCACTGTCACTTACAAAACACTAAACGCATAACTGCAGCGTTCGCAGAGTCAGGCCTGATCCCTGCGATCGCTAACAGTTTTTTTAGTAGCGTTTTGGTGAACTGGCAAGCACCAGCCAAAGGCAGCGTCAGGTTAGAGCCAGTACCGCTAACACCCACGCACGCACCGTACACATCCCTTAGTGGTATAGTATCTGAACTAATCAATATCTTATCCGATCAGATCTATACTAAAAAAATAAAAAAGAACTGCGCTAAGTGCATAAATAAAATGAGTGAGTTGTGAAATGACAAAATTATAATGAAACGTCCTGCTGCTAAACACTGAACCTCGATATAAGGCAGAGAACAAAATGGATAAAAACAGTGTAGCGCTGGATAAAGAATAAGAGTTACCCTAAAATATATTATGCTCAATTCCTAATATCACCAGATACCAAATGAGTTAGGTATCAGCAGTAGAAAAAAATGATGATAAATACACAGTGAATAAACAACGTGACATTAAATAGATAAAGCAGTGCAGATAAACAATATAAACACACGTGGTTTACTCATCAAAAACTATGTAAACTTAAAATGAAATCTATATAAGCGATAATGACCATTAATGGTGAGTCCATACCAACAGGGTATATATGAGAAAAACACAAAGTATGTGAAGAAAATGTTGTGAAATTAATATTAAGTTCATAAGTGTCCCAAATAAGGAATAAGTGATAATTCCAAAGAAATCCAGAGAATCCACAGGGTTCAGGATTGTTTGGTTCACCTCGAGTGCGGCCCGCCACCAGATGTAAGGATTAAAGGCTTACCAGAAAGCCTGCGACCACCCTTACTCAGGGGAGTCAGTACAGGCTTAGTAGTGGAAGGTAACCGGGGAAGGTAAACCTCTGGACTCTCAACCCACTATTGGAGGGGACTCCAATAGTGCAGATTGAAAACGAAGGTTCAATTTATTAAACTTAAAAATGCCATAAAAAACACTTACAGCGAAGTGACAGTAAAAAAAGTTCCTAGTTAGTTTAAAAGTGGTTCGCGCATGCGCGATGTGTAACAGCGTTGTGACCCTACGGCCGTTTCATCACAACTGACGTCATCAGGGATACGTAATCATGTACGCGCATGCGCAATATATAACCCAGCGGCGCTGCCGAAAGCAGCGCTATTGGTTAGTTCAAGTTCGGCTGGATAATTCGATTGGATAATCGAAACTTCCAATCATTATAGTACACCTAATACAAATTGGTAAGCAGCTGAAATCATACATGGCGAAAGGCTAATCCCAAAATTAAAATTAAAATTAAAAATAAAAATTTTTATTTTTAATTTTAATTTTAATTTTATTTTATTTTTACTTCCCATTTTGGTTGTTTGAAGATATCTTCAGGGTCTTCATTTTATATTAATATAAGTAGGACCAAATTACATATTATAAGGAGGATGCAAGGTGTGATTATTAACTAACATATTACCTGGGATCCATTTATATTTATCCTTAACTTCATGTTCTTATTTTATCTTATTCATATATTCTTATATAGTTTCCCTTTTATATTAGTTTATGTAGGGGAGATTTGGTACTGTACACATATTTTATTGTGTCTCTTGCAGATAGATCTCTGTATCGCAAAGAAAAATTGTTTATTTTTATTTGCATCTTTAATTGTCAACAGATTTTGTAAATGTCCACTAGATGGCGCCATTGGGATTAGCCTTTCGCCATGTATGATTTCAGCTGCTTACCAATTTGTATTAGGTGTACTATAATGATTGGAAGTTTCGATTATCCAATCGAATTATCCAGCTGAACTTGAACTAACCAATAGCGCTGCTTTCGGCAGCGCCGCTGGGTTATATATTGCGTATGCGCGTACGTGATTACGTACCCCTGATGACGTCAGTTGTGACGAAACGGCCGTAGGGTCACAACGCTGTTACGCATCGCGCATGCGCGAACCGCTTTTAAACAAACTAGGAACTTTTTTTACTGTCACTTCGCTGTAAGTGTTTTTTATGGCATTTTTAAGTTTAATAAATTGAACCTTCGTTTTCAATCTGCACTATTGGAGTCTCCTCTTGTGTTTTTTTGGAACCCGTTGTTTATCTGTACTTGGCCTCCTGGGAAGGAGTGTTGAAGGAACCCCAGGATCTTCTTTCCACACTGGAGCCCCTGTTGCTGTGGACCACTGGCCGGATGAACAAAGTGGGTTGAGAGTCCAGAGGTTTACCATCCCCGGTTACCTTCCACTACTAAGCCTGTACTGACCCCCCTGAGTAAGGGTGGTCGCAGGCTTTCTGGTAAGCCTTTAATCCTTACATCTGGTGGCGGGCCGCACTCGAGGTGAACCAAACAATCCTGAACCCTGTGGATTCTCTGGATTTCTTTGGAATTATCACTTATTCCTTATTTGGGACACTTATGAACTTAATATTAATTTCACAACATTTTCTTCACATACTTTGTGTTTTTCTCATATATACCCTGTTGGTATGGACTCACCATTAATGGTCATTATCGCTTATATAGATTTCATTTTAAGTTTACATAGTTTTTGATGAGTAAACCACGTGTGTTTATATTGTTTATCTGCACTGCTTTATCTATTTAATGTCACGTTGTTTATTCACTGTGTATTTATCATCATTTTTTTCTACTGCTGATACCTAACTCATTTGGTATCTGGTGATATTAGGAATTGAGCATAATATATTTTAGGGTAACCCAGATCTATACTAGCGTCCCCAGCAGTTTAGGGTTCCCAAAAACGCAGTGTTAGCGGGATCAGCCCAGATACCTGCTAGCACCTACGTTTTGCCCCTCCGCCCGGCCCAGCCCAGCCCACCCAAGTGCAGTATCGATCGATCACTGTCACTTAGAAAACACTAAACACATAACTGCAGCTTTTGCAGAGTCAGGCCTGATGCCTGCGATCGCTAACAGTTTTTTTGGTAGCGTTTTGGTGAACTGGCAAGCACCAGCGGCCTAGTACACCAGCACTGCAGTATCACGTGGTGACGTGGCGAGTCCCATAAGTGCAGTTCAAGCTGGTGAGGTGGCAAGCACAAGTAGTGTCCCGCTGCCACCAAGAAGAAGACAAACACAGGCCCGTCGTGCCCATAATGCCCTTCCTGCTGCATTCGCCAATCCTAACTGGGAACCCACCACTTCTGCGGCACCCGTACTTCCCCCATTCACATCCCCAACCAAATGCAGTCGGCTGCATGAGAGGCATTTTCTTTATGTCCTCCCGAGTACCCCTACCCAACGAACCCCCCCAAAAAAGATGTTGTGTCTGCAGCAAGCGCGGATATAGGCATGACACCCGCTATTATTGTCCCTCCTGTCCTGACAATCCTGGTCTTTGCATTGGTGAATGTTTTGAACGCTACCATACACTAGTTGAGTATTAGCGTAGGGTACAGCATTGCACAGACTAGGCACACTTTCACAGGGTCTCCCAAGATGCCATCGCATTTTGAGAGACCCGAACCTGGAACCGGTTACAGTTATAAAAGTTACAGTTACAAAAAAGTGTAAAAAAAACAAACAAAAAAATACAAAAAAATATACAAAATAAAAAAACAAAAATAGTTGTCGTTTTATTGTTCTCTCTCTCTATTCTCTCTCTATTGTTCTTCTCTTTTTTACTGTATTCTATTCTGCAATGTTTTATTGTTATTATGTTTTATCATGTTTACTTTTCAGGTATGCAATTTTTTATACTTTACTGTTTACTGTGTTTTATTGTTAACCATTTTTTTGTCTTCAGGTACGCCATTCAGCTGCAGCGCGGATTTATTTATCTTGACAGCAACAGCGTTTGCTCCCACAATATATATAGCCGTGACTCCAGCGGAGGTGATATATGCCGAAGCATGGGGGCAGTAGGGGCGGAGGAACGATTTGCTCCTAACTTTTGGGGCAGATGCCCCCATGCTTCGGCATATATAAATGGTGCATGTATGCCCATCATTAGAAGTGGGTGGATGAAGGGAGGTATTCTAATGGTGGGCATACCCACCAATCAATCTCTTTTTTTCATTCAGCCCACAGGCTGCATGAAAAAAAAAGATTACAATATATGCCCAACAAGGACCAGCAACGTACTGGTATATTGCTGGACTTTGAGTGGTTATACTAGAAGATGCCTACAGGTTTAGGTATCATCTTGGTATCATTCTTTTCAGCCAGCGGTCGGCTTTCATGTAAAAGCAATCCTAGCGGCTAATTAGCCTTTAGACTGCTTTTACAAGCAGTGGGAGGGAATGTTCCCCCCCTCCCACTGTCTTCCATGTTTTTCTCTGGCTCTCCTGTCCCATAAGGGAACCTGAGAATGCAGCCGGTGATTCCGCCAGCTGACCATAGAGCTGATAACCTCTAGACTGCTTTTACAAGCAGTGGGAGGGAATGTCCCCCTCTCCCACCGTCTTCCATGTTTTTCTCTGGCTCTCCTGTCCCAACAGGGAACCTGAGAATGCAGCCAGTGATTCCGCCAGCTGACCATAGAGCTGATCAGAGACCAGAATGGCTCCAATCATCTCTATGGCCTAAGAAACTGGAAGCTACGAGCATTTCATGACTTAGATTTCGCCGGATGTAAACAGCGCCATTAGGAAATTGGGAAAGCATTTTATCACACTAATCTTGGTGTGGTCAGATGCTTTGAGGGCAGAGGAGAGATCTAGGGTCTAATAGACCCCATTTTTTTCAAAAAAGAGTACCTGTCACTACCTATTCCTATCATAGGGAATATTTACATTCCCTGACATAACAATAAAAATGATTAAAACAAAATGAAAGGAACAGTTTAAAAGTAAGATAAAAAAAACAAACAAATTAATAAAGAAAAAAAAAAGCACCCCTGTCCCCCCCTGCTCTCGCGCAAAGGCGAACGCAAGCGTTGGTCTGGCGTCAAATGTAAACAGCAATTGCACCATGCATGTGCGGTATCACCACAAAGGTCAGATCGAGGGCAGTAATTTTAGCAGTAGACCTCCTCTGTAAATCTAAAGTGGTAACCTGTAAAGGCTTTTAAAGGCTTTTAAAAATGTATGTAGTTTGTCGCCACTGCACGTTTTAAAGCATGTCATGTTTGGTATCCATGTACTCAGCCTAAGATCATCTTTTTTATTTCATCAAACATTTGGGCAATATAGTGTGTTTTAGTGCATTAAAATGAAAAAAAAAGTGTGTTTTTTCCCCCAAAAATGCGTTTGAAAACCCACCATTTTAATCTGTAGGGCCTTTGCATTAAAAAAATATATAATGTTTAAGTAAGTAATTTTCTTGCAAAAAAAAATTATTTTTTCATGTAAACAAATAGTGTCAGAAAGGGCTTTGTCTTCCAGTGGTTAGAAGAGTGGGTGATGTGTGACATAAGCTTCTAAATGTTGTGCATAAAATGCCAGGACAGTTCAAACCCCCCCCCCCCCAATGACCCCATTTTGGAAAGTAGACACCCCAAGCTATTTGCTGAGAGGCATGTCAAGTCCATAGAAAATGTTATATTGTGACACAAGTTGCGGGAAAAAGACACTTTTTTTTTTTGCACAAAGTTGTCACTAAATGATATATTGCTCAAACATGCCATGGGAATGTGTGAAATTACACCCCAAAATACATTCTGTTGCTTCTCCTGAATTTTTGATTTCACTTCTCACTGCCTATCACAGTTTCGGAGGCCATGGAATGCCCAGATGGCACCCCCCCCCCCAAATGACCCCATTTTGGAAAGTAGACACCCCAAGCTATTTGCTGAGAGGTATGGTGAGTATTTTGCAGACCTCACTTTTTGTCACAAAGTTTTGAAAATTGAAAAAAGAAAAAAAAATACATTTTTCTTTTCTTTCTTCATTTTCAAAACAAATGAGAGTTGCAAAATACTCACCATGCCTCTCAGCAAATAGCTTGGGGTGTCTACTTTCCAAAGTGGGGTCATTTGGGGTGGGGTTTGTGCCATCTTGGCATTTTATGGCCTTCGAAACTGTGATAGGTAGTGAGGAGTGGAATCAAAAATTTACGCCTTTAGAAATCCTGAAGGCGGTGCTTGGTTTTCGGGGCCCCGTACGCAGCTAGGCTCCCAAAAAGTCCCAGAATGTATTTTGGGGTGTTATTCCACATATGCCCATGGCATGTTTGAGCAATATATCATTTAGTGACAACTTTGTGCAAAAAAAAAAAAAAGTTTGTCATTTTCCCACAACTTGTGGCAAAATATAAAATATTCTATGGACTCAACATGCCTCTCAGCAAATAGCTTGGAGTGTCTACTTTCCAAAATGGGGTAATTGGGGGGGGGGGGGTTGAACTGTCCTGGCATTTTATGGCCTTCAAAACTGTGATAGGTAGTGAGGAGTGAAATAAAAAATTTACGCCCTTAGAAATCCTGAAGGCGGTGCTTGGTTTTCGGGGCCCTGTACGCGGATAGGCTCCCAAAATGTCCCACACATGTGGTATCCCCATACTCAGGAGAAGCAGCTAAATGTATTTTGGGGTGCAATTCCACATATGCCCATGGCCGGTGTGAGCAATATATCATTTAGTGACAACTTTTTGTAATTTTTTTTTTTTGTCATTATTCAATCACTTGGGACAAAAAAAATTAATATTCAATGGGCTCAACATGCCTCTCAGCAATTTCCTTGAGGTGTCTACTTTCCAAAATGGGGTCATTGGGGGGGGGGGGGTTGTACTGCCCTGCCATTTTAGCACCTCAAGAAATGAGATAGGCAGTCATAAACTAAATGCTGTGTAAATTCCAGAAAATGTACCTTAGTTTGTAGACGCTATAACTTTTGCGCAAACCAATAAATATACGCTTATTGACATTTTTTTTACCAAAGACATGTGGCTGAATACATTTTGGACTAAATGTATGACTAAAATTGAGTTAATTGGATTTTTTTTATAACAAAAAGTAGAAAATATCGGGTTTTTTTTCAAATTTTTCGGTCTTTTTCCGTTTATAGCGCAAAAAATAAAAACCCCAGAGGTGATCAAATACATCAAAAGAAAGCTCTATTTGTGGAAACAAAAGGACACAAATTTTGTTTGGGTACAGCATTGCATGACCACGCAATTAGCATTTAAAGCGATGCAGTGCCAAATTGTAAAAAGTGCTCTGGTTAGGAAGGGGGTAAATCCTTCCGGGGCTGAAGTGGTTAATAATTTTGCCTTCTCATTGTCCCCAGTCACCCACTCCAGATTATTTTGTAAAGGGCCTATATGCTCAGACCTGACCTTTTTACTATGAATATCTTTGAAGAATTTTTGGGGGTTTGTCCTACTATTTTTTGCAATCTATGGTTCATTTTGAATTTTAGCGCCCTTGATTTACATTTTTACATATTCTGTTATATTCTTTGTAATGATTTAAATGATGATAGTGTTACTTAATTTTTATATTTTTTTAAAAGCCCCTTTTTTATCATGTATACCCTTTTTAACTTTGGCCGTGAGCCACATAGGTTTTATTGTTAGCCTTTTAAACTTATTGCCCATGGGAATATACTTTACAGTGAGTTTGCAATTCCCATTTCTGTTTTGTGTTCATTGATGCCAATATTCCCTCCCAGTCTAAGTCTTGTAGAGTAGCCTTCATAATTGGAAAATTTGCTCTCTTAAAGTTAAGTGTTTTTATAGTTCCTGTATGTGTTTGTTGCTTACAGCTAACATTAAGGGGGCTTTCACACTGGGGCGGCTGGAAAGCGCCGCTAGTTTTAGCAGCGATTTACCGTCGTTTTAGCGGCGCTTTTTGGCTGATAGCAAGGTGCTTTTAACCCCTGTTAGCGGTCAAAGAAGGGGTTAATAGCACCTGTATTGCGGCACTTCCAAAGCACTTTTCAGGAGCTTCAGAAGCGTTGCCCATTCATTGCAATGGGCAGGGGCGGTTTACAGCGCTCCCACATCGCTCAAAGATGCTGCTTGCAGGACTTTTTCTTTTTCTGGTACAATGTTTTTATTGGGGTATGAAAAAAGAGAAAACCAGATAACAAATTCCCACGCAGGGGATATGGACATAAAACATAAGAAAGAAGTTCACATAAAAGTACATAATAAGACATATATTATGAGGGTACAGATTATAAACTGACACCGACCCGCCAGCCAGGGCCGGGGGTCAGTGCGCTATGCCCGAGTCTTGAGACCCAGGGGCTAAGGCAGACAAGGGGGAGCAGAGTTGTCCGCAGAACGGGGAAGAGGAAAAAAAAAAAAACATACAAAAAACAAAACAAACACACAAAAAAACAAAAAACAACAGTGAGGGGGGAGGAGGGTAGTAGGTGTAGAACAGAGCGGCAGGCAAGAGGCCCAGAAACAGAGAGGAAGTGGGAAAGAGAAAGGGGGGTCCCCCAGGCTGGAGACGGGGGTCAAATTTAATTTAGAGTCCTAAACTAGTCGGATGTAGATTAGGGAGTGTGTAGGACCACCACATGGCCCACACCTTAAGGAATTTTGCATGGGAGTCGTGGAGGATGCTGGACATTTTTTCGTGGATCATAAGGGATGTCAAGGTATTCTTTACCTCTACGAATGAGACAGAAGGTTTTTTCCAAGCCCTCGCTATTGTTCGTTTGGCAGCAATAAATAAGTATGTAGGTAGTTTCTGCTGGTGAGAGAAAAGGCCCGGCAGCCGTCAATGGAGTAATGCAAATTTGGGGTCTTTGTGGAAGGGGACATGAAATAGGGAGGATAGTAGGCCAAAGACCCTTGACCAGAATCCAACAAGACGGGGGCAAGACCACCATGTGTGCAGTTCATCTCCTTGTTGACCACAATCCCGAAAGCATCTGTCATTGCATGATGGGTTTGACTTGGGGATACGGGCTGAGACCCAGTACCAGCGCAGGAGGACCTTATAGGCCGGCTCCAACGTGGCAGTGTTAAAGGAGCATTTTGCTATGCTGGACCAGGCCTTACTCCAGTCTGCAAGATCTATGGGGGACAGGTCACATTCCCATTTAAGCACATAGGAAAGGGTAGTGGAAGTGCTGCCGGCAGTTAGTAAGGAGTAGATCATAGAGATGGTGCCGCGAGCACCTGGACAATGCTGTCAGGTGTGCTCAAAAGCAGTCATTTTTATATGGAAAGGAGCCAAGGCGCCGAAGGGATGTTAGTTATCCAGTGTCGCAGCTGGATGTAACGGAAGAGTTTGGCAGGCGGAGCTTCATGGGTCTCTTGAAACGAGGAATACGTGGGGAAGGCGTGGATATTAGGAAAGTGACGAACCAGGGAGTACCCATGGGCAGGCCACCATGAAAAAATGTGGGGTTTTTCCAAGCCAGGTGGGAACATAGGATTATTCAAGAGGGGAAGCAGTGGCAGGAATGGGGACATAAGTTTGCCTGAGTATCGTATCGAGTCCCATAATTTCAGACTGTATGTCATGAGGGGGCTGGCAGAAGGCGGTCACATTTTAGGGGGTAGCCACAATAAGGCCGAGATAGGGACCAGCGCGCAATTAGGTACCTCCAGAAGAACCCATAGGGGGATGTCAGACGTTGCATGGAGCATGGAGAGTTGGGAATTTTGAGCTGCCTGATACTTTGCAACGTCCGGAACGCCCAGCCCACCCCATAACCTATGAGCATAGAGAGTAGAGCGGGTAAACCCTGGGGCATTTATGTGCCAAGATAAAGGTGAGAAGTCTGTTCTGAAGTAGCCGCAGATAGAAGGCAGGGACCCGGACAGGAAGAGTTCGAAAAAAGTTAAGAATCTTTGGGAGAATGGTCATCTTGACCGCATGGATACGGCCGATCCAGGATAGAGTGGGGAATTGCAAAGACGCCATGAGAGCCGTGATAGTGCGCAAGAGTGGGTAGTAGTTGGCGGAGAAAAGGGAAGCATAAGAGGGGGTCAACATGATGCCCAAGTAGTCCAGTGAGGAGCTTGCCCAACGGTAGGGGAAGGAAGATTGGAGATGTAAGGCTAGGGGACCTGGGAGAGTAACGTTCAGGGCAGTTGTTTTGTGTGGGTTAATTTGGAGGCATGAGGGCCATAAAGGGCCGTCAACCACGACAGAATCAAGTCTCCAAAACCCCAACATTATAGTACTTAACGCAGATAGTCCCATGAGAGGGTATCGAAAGGAGAAAGCCGGGGATTTTGCATTGCTGCAGTAAGGTGATCAAGTGGACAACTTTCCGGACATTGCCCCCCGCCTGATGGCCAGGTACGAAGCCAACCTGGTCTCTATGAACCAAGGAACGCAAGTATTTGTTAATGTGAAAGCACAGGATTTTCCCTAAAAGTTTCACGTCTTCATTTAATAAGGAAATTGGGCAAAACGCCTGGGGTTCATAGGCCTCCTCGTGGTCTTAGGAATCATGGAGTTTTGAGCTCGTAATGAGTCTGGAGAAGGCAGCGCACCTTGTTTCATGCAATTAAAGTAGGCCGTCAGGTGGGGGAGCAAGAGGGGAGAAAACTTGCTGTAGTATAGTCTGGTAAAGCCATCCGGGCCCGGAGCCTTCAAAACACGAATGCCCTTGATGGCCTGAGCCACCTCCAGTTCGATAATGTCAGCATTAAGAGTCGCACAGGCTGCTGAGGAGAGAGGTGGAAGATGAAGATCGTGGAAGAAGTCATCCGCGAGATTAAGAGGAAAGGGGGAAAGCGATGCTAGAAAGTCTGCCAGGGCCGCAGTGAGTTTGTTCAGATCCGAGGTGAGGTCCCCGTTGGCGGAACGAAGGCGGATAGGTTTATGGACACGAGATATGGCATTGAGATTCTTAGCCAGCATTGCGCCCGGTTTATTTGCGTAGGAATAAAATTTATGCTTTGTCCACCGTAGGGCCCTCTCGGCTCGGTCAGAGGCCAACAAGTCTAATTTGGCTGCAAAAGTGTCTCTAGCTTTCTTGTTTGCTGGTGAGGGGTGGGATTTCCACTCTGCATTAGCGGAGGCCAGAAGATCTGTAAGAAACGGAGCCTACATTTTCCTTAAAGAAAGTTTGGAGTCATGTATGGATCTCAAGGGGGGCATCTTGTGATGTAAGGAGTGAGTCATTTAATTGCCACTGAAAGGTAGGGCGTGTCAGACCTGAGAGGGTGAGCAGAAAAATGATAGGGTCATGATCCGACCACGCAGAAGGGGGTTTGTAATCTTATGGATATTGGAGATGAAGCGTAAAGGAATGAAAACGTGGTCGATCCTACAAAACCTATCATGTGGGCTGCAGTAGTAGATAAAGTCGCGGTCGCGGGGATGGAGCTTCCGCCAGGCATCCACCAAGCCATGGGATTGCACATCTGTTGCATCTCATCTGTTCCTCCACAACCAGGTCATGGGAGAGGGAGGATCCAGATGAGTATTTCCTGTCCATCGAGGAGTCCAGAGCTATGTTTGAGTCACCCATCAGGATAAGGGTCCCGGAGCTATGTTGCGACACGACTTTAAGAAGGTGGGAGAAAAACTTGTGTTGGAAGCGGTTGGGGGCATAGTACCCAACCAGGGTTACATTCTGGCCATTTAACGTGCCCTGGAGTAGTAGGTATCTACTGGTTGGGACTGCTATTTCCTTGGAGCATGAGAATAAGAGGTTGCATCTAAAGGCAATTAGAACCCTCCTCTGCTTCTTGGGGGCGGAAGCCAGATAAAAAGTAGGGGAAGTGAGAGAAAAAAAATTTCGGAGCAGAAGAGGAGGAAAACCTGGTCTCTTGCAAGCACACTACGTCAAGGCATCTGGATTTTAGGTGATGAAACACCTTGGACCATTTTACTGGTGAATTAAAACCATGGATATTATGGGAATAAAACTTCAACGGAGATTGGGTCATAGCGAGGAGATGATGGTTAGCTCACGTGATGGAGTCCGGCAGCTGCAGCTAAGTTCAGTAGGGACCCTGGTCAACGACTTTTGTGGATTTTCAGCCTGAGGGAACAAGAAAAGAGAAAGACAGGGGAGGGTGCAAGACAAGAGACAAGAGGCAGGACGGGGGAAAGACAAAAAAAAAAAAAATACAAAAACGGTGCAAACGTACTAAGTACGCCATGCTGAGCGTGGACCACATCTTCGGCAAGACGTGTAAGGTGGGGGGTTTTCGACCGCCGGACACATGGCCATTCTAGGTCATGATAGCTCAAAATTCAGCAAGAAGAGGGGGGTTCCGGGGGGAAGGGAATAACTGGCTGAGTCAACCAAATAAAAGGGGGAAGAAAAAAGAATTAAAAGGGGGGAGGGCCAAACTAAAGGGGTAAGGCAAGCCCGTAAACGGGTGCTAATAGTCAACCTGAGTATGAGTTACAGTGAGAAATTGCTATTTGAACTTTTAACACAGAATTGTCTTATAACAGTAAGAAACACAATTGGAATAAGCAACCCCTGAGGTTCGGATCATGCAGTTAGACTGGTCCCCAGCCAACTAGCCGGGGGGACCAGACATAAAGTCCGTCAAGGATTCTCCGGAAGCCCGCCACCAGGCTTAAGCGCCATCAGGAAGCAGGCCCCCAGAGAGTCCGAGCAGACTAATAAAAGAGGCTGAACATTGGTTATCAACCTGAAAATGAGTTATAGCAAGTAAGCACAACATAAACATGTAGTTCAATATTATCTGAAAACATCATCAAGCATAACTGGCAAACAACTCTTGAGATGTACATCATACAGTCAGACTAACCCCCAGCCATCCAGCTAAGGGGGTTGATTATGGGGTCCATCTGGAAGTCTCCTGGAGCCGGCCATCAACCGCTATCGCAAGCGAGGGGCGGGCCCCCGGAGAATCCTGATAAAATAAAGGACAGAAACATCGCTGGTTGAGGCCCAGGAAAGAACATGCAGGAGGTAGGGGAGGGAGAGTAAGGTTCAGGAAAGGCAGGGGGGAGGGGGTGGGAGAGGAAGGGGGGAAGGGGGAAGGGAGGGGGGAAGGGAAAGGAAGGGAAAGGGAGGAAGGGAGAGGGAGGAAGGGAAGTGGGTGAAGGGAAGGGGGGAAAGGGAGAGGGGAAAAAGGGGGGGTGGGAAGGCAAAGAGGGGGGGAGAGAAGGAGGGGGGAAGGGAGCATGGCGAGCTCCTATGTACCGTGCATCCTCAGGACCATACGTTTAAAGAGACAGGGGAAACCCCGTGATTCAAATCAAACAGTGGGGTTCTGGATGCAATGTCACAGCTTAAGGAGTCTGTGGTGTTAACACAACATGGAAGTCCGGAGTGGAGATCCTGAGGAGGTAACTTGGGTGGTCAGTGGCAATAAGAGTCAGATGCTGCACGTTTGGGAGTAAGCTAATACGTTCGGAAGTCCCGGAGCAGCACAATTGAATCTAACAGGATGCAAAAGTGAGTGAAAGGGCTCAGAGGTTGTCATTCAGAGTGGGTAGGAGAAGTGGAGGACAATCATAAACATGGGTGGGGAGGGGGCGACATCAAAGTCCACAACAGCAGATTGGGTCCAGACAGGCTGGTGGTAGGGGGGAGGGCACACAACCTAAACAAAGTACGGCCATCAGTAGGCTTGTGTAAATAGGGACAGTCAAATGCCATTATCGTATGTAGCGGGTGGAGGGGTCCGATCCAACCATCACTTACGGGGGATGGTTGGTAAAATAGAGGAAGGTCCGGAGGACCGAAGGAAAAAGACAGGACTCACGGTTTCAGAGGTCAACCTGGATCAGAACGTTGGGAGCCAGCCACAGATGTAGTAGGAGGGGGTCATCTTTGCCCCTTGACCTTTTCCCACGTGCGACCTGGGAGGTTAGTGGAGAGTTGAGAGGGGGCTGATCCAACTGGTCATCAGGCCCTTTTACCAGTTGGAAGCAGCCGGAGTGAGTCCAGGACGGACTGTGCTTCGTCTGGCGAGGTCAACGTGTGGCTGCGACCATTGCATGAGAAGGAGAGCTTGAAGGGAAAGCCCCAGCGGTACCGAATTTGATGCGACTGAAGAGCTGAGGTGTAAGGCTTCATCTGTCTCCTCCTCACAATCGTGGTCTGGGAAAGATCCGCAAAGACTTGGTAGCGGTACCCCTGAAACGTAAGGTTAGGTTTGTTCCGAGCCGCACGCAGGAGGTTTTCCTTGGTGCGGTAATAGGTGAACTTGATGTCATGGGGTGGTCCCTCGGATTTCTTGGGGCCGAGTGCCCGGTGGATGCGGTCAAATTCCAGCCTGTCAATGGGGATAGCTGGGAAAAGTTCCTGGAACAGAGCCGTGGCAGTGGAGGTGAGGTCCATGACCGATTCAGGGATGCCCCGCAAGCGCAGATTTCCCCTGCGAGCCCTGTTCTCAAAATCCTCCAGGCGTAATAGGGTCACATCCAGCTCCTTTTTGATATCAGAGATGTCCTGTTCATGGTTTTCCAGGACAGTAGCAGCGGCATCCATCTTGTCCTCTAGGTCATTGGTGCGGGAGCCGAGCTCCCTAATTTCTTTAGTGAGGTGGGTGGCCAGCTTGGTGGTTGCTGCCGAGAACTCTGCCTGCAGCATGATCTTAAAGCGGGAGAGGAGATAAGCATCCTGCAGTGATGGCTGCTGGAGTGGAGCCGCCATCGGGTCTTCGCTCATAGCGGGAGACTGCTCCAGGTCCTCGGCTGCAAGCTGGGAGAAGGGGTCCTGACTCAAGGCCGGGGCTTCAAACATGGCGTCCGGGGGGGAGGCCCCAGGCAGTGTGCGGTCCACAGATCTCGGGCTGGATGCACGCGTGAGCATTGCCCTTCATTCCACGGGATGCTCGGCAGCTGCGGGAGTCAGAGGGTGGCAGTGGGGGATGGGCATACCCTCTTACAATGCTTGTTGAGAGGTCGATGTGTCCGGGCAGTGAGGAGCAAAGCTAGGATGTGGCCATCTTCGTTTGCTGCTCACGAGCCCCCCCCCCCCCCGGACTTTTTCTTTTTCATACATCATGGGACACAGAGTAATGGGGCGTACACACGGTCGGACTTTTCGTCTCCAAAAGTCCAACGGACGCCGACGGACTAAAGCTGGCTGGTAATCCGATCGCGTGTGGGCTTCTCCGGACTTTCAGCTGACTTTTTCAGCCTCAAATCCGACGGACTTTAGATTTGAAACATGCTTCAAATCTTTACGTCGTAACTACGACGGACCCCGAAATCCGCTCGTCTGTGTGCTAGTCCGACGGACAAAAACCCACACTAGGGCAGCTATTGGCTACTGGCTATGAACTTCCTTATTTTAGTCCGGTGTACGTCATCACGTACGAATCCGTCGGACTTTTGTGTGGTCGTGGGTAGGCAAGTCCGTTCGTTAGAAAGTCTGCCGCAAGTCCGCCGCAAGTCCGCCGAAAGTCCACCGGAAGTCTGTCGGACAGGCTGTCGGACTTTTGTAGACGAAAAGTCCGACCGTGTGTACGCCCCATTAGGCTAATATTCATTACCTGCTGGGTTATACTTCATCTCCAGGTGAATGGACACTGGTAGACCAAAGGTCTTTAGACAGGAAGTGATCCCCTATATAACCGCTCCCATACAGGCAGTACTTCCATTTTTTACCAGTGTCTGCAAGGTGGATGGCACGGTTGTTTGAGCTCTCTGAGCTCCAGGTCTCTAGTCCCATAAACGGTTTTTACATGAATCAAGGAGTTGACCGATCGGATCCATTTGACACAGACTTTATATGTTTAGATAAATGGTACCCGAGCCTCGCAAAGAAGACTCAAGATCCTGTGAGGTTTTGCCTGTAATGCGGCCTCCGGGCGCTGGACCCTGCGAAGTGAAATCCTGGACACTACAGTGCTAAGGCATTCCTGCAGGGAGCTGTACAGGTCCAAGGGAGTTGTCACGTACCTGAAGGGAGACTGAAATGACGAGGTCGGCCTCTCTTGTATCTCCAGTCCAGGTCCCACTGAGAGTGAAACAGAAGGAGCCAAAGGACAGGAGGCACACAAGTGCCTGCATGTCAGAGGAGGTATCGGAATGGACATGCTATTGGGCACTCTGGTGTTCGCCGGCGCGAGCGGCACGGGCACGCGCGCGGTGCTTGGCGCCAAACGCCCAATTTAGTCTGCTGGAACTTTCTGCTTGGTGCTGTCCGATCTGCAGCTCCCAGTTTGTGTGTTCCTGTTACCTGTCTGCTTGTTGATCTCCTCATGACCACGGCTTGTCTTTTGGATTCCTCTCTGTTATCTGCCTGCACCTGACCCCGGCTTTCCTTGACCACGAATCTGCCTGCTCCATTGTACCACGTTGTCTGCCTGCTGCCAACCCTGCCTGTGACCCGGACTTTGAGCCTGCCTGTTCCTCTGTACCGTGCTGACCACTTGCTGCCAACTCTGCCTGTGACCAGACCTGCCCTTTCTGCTCCTGCTCTGCACCGGCTGACTACGCTCCAGCTTGCTAAGGACTTCCAGACCATTTGCATCAGGATCCTGGGCCTTACCACCGCAAGTCACCCACCAGGCTCTCTTACCACTCTGCGCTCCTGTGCCTCCTGTTCACATTACCAGGGGCCGGGAACCAGATACGTACGGGAGGCCTCCCCCTGCTACATCGGGTTCGTCAGTCAGGTACGTGCAAGTCTGACACTGCAGATGGAAACCCTGAATCCTGTAGCAGGAAGTTGCAGCTGGTTGCTGGACTGTACTTGCAGAGCAAGAAGTCGCAGCTGGTCGCAGGACTATAGTTGCAGTCACTCGGGTGGCAGTGCTGGGCCGAGTAGGGCACCAGAGCAAGGTCACAGGGATAGCCGGGTTCGTCAACAGGTGGGCAGCAGGGTACCGGTACATCAGGCAGAGACGGGTCAGATGGGAAGCCTGGATCAGGAACCAGAGATCAGGTAGAGAGTTCAGTGCAGGGTCAACAGGAGCCAAGGTCAGCAACAGGCATCAGACAGGACAAATGCAGGTTTCAGGATAACAGGAACATAGCTGAAGACCAGTCAGCACCGATCAGTTGCTGGGGCCCCCTATAGTTAGGCCATCTGGCGCCCACTGGCGCTAAGGTGCGCTCCTGCGCATGTACGCCGGGGGCCGTGCATGCGCATAAGCGCACATGGGCATCTGTGGTTGTCCGTGCACGCGTGTGCACACGCATGCGCACCATCGCGTGCAAGGCGATTTCCACTGGTTTCCTTACATTGCCCCCCTTATGGGCAGCCTCCGGATGCCCACTAAGGATTTCTTCTCAGGATGGAGACGAAGATGGGGTTGAACCAATCATGAAGCGTGCACATCAGAGCAGGGTTCCCATGAATTGTCCTTAGGGCCATAGCACTTCCGTTTAATAAGGAACTGAGTTTGGCCCCTTCTCTTCCTGCAATCCAGGACAGCTTCCACTTCGAATTTCTCATTCCCTTCAACCAACAGAGGAGCAGGAGTCTCAAATTCTCGGTCAGGAAAGGGATTAGCCACGGATTGTTTCAAGAGGGACACGTGGAACACCCAATTAACTCTTAGATTTTCTGGTAGACTTAATTGGAAAGCAACAGAGTTAATCCTCCTTTTTATAGGGAATGGGCCAATGTATCTTGGTCCTAACTTTCTTGAAGGGCAGGCCAGCTTTAGATTTGTGGTAGATAGCCACACCTTTTCTCCAGGTTTCAGATCCAGATTACCTCTTCTTCTTCTATCATAGAATCTTTTGTCATCTACCTGGGACTTGGACATAGCTTCTTGCAGGAACGGGTTTCCAGCTTTCCAGAACTCCCGACGATCCTGTACTGCTGGTACCGAGGATTCTTTCGGAACATCGGGCAAGAAGGATGGGTGAAACCCAAAATTAGCGAAAAAGGAAGTTTGCTTCATAGAGGAGTGTATTGAATTATTGTACGCAAACTCTGCTAACGACAAAAGAGACGCCCAGTCTTCCTGTGAAAAAGAAGAGTCTGGTTCGTTCTCAGTTTGGCCGTTCGTTTTATGCCCAAAACTTCACATAAAGATTTCCAAAATCTGGAAGTAAACTGTACTCCACGATCTGATGTGATATTGACAGGGATACCATCTAGACGCACCACTTCCTTGACAAAAGATGAGGCAGTCTCTGCAGCGGAAGGAGTACCTTTTAGGGGCACAAAGTGGGCCATCTTGGATAGGCGATCCACTATGACGAAGATGGTGGTGAATCCCTCGGATGGGGGTAACTCGACAATGAAGTCAATGGAGATCATGCTCCATAATTTATCTGGAGAGGTTCCAGCAGACCCCAATTCTTAGACCCGTCCGTCTTGTTCCGTAAGCACGTGGTGCAAGATCTCACATAGTCTCTGCAGTATTGTATTAAGTCTTGCCACCAGAAGGTGCGAAGGACCAGTTTCGAAGTTTTGTGTACTCCGAAGTTCCCTGCCAGAGGATGATCATGGCACATGTAGAGGACTGCTGTCTGTAACTGTTTTGGAACAAAAATCTGTTCACCGTGGAAGTAAAGACCCTCTTTAAGCTGGAGGTGAAGTTCTTGGGAGGGAGGATGATTCAGGACTGCTGTCTTGATTTGAGAAATGAGATCAGTTTGTAGTAACAGAAAGTTTTTAGCGGGTAGAATGTATCAGTTTCTGGGGATACTTTAGTATCTTGGCTTCCCATTCTTGGATCCGGGCCGGTAAGTGATGTGAAAGCAGAATCTTGCAAAAAAGAGAGCCCACCTGGCCTGGCGAGGTCTTAACCTTTTTGCTCTTCTTAAGTATTCCAGGTTATTGTGATCCGTGAATACAAAAATAAGGTGTGCAGCTCCTTCTAGCAAATAACGCCATTCTTCAAGGGCAGACTTAATAGCGAGTAATTCCCAATCACCGACATCGTAGTTCCTTTCAGGATTACTTCGTTTTCTGGAGAAGAAAGTGACAGGATGAAGTAGGGATTTTGTCCCTTGTCGTTGGGACAATATGGTTCCCACAGCTATTTCAGAGGCATCCACTTCAAGGACATAGGGCAGAGCAGGATCTGGGTGTTTCAGGATGAGTGCAGATGTGAAAAGGCTTTTCAGTTTTTCGAATGCTTTCTGAGCTTCTGAGGTCCATGTGAAGGTCGTGTGTAGCTTGGTTAATTGGGTGATAGGGGATACGATACTGGAAAAGTCTTTAATAAATTTTCTGTCAAAATTAGCGAACCCCACAATTCGCTGTACTGATTTCTCATCAGTAGGGGGAGGCCAATCGAGTACTGCAGATACCTTCTGTGGGTCCATAGCAATTCCATCTGCGGAGATAATGAGTCCCAAGAACTGGATGGCGAGCTTTTCAAATTCACACTTCTCAGCCTTAGCACAGAGAGGATGTTCCCTTAGTCTGTTTAACACTTTCTTCACATGAATTCGATGGAACTCTAAGGAGGTGGAAAAAATTAAAATGTCATCCAAATAAACAATAGTAAATAAATCAAGAAAGTCCCAGAATACATCATTTACAAAATGCTGGAAGGTGGCTGGAGCATTACAGAATCCAAAGGGCATCATCAGGTACTCAAAATGTCCGAAAGGAGACCTAAAGGCCGTCTTCCATTCATCCCTTTCTCTTATTCTGATTAGGTTATATGCTCCCCTTAAAGAGGGAGTCCACCTAGAAAAAAAATATTAAAAGCCAGCAGCTACAAACACTGCAGCTGCTGACTTTTAATAAATGGTCACTTACCTGTCCTGGAGTCCAGCGATGTCGGCAGCCGAGGCCGATCAATCGTTCGGCTCTCGGCGGCTGCCGCCGCCATTCCCTGTGAGGAAATCAGGAAGTGAAGCATTGCGGCTTCACTTCCCGGCTCCCTACTGCGCATGTGCGATTCGCGCTGCGCATTCTAAGTGGTCCCCTCTATCTCCTGGGACATGTGTGTTTCCCAGGAGACAGCGGGGGGGGTGCGGGAGGGGGCGTGACTCCCGCGGGAGTCTGTTCCCGGAAGTGGGTGCAGATACCTGTCTAATACAGGTATCTGTACCCCACTCCCCCCTGAAAGGTGCCAATTGTGGCACCGGAGGGGAGGAGGAATCAGATGAGCGGAAGTTCCACTTTTGGGTGGAACTCCACTTTAAGTCTAATTTTGTAAATATATGAGCTTCTTGTAACCTCTGAAATAGTTCAGGAATAAGAGGTAAGGGGTATCGGTTTTTAATGGTTACTTTATTTAAGTCCCAGTAGTCAATACAGGGCTGGAGGGGATGATATTTCTTTTCCACGAATAATATTCCCGCTCCAGCAGGGGAAGAAGATGGCTGGATAAACCCTTTGCCAAGATTCTCATCAATGTACTTCCGCAATTCCTCCAGTTCTGGTTCTGAGAGTGGGTAGATCCTGCCAAAGGGAATTTCTGCACCAGGTAAGAGATCCATAGGACAATCGTACGGTCTATGAAGAGGGAGAGTGTTAGTGTTCTTTTTATTGAAAACATCCAGAAAATTATGGTAAATGGAAGGCACAGGTTTAATGGTTTCAGAGTCCTTGTTGATGCAGAGAAGCGGTTCTTCGGACTTGGGTGGAGGAAGATTGCAGAATTTACTACAGTATTTAGAAGGAAAAGTCACTATCCCTGTGACCCAGTTGATGAGAGGGTTATGTGCTTTCAACCAGGGCTGCCCAAATATGACGGGAAATAAGGGAGATGTAATGACATCTAGACGTAGCAGCTCACGATGCCCAGAAGCTGTGAGATATAGGATGGGTTCAGTCTCTAGAGTGACAGATCCTGATTTGATACCAGAACCATCTGCCAGGTGGACCGTGAAGCTGTTCTTCTTGGCACACAGGGGGAGTGTGTGCATGGTTGCAAAGGCAGAGTCCACAAAACAGCTTCAGGCCCCACAAGAGTCCACAATGGCAGAAACAGTAAGAGTCTTTCCGGTTAACTGAAGAGAAACTGGCAGCAGGGTGTGGTATTGACTGGAACTTAGTGCCGCAAATGTAGAAGATGGAAGGAAGGCTCTCCTACGATGTTTTCGGGAGCAAGTCTGTAGGAAGTGTCCCTGATTGCCACAACAAAGACAGAGATTATTGCGGCGACATTGAGACCGCTCTTGTTCGGTCAGAGGAGGCCTAGGAAAGCTGGCATGTGGAACCTTCCCAATGTCAGAAACATTTTTTGGCATGGTCGAGAAGGAGGCAGGTGATGGGTCCACAGAGCAGGTAGGCATTAGGTAAAGATTCCCGGCTTTTTCGAGGCTGTCTTTCATGTAGGCGACGTTCAATTTGTATACTGAGGTGGATTAAGTCATTCAGAGAAGTGGGTATTTCCACTCTGGCGAGTTCATCTTTGATGGCTTCTGACAGGCCAAGGCGAAATTGGAAATGTAAAGCAGAATCATTCCACTCGGTATCAGTACTCCATAAATGGAATTCCAAGACATAGTCCTCTATTTGTCTAGAACCTTGTTGTAAATGGCTCAGTGAAGTCTCTGCCGTCTGGTGATGGAAAGGATTGGCATATATTTGGGCCATAGCAGTAAAAAAGGAATTGACCGAAGCCAGGATAGGGTCGTGTTGTTCCCGAAGCTGAAATACCCAGGCCTGGGGTTCCTGCAGCAAGAGAGATGAGAAATCCCACCTTCACTTCCTCGGTAGAGAATGTAAGGAAAAATATAGTTCACAGGCATTCTGAAAAGTCCTGTACTTCCTACTGTCCCCAGAAAATCATTTGGGCAATGGTACCCTGGGTTTAGGAAAGTAGGATAGTTCAGCTTGGGTAAAAGTCATAGTTTGGGCAGAGGAATCCTTGATTCTTGGATGCACGGAGGTGGGGGTCAAGCTGGATGTATGCTGGAGTTGGTTATGGATGTGGGCAAAGTCCATATGCAACCCTTGCACTATGTGGGAGAGTGCGGTAACAGTTCGACAGAGGGTTGACAGCAGAGAGACCTCCCTTTCAGACTTCATCACTGGCTGACTAGTACTGTCACGTACCTGAAGGGAGACTGAAATGACCAGGTCGGCCTCTCTTGTATCTCCAGTCCAGGTCCCACTGAGAGTGGAACAGAAGGAGCCAAAGGACAGGAGGCACATGAGTGCCTGCAGATGGAAACCCAGAATCCTGTAGCAGGAAGTTGCAGCTGGTCGCTGGACTGTAATTGCAGAGCAGGAAGTCGCAGCTGGTCGCAGGACTGTAGTTGCAGAGCAGGAAGTCGCAGCTGGTCGCAGAACTGTAGTTGCAGTGCTGGGCCGAGCAGGACACCAGAGCAAGGTCACAGGGATAGCTGGATTCGTCAACAGGCGGGCAGCAGGGTACCGGAACATCAGACAGAGACGGTTCAGGTGGGAACCCAGGTTCGTCAACAGGCGGGCAGCAGGTACCGGAACATCAGGCAGAGTCGGATCGGATGGGAAACCGGGATCAGGAACCGGAGATCAGGTATAGCAGAGTTCAGAGCAGGGTCAACAGGAGCCAAGGTCAGCAACAGGAATCAGACAGGACAGGAAATTTGCCAATGCTGGCATCCAGGTTCAACAACAAGCTACAGCAGTTTGTGTCCTCTGGCATAGGAAGAAGATGCTCTAGTAGTTGCATGGAGCCAGTACTCCCTGGTTTATGCTTTCCCTCTGATCCCTCTCCTTCCACATTTGTTGCGCAGGATTCTGAGAGAGGGAGTTCCAATCATTCTGGTGGCACCAGCCTGGCCCAGAAGGCCCTGGTTCATGGAGATTGTGAGACTGACAATAGACAGGCCATGGACACTTCCACGTCGCCCGATCTTCTGTCTCAAGGTCCTATATTCCACCCCAATTTACAGTCTCTAAATCTGACGGCATGGCTATTGAAGCCAGGGTGTTAAAGGACCGTGGCATCTCGGGATCAGTGGTTTCTACCCTAGTGAATGCTAGAAAAGCTGTAACTAGGAAGATCTATCATAAGGTCTGGAAGACTTATTTTGCTTGGTGTGAAGCCAAAAAATGGCATTCTCAGAAATACGTGATTGGGAGAATTCTCTCTTTTCTACTGTCAGCTGTGGAAATCAAATTGGCTTTGAGTACAATCAGAGGTCAAGTTTCGGCCCTATCAGTATTCTTCCAAAGGCCTTTAGCCTCCCATTCACTGATCTGAACCTTTATGAAGGGGGCAATTCACTTGCTTCCCCCCCATTAGGTCACCTATGTGTCATTGGGACTTGAACTTGGTGCTGTCTGTGTTACAGAAACAACCATTTGAGCCTATCAAGGAAATTCCATTAGACTTGCTGTCACGCAAGTTAGCCTTCCTGATGGCCATCACCTCGGCTAGAAGGGTGTCGGAGTTGGCGGCCCTTTCGTGCAGGGAACCATACTTCATCCTTCACCACAACAGGGTCGTGTTACGACCTTTTCCATCCTTTTTACAAAAATTGGTTTCGGCTTTTCATTTAAATCAGGACATTATTTTGCCTTCATTTTCTCTCAGCCACGTTCGGCGGAAGAGAGACGACTGAATTCTTTGGACGTTGTCCAGGGAGTCAAGGTTTATTTGTCTAGATCTGTGGAGATCTGAGGATCAGACTTCTTTTTTCTTTTACCAAAAGGACCCAAGAAGGGGCAGGCAGCTTCCAAAGCTTCCATTGCCAATTGGGTCCGTCAATTGGTCATTCAGGCCTATGGTCTGAAACGTAAAGCTCCTCCCTTTAGGGTGAGAGCTCATTCTACCAGGGATGTAGGAACCTCCTGGGCTTTTCGCCATCAGGTATCTGTGGCTCAGATTTGTAAGGCTGCTACCTGGTCTTCAGTGCATACATTCACAAAATGTTATCAAGTGGATGTTTGAGCAGCCGAGTATTTGGCTTTCGGCTGTAGTGTACTGCGGGCTGCCGTATAAGGTCTGATGGCTATTGTTTGGTAGGGTGTCTCCCTCCCCTCAAGGCTATTGCTCTGGGACATCCCAGCAGGTAATGAATATTAGCCTAACTCTGTGTCCCATGATGTATAAAAAAGAAAATAGGATTTTTTCGTCATACTTACCTGTAAAATCCTTTTCTTTGAGTACATCATAGGACACAGAGGTCCCTTCCCTCTTTTTGAAGATTCAGTGCTTGCTACAAAACTGGAGGGTTATATAGGGGATCACTTCCTGTCTAAAGACCTTTGGTCTACCGGTGTCCATTCAACTGGAGATTAAATTATAACCCAGCAGGTAATGAATATCAGCCTTACTCTGTGTCCCATGATGTACGCAAAGAAAAGGATTTTACAGGTAAGTATGACAAAAAAATTCTATTTCTTGTTCATACATTACGGGACACAGAGCTCTATTCATTTTATCATGGGTTAGATAGCCACCTTCAGGTGTTGGACACTGGCAACCCTAATTGTAAGGAGAGTTCCTCCCCTAAATAACCCCGCCCATATGGAGAGTGCCTCAGTTTTGTAGCAAAGCAATAAGTATCCCGATGTATATATATTCATAAATCCCGAAGAGGGGCGGGGAGCTCTGTGTCCCCTGATGTAATCCCAAGAAAAGGATTTTACAGGTAAGGTGTTTTGTCATGATGCAAGATGTGCTTAGAAGAAAGTTCTGTTTGAAGGTCCCTGCAGTGTTCTAGGAGCTACACAACTGGATCCATACCTCGGGCCAATTTATATCGCCTAAGATGGATGGTACCAGGGCCTCGTAAAAGAAGAAACGAGGTTTGCCTGTAATGTCTCTCTGTGGACTGGGCTCTGGGATCCAGTACTTTTGAGCATATATATTAAATGCGCAAAGTTTTTCTGGTAGAGTCTTCTACAGGTCCAGATAAGAGGCTCCTGTAAGTAGGAGCCCAGATCCCTGAAGTTTGGCACAACACTACCCGCTGTGATGGGTGAAGGTTGGGTCTGTTCTCAGCAGTATCCTGCGGCGAGAATAAGTTAAGTGAAGCAATCCTAGGTAAATACCTTAAGGATTAGCTTCTTTGAGTTGTTGCATGTCTTATGTGTTTTCCGCCACTAGAGAGAGTAAGAGGCATAACTTGTGTTACTTACATGCTTCCGGGAAATACAGCTCAGTGAAGCTGCTCTGTCAGTCGCTCACCTCCTCCGCTGCAGGCTCTGCCACTCAGTTGATAAAGGGATCCCACGCAGTCTTGGGGTCCCAGAGTAGCCTCCGGTCTTCTCTCTTTTCCCCCCCTCGCCCCCAGCCGCCATATTGGCCTTACGCGCATGCGTGCTTTTATGGTGAAAACGGCGGGGAAGGGGGGGTGGTTGTGAGTGGCGTGCGCAGCGATTTACTGCGCAGACGTGAGGCGTTTGTTTTAAAGAGCACAGGTCGCCAGGGGTCTGTAAGCGGCAGGACACAGAGCTGGGGCATTTAAGCATCTCATGTGGTTCAGATACAGGCATACCTAGACACATACTCAGCATCAGGTTGTGCAATCTAAGCAAAACATTACTATTGTAAGCTAGGCACAACAGTGAACGTAATTGATTTTAGTACCTCTGCTTTGTTAGCTTTGGACTATGTCTCCCCGCAAAAAGGTTTCAGGGGCAGGTAAAAAGAGCACCAAAAAGTCACCGTCGGGGGACTCTAGACATGCCTGCAGGGTAATATCCCCCCTGAGAGACTGGAGGCAGCCATGCAGGGTGAGCCATCGCCGCTGTCAGGCATTCCTGCCTCTCCCAATATTGCAGCCCCTGCATATGTCACTGAAGATGCTATGGAGGCAGCATTGGGTGGTTTAGAACAAAGCATTACTGCTTTTATCACAGCATCCTTAGCAGATAGCAGAAAACGGGGTAGGTCTCCTTCCTCTGCTCTGGGTTCCCTATCAGATGATCAGAAGTCTGATGATGATACAACATACATCATGAGCAGTCGGACGAATCAGAGGATGAGGAGAAGCTCTCTTCTTCAGAGGTGGTGCGTACCACATACAATTTGCCCTGTACTGAACCAGCTATGTCCCCTGTTTCGTCCCTGGGATCTCGTAAGTCTCCACAGGCTGCTTTTTCCTTTCCCATCCATCCATTAATGGAAAAACTATTGTATGATGGTTGGGCACACCCGGATAGATCTTTTTCTACTCCTAGGAAATTTTCCCTGCTCTACCCTATGGAGGAAAAATTCACCAAGAAATGGAGTGTGCCAGCAATAGATGCAACTATTTCTTGTGTGAACAAAAGCCTAACTTGTCCTGTGGACAATGTTCAGGTGTTTAAAGATCCAACTGAAAAAAAGATGGAATCATTACTTAAATCCTCTTTTGCCGTGGCTGGCGCTGTGGTCCAACCTGCGGTTGCAGCAGTTGGTATGTGCCAATATTTGAAGGAGCAGGTAAAGCAGGTAGTTAATTTTCCTGGTTTTTCAGGTCCTGGTATGCAGAGATCTGAAGATGGAAGTCGGAAGGCCATGGATGCTCCCACTGCAACCAGACCTGCTCTCGCAAGGGCCAATATTCCATCCTTACTTACAAAGTCTGAATTTGATGGTTTGGCTGTTGAGACCCACGTCTTAAAAAAACGTGGGCTCTCGGGTCCAGTCCTAACCACTCTGGTTAATGCCAGGAAGCCGGCCTCCGGGCTCATTTATTATAGAATCTGGAAGGCATATGTCTCCTGGTGTGAGTCCAAAGGATGGCATCCTAGAAGATATGCTATTGATAGAATTCTTGCTTTTCTTCAGTTAGGGGTAGAGATGAAGCTGGCGTTGAGCACTATCAAGGGTCAGATCTCGGCCTTATGGGTATTTTCTCAGAAACCGCTTGTCTCTCATTCCCTAGTCCGGGCCTTTATTCAGGGGGCACTGCGTCTAAATCCACCAGTCAGGCCGCCGGTGTGCCCATGGGATTTGAATATGGTTTTATCTGTTTTGCAAAAACAGCCTTTCGAACCATTATGTCATGCTTCTTTGTGTCTTTTGACCAAGAAGTTGTTTTTTCTTGTTGCCATATCCTCTGCCAGGAGGGTATCGGAGTTAGCGGCTCTTTTATGTAAAGAACCATACTTAATTATTCACAAAGACAGGGTGGTGTTGCGTCCTCACCCGGCTTTCTTACCTAAGGTAGTATCAGGATTCCACCTAAACCAAGATGTGGTTCTACCATCCTTTTTTCCAGATCCGCAGTCCGCGGAGGAAATGTTGTTACACTCTCTAGATGCTGTTAGAGCAGTCAAAATGTATCTGGATGCGACTGCCCAGATGCGGAAGACTGACTTTCTGTTCGTACTGCCAGATGGTCCCAGAAAGGGCCAGGCAGCATCGAAGTCCATTATAGCTAGGTGGATTTGAAAGTTATTGTTCAGGCCTATGATTTGGAAAAGAAGATTCCTCCTTTTCATGTTAAGGCGCACTCGACTAGAGCAGTAAGTGCTTCATGGGTAGTGCATCACCAGGCCTCCATGGCTCAGATCTGCAAGGCTGCAACTTGGTGTTCGATCCATACATTCACTAGATTTTATCAGGTGGATGTAAGAGGGCATGAGGATACCACCTTTGGGTGCAGTGTACTGCAGGCAACAGTGTAGGTCCTCATGTCCAATGGCGGTCTTTTTTCTCTGTGTCTCCCTCCCCTCAATTTGGGCATTGCTCTGGGATATCCCATGATGTAATGAATAGAGCTCTCTGTCCCGTGATGTATGAACAAGAAAATAGGATTTTTTAAAACAGCTTACCTGTAAAATCCTTTTCTTGGGATTACATCAGGGGACACAGAGCTCCCCGCCCCTCTTCGGGATTTATGAATATATATACATCGGGATACTTATTGCATTGCTACGAAACTAAAGTTCTCTCCATATGGGAGTGGTTATATAGGGAAGGAACTCTCCTTACAATTAGGGTTGCCAGTGTCCAACACCTGAAGGTGGCTATCTAACCCATGATGTAATGAATAGAGCTCTGTGTCCCTTGGTGTAATCCCAAGAAAAGGATTTTACAGGTAAGCTGTTTTACAAAATCCTATTTTTTTCCTGTCCCGCAAGCTCACCACCCCAGTGTGAAAGCACTCGGGCATGAGAGGCAGTTTTCAGGTGCTTTACAAGCGCCTTTTTTTAGCACTTGAAAACTGCCTCAGTGTGAAAGTAGCCTAACTGAAATCATGTTATGGTCACTGCTACCCAGATGTTCTTTATATGAATTTTGGTAATAAGCTCTGCATGGTTTGAGATTACCAGGTCCAGCAAAGCATCTACTGTTGCTACAGTTTTTATGTTCCAGCAAAAGGCAGGATGTAGGGATTGCAAATGGTTTACAGGTATACCAATAAATTAACCACTTGCCGACCAGCTCACGTAATTTACTGCTGCAGGTTGGCAGCGCTGCACGAATCAAGGTACTTGTATGGCGCTCACGCCCACGGGTAGGGGGCACGCACGCTCCCCCGCCGTGCCCGCAGTGATCGGATTCATTACAGAACTGATCAGTCTACAGGTCTAGGCCAATGATTTCTGGCCTGGACCTGCTGATTGGTTCTGGCAAATGAAGAGCCTCCTCTGCCTGTAAAATCTAAACACAGGCAGAGGAAGTGATGTCATCTCCCCTCGTGCAGCCCTTTTCAGTTCCAGCTCGAGAGGAGAAGGCCTCACTGTGAGTACACCAAACAGCACACTGACACCAGGACACGTAGGCCTACAATTAACCCCTTGATCACCCCCTAATGGCCCCCCCAGTTAACTTCTTCACTCCCTGTCACTGTGTCACCAATTGCAGTTTTCAGATTTTTTACTAATCACTGTATTGGTGTCACTTGTGACACTAAATAGTGTTAGGGCAGTTAGGCCCAGGTAGGTTTAAGGTACCCCCATTAACCCCCTAATAAAGGTTTGACCCCTTGATCGCCCCCCAGTTAACCCTTTCAACCCCTATCACCAGTGATCACGGTATTAGTGTCACAGGTGATGCTAGTTAGTTTTTTATAGCATCAGGGTACCCGCCATATATTGTGAAAAATAATGGGCACGGCGCCAACTAATAAAAACATGCACTCTCACAATCTAATGCTGCTCCTAAAATTAGTATAATACTAATAGACAATATATAGACAGTGAAGGGCACATCAGTAGTGCAATAACCAAATAATTAAATAATCATGTTAACTCAATAAAGTAATAAAGTGCAACAGTGCTTAATGCAATATATAATAATAAATCATGTAAATGCCAATTCAAGTGAATATAGTGCAAAAAAGTTCATAATTTGCCTCATATTGTTATAAAACAAAAACCCGCAATCTTCTTAAATACACTCCATTCACCACATGACAATAAAGTGCAAAATGCTGTAAATTCGTGCTTCACCCGAAGTGATAAGTCAAAGCGCTCACCAAACAGTAGTGGACACAGAGTGACCCTCAGGCATGGAAAAGATCAAGTGGAATATCTCATCAGGAGTTTCCTTCCGGATGTTGTGGCATGGAAGATTGCTGTGCAGAGGGATTCCAGTGGCAGGACAACAGGAGTGTATAGGACAAAAGGCTCAGATAGTGTAAAAACGTCTTTAATCCAAAATAAACTTTACAACCAGATTGGGATGCAAGGTACAGGACGTATCATCAGGAAATGGGCTCGGCGCCATTTTACTGGAGCTTAAATAGTAATGCCTTTATTGTGATTGGTCAAAACGAAACAGCCTAAGGTAAAAACTTTTCCAAAAAACAGATGTCCGTAATTACCAAAAGGGAAGAACCTCTGTTAACCTCCTTAGCTGCATCGTTACAATAAACATAATTTATTTAAGAAGATATAATAATGAATAATAATAAAATAAAACGAGGCATATAAGCATACCCGTTTCCATGTGATCAATGTTATCTTCCTGTGAAAAAATTGTGAAGCCCAACCCCTATACCTACTAAACCATATAGCATAGGATCTAATATCCATATACATGCCATGTGTTATGGAAAAGCAGTTTAAAATTAATAAAATTAAAGTAATTTTGTATATATATATAACCGTGAATCATACACATATAGAATATATGAATAGAACATACATGTATGTAATAATAAATAAATAAAAATGACAAAAAATAAAATAAAATAACACCCTCTACAGTTAGAGATTAATAATACATCCCTATTGCAGCAGACAAAAAAAAAAAAAGTGGGGGGGAAAGATATACTGAAAACCCACACATCTTATGTATATACACATATGCAAATAAATAGCATCTTCCCAAGAAATTCAACATGAGAAAAACCCTATGGGACAGGTAATTACGGTATACCTAAAAAAACTATTTTGTTCTGAAAAAAACTTAATCAGATGGAAAAAAAACTTATAAAACTTATAAAAATCAGGTCAATTATTTAATAAAAAGGAGGACATGAAATCACAGTTAATAATCGGTCACAAAACAATTCAAGTCAATATCAATGTTCATGCCAGTGGGCATGAGACATCCCAACTCAAAAATCCACCGGGTTTCAGCCTGCGAGACCCTGGTGATCATGTCACCCCCCCTCCAATGTGGCATAACCTTGTCTATTCCATAAAATTTTAGCAAAGCTGGGTTTTGACAGTGATGAGTTCTAAAATGGTTGGAGACACTGTGCTTTTTAAAACCGTTTTTTATATTAGTTACATGTTCATTTATCCTCTTGTACAGACATCTTGTGGTTCTACCCACATATAACAACCCACAAGGGCACGTGAGGAGATACACAACATATCTAGTATTGCAAGATGTGAATTTGTCAATTTTATATTCTTTACCGTTGGTACCCACAAACATTTCAGTCTTTCTTTTTTTATCAGCAGTTACCCTACACAATTTACATTGTCCACATCTATAGAAACCTGTAATGTCCAAAAAACTTTTTTTACGGCTCTTGGGGGGCTCTACTACATTTTTGGCTATCATGTTTCTAAGGTCTGGAGCCTTTCTATAGATAAACGAGGGTCTACGTGGTAAGATTTTATTTAAAGGGCTATCCTTAAGGAATATAGGCCAATATTTTGTAAGAGACTTTTCAACCTTTTTAAAATCTAAATTGTACCCAGTAACAAAAGCTATTTCAAACTGATTGTCCTTTTTCTTCTTATTATTAGTCAAGTGTTCCTTATTGGCGTTGAATATCTCCAACCTGACTTCATGAAATTCAAAGTGGCTATATCCCTTTTCTAAGAACCTTTCCAACAGGATTTCAGATTGGGTCCAATAATCTTCATCCAGATCACAATTCCTCCTTATGCGAGCGAATTATCCTTTGGGGATGGCCTTGATCCACCCCGGATGATGACAGCTCCAGGTTGAAATATACCCGTTTCTGTCTACATCTTTAAAAAAAGTTCTGGTAAAGGTGGGTGCCCTTTCTAAAAATCTCCAAATCCAGGTACTGTATCTCCTCATATCTCCCTTTTCCGGTAAGTTTGATGCCAAAACGATTGTTGTTCATGTGGGCCATGAATTCCTGCAGCTCCTCCACTGATCCCTCCCACATGAAGAACAAATCTTCAATGTACCTACAATATAATTTTAACTGAGGCCACTTGTCTGTGAAAATGTCTTCGTCTTCCCATCTATTCAAAAATATATTGGCTACACTGGGGGCATACTTAGCCCCCATTGCCACCCCTTTTATCTGTTTGTTGAAATTTCCTCCATACCAAAAAAAATTGTTGGACATGGCCATATTTAATCCTTCAATCAGTAAGGCAATTTGATCTTGCTTTAGACTGGTATATTTGTGTAAGGATCATTTAATCGCATCCAGCGCATCATTCTGTTTTATATTAGTGTAAAGGGACTCAACATCTGCTGTAAGTGTCGGACCCTCCACACTTACATTCTGTAACAAATTCTTGAGATCCTTACCATCTCTCAAGAATGCTGGGCTTTTAGCTGCCAAAGGTTGAAAAAATGTATCCAAATATTCTCCAGTGCGGGAATAAAGTGAATTAATCTCACTAATAATGGGTCTACCTGGTGAGGTGGTATTGTTTTTATGCATCTTGGGTAATTGGTACATTACTGGTATCCTAGGGGCTCTAAGACTAAGATACCTTGCTTCCTTCTTGTCCAAAATGCCCTTCTTAGTCCCCTTTTTCAACCATTCCTCTAGTTTCTTTTTTGACTTGGGAGTGGGGTTACCCTGTAATTTGACATATGTATCTCCATCTCCTAAAATCTTACTCATCTCTGCTTTGTAATCGGATTTTTTTAATATAACAAGACTTCCTCCCTTATCAGCGGGACGAATAACTATTTATTTTTTCTTTTCCAACCCTTTTATAGCCTCCTGGACCAACTTGGTTTTCCTCTTCTTATCACTTTTTAGTTTTCTAATATCTTCCTGTATCATATTTTTAAAAACGTCAATGTATTTATGACCATATGGTTTGGGAATAAAAGTAGACTTGTTTTGAAGACCACTATGTGCGTAACTAGTTTCTTTGACCTGCTTTTCTTGCGATTTTGCCTCCATAAAAAACGTTTTAATATTTAATTTCCTAGAGAATTTTTTAACATCAATCATGGTGTCGAATTTGTTCCAAAACTTCGCTGGGGCAAATTTTAAGCCTTCCTGAAGGGTATGCAACTCATCCTCCGTGAAGGTTTCCCCTGCCAGGTTAAATATGCTTGATTCTAATTTTCTCTCTTTCTTTTTTTGTTTGCCTCCTCTGCACCCACTTTTCTTTCTTCTACTAGTGGTTTGCGTGGAAGCAAGGGTGCCGCTTTGTAAGGTTCCTTCCAATCCCTCCATTCCCCCGATGGTTGGTAATACTGATTATCATACCCTTGTGGGGGAGGTCTAGAATACCCTCGACCCTGATTGCCTCCTCTAAAAGGTCTCCCCCTGAAAGGTCTTCTATGTGGAGTCTCATAATGTCTATAATATGAAGATGGAGGAGGGGGATGGGGTGGATAATTTCTATAATAATAATCATCATAATTCCCACCATGTTGTGCATATTTATTAAAATATGCTTGTGATGGATGGTGATCTGTGTAGTGATCCTGTTTCTTGGGAGTCATTTCTCTCAAAGGTAGAAATCTATTCTCTGTATGTACCTCATATTAAGATAAATGTGTGTCGGCTGATCTGTTATTAGCCCTAAGGGAAGGGGGCAAACTTCTCACAGGTGGATTGAATCCCCTGGATTTGCCCTGTTCCTGTGTGTTAGCACCTTGGGCCCCTTTTCCCTTCCCCTAGGAGGGGCCAAATAGGGGTCAGGAGCCTGACCAATTTTAAGGCACATCCTCTTGTTCCATGGAAGACTCTCGTGATATTGTTTTCACCATATCTTCCTGCCACCTATACACATTACCTTCCTTGTAATCTTTTAAGTCCCTCAGATGTTTTTTGACGTTTTTCTTTTTAATATCATTATCATACTTTATAAGTTGTTTTTCTTTTCTTTTTTTGTCTGCTGCAATAGGGATGTATTATTAATCTCTAACTGTAGGGGGTGTTATTTTTTTATTTATTTTTTTTGTCATTTTTATTTTGTTATTATTACATACATCTATGTTCTATTAATATATTCTATATGTGTATGATTCACGGTTATATATATATACAAAATTACTTTAATTTTATTAATTTTTAACTGCTTTTCCATAACACATGGCATGTATATGGATATTAGATCCTATGCTATATGGTTTAGTAGGTATACGGTTTGGGCTTCACATAGTTAATTATTCACAGGAAGGTAACATTGATCACATGGAAACGGGTATGCTTATGTAGCAATAACTCTCGGTGGAGCTGCTGGTTTAAAGCGGGCTGTTACCATCACCTGTGTAACCTCAATTTCACCAGAACCGGGTCTAGGGTCCCATTGAGCTTAATACCAAACAGTATAGGCACCAGACACTTGAGTATCTTTTCCAATGCTTTAATAAAGAGTAACTGAAGGAAGTAGCAGGAAAGAGGTAGAAGAAGAGTTGCAGGGAAGTTCAAATACCTTTTCTTGATGTAGTATTAAGAATTGAAATCCTGTAGATGAATGTACTTTCCTTTTAGAGTTGAATCTTTGCCTGCCCGGATAGGTTTCTCTCACTAACCTAGCAGCCGGTACGCAGCACGAACAAAGGTCTCTGCCACAGACTTGAATGGAATAGAAACCCATACGATCCTCTGCCACAGGATGTAATGGTTTACGATGGATAGCAAACACAGCACCTGTCAGGGATCCACCAGCACCAGAGCAGGGCGCTTGCATGCGCCTAGGCGCCGGCGCGCCCCTGTGCAGACACAGCGCCAAGCTGCCACTGTAGCCGTGCATCAGCGCGGCGCTCGGGCGCGCGCGGGTGCACGACGCGGGTGCGTGCGCGCGCACGGGCGCGCGCGCGTTTGCGTTAGCGCCGGTTTGGCGCCAATTAGCATATAAAAGTTCCCCTGTTCCATGGGAACATTGCTGCTTCGTCTCAGCTCTGTGACTCTGCTTGTAACCTGTATCCTGATTGCTTACTACCTGATTGACCCGGCTTGTTTGACCATCCGACCTGCTCCTGTCCCGACCCGGTTTGCCTGACCTCTCTACTGTTGATACTGCTACCGTTGCCAACTTCTGCCTGCTCACCGACTCTGCCTTGCCTGCTGTGATTATCTGTGCCAGTTACCTGCCGACCCGGACCGTTTGACTCTGCTTGTGCCTGCCAACCTACTTGCTGTTGCACCTTCAGCTTCAGCCTAGTGGTTCTCTCACCTCCAGAGTGTCAGCTGCTGCTGTTCCAGTCTCCTCTCACCTGCAGTCCAGTGTACCAGCTGCTGCTGTTCCAGTCTCCTCTCACCTGCAGTCCTGCCATCCCAGGAGGGATCTCTACCTCCACATCAGAGACTACACTCCAACAGGCACTCCTACCCCACTGCGCTCAGGAGACCACTGTTCCCATTCCAGTGGCTCCTGAACCAGCGTTGTATGAGAGGTCTTCTCCTACAGTCAGGCTCTCCTACCAGGTACCTAACAGTACGAAGCAGCCATGACTGAGCCTGCAGGAGATTCCTCTCCATTAAAAGAAATATGCACCCACCTTGCGGCCCTCACCCAAGCCGTACAATCCCTCCAGGATAACTACAATAGATTGGAGGGACAAGTTCAGAATCTTGCAGGGCCTAACCTCCAGGCCTCCTCCTCAGCCGCAACCCCGGTACAGACGGCTCCTGGTCCTTCTGTAGTAATGCTCCCACCTGAACCAAAAGTTCCCACTCCTGACAGATTCTCTGGAGACAGGGCCAAGTTCCGGGCCTTTCGCAACGCCTGCAAGCTCTTTTTCGCTTTACAGCCCCGAACTTTCTCATTGGAGGCCACCAAGGTGGGATTCGTGATCTCCCTCCTACAAGGGGAACCTCAGACCTGGGCTCATCGGCTACTTGAGGGGGACTCAGCACTGACCCAGTCTTTATCTTCCTTCTTCGAGGCCATGGCACAGATATATGAAGACCCCCAACAGACTGCTACAGCTGAATCCGCTCTGTTCACACTCCAGCAAGGCCGCAGACCTGCGGAGGACTATATCATGGACTTTAGACGTTGGAGTGCGGACACTCAGTGGAATGATGCGGCCCTGCGTCACCAGTTCCGCTTGGGCCTATCTGAGGGATTAAAAGATGAACTTGCCCGAGTGGGTGTACCAAATACTCTTGAGGCCTTGATTAACTTGACTATTCAAATCGACCGGCGTATCCGGGAACGCCGTTCTGAACGATCTGCTCTTCAATCCCGCCCGGTTTGGATGACAACCAGAGCACCACTTCCAGCAACACGCTATGTACCTCCATCCAGTTCAAATCCAGCTAATGTCTTATCTGACCCTGGGGAACCGATGCAATTGGGCCTGATGCAACCTGCCTTATTGCCTGAAGAACGGGCCCGACGTCGACAACTCAATCTGTGCCTCTACTGCGGTGGGACTGGACACTATGTACTGAACTGTCCTGTCAAGATAAGTAAGTGCCCGTCTGTCGTGTTTACCAGTCTCTCTGCTCTGTCTGCGAACTCTACCCACATTGCCATTCCTCTGTCTTTACAGCTGCAAGAAGAGACAATAACGGTCAACGCCATCATTGATTCTGGAGCATGCAGTTGCTTTATTGATTCAAACTTTGCCAGCCAGCATAACATTCCACTACGAACCAAGATCCATGGACTTGCTGTATTCCTAGCTGACGGATCCCGCATCAGATCGGGACAAGTAACCCAGGAAACCCTGCCTCTGCCTGCTTCTACTTCCTCCCAACACAAGGAACTGCTGGTTCTTGATGTCATCTCCTCTCCCATGTTTCCCATCATCCTGGGGATTCCCTGGCTGCAGGCCCACAATCCATACATTCATTGGACATCTGGAGAGGTGAAATTCTCATCTTCTTACTGTCATGCACACTGTTCTAAGAAAGATTCGGATTCTCCATCCACCCTACTTTGTTTAGACTCCGACCAGAAGCTTTATCAGGTCATACCTAGACAATATCATGAATTCATTGATGTTTTCAGCAAAAAAGGGGCAGACTCTCTTCCACCTCATCGCCCCTACGATTGCCCCATTGAATTACTGCCGGGATCCGAAATACCATTCGGACGCATTTTTCCACTATCAGAGAAAGAACAGGAGGTACTAAAGACATATATAGATGAGAACCTGGCCAAGGGTTTTATACGCCACTCTACCTCTCCAGCTGGTGCCGGAATATTTTTTATCACCAAGAAGGACAAGTCTCTCCGTCCATGTATAGATTATCGTGAATTAAACAAGATCACGGTTAAAAATCGGTATCCTCTACCCTTGATACCTGAACTCTTTCAAAAATTAAGGACTGCCGTTATTTTCACTAAACTTGACCTGAGAGGGGCATATAATCTGATCCGTATCCGGGCTGGGCATGAATGGAAAACAGCATTCCGAACTCGATTCGGGCATTATGAATACCTGGTCATGCCCTTTGGACTCTGCAACGCCCCCGCAACCTTTCAACACCTGATTAACGATGTCCTCAGGGACTTTCTAGATGTGTTTGTAATCGCATACTTGGACGATATTTTGATTTTTTCAGAATCCCGTGAATTGCATCAGGAACATGTCCGCAGAGTATTGGGCCGTCTCCGCTTACACAGTCTGTATGCGAAAGCAGAGAAATGTGAGTTCGAACAACAGAGCATTCAATTTCTGGGGTTAATAATCTCAGCAACAGGCATCAAGATGGATCCACAAAAGATTTCCGCTATTTTGGACTGGCCGGTACCCTTAGACAAGAAGGGAATTCAGCGGTTCGTGGGGTTTGCAAACTTCTACAGGAAGTTTATCAGAGGATTTTCAGCCATAATTGCCCCCATCACGCAGTTAACCAAACAGAATATCCGTTTCTCCTGGAACCAACCTGCCCAAGATGCCTTCGAAAATCTCAAAAGATTATTCACTTCAGCACCTATCCTCAGTCACCCCGAACCTTCTCTACCATTTATTCTAGAGGTTGACGCCTCCGAGATTGCGGTAGGTGCGATTCTGTCACAACGCAAAGGCAACAAAGAGGTAATGCACCCTGTGGGATTCTTCTCCCGTAAACTCTCCCCTGCGGAGAAGAATTATGACGTTGGTGACCGAGAGCTTCTCGCCATTAAAACTGCACTGGAAGAGTGGAGGTACCTGTTGGAGGGGGCTATGCATCCAGTACTAATTTATACCGACCAATAAAAACTTGGAATACTTACGATCTGCCAAACGGCTGAAGCCTCGACAAGCCCGCTGGGCTCTGTTTTTCTCACGTTTTTCCTTCCATATCACTTACCGGCCAGGCTCAAAGAATATTAAACCGGATGCATTGTCACGCATGCACGACAATCCTAAGGACTTATCTACTCCTGACACCATCTTACCCGCAAACAATTTCTTACTGCTACAAACAGACTTACTTTCCCTGATTAAAGAAGCATCCTCTGAGTTAGCCAGGCCTACCGGGATTTCCTTAGTAAGTAGAGATGGTCTGTTCTGGAAGGGAAGCCAAATCTTCGTTCCTGAAAATGTCCGGGTCAAGGTCTTGACATTGCTCCACGATCATCCATTGGCAGGTCACTTTGGAGTTCGCAAAACCCTGGAACTAGTGCAGCGTACATTCTGGTGGCCCAATCTGAAAGACTTTTGTGAAAAGTATGTCAGTTCCTGTCCCATCTGCATTCAGAATAAGTCATCCAGAAATCGAGCTTGGGGCCTATTGAAACCATTGCCTGTACCCGACAGACCATGGAAAATGATTTCTATGGATTTTTTTTTGTGGAGCTTCCATGTTCTGAAGGGTGCTCAGCCATCTTTGTAGTAGTGGACCGTCTAACCAAAATGGCTCATTTTCTACCTTTAAGGGGAACCCCGTCTGCCACCGAAACTGCTCGCATATTTGTCAAGGAGATCATCAGACTTCATGGAGTACCTGTAAACATAGTTTCAGATAGAGGGGTTCAATTCACCTCACGTTTCTGGAGATCCCTGTGTGAAACCCTAAAAATTGAATTAGCCTTGTCCTCGGCCTATCACCCTCAAACAAACGGTCAGACAGAGAGGACTAATCAGACCTTGGAACAATACATCAGATGTTTCACATCATTCACACAAGATGATTGGGTATCCCTACTACCCTTAGCGGAATTTGCTTACAATAATGCCAAACATTCTGCCACCGGTCAGTCTCCCTTCTTCGCCAATTATGGCTTTCCCCTAACCTTTTTACCTGATTTCCTTTCAGAGTCTTCGGTCCCAGCAGTACAAAATACAGTGGAGTTCCTCAGTCACAACAGCCGGTTGTTGCAGGAAACAGTGTCCAAGGCCCAGGCAGATGGTAAGAAAATCTTCGACCGGAAAAGAAGGGGGGAACTGAACTTACAAATTGGAGATCAGGTATGGCTTTCTACCATTAATATCAAATTAGCATGTCCTTCTAAGAAATTGGCACCCAGATTCATGGGACCCTTTCCAGTTAGAAGAAAGATCAATGAAGTGTCTTATGAATTGACTTTACCTGATTCATTGAAAATTCATCCAGTTTTCCATGTATCTCTGCTCAAACCTGCTGTACCTGATCCCTTTCCTGCTAGAGGGACAAGACCTCCTGAACCTGTGGTAGTTAATGGCAGCGAGGAATTTGAGGTTGAGGCTATCCTTGATTGTAGAAGAAGGCAAGGGCAAAACCAATTCTTAATCAAGTGGAAGGGCTACGGCCCAGAAAGTAACTCGTGGGAACCGGACAGTAATGTGCATGCTAGGCGTTTAGTACGCGCCTATTTCTCTACTCACCCTGAGAAGAAGAGGTTGTTGGGCATCCGGAGGCTGCCCCTTGGGGGGGGCAATGTCAGGGATCCACCAGCACCAGAGCAGGGCGCTTGCATGCGCCTAGGCGCCGGCGCGCCCCTGTGCAGACACAGCGCCAAGCTGCCACTGTAGCCGTGCACGGGTGCACGACGCGGGTGCGTGCGCGCGCACGGGCGCGCGCGCGTTCGCGTTAGCGCCGGTTTGGCGCCAATTAGCATATAAAAGTTCCCCTGTTCCATGGGAACATTGCTGCTTCGTCTCAGCTCTGTGACTCTGCTTGTAACCTGTATCCTGATTGCTTACTACCTGATTGACCCGGCTTGTTTGACCATCCGACCTGCTCCTGTCCCGACCCGGCTTGCCTGACCTCTCTACTGTTGATACTGCTACCGTTGCCAACTTCTGCCTGCTCACCGACTCTGCCTTGCCTGCTGTGATTATCTGTGCCAGTTACCTGCCGACCCGGACCGTTTGACTCTGCTTGTGCCTGCCAACCTACTTGCTGTTGCACCTTCAGCTTCAGCCTAGTGGTTCTCTCACCTCCAGAGTGTCAGCTGCTGCTGTTCCAGTCTCCTCTCACCTGCAGTCCAGTGTACCAGCTGCTGCTGTTCCAGTCTCCTCTCACCTGCAGTCCTGCCATCCCAGGAGGGATCTCTACTTCCACATCAGAGACTACACTCCAACAGGCACTCCTACCCCACTGCGCTCAGGAGACCACTGTTCCCATTCCAGTGGCTCCTGAACCAGCGTTGTATGAGAGGTCTTCTCCTACAGTCAGGCTCTCCTACCAGGTACCTAACAGTACGAAGCAGCCATGACTGAGCCTGCAGGAGATTCCTCTCCATTAAAAGAAATATGCACCCACCTTGCGGCCCTCACCCAAGCCGTACAATCCCTCCAGGATAACTACAATAGATTGGAGGGACAAGTTCAGAATCTTGCAGGGCCTAACCTCCAGGCCTCCTCCTCAGCCGCAACCCCGGTACAGACGGCTCCTGGTCCTTCTGTAGTAATGCTCCCACCTAAACCAAAAGTTCCCACTCCTGACAGATTCTCTGGAGACAGGGCCAAGTTCCGGGCCTTTCGCAACGCCTGCAACCCACACCCACGCACACACCATACACCTCCCTTAAGAATATAGTGTCTGAACGGATCAATATCTGATCTGATCAGATTTATACTAGCGTCCCCATCAGTTTAGGGTTCCCAAAAATGCAGAGTTAGAGGGATTAGCCCAGATACCTGCTAGCACCTGCGTTTAGCCCCTCCGCCCAGCCCAGTCCACCCAAGTGCAGTTTTAATCGATCACTGTCACTTACAAAAACACTAAACACATAACTGCAGCATTTGCAGAGTCAGGCCTGATCCCTGCGAACGCTAACAGTTTTTTTGTAGCGTTTCAAACAGTTGCTGACAGTCAGGAGCTCTTTTTCCTGTGAGTCTCACTACTGTACCAGTAAATTTAGAGACCAAAATGTAAAATCGAAGGTACAGTAGTGAAGACGTTTCTGAGCATGACAGATAGTGAAGAGGAAGTCACCCATCTGTCAGATTCAGGCTCAGAATACAAACCGGCAGACAGCAGCGGCACCCTGACAGATAGCTCTGATGATGGAGTAGTGGTCCCTGCCAAGGTCAGGCGTACCGACCCCGATCTTCTGCTGCCGTTGAGGTGCAAGAACTGCAGGGCTCTTGTATGGAGCAGAGAGCCAGTACTAGTGCCGCTCATCCTTATGGTGAACTGGCAAGCACCAGCAGCCTAGTACATCCTGGTCGTACATCCAGCACTGCAGTAACATTTGGTGATGTGGCGAGTCCCATAAGTGCAGTTCAAGCTGGTGAGGTGGCTAGCATGAGTAGTGTCCCCCTGCCACCAAGAAAAAGACAAACACAGGCCCGTCGAGCCCATAGTGCCTTTCCTGCTGCATTTGCCAATCCGAAGTGGACCACCACTTCTGCAGCACCCGTACTTCCCCCATTCACTGACCAACCCTGGAATTCAGGTGGAAACAGTTGATTTTATGTCACTTGATTTTTTTTCGCTGTTTTTCACGGAAAATCTCTATAGATCTATTGTGGACCAAAGCAATTTGTATGCTGGTCAATTAATCGCCGCTAATCCCCAGTTGACCCTTGCCAGAGATTGGAAACCTATTACGGTTTCCAAATTTAAGACCTTCCTGGGCCTATCCCTCCTCATGGGCATAACTAAAAAGAGTGAGTTGCGGTCATATTGGTCCACTGACCAAATTCACCATATGCCCGTGTTCTCTGCCTCCAGGATACAGACACGATACGAGCAGATCTTGTGGTTCACGCACTTTAATGATAATGAAATCTGTCGTCCTCGGGGTGACCCTGGAATTGATCGGCTCTACAAAATTTGGCCCTTCGACCCTTTGTAAACCACTTCAATCAGCAGTTTGCAGCTTTGTTTACTCCCGATCAAGTTGTCTGCATTGATGAGTCCCTGATTACGTTTTTTGGTCGCTTGTCTATCAAACAGTATCTTCCCAGCAAGCGTGCCAGATATGGGGTCAAGATGTATAAGCTCTGTGACAGGGCAACAGGCTATACATATAGTTTTATGGTTTACGAGGGAAAAGATAGTCACATAGAGCCAGAGAACTGCCCAGACTATATAGGGAGCGCTGGTAAGATTGTGTGGGACTTATTCAGAAAGGGGTACCACTTGTACGTGGACAATTGTTACACGAGCGTGCCACTTTTTAATCATCTTTGTGATTGTGGAATAGGCACATGTGGCACAGTGCGATCTAATCGCCGGGGCTTCCCCCAACGGCTTGTAGAATCCTGACTTAGATGGGGGGAGAGAGCCTGCTTGAAGTGTAATAATTTGTTAGCAGTGAAATGGAGGGATTCACGGAATGTTTTCATTCTGTCCTCCCTTCACGCAGATACGACAGTCCAAATTCCTACGGCGACTGGTGTTGTGGAGAAACCCCACTGTGTCCACGAATACAACCTTAACATGGGTGGGATGGACCTCAACGACCAGTTGTTGGCGTCGTACCTAATTGCCAGTAAGGCCAGGCGCTGGTACAAAAAAGTGTCTGTATACTTATTTAAATTGGCTCTGCTGAACGCTTTTGTGCTATACAAAGCTTCAGGATGAACTGGATCTGTCAGAGAACCATTGTAACAAGTGCTCGTTCCCATGCACCAGCCGTCAGTCTTCGTTCTTCTGATACGAACGTGTGGCAAGAACGAACGAGTCCCGGACCAAGCATGCACTATGGCGCACCCACACAAACAAGTGTGCATCAGCGCGCGCACATTCGTACACCAACGAATCATGGCGCATGGTGCCCTATTTAAATGATCAGCTTACTAGTGTCAGTGCTGGATTGTCTCACCTCGTTCCTGTATTCCTGTTGCTGTCTTGCTTGATTGATCCTGAACACCCGGCTTCCTTGACCATTCTCTCGAATTCCCCCTGCATCCTTGTTTACCTCTGCTTCCTGCACCGACCCCGGCTTGGACTTCTGACCACGATTCTGTCTCCTGATCTTGTACTCCGCTGCCAGCATGTTGCCAACTCCTGCTTGCAAGTGTTCCTGTTGGACTTTTCCTGAACTAGTCCGGTGATCAGTGCCTCACCTCTTCCAGGAAGGCTCCGGTGTTACTGATCCTGCCTGCAGGCACCTGCACCCTTCCGCCGCCCTAGTAGTTCCTGTCTCAACCTCCAGGGGTGCTAGGACCAGGACCGTGCAATAGGCCACCCTCTTAATTTCGGGCTCCGCTGTAAGGTACGTGACAGTACAATCCAGCCACATGGAGTCCGAAAGGGGGGCCTCAGCTATGGATGAACTGTGCCAACAGATTGCAAACCTTACCCAGGCAGTCCAGGGTCTGCAAGATGGCTACCAGCGGCTCGAACAGAGAGTGGAGTCTCTCCCTCCATGCACCTCAACACACCCGACAGCCACAGCACCTGCACCACCAGCTCCAGTTTCTACACCCACAGTAGTGGTGCCACCCCCAGAGCCACAGGTCCCTGCTCCCGAGAGGTTTACAGGAGACCGCAGCAAGTTCCGCGCCTTTAGGAATGCCTGCCAGTTGTATTTCTTGCTACAACCCCGCACCTTCTCCTTGGAAAGCACCAAGGTGGGGTTCATCATTTCATTACTTCAGGGAGAACCCCAGACCTGGGCTCACCACCTGTTGGAACAAGCCAGTCCCTTGTTGAATACTATGGACTCTTTCTTGAATGAAATGGCCAAGATTTATGATGATCCCCAACGTACCACCACAGCTGAGGCGAGCCTCCACACTATCCAGCAGGGTCATAGGCCTGTGGAAGACTATGTGACAGACTTTAAAAGGTGGAGTTCCGATACAATGGAACGACGCCGCTCTCCGCTTTCAGTTCCGCCAAGACTTTTGGAGGCACTTAAAGATGAGCTGGCTCGTGTAGGGATTCCCAATTCCTTAGAAGAGTTGATCCAACTATCTATTCAGATTGATCCCCGGCTAAGGGAGTGGAGATCTGAAAGGACCAGCCAGTACCGGCCCATATGGATGCTACCCAGGGTACCTAGCATTCCACCTACTCCTGCGCCCCCACTACCAGCTGCCATCACTGAAACCCCAGAGCCAATGCAGATAGGCCTGCTTCGTTCACCACTGACACCAGAAACTGTCCATACGATTAGCTGATGGGTCGAACATCAAATCTGGGCCCATCACCCACAAGACTCAACCTCTGCCCACTGACATTTTATCTAACCACCAAGAACTATTGTGCCTGGATGTTATCTCCTCACCACTTTTTCCGATCATTTTAGGGATGCCATTGTTGCAAGCGCATAACCCCCAGATAGATTGGACTACGGGCAAGGTGGTCTTCCAGTCTTCCTACTGCCTCCACAATTGTCTCAAGACCCTCCACCATAAGGCTCCAGTTGTTGCTGTCTAAAACCGGTGTCCGAATCCCAAGACCTCGTCCCATCCGTGTACCATGATTTCCTGGATGTCTTTGATAAGCAGAAGGCAGACACTCTTCCCCCTCACCGGGACTATGACTGCCCGATTGAACTCTTACCAGGGGCAGAAATTCCATTTGGAAGGATTTTCCTCCTTTCAGAGCCTGAACTCCTGGTCCTGAAGGATTATATCAACGAGAATCTCAGGAAGGGGTTCATCCGACACTCTACTTCCCCAGCCGGGGCAGGAATATTCTTAGTTGAGAAGAAAGATCACTCACCTAGTTCATGTGTGGACTACTGAGAATTAAATTGGATTACCGTCAAAAATCGTTACCCCCTAACCTCTAATTCCAGAGCTGTTTCAGAGACTCCGCTCTGCTAAAATATTTGCTAAACTGGATTAATGAGGTGCCTACAACCTGATCAGAATCAGAAAAGGAGACGAGTGGAAAACGGCCCTCCGGACTCGTTTTGGACACTTTGAGTACCTCGTTATGCCTTTCGGTTTATGCAACACCCCGGCAACTTTCCAGCATTTTGTAAATAACATTTTCAGAGACTTCCTAGACTTGTTCATGATCGTTTACCTGGACGACATTCTGATCTTCTCGGCTTCACTAGAAGTAAATCGTGGCCATGTGAAGCAGGTCCTTCTTAGATTAAGACAAAACAGACTTTATGCTAAGGCCCAGAAATGTAAATTTGAACGATAGACCATTCACTTTCTCAGCTTGGTAATCTCTACAGGAGGTATGGCAATGGATCCTCAAAAGGTCTCAGCTATAATGTCTTGGCCACCTCCAATTGATAAAAAAGGGGTACAACGTTTCATCGGCTTTGCTAATTTTTACAGGAAATTTATTAAAGACTTCTCTGGTATCATCATGCCCATCACTCAACTCACCAAGAAACAGAACCGTTTTCAATGGACTGAGGCAGCTCAAGCTGCTTTTGACAAATTAAAGGGACTATTTACCTCTGCTCCGGTACTGAAGCACCCCGATCCTGTCCTTCCATACATCCTGGAAGTGGATGCCTCAGAAAGCACTGTGGAGGCCATCTTGTCCCAGCGGCAAGGACCTAAGTCTCTAATGCACCCCTTGGCCTTTTTCTCAAAGAAATTAGGGCTGTCAGAAAGGAACTATGATGTGGCAGACCGAGAGCTGTTAGCGATCAAATCGGCCCTGGAAGAGTGGCAGTACCTCCTGGAGGGAGCAGCACACCCAATACCGATCTTCACGGATCACAAAAATTTAGAACACCTCAGAACCGCCAAACGCCTCAGACCCAGACAAGCAAGATGGGCTTTTTTTCACGCTTCAGTTTCCATATTACCTACCGGCCCGGGTCCAAAAATGTGAAACCCGACGCGCTATCCCGTATGTTCACGGAAGTTGAAGTTCCACCCCAACCGGATACCATCCTGCAGCCTGGGAATTTTCTACTAACACAAGCCGATTAAATGTCTCAGATCTGTCAAGCATCCAGGGGAATCTCCCTGCCCCCAGATATGAACCTTCAGGAAAACGATGGACTATATTGGCAGGATAATAAGATTTTTATTCCACAGAATCTGTGCACTACCATCCTGCAAGTGTGCCACGACTACCCGTTGGCCTGTCATTTCGGGGGATACAAGACCATGGATTTGGTCCAGAGACATTTCTGGTGGCCTAACCTAGCAAGGGATTGCAGGAATCATGTTGGTTCTTGCCCGACCTGCATCAGGAACAAGAATAGTAAAAGCAAAGCATGGGGACTACTAAGACCACTGCCCATTCCTGAAAGACCCTGGGATAAAATCGCAATTGATTTTATTGTGGAGCTTCCTCCTTTCCGAAGGGTTTTCATTCATCTTTGTGGTGGTTGATCGCCTCTCCAAGATGGCTCATTTTATCCCCATGAAAGGGACCCCATTAGCAACAGAAACTGCCAAAGTTTTCATTAAAGAGCTTGTTAGACTGCACGGAATTCCTAGCGACATTGTCTCAGATCGTGGAGTGCAGTTCACTTCAGGGTTTTGGAAAGCACTGTGTGAAGCTCTGGGCATCAAACTCAGTTTCCCTTCGGCCTACCACCCTCAGTCCAATGGGCAGACTGAGCGTACTAATCAGACGCTGGAGCAGTACCTATGCTGTTTTTCCTCCTTTACCCAGGAAGATTGGGCCTCACTACTGCCCTGGATTTGAAGGTTGGTGACCGTCTGTGGCTCTCTACAGTAAATCTGAAATTGACTTGTCTGTCAAAGAAACTGGGATCTAGATACTTGGGACCTTTTCCATTTAAGAAAAAGATTAACCCAGTGGCTTATGAACTTGAACTTCCGGAGTCATTTAAGATCCACCCTGTGTTTCATACCTCCCTACTGAAACCTGACGTGGTAAATTCCTTTCCGGGTCATGAAGTGGGACCCCCAGAAGCCATAATGGTGGATGGAGAGGATGAGTTCGAGATTGAGACCATTGTAGATTGCAGGAGAAGGCAGGGACAGAATCAATATCTAATTAAGTGGAGAGGTTCTGGCCCAGAGGAAAATTCCTGGGAGCCTGAGACAAACCTTCATGCCCCAAGACTAATAAAAGCCTTTCATCGTTCTCATTCGGAAAAGATGGCTTGGATGGGCATCCGGAAGCTGCCCCTAAGGAGGGGGCAATATCAGAGAACCATCGTAACAAGTGCTCGTTCCCGTGCCCCAGCTGTTAGTCTTCGTTCTTCTGATACGAACGTGCAGCAAGAACGAACGAGTCCCGGACCAAGCATGCACTATGGCGCACCCACACGAACGAGTGTGTGTCAGGGCGCGCACATTCGTATGCCAACGAATCATGGCGCATGGCGCCCTATTTAAATGATCAGCTTACTAGTGTCAATGCTGGATTGTCTCCACTCGTTCCTGTATTCCTGTTCCTGTCTTGCTTGATTGATCCTGAACACCCAGCTTCCTTGACCATTCTCTTGGATTCCCCCTGCATCCTTGTTTACCTCTGCTTCCTGCACCGACCCCGGCTTGGACTTCTGACCACGATTCTGTCTCCTGATCTTGTACTCCGCTGCCAGCCTGTTGATAACCACTGCCTGTCCCCGACTACGAGCCTGCCTTCTGATTGTGTACCTCGCTGCCAGCATGTTGCCAACTCCTGCTTGTCCCTGACTCTGTTGGACTTTTCCTGAACTAGTCCGGTGATCAGTGCCTCACCTCTTCCACAAAGGCTCTGGTGTTCCTGATCCTGCCTGCGGGCACCTGCACCCTTCCGCCGCCCTAGCAGTTCCTGTTTCAACCTCCAGGGGTGCTAGGACCGGGACCCTGCAAGAGGCCACCCTCGTCATTTCGAGCTCCACTGTAAGGTACGTGACAGTACAATCCTGCCACATGGAGTCCGAAAGGGGGGCCTCAGTGAGCCGGCTGCATGAAAGGCATTTTCTGTGTGTCCTCCCTGGTACCCCTGCCCAAAGAATACCCCAAAGAAGATGTTGTGTCTGGAGAAAAGACGGATTTAGGCATGACACCTGCTTTTATTGTTCCTCCCGTCCTGACCAACCTGGTCTCTGCATTGGTGACTGTTTCAAACGCTACCACACACTAGTGGAGTATTAGCGTAGGGTACAGCACTGCACAGTCCTAGGGCACACTAACACAGGGTCTCAAAAGATGAGATAGCCATCACATTTTGAGAGACCCTAATCTGGAACGTAAACAGTTTACAGTTTTTATAAAAGTGCAAATAAATTAATAAAACACACACAAAAACACCAAAAAAATATAAAATAAAAAAGACAAAAATAGTTGTGGTTTTATTTTCCTTCTCTCTCTCTCTATTGTCCGCTCTATTGTTCGCTCACTATTGTTCTATATCTATTGTTCTCTCTCTGTTGTTACTGTTACTGTTCTCTCTCTGTTGTTACTTTAGAACTGTAATGTTTTATCCATCTTGACATCAACAGCGTTTGCTCCCACTATACGTAAATCAGCCACTCCAGCGCTGTAGGAGGTGATTTCACCACCACAGTTAAAAAAAAAATGGTGCATGTATGGCCACCATTAGAAGTGGGTGGATAAAGGGCGGTATTCTAATGGTGGGCATACCCACCGATCAATCTCTTTTTTTCGTGCAGCCCACAGGCTGCACGAAAAAAAGAACATTACAATGTATGCCCAACAAGGACCAGCGACGTACTGGTATGTTGCTGGACTTTGAGTGGTTATACCAGAATGATGCCTGCAGGTGTAGGTATCATCTTGGTATCATTCTTTTCAGCCAGCGGTCAGCTTTCATGTAAAAGCAATCCTAGCAGCTAATTAGCCTCTAGACTGCTTTTACAAGAAGTGGGAGGGAACGTCCCCCCCTCACCGTCTTCGTTGGTTTTCTCGGGCTCTCCTGTCCAACAGGGAACCTGAGAATGCAGCCGGTGGCTTCACCAGCTGACCATAGAGCTGATCAGAGACCAGAACAGCTCCAATTATCTCTATGGTCTAAGAAATAGGAAGCTACGAGCATTTCATGACTTAGATTTCGCCGGATATAAACAGCGCCATTGGAAAATTTGGAAAGCATTTTATCACACCGATCTTGGTGTGGTCAGTACTTTAAGGGCAGAGGAGAGATCTAGGGTCTAATAGACCCCATTTTTTTCAAAAAAGAGTACCTGTCACTAACTATTGCTATCATAGGGGATAGTTACATTCCCTGAGATAACAATAAAATGATGAAAAAAAAAAATGAAAGGAACAGTTTAAAAATAAAATAAATAATAAAAAAAGCACCCCTGTCCCTAGTGCTTATGCGCAAAGGTGAACGCAAGCGTCGGTCTGGTAACATATGTAAACAGCAATTGCACCATGCATGTGCGGCATCACCGCAAAGGTCAGATGGAGGGCAGTAATTTTAGCAGTAGACCTCCTCTGTCAATCTAAAGTGGTAACCTGTAAAGGCTTTTAAAAATGTATGTAGTTTGTGGCCGCTGCACGTTTGTGCGCAATTTTAAAGTATGTCGTGTTTGGTATCCATGTACTTGGAATAAGATCATCTTTTTTAATTCATCAAACATTTGGGCAATATAGTGTGTTTTAGTGCGTTTTTTCCAAAAAAATCGCTGCGCAAATACTGTGTGAAAAAAAAAATTGCAACACCCACCATTTTAATCTGTAGGACCTTTCCTTGAAAATAATATATAATGTCAGGGGGTTCGAAGTAATTTTCTTGCAAAAAAAAAATAATTTTTTCATGTAAACAAAAAGTGTCAGAAAGGGCTTTGTCTTCAAGTGGGTGATGTGTGACATAAGCTTCTAAATGTTGTGCATAAAATGCCAGGGCAGCTCAACCCCCCCCCCAAGACCCCTTTTTAGAAAGTAGACACCCCAAGCTATTTGCTGATAGGCATGTTGAGTTCATGGAACATTTTATATTTTCCCACAAGTTGCGGGAAAATGACAAATTATTTTTTTTTTTTTTGCACAAAGTCATCACTAAATGATATATTGCTCAAACATGCCATGGGCATATGTGAAATTACACCCCAAAATACATTCTGTTGCTTCTCCTGAGTATGGGTACCTTCAGGCTTTCTAAGGGCGTAAATTTTTGACAAAAACCCCCCAAATTGGTCCCATTTTGGAAAGTAGACACCCCAAGCTATTTGCTGAGAGGCATGTTGAGTTTTTTGCAGATCTCGCTTTTTGTCACAAAGTTTTGAAAATTGAAAAAAGAAAAAAATAAATACAATTTTCTTTTCTTTTTTCATTTTCAAAAAACAAATGAGAGCTGCAAAATACTCACCATGCCTCTTAGCAAATACCTTGGGGTGGAAAAACAACAGGAAAGGCGCCTCTTAGTAAACTGTATATTTAATGGTATATAAGCATTAAAAACACTCACATTAAAAACTTAGATAGTCCGGCATGGGGAGTTTCAGTATAGCCATACAGGATTGCATCCTCCTATGTCCGCAGTCTTATTCCTCTATTGCTGACGGCTGGTCCGTGTAGTGGAAGCTTCCGGTATCAGTGATAATCCAAAACGAGGCTTGGGCACCGCCGAGTAGTCAATTGGGAGGCTGGGACGCTGGAACGCACATCCAGAGTATGTGCTGTACTGCCGTAAGGCGACGCGTTTCAGAGCATGCGCACTCGAGCGCGCTCCTTTCTCGAGTTTGAGAAAGGAGCGCGCTCGAGTGCGCATGCTCTGAAACGCGTCGCCTTACGGCAGTACAGCACATACTCTGGATGTGCGTTCCAGCGTCCCAGCCTCCCAATTGACTACTCGGCGGTGCCCAAGCCTCGTTTTGGATTATCACTGATACCGGAAGCTTCCACTACACGGACCAGCCGTCAGCAATAGAGGAATAAGACTGCGGACATAGGAGGACGCAATCCTGTATGGCTATACTGAAACTCCCCATGCCGGACTATCTAAGTTTTTAATGTGAGTGTTTTTAATGCTTATATACCATTAAATATACAGTTTACTAAGAGGCGCCTTTCCTGTTGTTTTTCCTTTGCATATTTGGAGCGGCTTCACCTCCCATCAAAAGGCTGCCCTACCTATAGACTGTTTGCATCTCACAAAGAGCGCAATGCTCAAAAGGACATTTTTATAGCAACATTTGTATATAACATAAACCATGTAACCTGCGCTATTTGTTTGTTTACTTGTAAAATACCTTGGGGTGTCTACTTTCCAAAATGGGGTCATTTGGGGATGGTTGTGCTATCTGGACATTTCAGGGCCTCCGTAACTGTGATAGGTAGGGAGGAGTAAAATCACAATTTTATGCCTTTAGAAAGCCTGAAGGCGGTGCTTGGATTTTGGGGTTCTGTACGCGGCTAGGCTCCCAAAAAGTCTCACACATGAGGTATTCCCGTACTCAGGAGAAGCAGCAGAATGTATTTTGGGGTGTAATTCCACATATAACATTGCCATGTTTGAACAGTATATCATTTTGTGACAACTTGTCCTGGCATTTTATGCACAACATTTAGAAGCTTATGTCACACATCACCCACTCTTCTAACCACTTGAAGACAAAGCCCTTTCTGACACTTTTTGTTTACATGAAAAAATATTTTTTTGCAAGAAAATTACTTTGAACCCCCAAACATTGTATATTTTTTTAAAGCAAAGGCCCTATAGATTAAAATGGTAGGTGTTGCAATTTTTTTTTTTCACACAGTATTTGCGCAGTGATTTTTCAACGCAATTTTTGGGGGAAAAAAAAAACTTTTTTTAAATTTTAATGCACACACATTTTAAAAACACACTTCACTAATCACATCACTATACCCCATCCCCCACCCAAACTTTTTTCACTGCTAGCCAACCCCTTTTATAACCAATCTAACTAACGAATAAACTATGCCATGTTATGTATAACTTAATTTTTCTATAATATGAATCCACTAGTGACCAAGTAACAACCAGCCTACAGCTGCCAAGCACTTCTATACACTCCTCTAACATTATCTAATGACAACTCATAAAAAGTCTTTGCATGTCCATCTGCAGGTGTTTTACCCCCCCATCCTCCTCTCCGGGTCCTAGAACGTGGCCCCCTGCAAGCTTGGTGGACTATGCGCCCACCTGGAGGACGCAGGGGGGACGTGCGGCAGCGGTGGAATCACTGGACAACTACAATCCTGCAATGCTGGTTTGTGCGATACATCCTCCCATTGGTAACTATACCTCTATGTGTATGGAGATATAATTTTGCTCAATTTGAAATGCTATACCTACATTTTTTATATTGTCCAATGACCACCTGAGCAGTGGGGATTTCTGGCTGGCGCCCATGGCTGAACACGCTGGGTTTGGCGGCCAGGCATTTGGTGTGTCTCCCGCTCCCCTTCCTGCTTCACAGCATGACGTTGGGGGCCGGTCTGGGTTGGCTATCCCTGCTGGGGCTTCCCCCTTCACTGCTACCTGCACCTGCATCTTCCATTCTCTCCCTTATCACACCGGCATATTGGCACATTGGCCCAATCTCACCTGCACCAGGTAATCCAGCTTTCACTATTTTATTTCCATTTATAACATCCATCTTTATCCCCCTCCCTCACCCCTCTTCCCTTCCCCCTCCCCCCCCCCTCTTTCTCGTCTTCTTTCTCTTTCTCCCCTCCTTCTTTTCTCTTATTTATTCTTTATTTCTTTGTTCCCCTCTAGCATTTTCCCCTTCACTTCACTCAGTTTTTCACTCCTTTCACTCTCGGTTCTACCCCTTGGTTCACCCACACCCTCCTTCATCCTCCGTGCACCACATCCACCAGCCCTCCCTCCACTAGCCCTCCCTCCTCCAGCAGGTCCCTACATTGGGGCCTGTCAGTTCATTCCTTTTCCCTCTTACACCTAATCTCTATCCTCACTTTTTCACTTGTACCATAGGGATATTGCCGCTGCGGGTTTATGCTGCCTGGACAGGTCCCCTCAGCTCCGGGACTGACATTAGTGGCCGGGTTGACTTGCACGGCCGTGCTCCCCCCTCTGCGCAGTCACATGCATGTAAGTAGTAAGGACAGCTGCATGGATGTGTGAGGGGATGTTACACATTCCCTGCATCTGCCCATCCACTTTTCTGATTATGACAATGTCCCTACCATTACTTTTATCTTCTCAGATGTTCATTACGGTCTTGCTCCTGACGAGTGACTTAAAGGTCCCGAAACGCGTAGAGCTAACAACTACCGTTACAACCATCCATTCATGAATTCACTACGGCTGTTCTTCTCCACCAAGTATTATTCCTTTTTTTCCTAATGTGATGCTTTAATGCATCCTTTTACTGATTTCAGTATTACCTACACTGCAATTAATCACGCCCTTATGTGACCCGTACAACTGTAAAATACTGCCTTACATTCTTTACTTGAGTCCAGATGCAAGTTCTTTTTAAAAAATTATTTTCCTACTTATCTTATCTCCACTATTATTTCTAATGACGCTTTAAAGCGCTAGCTACTTTTATGAGTATTCCTACAATACAATTAATCATGTTACTACGTGACCTGTGTATATGTAAAATACTGTTTTATTATATGATAATGTATCTATATGTGATTATTTATCTTGCAACAATGACATACTATATGCAATGTACTTTCAATCTATGTTCTAAAAAAATGACTCAATTAACCACTTGCCGACCGCCTAACGCAGATATACTGCGGCAGAATGGCACGGGCAGGCAGAATCACGTACCCATACGTGATCTGCCTCCCGCGGGCGGGGGGTCCGATCGGACCCCCCCTTGGTGCCAGCGGCGGTCGGCTTGTGACTGGGAGCGTTGAGAGGCAAGGGGGAGACCATCCGATCGTGGCCCCCCCCCTCGCGATCGCTCCCAGCTAATGGGAATCCTCCCCTGCCTGTGTGTAGTTTCACACAGGCAGAGGATGTGATGTCATCTCTCCTCGGCTTGGCAGTTTCCGTTCCAGTGCCGAGGAGAGAAGACATGTGAGTGCACAAAACACTACACACACACAGTAGAACATGCCAGGCACACTAAACACCCCCGATCCCCCCCCGGATCGCCCCCCGATCCCCCCCCAATCACCCCCCCCCCGTCACAAACTGACACCAAGCAGTATTTTTTTTTTTTTTTCTGATTACTGCTAGGTGTCAGTTTGTGACAGTTAGAAGTGGTAGGGCAGTGCGTGTTAGCCCCCTGTAGGTCTAGGGTACCCCCTTAACCCCCCCTAATAAAGTTTTAACCCCTTGATCACCCCCTGTCACCAGTGTCGCTAAGCGATCATTTTTCTGATCGCTGTATTAGTGTCGCTGGTGACGCTAGTTAGGGAGGTAAATATTGAAGTTCGCCGTCAGCGTTTTCTAATAAATGTTTTAACCCCTTGTTTGCCCCCTTAGTTAACCCTTTCACCACTGATCACCGTATAACTGTTACGGGTGACGCTGGTTAGTTCGTTTATTTTTTATAGTGTCAGGGCACCCGCCATTTATTACTGAATAAAGGTTTAGCCCCCTGATCGCCCGGCGGTGATATGCGTCGCCCCAGGCAGCGTCAGATTAGCGCCAGTACCGCTAACACCCACGCACGCAGCATACGCCTCCCTTAGTGGTATAGTATCTGAACGGATCAATATCTGATCCGATCAGATCTATACTAGCGTCCCCAGCAGTTTAGGGTTCCCAAAAACGCAGTGTTAGCGGGATCAGCCCAGATACCTGCTAGCACCTGCGTTTTTCCCCTCCGCCCGGCCCAGCCCACCCAAGTGCAGTATCGATCGATCACTGTCACTTACAAAACACTAAACGCATAACTGCAGCGCTCACAGAGTCAGGCCTGATCCCTGCGATCGCTAACAGTTTTTTTGGTAGCGTTTTGGTGAACTGGCAAGCACCTGCCCCAAGCAGCGTCAGGTTAGCGCCAGTACCGCTAACACCCACGCACGCACCGTACACCTCCCCTAGTGGTATAGTATCTGAACGGATCAATATCTGATCCGATCAGATCTATACTGGCGTCCCCAGCAGTTTAGGGTTCCCACAAACGCAGTGTTAGCGGGATCAGCCCAGATACCTGCTAGCACCTGCGTTTTGCCCCTCCGCCCGGCCCAGCCCAGCCCACCCAAGTGCAGTATCGATCGATCACTGTCACTTACAAAACATTAAACGCATAACTGCAGCGTTAGCAGAGTCAGGCCTGATCCCTGCGATCGCTAACAGTTTTTTTTGTAGCGTTTTGGTGAACTGGCAAGCACCAGCGGCCTAGTACACCCCGGTCGTAGTCAAACCAGCACTGCAGTAACACATAAGTGCAGTTCAAGCTGGTGAGGTGGCAAGCACAAGTAGTGTCCCGCTGCCACCAAGAAGACAAACACAGGCCCGTCGTGCCCATAGTGCCCTTCCTGCTGCATTCGCCAATCCTAATTGAGAACCCACCGCTTCTGCAGCGCCCGTACTTCCCCCATTCACATCCCCAACCAAATGCAGTCAGCTGCATGAGAGGCATTTTCTTTATGTCCTCCCGAGTACCCCTACCCAGCAAACCCCCCCAAAAAAGATGTTGTGTCTGCAGCAAGCGCGGATATAGGCGTGACACCCGCTATTATTGTCCCTCCTGTCCTGACAATCCTGGTCTTTGCATTGGTGAATATTTTGAACGCTACCATTCACTAGTTGAGTATTAGTGTAGGGTACAGCATTGCACAGACTAGGCACACTTTCACAGGGTCTCCCAAGATGCCATCGCATTTTGAGAGACCCGAACCTGGAACCGGTTACAGTTATAAAAGTTACAGTTACAAAAAAAAGTGTAAAAAAAAAAAAAAAAACACAAACAAAAATATAAAATTAAAAAAAATAGTTGTCGTTTTATTGTTCTCTCTCTCTCTCTATTCTCTCTGTTGTTCTGCTCTTTTTTACTGTATTCTATTCTGCAATGTTTTATTGTTATTATGTTTTATCATGTTTGTTTTTCAGGTATGCAATTTTTTATACTTTACCGTTTACTGTGCTTTATTGTTAACCATTTTTTTGTCTTCAGGTACGCCATTCACGACTTTGAATGGTTATACCAGAATGATGCCTGCAGGTTTAGGTATCATCTTGGTATCATTCTTTTCAGCCAGCGGTCGGCTTTCATGTAAAAGCAATCCTAGTGGCTAATTAGCCTCTAGACTGCTTTTACAAGCAGTGGGAGGGAATGCCCCCCCCAACGTCTTCCGTGTTTTTCTCTGGCTCTCCTGTCTCAACAGGGAACCTGAAAATGCAGCCGGTGATTCAGCCAGCTGACCATAGAGCTGATCAGAGACCAGAGTGGCTCCAAACATCTCTATGGTCTAAGAAACCGGAAGCTACGAGCATTTTATGACTTAGATTTCGCCGGATGTAAACAGCGCCATTGGGAAATTGGGAAAGCATTTTATCACACCGATCTTGGTGTGGTCAGATGCTTTGAGGGCAGAGGAGAAATCTAGGGTCTAATAGACCCCATTTTTTCCCATTTTTTTCAAAAAAGAGTACCTGTCACTACCTATTGCTATGATAGGGGATATTTACATTCCCTGAGATAACAATAAAAATGATTTAAAAAAAATAATGAAAGGAACAGTTTAAAAATAAGATAAAAAAAAAATAAATAATAATAAAGAAAAAAAAAAAAAAAAAAAAAAAAAAAAAGCACCCCTGTCCCCCCTGCTCTCGCGCTAAGGCGAACGCAAGCATCGGTCTGGCGTCAAATGTAAAAAGCAATTGCACCATACATGTGAGGTATCACCGCGAAGGTCAGATTGAGGGCAGTAATTTTAGCAGTAGACCTCCTCTGTAAATCTAAAGTGGTAACCTGTAAAGGCTTTTAAAGGCTTTTAAAAATGTATTCAGTTTGTCGCCACTGCACGTTTGTGCGCAATTTTAAAGCATGTCATGTTTGGTATCCATGTACTCGGCCTAAGATCATCTTTTTTATTTCATCAAACATTTGGGCAATATAATGTGTTTTAGTGCATTAAAATTTAAAAAAGTGTGTTTTTTCCCCAAAAAATGCGTTTGAAAAATCGCTGCGCAAATACTGTGTGAAAAAAAAAAATGAAACACCCACCATTTTAATTTAATCTGTAGGGCATTTGCTTTAAAAAATATATATAATGTTTGGGGGTTCAAAGTAATTTTCTTGCAAAAAAAATTTATTTTTTTATGTAATCAAAAAGTGTCAGAAAGGGCTTTGTCTTCAAGTGGTTAGAAGAGTGGGTGATGTGTGACATAAGCTTCTAGATGTTGTGCATAAAATGCCAGGACAGTTCAAAACCCCACCAAATGACCCCATTTTGGAAAGTAGACACCCCAAGCTATTTGCTGAGAGGCATGTCGAGCCCATGGAATATTTTATATTGTGACACAAGTTGCGGGAAAGAGACAATTTTTTTTTTTTTTGCGCAAAGTTGTCACTAAATGATATATTTCTCAAACATGCCATGGGAATATGTGAAATTACACCCCAAAATACATTCTGTTGCTTCTCCTGAGTACGGGGATACCACATGTGTGGGACTTTTTGGGAGCCTAGCCGCGTACGGGACCCCGAAAACCAAGCACCGCCTTCAGGCTTTCTAAGGCCGTAAATTTTTGATTTCACTCTTCACTGCCTATCACAGTTTCGGAGGCCATGGAATGCCCAGGTGGCAAAAAAAAACCCCAAATGACCCCATTTTGGAAAGTAGACACCCCAAGCTATTTGCTGAGAGGTATAGTGAGTATTTTGCAGACCTTACTTTTTGTCACAAAGTTTTAAAAATTGAAAAAAGAAAAAAAAATTTTTTTTTCTCGTCTTTCTTTATTTTCAAAAACAAATGAGAGCTGCAAAATACTCACCATGCCTCTCAGCAAATAGCTTGGGGTGTCTACTTTCCAAAATGGGGTCATTTGGGGGGGGGGGGGGGGTTTGTGCCACCTGGGCATTCCATGGCCTCCGAAACTGTGATAGGCAGTGAAGAGTGAAATCAAAAATTTACACCCTTAGAAATCCTGAAGGTGGTGATTGGTTTTCGGGGCCCCGTACGCGGCTAGGCTCCCAAAAAGTCCCACACATGTGGTATCCCCGTACTCAGGAGAAGTAGCTAAATGTATTTTGGGGTGCAATTCCACATATGCCCATGGCCTGTGTGAGCAATATATCATTTAGTGACAACTTTGTGCAAAAAAAAAAAAAAAATTGTCACTTTCCCGCAACTTGTGTCAAAATATAAAACATTCCATGGACTCAACATGCCTCAAAGCAAATAGCTTGGGGTGTCTACTTTCCAAAATGGGGTCATTTGGGGGGTTTTTATGCCATCTGGGCATTTTATGGCCTTCAAAACTGTGATAGGTAGTGAGGAGTAAAATCAAAAATGTACGCCCTTAGAAATCCTGAAGGCGGTGATTGGTTTTCGGGGCCCCGTACGCGGCTAGGCTCCCAAAAAGTCCCACACATGAGGTATCCCCATACTCAGGAGAAGCAGCTAAATGTATTTTGGGGTGCAATTCCACATATGCCCATGGCCTGTGTGAGCAATATATCATTTAGTGACAACTTTTTGTAATTTTTTTTTTTTTTTTGTCATTATTCAATCACTTGGGACAAAAAAAATGAATATTCAATGGGCTCAACATGCCTCTCAGCAATTTCCTTGGGGTGTCTATTTTCCAAAATGGGGTCATTTGTGGGGGTTTTGTACTGCCCTGCCATTTTAGCACCTCAAGAAACGACATAGGCAGTCATAAATTAAAGGCTGTGTAAATTCCAGAAAATGTACCCTAGTTTGTAGGCGCTATAACTTTTGCGCAAACCAATAAATATACACTTATTGACATTTTTTTTTACCAAAGACATGTGGCCGAATACATTTTGGCCTAAATGTATGACTAAAATTGAGTTTATTGGATTTTTTTTAGAACAAAAAGTAGAAAATATCATTCTTTTTCAAAATTTTCGGTCTTTTTCCGTGTATAGCGCAAAAAATAAAAACGGCAGAGGTGATCAAATAACATCAAAAGAAATCTCTATTTGTGGGAAGAAAAGGATGCAAATTTTGTTTGGGTACAGCATTGCATGACCGCGCAATTAGCAGTTAAAGCGACGCAGTGCCAAATTGTAAAAAAGTGCTCTGGTCAGGAAGGGGGTAAATCCTTCCGGGGCTGAAGTGGTTAATAAACTATTTCTTAATTCATTTCTTTACTGCATCCGTGTGCTTCACTCAAAGTCCCGCCCCTTCAAAAACCTTTCTGTAATACTTCAATTCGATATTTTGATATGTTCCTAGAATATAAATCCCCCTGAAGAGACTGGAAATTGCAAGGGTCGAAATGCATCAGGGATTTTGATATGGATACATATGTCATAAATACAATTGGCAAACCATGCTTATACATAGGGTGTTCTTTGCTATGAGTGATGTTCCATGTTTGTTTTTGTGTCGCACCACCTATATGGATGATTTATTATTGCTCATTTGAAATTATTATTGTCTGTTAAATGATTTTTTACATCAACCATTTTTATACAGATTCATTGCTGCTAAAAAACCCCTGGGGAAACTTTCTATTTTTTGTATACTTTTGGGTTATGCAGTTTTGGGGGCTCCCACATTGTGTTTTCCTTTCTATTTATAGAAAAGTTGACCCTTTAAATTTTAAGATTGATTATAATAGGCTTCAGGCTGTAACAGGGTCTCTTTACAATGATGCCTTACCAAACATGCTAAATATAGTGTTTTACATCTGAGGATCTTTCCTGGATGAGAGCAAGAGCTTTGAACACTTTCATACATCTCCATTTTTTTGCACAAAGATCATATGACTGAAGATTGTGGAATTAACAGAAGAATTAAAGCACAAAGCTGCTTTGTATCCCTGAGAGCCCATTCACACAGGGGCAACTTTGGATCCAACTTCAAGTCGCCCCGAGTAGTCCCTAGTCGCCTCAAGCCGCGCTACATGAAAAAAATCAATGTAAGTGAATGGATCTGTCTTAGTGCACACTACTGCAGTCGCTCCGACTTCAGAAAAGGTTCCTCTACTACTTCAATCCGACTTGAAGGCAACTTGTACCCATTGATTTCAATGGAAGTTGCCTCCAAGTCTGATCACTGTTCATACTGAGGCAACTTTACAGGAAGCAGAAAGGAAACAGAAAGTAATTTACTCCACTAAACAGCCAGCCCCCTCCTTCTCACACACAGCTGATAAGCTCTGATTGGCCACTTGTAAAGTTCCCTGTCCTGGAGGGGACTTCAAGTTGTGTTGTAAGTTGCCCCAAGTCGTACTGGGACAGTACAGGCCAACCATTGCCCCCCAAGATGGAACCCCTGGTGACTGCACCTGCAAAGTGAAAAAAGTTTAGGAATGCAGGGACTACAGAGACCACTCAGGATCCTGGATGGGATGGCACTACACCTTATAGCCACAATGGGCAAATGCAGTGCAGCCCATCATGACAGGTAGTCCTGGGGGACGACCAATAGATGGAATGGTTACCCTACTAGTGATTTTACTTGGAATGACACCAAGCTATGCAGTGGAATAACGTCCTTACAGGATGTCTCCAATTTACAAGCCGACCTCAATGCACTGTCTAATTGGGCGACTATGTGGCAGATGAGGTTTAATGTTGAGAAATGTAAAGTTATGCACTTGGGGGCTAAGAATATGCATGCATCATACATGCCAGGGAGAGTACAACTGGGGGAATCCATAGTGGAGAAAGATCTGGGGGTTTTGGTAGATTATAAGCTCAATAATAGCATGCAATGCCAAGCTGCGGTTTCCAAAGCAAGCAAAGTCCTTTCTTATATTAAGAGGGGTATGGACTCCAGAGAGAGAGATATAATTTTTCCCCTGTTCAAATCATTAGTAAGACCTCACCTGGAATATGCAGTTTAGTTTTGGGCACCGTTCTCAAAAAGGATATCGTGGAACTGGAGAAACTGCAGAGAAGGGCAACCAAACTGATAAGAGGCATGGAGAAGCTCAGCTATGAGGAAGGATTATAGGAACTGAATTTATTCACTCTGAAGAAGAGGCGAAAAAGGGGGGATATGATCAACATGTTCAAATATATAAGGGGTCTATATAGTGAACTTGGTGTTGAGTTATTTTCTTTACGGTCAACACAGAGGACACGGGGGCACTCTTTACGTCTAGAGGAAAAGAGATTTCATCTCCAAATACGGAAAGGTTTCTTCACAGTAAGAGCTGTGAAAATGTGGAATAGACTCCCGCCATAGGTGGTTCTGGCCAGTTCAGTAGAATGCTTTAAGAAAGGCCTGGATACTTTCCTAAATGTACATAATATAACTGGGTGTTAGCATTTATAGGTAAAATTGATCCAGGGAAAATCCGATTGCCTCTTGGGGGATCAGGAAGGAATTTTTTCCCCTGCTGTAGCAAGATGGAGCATGCTGGGGTTTTTTGCCTTCCTCTGGATCAACTGTGGGTATAGAATTGGGTATATTGGATTGAACGTTTTTTGTTTTTTTTTTTCTCTTTTTTTTTTTTTTTTATGGTTGAACTGGATGGACTTGTGTCTTTTTTCAACCTGACTAACTATGTAACTATGTGAAGTGATAGGTCCCAAGTGATCTGGCTAACTCAGTGATGCTGCCGATATGATCAATCTGCATATAGTTGTATTACTCACTGTCCCGTATTCTTCTAGTGATTCCTCTGTGTGTGTGTGAAGATCGCCAGTCATCCTAGGTTAGAGCAGACTCACAGCAGGTGCATTCCAAGCGAGAGGGATGTATATCCTCAATGTTGCTATTGCAAGCAGATGTTGTCCTGTGCACGTGTCGGGTAACACCAGCTGATTGATCGAGAAGCCGTTAGCAGATTCAGCCAACAGGCTGTCAAATGGCTATAAAGTCCCGATATTCAGGACTCCAGGATTCTCCATCAGGTCAATCAAACAATGCAGGCATGCAGTACAGCAGGGGGTCTTTTCCTATGTTGTATTTACATGTTTCGTTCCACCCCTGGAACTTCATCAGGATATGGAGACTCTTTTCCTGTCACTGGTATATAAAGCATCTAGGCGCTGCCTATTGACTGCTGTTCTTAAAGCAACAGTTCCAGCCTAAGGTCACTCATAGTTTTTTGTGTGGTCACTCTATTGATTCGCACAATTATCCCATAACATAAGATAAATAAGGTTATATATCACAAAGACATAGTGTACACCAAGGATACCACTCAGTCACATATATGTACACCAAAGGCTTATCAAGTCAGGGATAATCTAGGCAGATGACAATACACTCATACAGCCAATCTTGGAAGGCTACAGGGGCATTACAGAGGCTGAAAAGCATTACTAGGTATTTGTAGTGGCCATCCCTGGTATTAATTCATCACCCTCGAAGTTGCATGTGCCTCATAGGTCTAGTTTTGTTAATATCTGTGTACACAAAGGCATTCGATAGAGCTCCATAATAAGGGACAACCGTTCTTGCTAATGATGGCATTAAGTTTATATTAGCCAGTACAGGGGCAGGGAGAAACTTCCTTTTTCTTAACAAAGAAGATGCAGGAAGAAACAGAAGAAGTAGTTGATTTGCAGATAAACCCTTTTGGAGATTCTCAGTGAAGTATAACAACGTGACCTTGGTATCTGGGAGACTAAGAGTGTACACCCATCCGCTAGGGAAGTGAAGCCTGGAAACAGGTCAATGGCACAATTGTAGAGATAATGGGGTGGTAAACTATCTGCCTTACCTTCTGAGAAACCATCATAGTAAACCACCTAGCTCCACAGGAAGAGATGTAACTGGCAAGATTTTAGTGAGGCATGTGGGGAGACAGGAAGGCCCATGGGTGAGCAACTGAGAGAAGACCAATCTAGCACTGGAGAATAGTGTGGGAGCCAAGGGAAACCCAGAATAGAAGTGTAGAAGTGGCTTATGGTAAAGCACATACTCAGACATCTTTTTTTTTTTGTTCTTCATTTTTAAATATGAAATACAGACAATTCCAGATAACATTCCCAGTTTGATAGAGGAGGAAGGAACAACATAAAATTATGTGAAAACAAAACTGTGTCTGGTGTAGCTTTTCTGTCACCTGAGAAGGGTAAGCATGTTGGCGTTTAAAGTTATATGATAGGTGTGTCTAATGCCGTGTACACACGAGCGGACTTTTCGACAGACTAGGTCCGACAGTCTTTTCGACGGACTTTGCAGCGTACGTCCACCGGACTTTCAAACGAACGGACTTGGGGACACACGATCACACCAAAGTCCGACGGATTCGTACGTTATGATGTACGACCGGACTAAAATAAGGAAGTTGATAGCCAGTACCCAATAGCTGCCCTAGCGTCGGTTTTAATCCGTCGGACTAGCATACAGACGAGCGGATTTTTCGACCGGACTCGAGTAATGAATTTACTTGTCAGTAAGTGTTTTCATTTAACCACACGTTTAGATGCGTAAACATACAGATCCATAAGATTTTTCTTACATTCCCTAGCTCAAATTTACATGTGTACACCGGTATGCATTTACAAGCGTTTAGATGTGTAAATGACTGACCACAAACAGTTTCTTCCATATTGATTTTACAGATCCTTATAAGGTGCAATTTTACTGATAAATATGCAACTTTGTGCATGGGCACATGAAGCAGAAAAAATACATGATTTACAGACCTAACACAGTGTTTTTTGTTTGGTGTCAATTATTGTATAGTCCCAATTAAGCAAGTGTTTGGTGTCTATTATTGTATAGTCCCAATTAATCAATTGGGACTATACAATAATTGACACCAAACACTCCAAAAGGTCAAACATACAGCAAGCAAACCAGGGACGTGTGGTAAGGTCAGTGACTGGTGAGGCACTGGCTAGTATCAGAGCCAGATACACACAGGTTACACATGCTGCGATAGTTCGAGAGAACAATAATTCTAGCACTAGACCTCCTCTGTAATTCTAAACATGTAACCTGTAAAACATTTTAAAGTGCCACCTATGGAGATTTATAAGTACTGAAGTTTGGTGCCATTCCACAAGTGTGCGCAATTTTAAAGTGTGACATGTTAGGTATCTATTTACTCAGCATAACATCATCTTTCACATTATAGAAAAAAATTGGGCTAACGTTAGTGTTTTTTTTTTAATTCATGAAACAGTTTGAAAATAAAAACGAGTTTAAAAGAATTGCTGCGCAAATACCATGTGACATAAAAAGTTGCAATGACAACCATTTTATTCCCTAGGGTGTCTGCTAAAACAGTATACAGTATATATAATGTTTGGGGGTTCTGAGTAATTTTCTAGCAAAAAAATTATGATTTTTACATGTAGAAGAGAAGTGTCAGAATTGGCCTGGGTGTCAAGGGGTTAATTACCATACCTAAGTAATACACAAATAATTATTATATATTGTTTTTAAGGTAACTTATTATATTTTTAAAATCTGTACTCAAGCAGGTGGCTTAACGGACAAATTACTGAAGTTTGAAGTTATAACTTCCAACCAGTAATTTCACCGTAAATAGATAAATAATAAATTATGTTATAACATATAAATATATGATTTTCAGTGGGGACGGAAAGTATTCAGACTCCCTTAAATTTTTCACTCTTTGTTATATTGCAGCCATTTGCTAAAATCATTTAAGTTCATTTTTTCCTCATTAATGTACACACAGCACCCCATATTGACAGGAAAACACAGAATTGTTGACATTTTTGCAGATTTATTAACAAAGAAAAACTGAAATATCACATGGTCCTAAGAGAAAGATGCAACAAGTTTTTCACACCTGGATTTGGGGATCCTCTGCCATTTCACCTTGCAGATCCTCTCCAGTTCTGTCTGGTTGGATGGTAAACGTTGGTGGACAGCCATTTTTAGGTCTCTCCAGAGATGCTCAATTGGGTTTAAGTCAGGGCTCTGGCTGGGCCATACAAGAACAGTCACAGAGTTGTTGTGAAGCCACTCCTTCGTTATTTTAGCTGCGTGCTTAAGGTCATTGTCTTGTTGGAAGGTAAACCTTTGGCCCAGTCTGAGGTCCTGAGCACTCTGGAGAAGGTTTTCGTCCAGGATATCCCTGTACTTGGCCGCATTCATCTTTCCCTCGATTGCAACCAGTCGTCCTGTCCCTGCAGCTGAAAAACACCCCCACCGCATGATGCTGCCACCACCATGCTTCACTGTTGGGACTGTATTGGACAGGTGATGAGCAGTGCCTGGTTTTCTCCACACATACCACTTACAATTAAGGCCAAAAAGTTCTACCTTGGTCTCATCAGACCAGAGAATCTTATTTCTCACCATCTTGGAGCCCTTCAGGTGTTTTTTTAGCAAACTCCATGCGGGCTTTCATGTGTCTTGCACTGAGGAGAGGCTTCCGTTGGGCCACTCTGCCATAAAGCCCCGGCTAGTGGAGTGCTGCAGTGATGGTTGACTTTCTACAACTTTCTCCCACCACCCGACTGCATCTCTGGAGCTCAGCCACAGTGATCTTTGGGTTCTTCTTTACCTCTCTCACCAAGGCTCTTCTCCCCGATAGCTCAGTTTGGCCGGACAGACAGCTCTAGGAAGGGTTCTGGTCATCCCAAACGTCTTCCATTTAAGGATTATGGAGGCCACTGTGCTCTTAGGAACCTTAAGTGCAGTAGAAATTTTTTTGTAACCTTGTCCATATCTGTGCCTTGCCACAATTCTGTCTCTGAGCTCTTCAGGCAGTTCCTTTGACCTCATGATTCTCATTTGCTCTGACATGCACTGTGAGCTGTAAGGTCTTATATAGATAGGTGTGTGGCTTTCCTAATCAAGTCCAATCAGTATAATCAAACACAGCTGGACTCAAATGAAGGTGTAGAACCATCTCAAGGATGATCAGAAGAAATGGACAGCACCTGAGTTAAATATATGAGTGTCACAGCAAAGGGTCTGAATACTTAGGACCATGTAATATTTCAGTTTTTCTTTTTTAATAAATCTGCAAAAATGTCAACAATTCTGTGTTTTTCTGTTAATATGGGGTGCTGTGTGTACATTAATGAGGAAAAAAATGAACTTAAATGATTTTAGCAAATGGCTGCAATATAACAAAGAGTGAAAAATTTAAGGGGGTCTGAATAGTTTCCGTCTCCACTGTAGCTTGAATATAGCTGTACCTTTTCAACAGAATCAGTTTCTCCCTCTTAACTGTGTGAGAAAAACATGGGATTGTGGGTAAATCTTATACACATAAACACGTTTTTCCTTGTAGATAAGAGGGCTGGGCTGGAAGGGAGCATTTGTCTTTTAGACACATGCCCCTTTTATGACACTAAAGTGAGAGGCGTGCCTCCACTGCAGCATTTTTATTGGACAACTGGGACCAATGGTATTTTACCATTGGTCAAAGTCTCCAAGCTGTTTATTGAGCTCAGTGCCTCTGACCAGAAGTGAGAGGCACTGTGAGCTCAACCTCTCAGTCTGCTGCAAACAGAGTGTGTCAGCTTGTATTTAAAGTGGCCGCTCTGTATTTAGCTTCTGATAGGCTGCGCAAGGAGCCCCATAGCTCTGGAAGCATAGGTCGTAAGTACCCCAAATTTATCAGTGGTGGGGTCAGACTTAAGCTACATACCCCTCTATTTTGGGGTCTCTGTGACTGCAGGTCGCTGAGCTACGACCCTTGAAGCTTGATTTGTTTTTTTTAAATGTTCATGGCAGGTGAGGCCCTGCCTCACCTACCTCCCCTGACTGCATGTCCCTGAAGCAAACACATAACTAATAACATGCAACAACTAGACAAAGCCATAAAAAACACATATTAATAAACAAGATGGCTGCATTCACAACTGTGCATTTATGTGAGTTTTAGGCGTGGTGCGTTAAATCCTGATGTTGCATATTTGATGTGCTTTCCTGAAAATGCACATTATACAGATTTCAATGGTAGTACACCTATAACTTAGATGTGAACCGGCTCTAAAATCTGTATGCAACGTATATACTGGAAGGACTGGTGATTAACAGGGCAGGGTAAAGGATCACACAAGCAAATAAGAGACCACAGCATTACAAAATGCAACAAGGTAACAGACTTAAAGTGATTGTAAAGGTTTGCACACATCTCAGGAGGAATTTTGGTCCACACTTCTTTACAGATCTTCTTGAAATCCTTAAGGTTTCTTGGCTCTCACTTGGCAACTCGAAGTTTCAGCTCCCTCCATATAATTTCTATAGGATTAGGTCTGGAGACTGACTAGGCTACTTCATGACCTTAATGTGCTTCCTCTTGAGCCACTCCTTTGTTGCCTTGGCGGTATGTTTTGGGTCATTGTCATGCTGTATACCCATCCATGACCCATCTTCAGTGTTCTGGTTGAGGGAAGAAGGTTCTCATCCAAGATTTTACAATACATGGCCCTGTGTTTTGGCCCCTCAATGCGGCAAAGTTGGCCTGTACCTTTAGCAGAGAAACAACACCCAAGCACGTTTCCATCTTTGTGCTTGACTGTAGGGATGGTGTTCTTTGGGTCATAGTCTGCATTTTTCTTCCTCCAAACACAGCGAGTTGAGTTAATGCCAAAGAGCTCAATTTTGGTCTCATCTGACCACAGCACTTTCTCCTAATCCATCTCTGAATAATTCAAATGTTCATTGGCATGACTGTACATGTTCCTTCTTGAGGAGGGGGACTTGCGTGTTTGGAGGAGGAAAAATTCTAACTATTACCCTAAGAACACCATCCCTGCAGTCAAGCACAGAGGTGGAAACCTTATGCTTTGGGGCTGTTTCTCTAATAAAGGTACAGACCGATTTTGCCACATTGAGGGGCCAGTGGACAGGGCCATGTATTGTAAAATCTTGGATGAGAACTTTCATCCCTTAGCCAGAACACTGAAGATGGGTCGTAGATGGGTCTTCCAGCATGACAATGACCCAAAACATACCACCAAGGCAACAAAAGAGTGTCGAGACTAAGCACTTTAACGTCATTGAGTGGCCTAGCCAGTCGTCAGACCTTAATCCTTTAAAAATTTATGGAGGGAGCTGAAAGTTCGAGTTGCCAAGCGACAGGCAAGAAACCTTAAGGATTTAGAGAAGATCTGTAAAGAAGAGTATACCAAAATCCCTCCTGAGATGTATGTAAACCTGGTAACAAACTACAAGAAACTTCTTAACTCTGTGATTGCCAACAAGGGTTTCTCCACCAAGTACTAAGTCATGTTTGGCTTGGGGATAAAATGCTTATTTTACTCACTGAACTGTAACTGAATTTATAACATTTCTATTGTGTATTTTTTTCTGGATTTTTCTCTATCATTTAAAGCGGTAGTAAACCCGCTGATACTTTTTTTTTTTATATATACACCTGTAAGGTAAAAGGCATAATGAGCTAGTATGCACCGCATACTAGCTCATTATGAAATACTTACCTTAGAACGAGGCATCGGTATCTTAGCTGGTCCACACCGAGGTTGCTGACATGTTGCCTTGGCGTGTCTTCCGGGTATCGCGGCTCCAGCGATGTGAGTGGCTGGAGCCGCGATGTCGTCACTCCCGTGCATGCGCGCTGGAGACTTCTTTCCGGCATTTGCCGGGCTTTCAGCCGAGAATCCCCTGTGCGCATGCACCGCTACAGTCAGCGGCTCATTGCAAGGAGAATATCTCTTAAACCGTACAGGTTTAGGAGATTTTTTTTTTACCTACAGGTAAGCCTTATTATAGGCTTACCTGTAGGTAAAAGTTAAAATTTTGACTATACAACCGCTTTAAAATACACCTATGATAAAAATGATAGACTCTTCATTTCTTGGGCAAACTTACAAAATCTGCAGGGGATCAAATAATCATTTTCCCCACTGTAACTACCCCACCGGATCCAGAAATATATAATGATGGGTTTAGATACTACACTTTAATGTAATCCTGTTATGTATAAGAAGCAGTCAGAAAGGATCTTAAATGGCCATACCTTTATGTCTGCTCCAGACAGGTCGTCTTTTGCCATGATTAAGTCATCCAGCGTGTCGTCGTCTGCCAGGGTCATGCCGCTGGTGTGTATCTGGCAGATTCAACTCTTTGTCTTCTCATCAGGCAAAGGAAATTCAATTTAACAGTCTATACGACCTATGTGGGATAGAATAAGTGTTGATATTTAAAAAACAGCAGGAGATTTTGCAAGTAACCATCCTTATCACACCAATGAGTTCCAAGCTACAAAAAGTTGTTTTAGCCCTTTTGTTTTCAGAAAAAGAAAACCTATATGTAAAAACAGAGTAAAATTTAAAAAATAAAACCAAACTTTAGGAAAAAAATTTAAATATACTTGCCTTACACCCATAGCAGCTAGGCAAGGGTGTTGTTGTGAGCCTAATGGCAAATTCCTAGGAATCCTGGGATCCCAAAGATGTGACAGAGCCACCTCTTTCCAGATTTGGTATCTCAAGCTTTCCCAGTATCTTGCTAGAGGGTCTTTGAAATCACCCTCGCCTAGGCATCCAAAGGCACGCAGTTAAGGTGTAAGGTATATTTTTGACTTTCAGCCTGAAGTTTACGTTTTAAAAATGTAACTGAGTTTTTACATGGATAAAGGATACATGGAGATACTTAGATAGGTCTGCTTTCCATCTGTCACTTGAATCCTTGAACTTGGATCTAAATTTGTCACAAAAGAAAGAATAGACAGAAAAGAAGCAGTATTAAGAACCTGGTCTAATTAATGCTGGGTCCAGGGTTTCTATCCTGTTAGTGGCCATTATAACTTTCACATCCCCTTGAGGATCAAATCCATCCAGCTGGTTCAGAAGCTCCAACATGGTTCTCTGAATTTCTCTCTCTCCAACGGAGTTGGAATCGTATCTGTAAAATAATATGAGGAAAAAAATTAGAGCATGTACTAAAGATTGGGCACTCAGTAAAACTATACTATTACAAACTAGTAAAATTGTTGGTTAAAGGAAACCTAAAGTTAGAATAAAAGAAAAGCTGCTACTGCTGACCTATCCTGAAAACATTAGCTTCCGAATTCCTAACATTCTGCTTCCGAATTTTGAGTCCCAAGTATGCAGATCAAAAGTTTAGAGCTAAATTGCTGCATGCATGATCTAGGCCTGTGACAAGGAAACATCTAATGCCGCGTACACACGGTCGGACTTTTCGTCTACAAAAGTCCGACAGCCTGTCCGACAGACTTTCGACGGACTTGCGGCGGACTTTCGACGGACTTGCGGCGGACTTTCTAACGAACAGACTTGCCTACACACGATCACACAAAAGTCCGTCGAATTCTTACGTGATGACGTACACCGGACTAAAATAAGGAAGTTGATAGCCAGTAGCCAATAGCTGCCCTAGCGTGGGTTTTTGTCCGTCGGACTAGCATACAGACGAGCGGATTTTTCGACCGTACTCGAGTCCGTCGGAAAGATTTAAAGCATGTTTCAAATCTAAAGTACGTCGGATTTGAGGCAAAAAAAGTCAGTTGAAAGTCCGGAGAAGCCCACACACGATCGGATTACCAGCCAGCTTTAGTCCGTCAGCGTCCGTTGGACTTTTGTAGACGAAAAGTCCGACCGTGTGTACGCGGCATAAGTCAAAAAGATCAGCAGTGGAGTCTGGAAACTAGTATTTTCTGAAGCAGGTCAGCAACAAGAACCCCTATATTACTCTCAGCTTAGGTTTCCCTTGCATCCTATTAGTATAAGTAGAGTTTATGCGGCCACATCACTGCACACTTACCATTGTAAAAGCCTTGAATGCCATTCTTTCTATCTGGAGAGAGATATTGATCTGGAAAGTATAAACAAACTTCATACTGCTTTCCAGATGAATTTCTTAGAAGTTTAAATGTGCATGCATTTAGATGCGTTCAGAGTATGTAATCTGCTCCTGGATGCACATATTTATATATTTATAACACAGCTAAACCAAACGCACCTGAACGCAAGTAAATACTGTGTGAATTATACCATTTAAATCCATAACATGTGTAGCACCCTGATGTTTAGACAGGGTTGCTAACAAATTTAGTTTGCCAGGTAGTAATTGTCCTGGCTGATTGATAGAAGATCCACTGATTCCTCCCTAAATTCTGGAATTGCTGCACTTTTTCTCTTCTGTCACTAGGTGGCACTGTGGCTGGTGACATTAGATTGACAGGGGCTTAGCAAGATCAGATCATGAATGGATGGGATGTCTCAGCCAATTGGCGGGGGTTTCTTTAGTCCCTTAGCCTGATGGGAGAGCCTATTTATTTGGGTGGAGTCAGGTGATCGCGGTTCTGTGCCACCTAGACGGCTGTCTGGGTGGACGTGTGTTATGTCGCCCCGGGTTGCTAGGCCGGAAGCCTGAGGCCTATCCTGGGGACACCTGGCTGCTAGGCTGCCTGAGGCCTATCCATGAGTAGGAGAAGCAGCGTAGGGTTGGGACTGCAGGATTGAGGTTCAACCGAGTTGCGAAGGTTTAGCCGGATGGGGAACCAGTTGTGGTCGGAAGTAGAGGGGAAGCTGTCGCCACTAAGGGACCATCCACCTTGTTACCAGAGACTACTGTGAGTAAGCTGAAGCAAGTACCTGAGCAGTCTTCTCACCAGCCGGGGACGGTGAAGAAGTGGGAAAGCATAAGCAAGTTCCAAGCCAGGGACCCAGCAGGATAGCAGGGGTGACGCTTGAGGAGTATACAGAAGGATAGCTGTGGAAGAGCTCAGGGGATCCAGTGACGACTGGGATCTGGAAGTCTAGTGAGAGACTAGGAGCTCAGTGAGTGAAGATCACCAGTGGGATACTGTACGATAAGTAAAGGACTGTTCTCTGTTACCAAGAGTTATGTACAACTACCTTTAGTGACTGTTGCGAGATTAGTTGCCATAGGAGACAGCGGTCCTGCCTATACAGAAGTGTTATCCGGCTGGAAGCCTAATGCCCCGTACACACGGTCAGATTTTCCGACAGAAAATGTGTGATAGGACCTTGTTGTCAGAAATTCCAACCGTGTGTGGGCTCCATCACACATTTTCCATCGGATTTTCCGACACACAAAGTTTAAGAGCAGGCTATAAAATTTTCCGACAACAAAATCTGTTGTCGTAATTTCCGATCGTGTGTACACAAATCCGACACACAAAGTGCCACGCATGCTCAGAATAAACAAAGAGATGAAAGCTATTGGCTACTGCCCCGACGTACGTGTTTTTCGTCACCGCGTTCAGAATGATCGGATTTTCCGACAACTTTGTGTGACCATGTGTATGCAAGACAAGTTTGAGCCAACATCCGTCTGAAAAAATCCTAGGATTTTGTTGTCGGAATGTCCGATCAATGTCCGACCGTGTGCATTACACTGTATAGCTGTCTACTTATAGAAGTTGGAGTCTACCAATTGTCATTGTATTTAGTCTGGGGTGTGTTGGCCCTAACCCTCTCTCCCACAGTCCTGTTAGGAGTTAATAAATATCTTGTTCGCAAAAGTGACTGGCGCCCATAATTTCTTCTTGCATCACACCCACCATGCCTGGTAACCCACTCTACAAGGAAGTATGTTAGCTCTTCCTAACCCTTCAGGTCACCATTAGGCCTCTGGGACCCCCAGAACCCTGCTACACACGTTTTTTTTCTTGCATTTAAAAATGCCTTATAAAAGAATGCCCATGTGAATTTTATTTAAGATGAAGCCTATGCAAATATTAAAGTGGTTGTAAACCCTGCTTAGTCATTTTTACCTACAAGTAAGCATATAATAAGGCTTACCTGTAGGTAAAATGAATGTCTCCTAAACGTGCACTATTTAGGAGATATTCACCCTGCATGCAGCCAGTGACATCACTGGAGCATGCGCTTCAGAGCTTTGTGCCGGAACCGAGGGCTCTCGCGTGCATGCATGGGAGTGATGTCATTGCGGTTCCGGCCAATCATATAACCGAAGCGCGAAAGCCCGGAAGAAAGACAGGGGGAACATGTCAACCCTCTCAGCGGTCAGTGCTTCGTTCCAAGATGAATATTTAATTCATTTTTTTGTTTGCAACATCCGCGGTTTACAACCACTTTAAAGAAACACTATTTAAGCCAGTTAATCCAATCATATATCCCATAAAAGCTCATTAAAAGGTATTTTTTTAATGCAGGTAGCTTAGGTTTCAGAAATGGCTCTTTTAGTTCTTTAGTTTAGTTTAGTTCTTTAGCTCTAATTAGCCTCCTATAAATGCATGCACAGCAGTGATCACACTGCAAAATAGCCAATCACTATCTATATAGAGATTCCGGTGAGCTTGGCAATATGTGGATAGACAAACAGATAATCAGTGGAGTCTGATACCACAGTACCTGTGCCAGGAGGATCATACAGGATGACTCCTTTAAGTTGTTTGATGCCCATTTCTTCTTTGTACTCAGGGTGAATGAGTGGAAGATTTACAGACTCCTACAATGCAAAGGTCACAAAGATATAAATCACAGAAAACGTTTGGGTTTTCTTTATACAACAACGGGCACTTGCTCAAGCCAATAAAAACAAAGCACCCTCAAGAAACACTTTTTAGGCATTTTGAGCAAAGTAAGGTAAGCTGTGTGAACTCTACAGTGGTCACCAATCAGCCCTTATTGTACTTTTCTCAGGGCCCATCTACAATTATCTTCAGGTTTGACTTCCAGCAGATTTTTATGCACCTAAGCCAAATTAATGTTGTGGGCCAATGTTTCAGCTCAACAGTCCATTTCAAAAATATCCTTCATGCTATAATTTATTAAGCAGATATAAAACCACACAAAAAGTAGGAATCACAGCAGGAGTAAAGTACATAAAAATGGATAACTTTCATTATACTTTAAATGAACCCCTCATCCCCAGGTTTTAGATCCCCTGGTTCACGGTCACGGCTAACCCACAATATGTAACCCAAGGGAAACAACACAATCATCACTGGAAATTCTCTGAACCAGTCCACAACAGGGGCGGACTGACCAGTCGGTCCATTCGGACGTGGACCGAGGGCCCGACCGCTGAAGGGGGCCCGTCAGCGCCACCTGCTGGAACCGGCTTGGGGTTCAGGGACAAAAACTTGCGGCCGCGGGCCCCCGGCGACAATCTTTTGTGCTGCCTCGAAGGGTGAGGGGTGAGGGCGAGCGTCGCTGGATCACATAGAGCAGGGATTTCCCTTTTACCCCTGTCCGCTGTTATCGGATGTCCCGCCTCCTGCACTGGCTCTTTTGATAGACATCACACTGGAGGCGGGACATCTGATGACAGCGGACGCTGGGTAAAAGGGAGATCCCCGCTCTGTGTTACCTGGTGGCTCTCCTCTCTAACCCCTATACACTGATCAGACTGCATGGAGGGGACACTGGTGAGGCTGCATGGAAAGGACACTGGTGAGGCTGCATGGAGGGGACACTGATCAGGCTGCATGGAGGGGACACTGGTGAGGCTGCATGGAGGGGACACTGGTGAGGCTGCATGGAGGGGACACTGATCAGGCTGCATGGAGGGGACACTGGTGAGGCTGCATGGAGGGGACACTGACAAGGCTGCATGGAGGGGACACTGGTGAGGCTGCATGGAGGGGACACTGGTGAGGCTGCATGGAGGGGACACTGACGAGGCTGCATGGAGGGGACACTGGCAAGGCTGCATGGAGGGGACACTGATCAGGTTGCATGGAGGGGACACTGATCAGGCTGCATGGAGGGGACACTGGTGAGGCTGCATGGAGGGGACACTGGTGAGGCTGCATGGAGGGGACACTGACGAGGCTGCATGGAGGGGACACTGGCAAGGCTGCACGGAGGGGACACTGACGAGGCTGCATGGAGGGGACACTGGCAAGGCTGCATGGAGGGGACACTAGCGAGGCTGCACAGAGGGGCTACATGAAGGGGGACACTGGTGAGGCTGCCCTGAGATGACTCTGGGGAGGCTGCATTGAGGAGACACTGATCAGGCTGCATGGAGGGGACATTGGTGAGGCTGCATGGAGGGGACACTGGTGGGGTTGCATGGAGGGGACACTGGTGAGGCTGCCCTGAGGGGACACTGGTGAGGCTGCCCTACGGGACACTGGTGAGGCTGCATTGAGGGACACTAGCGAGGCTGCACAGAGGGGCTACATGAAGGGGGACACTGGTGAGGCTGCCCTGAGATGACTCTGGGGAGGCTGCATTGAGGAGACACTGATCAGGCTGCATGGAGGGGACATTGGTGAGACTGCATGGAGGGGACACTGGTGAGGCTACATGGAGGGGACACTGGTGAGGCTGCATTGAGGGGACACTGACTAGGCTGCACGGAGGGGACACTGGTGAGGCTGCATTGAGGGGACACTGGTGAGGCTGCATTGAGGGGACACTGGCGAGGCTGCACAGAGGGGACACTGGCGAGGCTGCACAGAGGGGACACTGGTGAGGCTGCACTGAGGAGACACTGGCGAGGCTGCATGGAGGGGACACTGGTGAGGCTGCATGGAGGGGACACTGGCGAGGCTGTATGCAGGGGACACTGGCGAGGCTGCATGGAGGGGACACTGGCGAGGCTGCATGGAGGGGACACTGGTGAGGCTGCACGGAGGGGCCACTGGTGTGGCTGCACTGAGGGGGCACTGGTGAGGCTGCATGGAGGGGGCACTGGTGAGGCTGCATGGATGGGGCACTGGTGAGGCTGCACTGAGGGGACACTTGCGAGGCTGCATTGATGGACACTGATGAGGCTGCATTGATGGGCGTTATTTCTAACATAGACTCTCAAATGGACACAGAGTGGACACGCACACCACGTCATTATGTGTTGCACTGCCGCATCCGTGCACTGGGCCTGCTGCAAACCTCCTAGTTCTACTGTCTCGGATAGGGCAAAAGCGGCCGCCTCCCTCCAAGTCTCTCCCTCGCCTCAGCAAACAGTGCCCGGTACAGTGGAACGAGGAGAGGACACATCAGCCAGCCACAGCAGGGCCAGGGTACCAGCCAACGGTGACCCACCCACCCACCTTGACGCACCCACACCAGGGAGCCAACCAGCCACAGCAGGGTGCCAGCCGCAGAGGACACGGGAGCCAGCCACAGAGGACGTGGGAGTCAGTCAGTCACAGAGGACGCAGGAGCCAGCCAGCCACAGAGGACGCAGGAGCCAGCCACCGAGGACGATGGAGCCGGCCATCCACGGCAGGGTGCCAGCCACAGAGGAAGCGGGAGCCAGCCACAGAGGATGCAGGAGCCAGCCAGCCACAGAGGACGCGGGAACCAGACACAGCTACAGTAGCCATAGGTAAGGTACGAGGAGTGCTACTCTGTGCCAATTTTATTTCTACTTTGTAAGAGGTTGGGGCAGGGGTGAGAGTCATGGCACAAGGAGGGGGTCCAGTGAGGACCAGAGTAAATGAAGGTGTTCACTGTACACTCTGTTAGAAAGAGGCCCCCCTCCAGGTCCCATTATACTCCTTTGTAGTCTCTAATGGGTCCTGGAAGGGGATCTCTCTCTAACAGAGACTCTCTAATGGACACTGTTAGAGAGAGACCCCCCTCCAGGTCCCATTAGACTCTGTTGTAGACTCTAATGGGGCCTGGAGGGGACGTTTTCTAACAGACTGTCTAATGGACACTGTTAGAGAGAGACCTCCCTCCAGGTTCCATTTAAAAAAAGGCAGAAATTGTACTTTGTGCAAAATGTAGAGGCGGGATCAGGGGTGGGCCATGGGCGGGGTCAGGGGTGGACCATGAGCTGGGCCTGACAGGGGGCCCTTGCTTTATTTGGTCCGGGGGCCCTGGGTGTTGTCAGTCTGCCCCAGTCCACAAGTAATCTTTTGCATGTGTGGCAAAATCCCATTTATTCCTATGGAGAGACCATCTATCATACAAACCTATAATAGATATCCTTTCCAAAGAAATGTTTGGGACTGTCTGCAGAAGACTTCAGGACTGGTCAGGAAATTCCATCAGCCTCTGTTTGTTTTCCTGTACGTCATACAACTTAAAAATGCCATGACTGTGGACAAGTATAACACTTTGGGGATCAGGTGGGAATGGGGTGTCATTTACAGAATAATTGTAAGCAGTGCACCACAAAGCATAAAAAGCACAATTTAAAACACATTTTTAGTGTAGAAGTGTAAAGAGGCTCTAAATGTGAATTTATTTAGGAGGTTTTAGTAAAACATACAGCGATTAAACAGCCCATTGCCAAAGCACAATATGAAAACATAAATACAGCATTAATACACGCTCGCAGAACAAACCTTAATTTCTTGAATTTGGCTGTCCAGTCCCTCGATATCAGCATATGTCTCCTGAGGGGCTTTCTCCACTTTCATGACAGTTACCAAGGGGTCCGTGTCATCCATAAGAACGCCAATTACTGCATGCACCTGAATGCTATACAAAGAGCATGTTTAAAAGGAAAAGATTATCATGACTAAGAAAAACTTGCCCATTCTAAAGAAGAACCCCATTTTGGGAAAAGTGCTAGCTAAAAGACACAAATTTACAGAAGGGCTCCGAATTCATGGTTGAAGATGGTACATAATATCCCTGAAAGGAAAACAATAACCTTTTTAAATGAGACAAGTTTTTTTGGATGTGTAAGATATAGTCCATGTAAGTCAGTTTCTAGGACTAACAGAAGGACCTGTTCTCTAATCTAATAAACAAAAATGAAGTATGAAATAAAATTGTTCATTACATGCAATACAACATATGTTACATATGTGTTAGAGTTGGTACCCTGGCTCCCTCACTAGGGGTCGGTTCCCTGAAAAGACCGAACCCGAGGTACGGAGACCACATATTATAAACAAATGGCCACTGTCCCCACCTCTAACTGGCCTTTGCAGCAAAGATTACATGGAAGGGTGACGCATATCAAACAAAACCAAGGAAAATTCCCAGCTCAACTTACAGACCAGCCTGCAAGCAACCAAATTATCACGTCTAACAATATGCGTTAAATACAGAGGTTGCGTTTTCCACACATTTGCAAATACATGCGTAAGCTGCAGAGGCACTTCACAGCACCCCAGTATTATCTGCAGTCCTAACGCTAAATTTTTAAAGCCCTCATAGTTCTGTTTTTTTTTTTAAATAACAAAAATGTCATACTTACCTGCTCTATGCAATGGTTTTGCACAGAGCAGCCCCGATCCTCCTCTGGTCACCCGCCGGCACTCCTAGATCCTCCTCCCAATGAGTGCCCCCATAGGAAGCTGCTTCCCATTGGGGCACTAATGTGTGCTTGCTCCAGAGCCACTGTCTGTCTATGAAAGACACAGATAACAGCTCAGCCCCATTCCCCACTCCCCCTCATGGCCTGTGATTGACACAGCTCCCGCCGCCGTGTCTCAGCCAAGGAGGTGACAGAAATCGGGGAGAGCTTCTGCTCTTATGCAGAAGCTGGATCGGGATCAGGCCCAGATGGGTATAAGGGGGGAGCTGTACACTGAAGGTTTTAAACCTTCATGCATAAAGATAAAAAAAAAAAACCTTCAGGCTTTAGAACCACATCATAGGTGTGTCCACAATGTGTGCCATATGTGCCTAATCACCTCATACACACTAGCATTATCACTCTGGGGTTGATTTGCTAAAGGCAAATAGACTGTGCACTTTTAAAACAGAAAATAAAATTAGCGCTGCTTCTATATAATAATTCGCATGTGCTCAATTATACACCTCTAAATATAAAGTGCCAGTGCATTAAATAGTTCATCAGTGCAAATAAAGTGCCAGTGTTGATACAAGGTGCCACTCTGTGCTCCCCTCCTGGAATCCCCACTCACCAACAGTATGATTCAAACAAGCATGATTTTGTATCCTCTGGCAAAATGGATGGCTGTGACTCCTCCCTTCTCCTTTGTTTGTAGGGCTCTCAGCATATAGTGTGTTCTCCAGTAAAACGAAAAGTTTCCATAACGTAATACTGTTTGATTTATAAAACATTTTTAAAAGCAATTACACTTACAAGAAGGTGGAAAATACAAGCATATGTGTAGACTGGAATCGCCACTGTGGCGTGGAACAAATACCGGATATGGTGTCACTAACTCTTCCCCGCGTGACACGTTTCGCCCCTCCTACTGGGCGTCTTCAGAAGCTACTAATAAATATACATTTTGACTTCACAATAAATCATTTCAGTATTATTTACACTTATAAATCCTAAAATTACATCTAACAATCTTAATATAAATTAAAAAAACAAGAAATGATAAATATAAGAAAAATGAGACCTAAAAATCTATTAATCAAATCCAGAAGGTTTCATTCCAGTCCAGTGTTGTCACTTGTGGCCGACGATCGTCACATTGTGTCAGGTGGTGAGGACTGAACATTGGTGGTGTTTGACCGCAGAGTGAATGCAGTTCTGCAAACCATACAGATGGACTATTACCTGTTCTGCATGGTTTATGAGGCACCACAGCTATGGGCAGGAGACAACCAAGGACTAGTCCATGTGAACGAAAGCCAAGGAGGGACATTCCATCACCTGCTGTGTTTTGATGTAGGTCACACCTCACAGATCACGGGTATCTGTCACTCCGCAGGTACGCTCTACACAACTTCCACTGATAAAACCATGAAGGTCCACATTCCTACTAACCCTCCACGCACACTGTGCACACTGGGACACAAAAACGTGGTCAATGGAGTCAGTGCGGCTGGAGGCACTGTGGCTGCAGCTTCTGAAGAGCAAACTGTGGAGATCTGGAGGTTTCCAGAATAAAAATTTTTGCCTCCAAAAAAAAAAAGAAAAAAGAAAAATGAGACCTAATATTGAAAAAATAAGAAATAATAATAATAATAAATAAATAAATAAATTATAATTTTATTTTATAATAAATAATTTTTATTTTATAATAGAAATGTTATAAATTTTATAAAAATAAATAAAAATAAAATAAAATTGAAATAAAAATAAATGATATAAAAAAAAAAAATAAATAAATTAAAATACATAATTTACCTACTTATATCTACTTCACAATTTTTTGGTTTGTGTATATTTGAACAATTTATTCATAGGTAAAAATAAAAAATTAAATTACATACAGTATTAAGATTAAAAATTGGTGATTAAAACAATTTACATCCAGTTCTACATTTTACCCTGATGGTACCATAGTTTGTAAGTTTTTCTTTTCTTTAATTTTTATTTTCTATTTTAATTTTATTTTTTTTTATTTTTTTTTATTTTCATTTATTTTTCTTTTATATAATTTATTTTAATTTTTGTTTTTATTTTATTTTTATTTAAATTTTATATTTGATTATTTATTTTTATTTATTCATTTTTCTTATTTTTTCTTATTCTTTCAATATTATGTTTCATTTTTCTTATTGTTTCTTATATTTTTTATTTATATTGAGATTGTTTAGATATAATAGTAGGATTTATAAGTGTAAATAATACTGAAATGATTTATTGTGAAGTAAAGATGTATATTTATTAGTACAAACGAGAGGGGTGGAGTAATATGGAGGATAAGATACTGGAATAGCCGAGTGTTCTGTCAGATTATACGACCTGTCAAATCTTGTAACGGAAGTGACATTCTGTCTCGGGCCACAAATTTACAAACTACAAGGCACAGTGTCACCAAGGGCAGGCATGCCATCTGCTGGCAAATATTCATTAGTACAAAATAGGTACTGCGGTGCATAGCTTTCATCAATGTCAGCGACATTCTTTTTACTTATCTGCACACACACACACTCCCTCTCCTGTCCTGATCTCAGACAAATAATTAAAACAGATCTAAACCCAAGATCTGCGGAACTTCACTCAACAAGTAAAACTCTGCGAACAGTCAGGCATTTTAAGACAGAAGAGACATACTGGGGAAAATTCAATAAAGCTCCTGCTCTACTTTTCTGTGGTTTATTGCTCTTGTCAAGGTGTTGCACCTAATTCAAGCGACACTTGCAACAGCGACTCGTGCGCCAAATTCCGATAGTTCTAAATAATTAGTGCCAGTTCTACATTGTGGCGCAACGCTTGCACCAAATTCAAAATAAAATATTAAGACCAACTCTCTTTTATAAATGTGCATGTTTGTAAAATAAAAAATAACATGCAGTATTCTAATATATATATATATATATATATATATATATATATATACAGTTGTGCTCTTTAGTTTGCATACCCTGGCAGAATTTATGATTTCTTGGCCATTTTATCATTTTATAGAGAATATGAATGATAACACATAAACTTTTCTTTCACTCATGGTTAGTGTTTGGCTGAAGCCATTTATTATCAATCAATCAACTGTGTTTACTATTTTTAAATCATAATGGCATAAATACCGTGTATTGCCCACTTTAACATCAATGACAGCTTAAAGTCTTTTTTGGTATTTGTGGATGAGGTTCTTTATCTTCTCAGATGGTAAAGCTGCCCATTCCTCTTTGCAAAAAGCCTCCAGTTCCTGTAAATTATTGGGCCTTCTTGCATGAACTGCATGTTTGAGATCTCCCCAGAGTGGCTCAATGATATTCAGGTCAGGAGACTGAGATGGCCACTCCAGAACCTTCACTTTGTTCTGCTGTAGCCAATGACAGGTCGACTTGGCCTTGTGTTTTGGGCCATTGTCATGTTGTCCAAGTATGTCCCATGCTCAGCTTCCTGGCTGATGAATGCAAATGTTACTCCAGTATTTTTTGTTAACATACTGCATTCATCTTGCCATCAATTTTGACCAAATTTCCTGTGCCTTTGTAACTCACACATCCCCAAAACATCAGCGATCCACCTTCATACTTTTCATCATAGGCCTTGTTGACTCCTCTCCAAATGTAACGTTTATGGTTGTGGCCAAAAAGCTAAATTTTGGTCTCATCACTTCAAATGACTGTGCCAGAAGGTTTGAGGCTTGTCTCTGCGCTGTTTGGCGTATTGTAAGCGGGATATTTTGTGGCATTTTGCGTAGTTATGGCTTTCCTCTGGCGACTCGACTATGCAGCCCATCTTTCTTCAAGTGCCTCCTTATTGTGCATCTTGAAACAGCCACACCACATGTTTTCAGAGAGTCCTGTATTTCACCTGAAGTTATTTGTGGGTTTTTCTTTGCATCTCGAACAATTTTCCTGGCAATTGTGGCTGAAATCTTAGTTGGTCTACCTGACCGTGGTTTGGTTTCAACAGAGCCCCTCATTTCCCACTTCTGGATTAGAGTTTGAACACTGCTGATTGGCATTCTCAATTCCTTGGATATCTTTTTATATCCCTTTCCTGTTTTGTACAGTTCAACTACCTTTTCCCGCAGATCCTTTGACAATTCTTTTGCTTTCCCCGTGACTCAGAATGCAGAAACATCAGTGCAGCACTGGATGAAAGATGCAAGGGTCTGTCAGGAGTCCAGAAACTCATTGACCTTTTATACACACACACTAATTACAAGCAAACAGATCGCAGGTGAGGATGGTTACCTTTAATAGCCATTCAAACCCCTTTGTGTCAACGTGTGTGCATGTAGGCCAAAATCACCAGGGTATGTAAACTTTTGATCAGGGTCACTTGGGTAGTTTCTGTTGTGATTATGATTTAAAAATAGTAAACACAGTTGATTGAAAATAAATGGCTTCAGCCAAACACTAATCATGAGTGAAAGAAATGTTTTTATGTTATTCATATTCTCTGAAAAATGGCCAAGAAATCATAAATTCTGTCAGGGTATGTAAACATTTTTCTAGGTAAATATATTTCTAAGGCCGGGTTCACACCTATGCAAATTGGATGCGGGTTTCCACGCATCCAATTTGCACGGTAGGAGATTGTGACCAGCTCTCTATGGAGCCGGTTCACATATCTCTGCTGCAGGTCCGGTGCGAATTTGCACGTGTCTTTCGGTCCGTTTCAGGTCTGAATTCAGCCCAAGAATCCGGGCTGAAATCAGACCTGAAACAGTGAACGGGGACGCACTGGACCCCTGCTATGAGCCGCATGCGACAATAGTGTGAACCCAGCCTAAAGGTGCTATTGACATGAAATGTTCACCACATGTCGGCATTGGCAACAACCCATTCAATCCATACATACAAAGAAACCAAAACAAATAATTTCAGAAATAAAGTTGTGTAATAAAATGGAATGACACAGGGAAAAAGGACTGAACACGCTAACTGAAATTTATTTAATACTTCATACAAAATCCTTTGTTGGGAATAACAGCTTCAGGACGTCTCCTGTATGGAGAATCTAGTCGCATGCATTGCTCAGGTGTGATTTTGGCCAATTCTTCCACACAGTGGGGTTGATTTACTAAAGGCAAATAGACTGTGCAAATTGCAATTGCTCCAGAGCTTAGTAAATGAGCAGAAGTTCTGCTGACTTCCTTTATCCAATCATGTGCAAAAATGCTGTTTTTTTAATTTTCCTTGCACGTGATTGGGTATTCTTTGTAAAGTGGCGCTTTACCTCATTTACTTAGCTTTGTATCAACTGCACTTGCAGAGTGCAACTGCACTTTGCAAAGTCCACAGTCTATTTGCCTTTAGTAAATCAACCCCAAACAGTCATCAAATCTTGAAGGTTTTGTGGCCTCTTCTATGAACTCTGATCCAATCAACTCTAATGCCCCGTACACACAGTCGGACTTTCCAATGTAAAATGTGCGATCGAAGCTTGTTGTCAGAAATTCCGACTGTGTGTAGGCTCCATCGGACAGTTTCCATCGGAATTTCCGTCGCATAAAATTTGAGATCTGGTTCTCAAATTTCTTTATCGTACATCACGGGACACAGAGCACCATAATAATGACTATATGGGTTATATGCTACCTTTAGGTGATTGGACACTGGCAACCAATAGTAAGAAGGTTCCTCCCATATAACCCCTCCCATACAGGAAGTACCTTTAGTTTTTTGCCAGTGTCTTGAAGGTGATGGTCACGGCTGTGGAAGCTCTTCAAATTTCTTCAATAATGTCCCAGTGAGGATGTTAATCGGATCCATTCGGATGGCATAAAAAGCTAAAGTGGATGGTACCCGAGCCTCGGTTCAAGAACGAGGTTTTGCCTGTAATGTGTCCTTTATGGCGCTGGACCCTTGTTATATGGTATTCCTGGTCTTCACTTGCCCAAGGGAACCAGAAGGGTGCTTTACAGGTCCAGGGGTGTGGACCCCGTACAAAGGGGGTCCCGGTCCTTGAAGGTCCTCAGTGGCGCTACCCATCGTGATGGGGGAAGATTGAGCCTGTATCAGGCCCTGCAGCAAGGACCAGTGAGTACTCCCTCTGGGAGGCCTAAAAATATTACTATTGTTGCTAAACATGTTATGTTTTAATGCGTGCATTGTGTCCCACTGTAGGCCGTGGTAGCAGAGGTTACAGACAAAAGCCGGCACATGCACCTATGCGGTGTCTCCCGCACGTGGGCGGTGTGTGCCGTGCACGCGCGTGTGTCGGGGGCGTGCCCTGCGTGCCCGTGCACTGTACTCATCTGCGTGCGCGGGTGGCGGTCGCCACGTGCGTCGCAGCATGCCTGTGTGTGCGCCGCACGGGCGTGCACGTGCGCAGTAGAGCACGGGCGTGTGTTAGTCACGTGATGGCGCGCGAGTATAGAGGGAGGTCATGTACAATGCTGCTTGTCAGTCAGACTCACAGGAGCCTAGTGCAAGGCAAGATAGCTGGTATGATTGCCACAGTAACACAGGGAGGGAAGAAACGTCATAGATCTCCCTCTCCTGAGCCCGGTCCCAGTGGAGAGGCACTTGAGCACCAGGACTCTTTTAGCCACATGGGTCCTTGTGCTCTGGATCCAGCATGGGCAGAGGATTTGGAGGAGGAGGTTGTTAAAGACAAGGAGGAAGGTGAGGCTGAAGAGTCCTCGGCAGAGGACTCAGGTTCTGAGGAACCAATTTCGGCCTCCCAATCCCAGAAATTGTTTATCCAGTCCTTGGCTGAGATGGTGAGAGCTGGATTTAAATTACCCCCGGTCCAGGGACCAGGACTCTCCTGTTCTACGTTGGGATCCTTGCGTCCTCAGCCAGGTTCCCAGGCGTTCTCTTTGCATCCTTTATTGGAACAGGTAATTTACACTGACTGGGACCACCCGGACAGGACATACTTGCCTCCAAAAAGGTTTTATTTTTTATTTCCTGTGGAGGAAAAATTCAGGAAGAAGTGGGATACACCTTTGGTTGATGCTGCCATTTCTTCAGTGAATAAGAGCCTAACCTGTCCAGTGGATAATGCCCAGGGGTTTAAGGATCCGGCAGATAAGAAACTGGAATCCTTACTAAAAGCTTCCTTTGCGGTGGCTGGGTCAGCAGTACAACCGGCAGTTGCGGCTATCGGTATTTGTCAGGCGTTAAAGGACCGTTTTAAGAAGTTGGTCAGGAACCTGCCTGTTCAAGAGGAGTTTTCTGACGAATTGTCAGAACTTCCTCGCGCTTTATGTTTTGCGGTAGACGCATTAAAGGACTCGATCCAGCAGATGTCTCGTTTTGCACTACTCTCAATCCATATGCACAGAGTACTGTGGTTGAAGAACTGGTCAGCCGAGACGCCATGCAAGAGGCTACTCGTGGCTTTTCCTTTTCACGGTGAGCGTCTATTTGGGGAAGATCTGGATAAATATATCCAAAAGATCTCAGGAGGGAAAAGTTCCTTGCCTCCGGTTAAAAGAAGGAGTAAGCAGCCTTCCTTTAAGTTTCCTAACGCTCCTGGGCCAAGTACCTCTTCTCCCAAGAGGTATCGATGGCCTCAGCCACCTACTTTTAAGAAGCCTCAAGGTCAAAAAACACCCTGGACCCAGAAACCAGCCAAAACCAATTCCAAGTCTTCCTTGTGAAGGGGCGCCCCCACTCTTGCAGGTGGGGGGCAGACTGCGGCGGTTCGCAGATGCTTGGGGGAAATTAGTTCAGGAGAGGTGGGTCATTTCCACTATAACTCAAGGGTACAAAATAGAGTTCTGGGATTTTCTGATTTTCGTTTTTGGTATCCAGAGTCCCATCAGACCCGGGGAAAAAGAGGGGCCTGTTCCTGGCTTTAGAACAGCTGGAAAGGCAGAAGGTAATTATCGAGGTTCCGCACAAAGAAAGGTTCAAGGGGTTCTACTCGAACCTATTTACAGTGCCAAAGCCGAACGGAGAAGTAAGGCCCATCCTGGACCTCAAATCCCTCAATTCTTTTCTAAACGCCCAAACCTTCCGTATGGAGTCGGTTTGTTCAGTAATCGCATCCTTGAGAAAAAGAGATTTTTCTTTATCGTACATCATAAGACACAGAGCCTCAAGTAATTACTTAGTGGGTTATGGGCCTACCTTCAGGTGTTGACACTGGTATAACCAATACAGGAAGTTGACTCCCCTATATAACCCCTCCTCCTTCCAGGAGTCCTCAGTTTTTTCGCCAGTGTCTAAGGTGTTGGTCACCATTGAAGATGTGCTCTGAGGAGCTCCAGGGAGGGATCTATGCTGGATTTAAAAAACCTCCACAACCGGATCCATCCTCGCCACTGAGGCCATAGGATGGTACCTGGACCTCGCATTGAAGAACAAGGTTTTGCCTGTAAGCTTCTCTTTGAGAGCTGGACCCTAAGAACCAGGACTCTTTTTGGTTTTTCATATTACCTAAAGTTGTTCCTGAGTTGTTCCTGAGGTTCAAAGGAACAGAAATCCTATTAAAAGGGCCCCAGTCTTTGAAGGTTTAACTACGCTGCCCGCCGTGATGGGTGAAAGTTGGATCTGTCTTTAAATCAGCAGTATCCTGCAGCGAGGATAAGGTGAGCGGAGAAGCCTAGGAACTGTAAAAAGTCCACCTATGCCTTTTTCTCTAAAAAATACATATATATATATATATATATATATATATATATATATATATATATATATATATATATATATATGATGTATAACTGTATGCCTTAAAATGTCTCCTCTAGAGGGAGTATATTACACTTACCTAGTACGATGCCTTTTTCAGCAGCTCTGTGTCTGGCTATAGCAGTGGGTGTGGTCCCTGCAGCCAGTGGGGAGTTCTTAATTGAGCAGATGGTGTTCCTCTTCTGAGGGATCTAAAGGGGTTACAACAGTAGTTTATGAACATACAAAACCAGACATTTGTATTTTTTTGTATAAAGTCTTCCTTTAAAACTAGGAGCTTAACAAACACTGCTGATAAAAATTCCCCTCCCCCTCCCCTCTCCTTCACCCCTGGAGAGGTGCTGTAACAGCTAACACTTATGTGTAATCAGGTTCTCACCTGAGGCTTATCACAGACGCTCTCAGTTCATATGCTGAAGACAGAAGCCTGTCACCCTAAGGCTCGGTTCACACTAGGAAGACTTGTCAGGCGACCTAGGTCACCTGACAAGTAGCGTCCCGTTCAGTACAATGGAACCATTCTAATCAGAGCGACGCAAGGGAGGAGCCTACAACGTCACCACGTCCGTTCTCGTGTTGGGCTTTACACGAACCTAGGAAGCGGAGGTAACAGACGGAGATGCCGGTGTTCGTTTATACCATGAGATTATGCTGGTTTTTCACCGAGTTCCTGTAAGTGCAATTCTTTTTCAATAAATTGATTGTTCGGACATATTACGCTATGGATTGTCTTCTTGTTTTCTATCCTTGAGAACCATCTGCTGTTTACGAGTACCTTACGTCAAGGTTGTGGGGAGACCCAATTCCCTGTGCTGTTCTTGACTGCCGTAATAGCAGTCACCAGGATCTGGTAAGCGCATTTGATATTCCACCTTGGGTGCGAAGAGATATAGAAGACTCCCCCATCTGCATCTTTATCTTCTTTATTTTGGCACTTTTTTCTTTTCCATCACGGACTTTCTACCCAGTTTTGTGGACTTTATTTTTTGGGGTGACTTCACCTTTTTTGTACTTTTTTCTTTTTTTTCCACATTTGGTATTCATTTACCTTTTTGTTATTAGTGTTCACTTTTACATGATATATTGTAGGGTTTAATGTAATGTCCGGTCCTGGCAATATGGATGAAAATCAGTGAGACAAACACCATGGGTACCACCCAGTCCATTACCAAGCCCTTTGGGTCTTGTATGGATATTAAGGGGAACCCCGCACCCAAATTAAAAGAAGGAAAGGTGTAGGGCCACCAGGCCCTATATACTCTGAACAGCAGTATACAGGCGGTGCAAACAAGACAGGGACTGTAGGTTTGTTGTTAAGTAGAATCTGTTTGTCATTTTGAACGGGTACATTTTTAACGTGTTTAGCTCCAGCCAAAAAATCTTTTTTAAGCTTTTTGAAAAACATAGGGAAGGGTTATCACCCCTGTGACATTTGTTTTGCTGTCTTTCCTCCTCTTTAGAAGATTTCACCTCACTTTTTGTCCCAATGACAAATGCTTTTTGAGAATTTGGGGTTTTTTGTGGAACAAGGATTGGAAAGCATCAGTGGAAAGGAGAAATGTTTTTCCCAAATTAACTCTTACAGGAGAGAATTTCCCTTTCTAGGGGTAGATTTCATCTCACTTCCTGTTGTCTCCTTCCGTTTGCAAGTAGGAGTCGTTTGTAAGTTAGATGTTTGAAAGTAGGGGCCTGCCCTATATACTCAGCAGAAATTTGGGCCTTAGGTGTTGTTGTGGCCACAACACTGTAAGCCTTCACAGGGCCCTGCTGTGTAATATTAGATCAAGAATTGTAATTACATGCCCCTGTTGAACAGGGGCAGAAAAACTGGGCCTTTGGTGGTGGTGGTGGTGGTGCTGGTGCCACAACACTGTAAGTCCTCACTCGCTCTTGGTGGGTGCAGAAATGGGCCCTGCTGTGAAATATTAGATCAAGAATTGTAATTACATGCCCCTGTTGAACAGGGGCAGAAAAATTGGGCCTTTGGTGGTGGTGGTGGTGGTGGTGGTGGTGCTGGTGCCACAACACTGCAACCCCTCACAGACACTCTAGTTGGAACGCAGGAACGAGCCCTGCTGCAAAGTATTGCATCAAAAATTGTAATTACACGCCCCTGTTAAACAGGGGCAGAAAAATTGGGCCTTAGGCACTGGTGCTGGTGCCACAACACTGCAACCCCTCACAGACACTCTAGTTGGAACGCAGGAACGAGCCCTGCTGCAAAGTATTGCATCAAAAATTGTAATTACACGCCCCTGTTAAACAGGGGCAGAAAAATTGGGCCTTAGGCACTGGTGGTGGCGCCCAGAACCAAAAATGTTCTTACAAGCTATCAGCGTGATGATTTAGGAGGAAGAGGATAATTACTCAGGGATAGTCACTCAGCATCAGCATAGGCAGTCTTTGAAGGGATCTGAGATTTCAAAAAAAATTATTCGGTTACATCAGCATCAGGTGCTTGGTAGCTGGTGGTGATCCAAGACTGATTCATTTTTATGAAGGTCAGTCGATCGACCGAGTCGGTGTACAGACGCACCCTGTGATCGGTTACCACGCCTCCAGCAGCACTGAATGTGCGTTCCCAAAGAACGCTGGATGCAGGACAGGCCAGTAGCTCAATTGCATACTGTGCAAGCTCTGGCCAGTGATCCATCCTCAAGACCCAGTAATCCAGAGGATTTTCGGTGGGAAAGGCCCCTAGGTATTCCTGCACCATGTAAAACAGACGCTGGCGATGGTTGCTGGAACCGATCATACCTTGGGGCTGCGGACCAAAAAATTGTCTGAACGCATCGGTCAGACGGCCACCTTCTCCACCGCTCCTTCTTTGACTGACCGAAGCCTCAGCAACACGTTGTCCAGAAACAGGAGTTTGTAACCTCCCAGTCTCTGGGAACGCGTTGCACAGACCTTTCTGCAAGGCCTCCCGAAGATGTTTCATCCTCTGCTCCCTCTGCAATGGCAAGATAAGGTCCGCAACCTTACCTTTGTAACGTGGATCAAGGAGGGTTGCCAGCCAGTATTGGTCCTTCTCCTTGATACCACGAATACAAGGATCCTTACGCAGGCTTTGCAGGATCAGGGAGGCCATGCAGCGTAGGTTTGCTGAGGCATTCGGTCCGGAGTCCTCTGGGTCACTAAGGACGACATGGTCCGCAGCCACCTCCTCCCAGCCACGTACAAGTCCATGTGTTTCTTGGGACTGATCCCTTAAAGACTGCTGCTGATGCTGAGTGCCAGGCTCCACCTCCATACTGACACAATCTTCCTCCTCCTCCTCCTCCTCCTCCTCCTCCTCCTCCTCTTCCTGTGTGATCGGCGGGCAGCAGGAACACTGTCTGGATAAAGGGGGCCTTGAGAGCTAAGGAAGTCCTCCTCTTCCTGCCTCTGTTCTGCCTCAAGTGCCCTGTCCATTATTCCACGCAGCGTGTGCTCCAACAGGTGGACAAGGGGGACAGTGTCACTGATGCATGCACTGTCACTGCTCACCATCCTCGTGGCCTCCTCAAATGGTGACAGGACAGTGCATGCATCCCTGATCATGGCCCACTGGCGTGGGGAAAAAAAACCAAGCTCCCCTGACCCTGTCCTGGTGCCATAGTCGCACAGGTACTCATTGATGGCCCTCTGCTGCGTGTGCAGCCGCTGCAGCATGGCCAACGTTGAATTCCACCTGGTGGGCATGTCACAGATTAGGCGGTTCTTGGGCAGGTTAAACTACTTTTGGAGGTCCGTCAGCTGAGCACTGGCATTATATGACTGGCGGAAATGCACACAAACTTTCCTGGCCTGCCTCAGGACATCCTGTAAGCCCGGGTACCTGCCCAAGAACCGCTGCACGACCAAGTTAAGGACTTGAGCCAAACAGGGCACATGGGTCATTTGTCCCTGTCGGAGGGAAGAGAGGAGGTTGGTGCCATTGTCGCAAACCACCATTCCTGCCTTAAGTTGGCGTGGCGTCAACCACCTCTGAACCTGCCCCTGCAGAGCTGACAGAACCTCTGCCCCAGTGTGGCTCCTGTCCCCCAAGCACACCAGCTCAAGCACCGCATGGCATCTTTTGGCCTGCGTACTTGCGTAGTCCCTTGAACGGCTACGGAGCACCGCTGGTTCCGAGGACAAAGCACAGGAAGAGGCCATGGAGTAAGAAGAAGAGGAGGGGGTGGAGGAGAGAGGTGTGTCACAATCATTCGCATTTTGGAGGCGTGGTGGCGGAACAACCTCCAACACTACTGCACCTTGTCCTGCATCCTTCCCAGCTGCCAGCAGAGTCACCCAATGCGCCGTGAAACTTAGGTAACGTCCCTGTCCATGCCTGCTGGACCATGAGTCAGCGGTAATATGCACCTTACCGCTGACCGCCCTGTCCAGCGAGGCATGGACATTGCCTTCCACATGCTGGTAGAGAGCCGGAATCGCCTTCCGTGAGAAAAAGTGGCGTTTGGGTACCTGCCACTGAGAAACCGCACATTCCACAAACTCACGGAAGGGGGCAGAGTCTACCAACTGAAAAGGCAGCAGTTGAAGTGCTAGCAATTTTGCCAAGCTAGCATTCAACCGCTGGGCATGTGGATGGCTGGGAGCAAACTTCTTTCGGCGGTGCAGCAGCTGGGGCAGGGAAATTTGCCTGGTACAATCTGACGTCGGTGTACCGAAAGCAGATTGCCCACAAGTACTTGGCTATGACACACCTAATTCTACACCTTCATTCCTTTCAGTGCAGGTCTCAGAGAGGACTGAAGGTCTAGTGGGGTTGGAAATCTCAGCTGATGAGGAGCAAGGAGAGGTCCTCTTTGTTCTTTGGTGTGGGTCTTTTAGATACACTTGCCAACGAACTGCATGGCAGGTCAACATATGTCTGGTCAAGCATGTGGTACCCAAGCGGGAGATGTTTTGGCCACGCGAGATACGCTTGAGACATATGTTGCAAATAGCAGCGGTGCGATCTGATGCACTCGTCTCAAAAAAGGCCCACACCAAAGAACTTTTTGAATAATGCGCAGAGACTGCAGCGCCCTGCACGTGTGGAGCTTTGGGGTGTGATGCAGTCAATGTGCTGCCCTTAGGCTGGCCCCTGGAGGGCATCCTGCCTCGTTGGTGATGTGCTGCCTCCTCCTCCTCTCTCCTATCAGGCACCCACGTTGAGTCGGTGACCTCATCATCCCCTCCCTCCTCATCACTGGAGCAAACCTGGCAGTATATTGCAGCAGGGGGAGCATGACTGCCAGATTGCTGTCCTTCTTGGGCACCCCCTCTGTCCGTGCTCATGTTACTGCCTTCATCGAGCTCAGAATCATCATCAGAGCCTTCCAAACGCTGGGCATCCTCCTGGAGCATGTACCCAACACTGTGGTCAAACAGTTCGAGGGACTCCTCAGGAGGACATGGTGGGGCTAGGGAAGGAGTCACTGATGACATTGAGCCAAACTTGAGCTGCTTTGCCAGACAAAGTACCCTGGGCATGGCTGAGAGAGGATGAGGAGGATGAGGACGGCTTGGTCATCCACTCGACCAAGTCTTCCGCATGTTGCAGCTCAACACGGCCAGCTGCCGAATAAAAGGCCAAGCGTGTCCCACGGCCACGTGCTGATGAGGATGCACCGTCTGCACGACCAGCACTAGACACAGAGCCTGCTTGCCCTCTCTTATTGGCTTGTGACTGTCTGCCTTCCAGACATACTAATGGCCTGTAGCTGCACTAAGCTGGGATATATATATATATATATATATATATATATATATATATATATATGTACTGATACTGCAGCTAGCAAAATCAACTGCCTGCCGGTAGTATGAGAACACCACCAACCTTCTACAGGTAGCTTTAGCTGAACACTGTGCAGAGCTCGCAAAAAAATAACTTGTAGGTTTAGCTGAACACTGTGAGGTGGACGCACCACACTAACTTGTAGTTTTAGCTGAACACTGTGAGCAGGACGCACAGCACTAACTTGTAGTTTTAGCTGAACACTGTGAGCAGGACGCACTGCACTAACTTGTAGCTTTAGATGAACACTGTGCAGAGGTCTCACTACACCAACTTGTAGTTTTAGCTGAACACTGTGAGCAGGACGCACAGCACTAACTTGTATTTTTAGCTGAACACTGTGAGCAGGACGCACAGCACTAACTTGTAGTTTTAGCTGAACACTGTGAGCAGAACGCACTGCACTAACTTGTAGCTTTAGATGAACACTGTGCAGAGGTCTCACTACACCAACTTGTAGGTTTAGCTGAACACTGTGAGCAGGACGCACAGCACTAACTTGTAGTTTTAGCTGAACACTGTGAGCAGGACGCACAGCACTAACTTATAGTTTTAGCTAAACACTGTGAGCAGGACGCACTGCACTAACTTGTAGCTTGAGATGAACACTGTGCAGAGGTCTCACTACACCAACTTGTAGTTTCAGCTGAACACTGTGAGCAGGATGCACAGCACTAACTTGTAGTTTTAGCTGAACACTGTGAGCAGGACGCACTGCACTAACCTTTAGCTTTAGATGAACACTGTGCAGAGGTCTCACTACACCAACTTGTAGCTTTAGCTGAACACTGTGAGCAGGACGCACAACACTAACTTGTATTTTTAGCTGAACACTGTGAGCAGGACGCACAGCACTAACTTGTAGTTTTAGCTGAACACTGTGAGCAGGACGCACTGCACTAACTTGTAGCTTTAGATGAACACTGTGCAGAGGTCTCACTACACCAACTTGTAGGTTTAGCTGAATACTGTGAGCAGGACGCACAGCACTAACTTGTAGTTTTAGCTGAACACTGTGAGCAGGACGCACAGCATTAACTTATAGTTTTAGCCAAACACTGTGAGCAGGACGCACTGCACTAACTTGTAGCTTGAGATGAACACTGTGCAGAGGTCTCACTACACCAACTTGTAGTTTTAGCTGAACACTGTGAACAGGACGCACTGCACTAACTGTAAATAGTCTAGCTGCCTGACTGTGGTACTAATAGGATCAAAAGAACACCAGTAATTTTCTTCAGGTATCTGTATATACTGTAACAAGACAAGCCTGCCTGTCAGTAGGAAGATAACAGGAACGGATCTAGCTGAACACTGTGAGAAGGACGCACTGCACTAACTGTAAATAGTCTAGCTGCCTGACTGTGGTACTAATAGGATCAAAAGAACACCAGCAATTTTCTTCAGGTAGCTGTAAATAACGTAACAAGACAAGCCTGCCTGTCAGTAAGAAGATAACAGGAACGGATCTGGCTGAACACTGTGAGCAGGATGCACTGCACTAACTGTAAATAGTCTAGCTGCCTGACTGTGGTACTAATAGGATCAAAAGAACACCAGCAATTTTCTTCAGGTAGCTGTAAATACTGTAACAAGACAAGCCTGCCTGTCAGTAGGAAGATAACAGGAACGGATCTAGCTAAACTGAATACAGTGTATATATATATATGCAACACCTGGGATGCATATATATACACAATACACTGTAAGTGCAGCTAACTGACTGACTGTTCTGCCTAATCTATCTAACTCAAATCAAATGTCACTGTCTGTCTCTCTCTCTCTCTCTCTCAATGAACGCCAGAACACACACTACACAGGGCCGCCGTGCAGGTGGCCTTATATAGTGTGGGGCGTGTACTAAATCCCCTGAGCCATAATTGGCCAAAGCCTCCTTGGCTTTGGCCAATTACGGCTCTCTGTTCAGACGGCGCTGTGATTGGCCAAGCATGCGGGTCATAGTGCATGCTTGGCCAATCATCAGCCAGCAATGCACTGCGATGCCGCAGTGAATTATGGGCTGTGACGCGCCACACGAATTTGGCGCGAACGGCCCATATCGTTCGCAATTCGGCGAACGGGCGAACAGACGATGTTCAAATCGAACATGGGTTTGACTCAAACACGAAGCTCATTCCTACTCCTAACAGAGTAAGCTGAAAGTCCAGGTCCCTTCTTTGGAGGGAAAAAATGCTTATCCAGATGATCCCATTCAGCATAAATAAGCGCTGTAAAAGGTTTTTTTTTTTTTTAAAACCAAAGAGTTTCATAGTTCTCTATCATGGAGGAAAAATTCACAAAGGTTGGAAAGTACCAGCAGTAGACGCTGCGATTTCCAGCATCAATAAAGATGCAAAATTGCTTAAGCATCTAACAGATAAGGAGTTGGAATTTTTTTGTTAAAATCCTCCTACCAATGGCACTATGTTTTGCCATAGATGCCATAAAAGACCCTATCCACCAGGCATCTCGCCTTGCGCTTGTGCTAAAACACATGCTTAGGACCCTGTGGTTAAAAGGGTTGGTCAGCCGAAGCATCTTGCAAAAAAGGGTGTCTGACTAGTTTCCCCTTTCATTGGTGAAATACATCCAAATGATTTCTAGCAGTAAAGCTCTTTTGTCCAGTAAAAGGTATAAATGTCCTTTTATTTAAAGTGAAGCCACAACAGTTTACAGGTTAAGTACTCTGACGGCCAGCGCAGCCATGGGAGACTTCCTGACAGACATGGGTTCAGATCCACATGTCGGCGTTCACTAGTGAAGGAGCCACTCCTCACAGGTTAACTACTCTGATGCGTAGCCATGGGAGGCTTCCTGAAAGATGTGGGACCTCGTCCTCACGTTGGCTCCTTGTGACCTTGGACAAGTCACTTAAACAGATTCCTTCCCCTACGCAGGGGCAGCTGCCTCTAGGCAGCGGTGGCGGCCTCCACCGTCAGACTCTAGGGCATGATTTCCAAGAAATACTGTTCAGATATGTGCGACTTCAAGGTAGTCCCTAAACTACTTTGGTACCACTTTGATGCGACTTGAGGTCCATAAACCTCTAGAATACACAGGCATTGTTTCCTGTCGCATTAAAATCACGCCCCAACGTATTCTCGGCGGCAAAGGATCACAGTAAAATCACGCAACTTTGGGGTTGCAATAGTGGAAACTGAGCCTAAGAGGAGAAAATATTCAGATTAAAGATGCATTTTTCCTCCGCCCTGCAGGGCCTAGAAGGAAAATTAGCGATTTTAATCGCATCCGCTATACAAGGATGAGAAGCGTGTTAGATCCCCCTCCCCCACCTGAGATCCCTTATCAAGGGAACAGTGGGTAGAGGATGAAGGATTACCCTCAGGTAATCGGGAAGAAAGGCAAACTGAGTACTCCTCTGCAGAGGAGACAACTAGAGTTGAACTTTTTTTCAGCCTCGCAATCTGAGAAATTGCTGGTACAAACCTCTTACAGAGATGATTTGTGCCTCTTTCAAGCTACCTCTAGTAGAGTCAGCTGATAGTTCTGTTTTTTCTTAAATAAAAAAGTGGTCAGTTGCGCTTATATTTCTGTTTTTTCTTAGGTTCCTTGGAACCTTCACTGCCTTTTTCATGCGTTTCCTGTACATGTACAGAGCCACGCAGAAATTCAACAGATCCATTCTAGATCTAAAAGAATCTAAATCAGTTGCTGAAGATCCGCTCCTTTTTATGGAGTCGATCAAGTCAGTAGTTTCTATCCTGCAAGGAGGAAAACTTCTGGCGCCTATCGGGGAGGAAAACTTCTGGCACCTATCGGCATCAGGGATGCATATCTGCATGTCCATATATTTCCCGCTCACCAAAGGTTTCTGCGGTTCGAAGTAGAACAGCAGCATTTCAGTTTATAGCCTTGCTCTTCGGGCTAGCTACAGCACCTCGAGTGTTCACGAAGGTGCTAGCCCCACCTGTAACCAGGTCAAGGGCATAGGGCTTAAACAGTCTTGGCATACCTAGATGATCTATTGCTAATAGACCAATCGCTGTTCGGAGTGAGGTGTACGCATTACAACCAGTTACCTGGAAAGGTCTGAGTTGCATTCTCAACCTAGTAAAGTCTCCATTAAAATCGCTAAAAAAGGGTTGCAGTATTTGGGTCTGATCATAGATACAGCCCAGAAAAAGGGTCGTCTTGCCCAGAAAAAAAAACAAAAAAAAACCACCACTCTATAAAAGAATTGGTGCGGATGGTCAGGTCAAAAGGAGGTCCCTCCATTCACCTTTGCATGAGGTTGTTAGAAAGGATGGTGGCAGTTCCCTTTGCCCAGTTCCATTTGAGACTGTTGCAAAACAGTATTCTATTTTCTTGGTACAAAACAATCCAAGCTTTGGACTTGCCAATGCCGCTGTCCCCAAGGGTGTCCCAAAAAGCCTCAATTGGTGGTTACTAAAGAATGTCCTAAGGGGCTGTTTGTCAAGGATGGGGGACTCCGGATGTAGATCTTCTAGCATCCAGTGCAACATAGAGTTAGTCAACTTTGTGTCCACAACAAAGGATCCATTTGCATGCAGAACAGATGCGTTGATGATACTGTGGGATCAGCTTTTACTGATTTATGCATTTCCCCCTATTCAGTTGCTGCCTTGACTCCTTTGCAGGATGAAGCTGGAAAGAAAACCGGTAATTCTGGCAGCACCAGCATGGCCCAGAAGGTCATGGTATGCAGAGGTCGTAAAGATGGCAGTGGAGGATCTGTGGTCCCTTCCACTAAGGCCAGACCTGCTCTCACAGGGGCCAATATTCCATCCTACTTTACGAATGCTAAATTTAACGGCCTGGCTATTGAGAACCACATTCTGAAAAGACGTGGGCTTTCCAGAGCAGTTATTTCTACCTTAAATAATGCTAGGAAGCCAGCTTCTAGAGCTAAATATTATAGAGTCTGGAAAGCTTATGTTTCCTGGTGTGAATCCAAGGTTTGGCACCCTCGGAGATATATTAGAGGCAGAATTCTTGCCTTTCTACAAGTAGGCATAGAGATGAAGTTGGCCCTAAGTACTATTAAGGGCCAAGTCTCAGTCTTATGAATTTTATTTCAAAGACCACTTGCTACGCATTCTTTAGTCCGGGGTTTCATGCAAGGAGTGATGCGGATTAATCCGCCAGTTAAATTACCCTTAAGCCCTTGGGACTTGAATTTAGTTTTGTCAGTGTTACAAAAACCGCCATTCGAACCATTACAGCATGTTCCCTTAGTCCTTCTGACTAGGAAGCTGATATTTTTGGTTGCTATATCCTCAGCAAGGAGGGTTTCAGAATTGGCTGCTCTTTCTTGTAAAGAGCCATATTTGATTATTCATGAGGACAGAGTGGTGTTACGCCCTCGTCCAGGCTTTTGCCAAAAGTGGTTTCAGGCTTTCATCTGAATGAAGATATTGTCCTGCCATCGTTTTTTCCAAAACCATGTTCCAAGGAAGAAAAGTCACTACATTGTCTTGATGTGGTGAGAATAGTGAAGATCTATTTAAAGAAAACTGCTCAGATTCGTAAGACTGACGTCTTATTTATTCTGCCAGAGGGTCCTAAAAAAGGACAGGCAGCGTCAAAATCCACTGTGGCTAAGTGGATTCGGCAAATTATAATTCGAACTTATGATTTAAAGGGAAAGATTCCCCCTTTTCAAGTTAAGGCGCACTCTACCAGAGCGGTTGGTGCTTCTTGGGCAGTGCGTCACCAGGCCTCCATGTCTCAGATCTGCAAGGCCGCGACTTGGTCTTCAGTGCATACATTTACAAAATTTTATCAAGTAGATGTAAAATGGAATGAGGATATCACCTTCGGGCACGGTGTGCTGCAAGCAGCAGTATAATTCCTCAAGGTCTGGGGGTGCCCTACGGGTTGTGTCTCCCTCCCCTCAAGTAGCATTGCTATGGGGCAACCCACCAAGTAATTACTTGAGGCTCTGTGTCCTATGATGTACGATAAAGAAAATAGGATTTTTAAAACAGCTTACCTGCAAAATCCTTTTCTTGGAGTACATCATAGGACACAGAGCTCCCGCCCCTCTGTTTTATGGGGTGAGAGTATATTGCTTATATTGCTTGGCTACAAAAACTGAGGACTCCTGGAAGAAGGAGGGGTTATATAGGGGAGTTAACTTCCTGTATTGGTTATACCAGTGTCAACACCTGAAGGTAGGCCCATAACCCAACAAGTAATTACTTGAGGCTCTGTGTCCTATGATGTACTCCAAGAAAAGGATTTTGCATGAGGCTGTTGGGCAAGATAGTGTCATCTTTCAGCGCAGTTCCCTATGCGCAGTTTCACTCCAGGATGTTCCAGAGAACTATCCTGGAAGCTTGGGACAAGTCGGTTCAAACCTTGGATCATCCCATATCTCTGTCCCTACAGGTAAAAAGGGACCTCTCTTGGTGGTCAAAGACCAGCAACTTGAAGGGCGGAAAACCCTTTCCACCTGTAACCTGGAAGGTAGTAACTACGGACGCCAGTCGTCTAGGCTGGGGAGCGGTCCTGGAAGAGGCTTCCATCCAGGGATTATGGTCCCAGGTAGAAAAGACCTTGCCCATCAATCTGCTGGAAATTCCGGCTTGGCTCTCCTATTTGGATGTCCAGACTGTGGGGTTTTCCTGTCCGAATCCAGTCCGACAACTCCACGGTGGTGGCATACATCAACCACCAAGGGGGCACCCGGAGCCGGGCAGCCCAAAGAGAAGTAAATCAAACTTTAACTTGGGCGGAGACATGTGCCTTTTCTGTCAGCAGTCTTTATTCCAGGGGTGGACAATTGGCGGGCAGACTACCTAAGTCGTCAGAAACTGTTACCGGGGGAGTGGTCTCTTCACCCTGAGGTTTTCCTTCAAATCTGCCAGCACTAGGGGATGCCAGATGTGGATCTTCTGGCATCCAGATTCAATGGCAAGGTGGACAGGTTTGTAACGAGGACCAGGGATCCGCTCGCCATCGGAACGGATGCATTGGTGATTCCCTGGGATCAGTATTCCCTGATTTATGCTCTTCCTCTGATCCAGATGCTGCCGCACCTGTTACGCAGGATACAGGAGGAGCAGAAAACAATGATTCTGGTGGCCCCGGGTGGCCCAGGAGGTCCTGGTACTCAGAGATTGTGAGGATGGCGGTGGAGGACCCGTTGTGCCTCCCATACCGTCCAGACCTGTTGTCTCAAGATCCCATATACCATCCTTCTTTACAGTCGCTGAATTTGATGGCATGGCTATTGAGACCAGGGTGCTGAAAGAACGTGGTATCAGAGGTTCAGTCTTATCTACTCTAATAAATGCTAGAAAGCCAGTTTCTAGAAGTATTTACCATAGGGTCTGGAAATCGGACATTTCCTGGTGTGAGAGGAGAAGATGGCATCCTCGCAAGTATACGACAGGAATTGATTTAAACTTATCTTTAGGAACCATTAAAGGACAAATTTTGGCCTTATCAGTTTTTTTCCAGAGGCCAATTGCATCTCATTCTTTAGTGCGAACCTTCGTCAAGGGGGTACTGCACTTAAAGCGGGGTTCCACCCAAATTTTGAACAATATCTGTATGTATTCTCTTCCTTGCCTAGATGCTGACATGCCATTTAAAAAAATTTAAATCGCCGTAATTACCTTTTATTTTTCTATTCTTCTTTGCACTTCCTGGTTCTCCTCCCGTGGGAGTAGGTGTGTTTCTAGCCTCTCCCAGACTCCTGGGAGCTAGTCTCAGGCTTCCCAGGATGCCACTGAGCATGTGCGGGAACGAGCGGTGAATGCTGGGAGCACAGCATTCACCACATCCAGGAAATAAATGCTTGTGGGCTTCAAATGCCCACAATGAAGATGGAAACCGCCTGCAGTGAATAATATAAGTGATTCTTTCCGACGAAATCTGACACAGGCGGACATATTACACACAATATGTGAGTATGTAATGCTGAGAAGAAAAGTTTGTGAATGAACTCAAAAAAAAAAAAACAATAGATAGGTGGACCCCCGCTTTAAGACCGCTGGTTAAGCCACCCTTATGCCCCTGGGACTTGAACTTGGTACTATCAGCTCTACAGGTTCAACCCTTTGAACCGATTAGGCATATTCCTTTAATTCTATTGACTAGGAAATTGTTTTTTTTGGTGGCCATAACTTCGGCTAGAAGGGTGTCTGAATTGGCCGCCCTTTCGTGTAAAAGACCTTTTCTATTATTACATCAGGACAAGGTGGTGATGCGCTCCCGTCCAGATTTTTTACCTAACGTGGTTTCCAATTTTCATTTGAATTAGGATATCAATTTATGCAAAAATAGAAGTGTATCATAACACGGAGTGGCACCGTGGATACACACAAATAATAGACCTGTGCCACGTCCTATCAAGTTTTCAAGAAACAAACAAGAGGGACTTTTGGACTTTCTAGGCACAACTGCAACAAACTGGTTATATGTTTGTTTATATTCTAGGACAAAGTATTGGTAGACCACCTTTGATGATACTGTGCCAAACCTGTTTTCTATGACTGCCTGAGCCCTACTGCGGAACCCAGGTGCACATAGAACATAGAATAACATCTCTAAAACCAACACTGGTGAGTGTTCTATACCATGGCGGGGGCCATGTCACCAGAAACCTATATATACACATCCTTATTTTCTTATTTTAAATCAATTGTTTTCCTTTTAGGAATAGGCCTATGCAATAAGCTAGTACCAGTTCACATCCACCCCGACGTGCATAGGTATATTAAATTGCCGGTTTTACGGTTCTTCTGGGCTTGCGGACTATTACCTCTTTCATGATTTTATATATGTTCTACAATGTAAGTATTTCCTTTAGATAGATATTATTCCTTCCTTTTCTTTCTCCCTATATCTTTCTTCTTTTCCTTCCTCCCCCTCTTTTCCCGCCCCCTCTCTTCCCTCCCCCCTTCCCTCCTTTTCTTTCCTTCTTTTCCCCTCTCCCCCCCTCCTTTCCCTTTCCTTTCCCTCTCTCCCCCCCCTTTTCCCTTTCTTGACTTTCCTTTTTATCTCCCATTCCCTTTTTCCTCTTCTTGTTTCCTCTCTCTTCTTTCTATGGTTTCTTCCCCTTTTCCTGTCCCTCCCCCCCCTCCCTTTCCCTTCCCTCCCCGACTCTTCCCGTCATCCCCCTTTTTTCTTCTTTTCAGTTCTTCTCTTCTCTTTTTCCTTTTTCTTTTTTCTGTTCTTTCTTCTTTTTTCCCTCCCTTTCCTTTCCTTTCCCCTTCTTTTTCCCCCCTGTTCCAGGTATTGGGAATACAAAATCTTTATCTACTCCATGAACCTCCTTCATTGCGACACACCTTTGAAGTATCATATTAGATTATGTTGTGTAAGCCCCCATAGCAGCCTTTCATCACCTCTGTGGCTCACGCACTCATCACCGCTCTGTCTGAACCAGTATACATCTTTTTTTAAATACAATATATGTGGCGTCATTATAAATGTCTGTTCTTGATGGATATACTGTATATATTAATTATATATTGCTATGTTATGTACTTTGATAGCCACAACATATGCTGTGTCGCTCTTGAAGAAGCGTGATGACACGCGAAATATGTCGAGCATCAAAGATTTACGTGACATGAATTGACTATGGAATTGCTATCGAGCCATCTCTTCGGACTGATCTTTATGTGGAGTGCTTACCCAGACGTCCGAATAACTGTATACTTTAGATGGTTTTGTATAGCGAGCACTTTAATATATACACATGTTGTGGTTTTTAAGCAATGTTCTTTTTGCTATGTATTTTTCTAAGTAAATAAAATGTTATTTTATATAACCAGTTTGTTGTAGTTGTGCCTAGAAAGTCCAAAAGTCCCTCTTGTTTGTTTCTCTCCTCCAGGATATCAATTTACCTTCCTTTTTTCCCAATCCTAAGTCTAAGGAGGAAAAGTCGTTTCACTCACTGGATGTGATGAGAGCAGTCAAGGTTTACTTAAGCAAGTCAGCTCCTTTTCGGAAGACTGACTCCCTTTTTGTCCTACCAGAGGGTTCCAAGAGGGGACAGGCAGCAACTAGTTCAACTATCTCTAGGTGTATTCGCCAACTCATTACCCAGGCTTATGAGCTGAAACGCAGGGTTCCACCTCGATATTTCAAAGCTCACTCTACTAGAGGAGTTAGTACATCATTGCTTGCTACAAAACTAAAGGTACTTCCTGTATGGGAGGGGTTATATGGGAGGAACCTTCTTACTATTGGTTGCCAGTGTCCAATCACCTAAAGGTAGTAGTCATTATTATGGTGCTCTGTGTCCCGTTATGTACTACAAGAAAAGGATTTTACAGGTAAGCTGTTTTAAAAATCAATTTTTCCGACAACAAAATCCGTTCGCGTAAATTCCGATCGCGTGTACACAATTCCGATGCACTAAGTGGCACGCATGCTCAGAATATATTACGAGACGGAAGTGCTCGGTCTGGTAAAACTAGCGTTCGTAATGGAGATAGCACAATCGTCACGCTGCAAATTTTGAAATCTTTTAATACAGTGCATTCTCTTCTTCTTTAGAATGCTAGAAGAATGAAGTTGTTTTGCTGCCAATATTCACACAGTTCTGACAAACTGATTTCTTTATAATTTCTCGTGATCTCATGAATATCAATACATATGAATATGGGGATAAAGGCCTCATTGTTGAATAGATCCATTTTCTCTGCAAGACACAACACAAGACAAACCCTAATGTCAGGTGAAACTAATCTTGACCCAATATAGGCCTCAATCTATAAGCAGTATAGGCCACTGATGCACCAACTTAAAATTGTACCTTTGTTATAACGATCGTCGCTTCCATTACTTCGTCCCCCGCTCACAGATCGTGTTCCACGTGTTCTGCTTTATATACACTGCGCATGCCTGAAACTCAGGCTGCCCCTGACGTTCTTTCTAGTCTATTCCCTGCCCCTTGTCTTTCCACGCAGTGGGAGAGAACATGGCGGAGAAACAACATGTGCATGTAGAGGAGAGCAGCAACGACGAAAGGCCAGAGCCCTGAACCTCACGATCCCGGAGGAGATTGAAGGCCTCAAATATGTCCTTTATAGAGGAGAATAGACTCGGGACATCTGAGGACACCAGGGACCCCCCACCTCCGAAAGAAGGGGAAGTCACCAAAACACAAGCAGAGGATGAGAAGGGAGAGGTTTTGGAAGTGGGCGAAATTGTCACCACAACAGGTGGGTGTGAGACCACAGCTTCAGGTAAGATATCTGTTCCTGCATATTTATAATACATGGTGTGTTTTGTTTTTTTTAGGTGATGTGGATGTTGTGGAAGAAGAATCTCATTTCACCAGTGAAAGTGCCCAGATCCTCATCGGGGAGAGAATGGTGTCCAATCGCGATTTAGAAAATCTAAAGCAAAATATCAATGATGTTCAAAAAAAAAATGAAGAACATCACTGATGTTTTATGGAGAATCTAAAACACACAAAAATGTAACCCTCTGTTTTCGTGTATTTTGGATTTTAAGAAAAAGTTTTTTAAAAGCCAAATTTTGAAGATGCACACAGTGTGTCAACATGTGCTATCTGCCATCAGGGGATATCAAGTTACGCGTTTTGTGGGTGCAACCCTTTCCTCGCTACTAAAGTAGCTGAGAGGAAGGGGTCGCACCCCCAAAACACGTCCATTGATCCCCCATGATGGGAGCTAGCACATGTTGACCTTAGGCATGGGATCAGGAGGGAAATCCACATTTTGAATCCCAATTTATGTGCATCTTCAAAATTTGGCCTTTAAAGGGGTGACATCAGCCCAGCCCATGAAGGCAATATCAACACATTTTGGACATACTAATGTCTGATATTGCCTTCACTTTGTCAAAGTAGAAGTTCCTGAGTTCTGTATGTTATATTTTGAAACATGCCTGTTTAACCAAAAAAGGCTATTTCTAATTAATGTGACAAAAAATAATGTTATACACCAAAGATGTTGGTTTGTTCAAAAACACTTTTCTAAACGCACATGTGAATGTGCTTTGAGCAAAAAGTTTTCTACTCAACAATGTGTGGCTTCTTATTTCACTGATCAAAAGCAGCTTTTGGAGCAAAAGTTGGTGTTTACAGTGCCAATGGGGGTTATTTACTAAAGGCAAATCCACTTTGCACTACAAGTGCAGTTTCAGTGCAGTTTTAAGTGCACTTGGAGTGCAAAGTGGAATTTCCTTAAGTAAATAACTCCCACAGTGCTTTCTAATTTGCCTCAATCATGCCATTTTCATGACTCCACAAAATTCATTCATGGTGCTGAAAATGATGAATATTTTTGTCAGTAATGCATTACATACATTAACAACAAAAACAAGGTTTGTGTGTAGCAGACCCACAACATAATAATAGTTCGCTGAAGAAGAGATTGTCACCTCATGTATCAAATAAATTACATTTGCACTAGGGTTGTCGCGATACTAGTATCGGTATCGACACCGATACCGAGCATTTGCCCGAATACTTGAACTCAGGCAAATGCTCCCAATGCTTCCCCCGATACCTTGAGAGTCAGCAGTGATCGGCGCGTGGGGGAGTTACAAGCTTCTCCCCCCATGGCTTTCAGCTGCTTTAGTGACATACAGCAGTGATCGGTGCTTGGAACTCCCCCACGCGACCACTGCTGACTGTCACCGCATCCTCCATGCCCCCTCTGTTCCACTGTCCCCCTCTGCTGTCCTCTCCATTCCGCTGTCCCCCTCCGTTCCTCTGTCCCTCTCCGTTCCTCTGTCCCTCTCCGTTCTGCTGTCCCCCTCCGTTCCACTGTCCCTCTCTCTTCCTCTGTCCCCCTCCGTTCCGCTGTCCCTCTCTCTTCCTCTGTCCCCCTCCGTTCTGCTGTCCCTCTCCGTTCTGCTCTCCCTCTCTCTTCCTCTGTCCCCCTCCGTTCTGCTGTCCCCCTCCTTTGTGCTGTCTCTCTCTCTCCATGTCCTCCTCCTTCCTTTGTGAATGGACAGAGTCAGCTGACTCTGTCCATTCACATAACATTGTAATCTCCTGTGATTACGATGTCTCAGTTTATGAATGGAGAGGAGCCGCTGTCTTCTCTCCATTCATTCTTAGTGCAGCTGAGGATGTAGAGAAAGGGACTGGGGAATCTCTATCCTCTGTCTCTTTCTCTGTCTCTTTCTCCCCCCCCTAAAAAAAAGAAAAAAAAGTCACGTGACATAAAAAAAAAGTATCGTAATCGGTATCGGCGAGTACTTGAAAAAAAGTATCAGTACTTGTACTCGGTCCTAAAAATGTGGTATCGGGACAACCCTAATTTGCACTATTGAAGAAAATGTCCAAAAAGAAAAGCCCATTGGAGAACCTAGGAGACAGCTAAAAGAAACCCAAACAGTAAATCAAAGGAAATCTTATTTCAGTTTAAGTTCAAAAATTGTTTATTAAACAGTTTCTGGCATATTTATTGGCCCCCCTACCCACAAAGTACTCGACATATTTCTGTCTTACTTTGCGGCGCTTTGGGGGGGCAAGCCAGGGCGGCCAGCTTCAAGCGCCGTCAGGGTTTCTTCATGAAGTCCCGCCTCAGGCCCAACTGAGGCCACATAGTTCATTGAATTTCTCTTTAAATAGTTGTGTAGAATGCAGCATGCAAGGATTGTATGGTTAGGTTTATATTCCGCCATGTTGATTGGTGTAAGGAATGGCCATTATCCCGAAAACGTTCTCCACCACTCTTCTGGCTCTGGCCAGACGGTAGTTATAAACCCTCTGGTCCGGGGTGAGGGTCCTCATGGCTTCAAAATGGTGGGCTGGTCAGAACGAACTAGCAGAAAGCACTGAAAAACAGAAAAGCCGGAGCTGAAAATCAGATACAAGCGGACAAGAACGCACTGAAGATCAAATACATAATAGAAATACAAACCCACAAGCACATACTGAAGAGCAGTAACGATCGTAAAAGCAGGAGGCTGAAAAGCATTAATTGTCTGTCACCAAACTGCTACTAACATGAGATTAGCGGAAGGAGCCCAAAGGGTGGCGCACTTGGCATTGAACTTCCTCTTTCTAGTGCCGTTGTACGTGTTGTACGTAATTGCGTTCTTGACGTTCAGAAATTCCGACAACTTTGTGTGACCGTGTGTATGCAAGACAAGTTTGAGCCAACATCCGTCGGAAAAAATCCATGGATTTTGTTGTCGGAATGTCCGATCAATGTCCGATCGTGTTTAGGGGGCATAAGGTTGATTGGATCCAGAGTGAATAACTAGCTATTATGTATACCAATGTATTAATATATTTGTGTGTGTTGTTTGAATTTACTTCTTTATCTTGTTTCCATTAGTCTTTTGACTAGGGGTGGTCTACAAATCCCCTGCTGATGTCAATCCTGGCGAAACCAGTTGGGACTAGACACTACCTTATGACCACCCATATAACAGAAACTTTTTGACCACTGTATTGATATGTGTATAAAATCTTCTTCATTTATTTGATTTTAAACTATGTAAATAAACTTTATATATTTTATACATAAGCTTTTTTCTCAATTCTTTCTCACTGTTATAATCCAACCAAAAATGAATTGTCCCTTTTTTACTAATCAGGCATGAGGTGCCAGATGTAACATTGCCACCTAGCTGCAATCTAAAACGGAAATCTGATCTTTAGTTCTTTCCATAGATTTTCTATTGGATCCAAGTCAGATGATTGGCTGGGCCATTCTAGCAGCTTTATTTTCTTTCTTTGAAAGCAATTGAGAGCTTCCTTGGCTTTGTGTTTGGGATCATTGTCTTGCTGAAATGTCCACCCTTGTTTCACCTTAATTTTCCTGGTAGATGGCAGCAGCTTTTTATTAAGAATGTCTTGGTACATTTTTCCATTCATCCTTCCTTCAACGACATTAAGTTTGCCAGTACCCTATGCTGAAAAACAGCCCCACACCATTGATGTTCCCACCTCCAAACATAGAGTGTATTGTGGTATCCAAAAAGTTCAATTATGTCTTGCGTGGTGAGCATGCATACAGGTCATGGTGGTTGAGTGCATTACTTATTGTTGTCTTTGAAACAATTGTACCTGCTAATTACATGTCTTCCTGAAGCTCTCTACAAGTGGTCCTTGGCTCTTGGACAACTCTTCTGATCATTTTTTTCACTCCTCAGTCAGATATCTTGTGGGGAGCACGTGGTCGTGGCCGGTTTATGGTGAAATTATGTTACTTCCACTTCTGGATTATGGCCCCAACAGTGCTCACTGGAACATTCAGAAGTTTAGAGATCCTTCTGTAACTAATGCCATCAGTATGTTTTGCAACAATAAGGCTGCAAAAGGTCTTGAAAGAGCTCTTTGCTTTTACCCATCATGAGATGTTTCTTGTGTGACACCTTGGTAATGAGACACCTTTTTATAGGCCATCAGTTTGCACTGACAAGGGGCAGGATTGCTTTCTAATTACTGATAGATTTCAGCTGGTGTCTTGGCCTTTTTGCACCCCCCTTTCTTCATGTGTTCAATACTTTTTCCCTGTGTCATTCCAATTTATTACACATGACATAATTTCCATATGTATTTGTTTTGGTTTATTTGTATGTATGGATCGCATGGATTGTTACAGACATGTGGTGAAAATATCATGTCAATAGCACCTTTAGAGATATATTTACCTAGTCAAATGGTGACGTGTTCAATACTTACAGTATTTTACCCACTGTATATACAGTATCTCACAAAAGTGAGTACACCCCTCACATTTTTGTAAATATTTTATTCTAACTTTTCATGTGACAACACTGAAGAAATGACACTTTGCTACAATGTAAGGTAGTGAGTGTACAGCTTGTATAACAGTGTAAATTTTCTGTCCCCTCAAAATAACTCAACACACAGCCATTAATGTCTAAATCGCTGGCATCAAAAGTGAGTACACCCCTAAGTAAAAATGTCCACATCAGCCATTTTCCCTCCCGAGTGTCATGTGACTCGTTAGTGTTAGAATTTGCTGTTATCACTCTCACTCTCTCATGCTGGTTACTGGAAGATCAACATGGCACCTCATGGCAAAGAACCCCTCTGAGGGTCTGAAAAAATGAGACATTGCAAGACCCTGACAATCACAGGCATGAATCCTAGAGGCAGAGGCATGATGGGATTTGTAGTTTCACCACAGCTGGAGGGCCGAGGTTGCCTACCTCTGGCCTAGGCTATAAGAAGACCCTGAAACTGAGCTGCAGCATGGTGGCCAAGACCATACAGCGGTTTAACAGGACAGGTCCCATTTAGAACAGGCCTCGCCATGGTCGACCAAAAAAGTTGAGTGCATGTGCTCAGTGCCATTTTCAGAGGTTGTCTTTGAGAAATAGACAAATGAGTGCTGCCAGCATTGCTGCAGAGGTTGAAGGGGTGGGGGGTCAAGAGAAAAGCAGACTAGGGACATGGATTACTGTAAACATGTCCTGTGGTCTGATGAGACCAAGATAAACGTATTTGGTTCAGATGATGTCAAGTGTGTGTGGCGGCAACCAGGTGAATGTACAAAGACAAGTGTGTCTACATTCAAGCATGGTGGTGGAAGCGTCATGGTCTGGGGCTACATAAGTGCTGCCAGCACTGGGGAGCTACAGTTCATTGAGGGAACCATGAATGCCAATATGTACTGTGACATACTGAAGCAGAGCATGATCCCCTCCCTTCGGAGACTAGGCCGCAGGGCAGTATTCCAACATAACGGCCCCAAACACACCTCCAAGACGACCACTGCCTTGCTAAAGAAGCTGAGGGTAAAGGTGATGGACTGGCCAAGCATGTCTCCAGACCTAAACCCTATTGAGCATCTGTGAGGGATCCTCAAACAGAAGGTGGAGGAACGCAAGGTCTCTAACATTCACCAGCTCCGTGATGTTGTCATGGAGGAGTGGATGAGGACTCCAGTGGCAACCTGTGAAGCTCTGGTGAACTCCATGCACAAGAGGGTTAAGGCAGTGCTGGAAAATAATGGTGGCCACACAAAATATTGACATTTTGGTCCCAATTTGGACATTTTCACTTAGGGGTGTACTCACTTTTGTTGCCAGCAGTTTAGCCATTAATGGCTGTGTGTTGAGTTATTTTGAGGGGACAGCAAATTTAAACTGTTATACAAGGTGTACACTCGCTACTTTACATTGTAGCAAAGTGTCATTTCTTCAGTGTTGTCACATGAAAAGATATAATAGAATATTTACAAAAATGGGAAGGGTGTACTCACTTTTGTGACATGCTGTATGTGTGTGTGTGTGTGTATAATTATATATATGTCTTACTGTCATTTACACATGGATGATAAACTGAATGAAACAAATGTTAATATTAGGCATAGCCTCTTGGGGGTATGCTTACTTAGGTTTTTTGAATGTGCAAGAAAATTTAAAAAAAAAAAAGTTTTTCTTAGTTTCCGCATATACAGTATATGGTTTGAAAATTGTTCAGTCCTGATGTACTGACAGCCCACAAGTGTCAGGATAGTACAAATACCCCCAAATGTCCCTTTTTGGAAAGTAGACAATCCAAGATATTTAGTAAGAGGCATGGCAAGTTTTTTTGAAGTATTCTTTGTCACAATTTTTTTTACATACTGTCACCAGTGTAGTACAGGGTCATTGTATGACTGGTATGGCCTTGATCAGAAAAAACTGACTGGTAAAATTTTTAAATAATGTATTATTCATTTTTTTAAACATTTTTTCTTTTTTAGATTTTTTAAGCAATAGTTTTAAGTAACTGTCATGAATGGCTTTCATTCATGACAGCATGCTTACTATTGTGATGCTGATTGGCTACAGCTAATCACATAGTACAGGGTGCTGTGATTGGCCCAGGTACTATGTGATAACTGTAGGCCAATCCAAGCATCACAATAGTAAGCAAGCTGACACAAATGGCTTCCAATCATGACAGTTATGCTTACATGTAATTATGTGATTGCTATGATTGGTCATCCCATGATACCCTGGCTACTCACAGTGACCGATACCAAGCACCATTATAAGCTTTGTGCGTTGGACACAGGGGTCACGTGATCACACCATGACGTGCCCCAGGGGGCGTACCAGTGCGGCGCTCAGCCTGCACCTGACGCCTGTCTGCAGTAAATGTACTGTTGGCAGGCGTCAAGTGGTTAAATCAAATGGTAAAACTCCTAACTTGTTTATATTACCTTTTGTACATTATTGCAAACATGTTCATCTCCATCACATAAACCACTAAACCATGATGAACCACTTCTGCCCTGAAAGGTTTAGCCCTTTCATGACCAGGCCATTTTTTGCGATACGGCACTGCGTTACTTTAACTGACAATTGCGTGGTCGTACGACGCTGTACCCAAATAAAAATATGTCCTTTTTTTCCCCACAAATAGAGCATTTTTTGGTGGTATTTATTACCTCTACGGTTTTTAATTTTTGTGCTATTTTTTACTTTATGCTGTAAAACATACCCATAAATTTAGGCCAATATTAATTCTGCTACATATTTATGGTGCATTCTATCAACTCATTTTTCCAGACCTGCAGGACTTTGGCTGAGCTTCGGGGGCAAAAGTCAGAGGTTGTGCTCTTTGAAAAGTGATTCCTGCCTTCCTCTGCATTGATCCACTTCAACATCGGATTGGATTTAATCAAAATCCTTGCTGTCTGCTTTGGAGCTCAGGGTACAGTCCCGAAATCTTGGGGGCAGACTATCTAAAATGATCCAAAAATTTGGACCCTGGAGCCTTAAAAACCTCACTATTGAAGTAAGGGCACTAGTACTCCACAGTAAGATCCTTCCTGTGTTGCAGGACCCCCCCCCCCCCCCCAGTCAACACCTGCAAGGCCATCACCAGTGTGATATTTTACTTCATCTGGGGCTTCAAGATGGATAGAATAAAGTGAACAGTCATGTTCAAGGAGCCCCTTAAAGATGGTGAGGGCTTGCCCACTATCACTACACAACTGAGGATGTTCTTTGCTTGAAACTGCATCAGCAGAACTTTGATCAATTGAACAATGGACACCGCCTGCCTCTTTGGTTTTACTTGGACATACTAAGTTATTCAAGGAGCAGGGGCTGAAAGAAGTTAAGCCCGACTGGTCTACAAGTTAATCAGAGCTAAGGACACTGTAAAAACTGTTCTGGGCATACCTCTAGCCGCTTGCAAGGTGGTCTGGAAAGTGACTTGACAACACGAACAAAGATCTGGAATGAATAGCGATCCAAGGGGGGTTGCCATTGAGGACATTCATGCATGCCGGAAACCTGTGCAGATACAAGCACTGCCCATTTTGTATCATTTTTTTATTATTATAATACAAGATTTTCATAGTGCTAACAGTTTGCACAGTACTTTACAACATGAGGGCAGACAGCATAGGTGTTAAGGGGGGCTATTGAGACTGGAGCCCAGAATGTGGGGCCAATAGCCCCAAGTGTCTAAGCAGTGAAGAGAAAGGGAGAGAAAAAAGGACAGATAGCAGAGGCGGCAGCCGCAGTTTACTTGTGTGATTCGGCCATTGTGGCGCCGCCCACTGCACTGACTGACAGGCGGGGGGGTTATGCCGCCCAGCCTGAGGAAAGCAGCAGGAGATCGGCGGCACAGCGACACCCCCTTCTCCCTCAACCTCCAGAGTCACGCTGAATAACCGCTGTGGTGCCTGTGACTGGGAGTGGGACAGAACAAAGAAAAAAAGGTGTCACTCTCTCTCTGTCTCTCTCATTTGACAGGCACAGTGGGTGCAATTGACGGGCACAGTGGCTGCATTTGACAGGAACAGTGGCTGCAATTGACGGGCACAGTGACTAAAATTTGACAGGACACAGTGGCTTCATTTGACGGGCACAGTGGCTGCAATTGATGGGGTATTTATTTTCGTTTTTTTCTATGGAGCCTGCAGAGCATTGCACCTAGTTGTATTTTCCCTGGGTGGGGAAATACAACCATGTTTTACATTGTATGTTCCTATACACCATGTGCCCTATAAAAGGGGATGGGCATTATAAATGTCATAAATTTTAATATAAATAAATGTCATAAATATTTATTATTTATACTCAGTGTAATGGTCAGGTAGGTCAATGTGGGTCAGGTATGTCAGTTTTTAGTGGTCAGCATTGATGGGCATTGGTATACCATGCAGCAACCAGCAAGTGAGATTACCCCCCCCCGGACTTCGGGCTGAAGCCCCTGGTCTTTTTCCCACCTAGCAACGCCCTTGGCAGACAGTACAGCTAAAATTCTATACAGGAGGAATCAGAGGGCCTGTTTGTTAGAGCTTACAATCTAAAAAGGGAGGGTCAACTCAACCCAGGTGATGACCTTGACTGGGACAAAATACTGACATTTACCTATAAGATTTCCATATATTCTAGGAGCACAAGAGCGCAAATATAAGATCCTCGCCAGGTTGTATCGTTGTCTGATACCCATCTATACCAAACACCTGCTGGAGATGTTTTAAGGCCCCAGACTTTGGAGCACTTGTCCCCTCATAACTCCTTTCTGGGACAAAAATACTTCACCTGTACTATGATTTAGTTGGGGGGAAAAAAATAATAACTTTCCCCTCATTACTATGCTATCAATGTTACCTGGATCCTATGAACAAAATAAAAAGTCTTCTTCTACACTTCTTGACTTCTGCACATACTGTTATCTCCAGGCCGCGGCAAAAACCACAACCCCTGTCCTTTATGGAATGGGCCCGTGAAATGGACTCTATGTGGAATCTGGAAAATATAATCTCATGGGAGACAGATAAAACTGACAATTATACCTCTACCTGGTTGGTCTGGAATCACTTCCGACATTCCGGTAAATTTGCTTCCTACCGTTGATCTCCTTGTCACACTATTTGCTATCTTTGTTGAATATCCAGTTTTATCTCCCCTCATAGTGCTTGGGTCATGCCCCCCTCTCTCTCCCCCCTCCTGTTTTTTTTTTTTTTCTTTCCTCCCTCCCCCTACTTTTGCTCGTTTACCCATATTTACTGGTTATTGCAACGTTGTTCAGACTTACACATTTGTCTAGTTTTGACTATACTTTTATGTAAGCACCTGAGGAGGGTTTCTTTCTTGCTCTCCTCAATGAAATCCCTCTTCAGATGAAGGTCATTCAGTGTTTCCTATGTTGCTGGTATAGGAATACCAATGAAACTTCATCCTATGCAAAAGTTAAACGATCTCACACTGCACTTTTTAGGATGCTTATGCTCCCTTGTTATCTACCTATCAAGGAATTACTGTGTAGTACTTTGACTTTCCCTATGTACTGTAGGAGATATATCAATAACAGTAGGATATATATATATATATATATATATATATATATACTGTATTTATTGGCGTATAGCACTCACTTTTTCACCATGAAAATTGGGTGCAAATAGCGTGTGCGTGTTATACGCCAATACTTCAATTTTAGCTGCCTTGGAGGGGACAGGGAGGGGGCGGAACGAGCGCTGTCAGATTACATACAGTGAGAATCTCCTGTTTACTTGGTGGCCTCTGTAATAGGAAGTCCCCTCTCCTGGGTTGCCATTGGACCACTGTTCTGTCTATCATAGGAGATTCTCACTGTATGTAATCTGTCAGCGCTCATCCTGCCCCCCTCTCTGTCCACTCTAGGCTGCAGATGGGCATCGATCAGGCTGCACTGGTGGCAATGGTGAGGATGCTGCATTGAAGGCAATGGTGAGGCTGCAGATGGGCACCAACTCTTATTTTGCTTCAGATTTCCTTATTTAAAAGTCTTTTTTCTGAAACCTCCCTCTTAAAATGAATGTGCGTGTTATACACCTGTGCGTGTTATACGCCGATAAATACGGTATATATATATATATATATATATATATACTGTATTGATTACAGATCTCAGCCAGAACCTTATGATCCTTCTGTTATCTTTTTTTTTTGTTTAAAAAATCCAATAAATAGTAAACATAAAAGGGAGGGTCAAGTGATAACTGTGGGGGATGAGCTGATGGAGAAAATAAAAGTACAGAGGGAGACAGGATTGGCTTCTCTAAAGATAAGGGTTGCAGGGATCAGTGGACAGAGTAGAATATGGTTGGACAGATTGGGGTAGGGAGTTTCAGAGAATGGGAGAGGCTCATGAGAAGTCCTGGAGGGGAGCATGGGATGAGGTGACAAGGGAGCTAGAGATCAGGCAGGGTTAGTAATATAGCTTGGGGGCAGAGTTGTTATTGGCTTTGTAAATGGTTAGTAATTTAAATATTATTTGCTGGGTGAGCGGAAGCCAATGGAGGGATTTGCAGAGAGGGGTAGCAGACAACTAATGATTAGTAGGATGGATGTGTCTGTCATCAGCATTCATGATGGACTGAATGGGGGGGGGGGGGGGTAACCTATGTACAGATAATCCAATGAGGCGGGAGTTGCAGTAGTCAAGGCTATAGATAACCAGGGAGTGAATGTGAAGCTTTATGGTGTTAAGAGGCATATTTTGGAGATGTTGAGGAAGCAAGATTTGGACCACGATTGAATGTGGGGCCAAAATGGGAGTTAAGAGTTCAGGATTACATCTTGCACCCAGGCATGCGGGAACAGACTGATAAATGTGCCCTCGATCTGGACAGAAGTCAGTGGAAGGGGCATTTGGGGGGACAAAATTTTAGCAGCTTGGTTTTGGCTAGATTGAGTTTGAGGAAATGGTGCGACATCCAGACTGATGTCGGTTAGTAAATTAGTGATGCATGGAGGAAACTGATGGATCGACCAGAGGGGTAGAGAGATAGATTTGGGTGTCATCAGCATAGAAAAAGGTATTGAAAACCATATGAGGCCATCAGCTGACCCAGGGAGGAGGTGTAGATCGAGAATAAGAAAGGTTCAAGAACAGAACCATGGGGGACACAGACAGAAAAAGGAATTGGAGAGGATGAGATAGAATTGTAAATGACAGTAAAGGTGCGGTGGGATAGGTACGAAGGGTACAGTTACAAATGAATGGAGCCATTAGCTGATTGACCTTTTTCAGTCATGCCCCTTCGACAGAAGCGAGCCAAATGGCCGGCTTCTGTCGGACCAGCTGCCATACACATGGGCCGAATGTGCGGTTCAATAGAAATCACCCAATTTTCAGCTCATGTATATGGCCCTTAAGAGTACATAATAATGACTATTGGTTTTACCTGAAAGAGAATAGTTTGTGAGTGTTAGGACAGCAGTTTCTGTGGGGTGTTGTGGGCGAACTAAAGACTGAAGGGTATCAAGAAGTTTATTCTCTGGTGGTTGTAGACCAGGTGTTCAAGGAGTTTGTAGGTAATGTGGAGCAAGGAGATGGGTCATAGGCTGTGAAGATTGGCAAGATCCGCCGAGGGCTTTTAAAGTATGGGGTGACCAGTGCATGTTTGAGAGAGTTAGGGAAGATGCCAGAGGAGAAGGAGAGCTTGAAGATGAGAGTTAGAGAGTGTAGGATAGAGTCAAAGCATGACCATAGCATTTACAAGGGAACAGGGTCCAGTGGGCAGGTGGTTAGGTGGGCATTAGAAAAAAAACATAGCAACCTTGTCTACAGTAGCACGATTAAAAGAGAAGTATGGACTTTAATAAAAAAAAATTATACCTCACCTAGGTGGATGCAGCATCAGTCCCCTGCTGGCTCTGTAGCGAGAACTGCATGATCAAACACTGGTGATCGCTGAGTTCTCCCCCTCTGCTCTGAGCAGAGAGCCATGACTGTCAGTCTCTGGCTGTATGCCCTGCCTCTCCAGTACTCACTGGAGCGCTGGGCTGTGTAGGGGCTAGGAGGGGCTGACTCAGGCTCTCAGCAGATCGCTGAAAGGCCGACCCAGGTGTGGGTCCAGGCTTCTGGGTGGATCCTGACCATATGGTCCGTTTGGCAATGTGAAGGCAGAAATTGTATTTTTGGAGGATTTATATTTGTTAAAGTCTTGATGAGACATGGTCACTAAAATATAGAGTAAAACTTTAAAAAGTGGACCTTCACTCTGTGGATGCCCTGGGAATCCATGTTCTTTCCCCACCCAGCAATACAAAATTGCATTTTGTTTGTTTACCATTTTTCTTTTTTGGTCCACCTGCCCCCTGACTGCCATTCTCACGTATGCCTTTCTATTCACAGCAGCTGGAGGAGGGCAGGCCAGATGTGGGTCACTGAGGGAGTTTGGGATACCTGAACTAGGTAAAAAAGAGGCATTGAATGTTATCAGCAGCAAAGATGGCGGCACAGAACACAGCTGCAGCAGTGATGAATTACTGTAACACTTCTATCTCATGGCAGACAGGAAGGCAAAGTCCAGAAATCACAGACATTATGACACAATCAACAAGTACAGGTTAAATTTGAAATTTTATTTACACTGAAAAAATAGCATCTAATTTACATTGAAATTATGCAATTTCTTGTATTTGAAAATAATTTACAGTTTGTGTATATGATAATGTATTTTGCACTGGAAAGTGATTAAAGTTAGGTTTCTTTTGCTGGTTTGCATGAATGAGTTCCAGGGAATTTTGTCTGGTCTGCACATATGCATATGTATACTTATATATATATATATATATATATATATATATATATATATACACACACACAAATACACACACATACATACATACATACATACTGGTATAACTCATTAGATGATAAACATATATGCACGTAACCTAAAAAAAAAAATGGGAGGGGAGCATGGCTAGGGTCGTATGGGGATTACTAAAAATGTGCAAAATCTGGTGCAGCTCTGCACAGAAAACAATCCGCTACCATGGAAGTTGATTGGCTACCATGCACAGCTGTCTCAGATTCTGAGTGCTCCAGTTTTAGTAAATCTCCCCCACCTTCATGAATGTTATAGAACATTATCAGGATCCTGCTTCCCTTACCACAATCATAAGAACTACATTTCACAAAAAAATACAGTAGATGCAGGGCTCCAGCTTTTGACTGCATTTCATATCCGGAGTGTTCTTTTTACATTTAGAAATAACATTTAGATAGTTATAGGTAGGAGGACAGTGCAAATTTATACAATCAACCAAAAGTCTGGTTTAGAGCATACAGTACATCTAGTGCCAGTAGTATCAGTAATAGAATGACTGACTTTTGATGGCCTATGGTTATCCGTCTACTTTTATTTGCTCCCCAAATCACAAAATACCCCAGAAAAAAAGGATTTGAAAAAAAGATTTGCACAGGGACCATTGCCCAATTTGCACACAGTCGTCACAATCATCCTGTGCTGTAGGGCTAATCAACATACAATCATGAATGAATATAAACATGCTAGACAAGAAATATGGGGGCTGCTATTGTTGACATCATTTTGACAATGCCATTTGTTTGCCTGTTACTCTCACCAGCTGGCTTAATGCCTTGTAAGTCACTGCCCTTAAATAAGTATGTGGATCTAGCTATTTCAGAAGAGGCCCAAAATGGCAGTCTCAATGTTTCTTTTCAGGAGAGGTTTATTTTAAAAAGTGTCACCTTATTTAAAAATAATATATAAATATATAAAGTGTTTGTTAGTTTATTGTTTGCAGTCTTTGTCACATTAACAAGATTTCCCTTTACTTTCTGTCCCACGGGTGCAACAATAAGTGAACAGAAATCTCTACAAGATGGAGGGAAATTCCATCTTAGACAGAGGTCACCATGCTAGGTGTTGCCACTGGGAGATTTTCCCTCACGTCTTGTGCTGGTGACAATGCAAACCCCTTTGATTTCTCATAATTTCTGTACCAAAGACAGTGGTCACCTGGACAAATGGGTTTAATTTCCCCAAGAGGGACCTGACAGGGATTCTAATTCTCCTCTACTCTATTCGAAACAATGATAAAACTTGACTATACAAACACTTTAAATAAAAGTTCACTAATTAAATTTGCTATTTGGGCATCAAAAAAACGCTGGACTACAAGTGACTCTCGCTCAATGGCATTGGACATCTCTGATTGACTTTTGCCATTCATGAATTCGGGCTTTTATTATTATGACTATTATTACTCAGACTACTTTGGTTTAAGTTTCATAAATGTGCTTTCTCTATCAAGATTCACAAGTAAGACATTAAGTAAATGAAATTAAGTAAATAATCTAAATTACTTTGCTTGTATGAAAATTTACAGGTGTATATTTTTTGGTCCAAGCTCTTTTTAGCAATTTTTTTTTTTTTTTTGCTGTGAGGTGCTTAATATAAGATGCCGTTGGCAAATATTACATTATTATTTTTTTTTAAACCAAAATAAATAGTCTAAAAATAAGCCACACATTACCCTGCATAATGGCACCTCTGTTCAGCATTCATATACTAACCCCTTTGTTAATCACTTGTACTAAAAATGATCACTATTTTCTAGAGTATTAAATCAGCTCCCATCATTTTAAATATCCTGCTTACATTACACAGGATGAAACCTGACAGAAGCTGGGCGAATAAATAACATGACCACCCCTGTTGGATTAATATCCATCTCAATATTTGTTTCAGGTTTAAAAATTCCCAAGTACTCTTTTTCAAACACATCATAGAGTTTATAGCCGAGTGCACACTCTGTGATATTCAAGTTGGCGAGGCTCATAGAGAAACGCTTTGGAATTCCATCTGTTCCTTTATTCAGGACAGCCACGGCATACTGTTCATCTACCAGCTCTCTCATCCAGACTTCCAGAGAACTCACCTGCAGGAGCAGAAGTACAAAGAAGTGAGTCAGTATGGGACGTTTGCTAACAGATTATTTTTGCATCTTGCAGTGTGCAATTTATGAAAAATATTGGTTGCACAGGGAGATTTAAAAAGTGTAAAAATGACCTGAAAATCTTTGGATAAGGGGAAGTAAGGTCTAATAGCGTTAAAGATTGTTTAGGTTTGGGGTGGCGTGTCGACTTCCGGTATGTGAGCAGCATTTCTTCTGAGCTACGAACCACTCTGAAATCCTTCAGTATCCTGCCATACACTTAATTTTTTCAAAGGCAACCTTATAGACAGGTCGGGGAACACCCAGGGAGCAGGAATGTGGTCAAATACGGACCAAGCGTGGCCCCGTCGCCCATGGAAAGGTTCGCTTGTTTTGTCCACGAGACCTGCCAATCTGCCAATATGGTGCCCGACACCTGGAGGAGAGGCTGTGTGCATCTGCTGCTGCTGACCAGCCCTGGGCAGAGGGTGAGGCAGACTGGATGGATGCTACGGAACCCCTGGCAATCCCGGTCCCACCCTCGGATGAAAAGGCCACAGACTCAGGCTCCCAGGTAGAACCATTGTGGTCTCAAATCATGGCGACCATTAAAAGCTGCCATGCATCTCTGTCGACCCAAATAGAAACCATTTGGGTGGACTTTGCCCTGCTAAAGGATGATGTTCATAAAATTAGGAACTGGGTTACCACAGCCGAACACTGCATTAGTGCGATGAGGAGGATTTGACCCCACTCACGGTGATGGTCCAGGAGGTGGTGGCGGACCATAAGTCCCCGGAATCCAAGCTCAGAGATATTCAAGACAGACTTCGCCGGAACAACCTACGTTTCCTGGGATTCCCAGAGGGCACGGAGGGGAAACACCCAGAGGAATTCCTAATGACCTGGATTAAACAAACCTTTAGCTGACTCCTTTTCCCACGTGTTTGCTATTGAGAGAGCGCATCGGGTGCCGCTGAGAGCCCCACCGCCAAGTCGTTTTCCCAGACTCATGTTGGGCGTTTCCTATACTTTAACTACTTGACTGATAGCGTGAGTAGAAAAAAAAAGCTGATCACCGGCTCAGATGAGAGGGACAAAGGTCCAGAAGTGGAAGAGGCGCATCTGCCTCATCTTTGCCAGCTAACAGTGCCACCTAACAGTGCCCACAAGTGCCACCTATCAATGCCCACAAGTGCCACCTATCAATGCCCACCAGTAGTGCCAATCAGTGCCACCTATCAGTACTGCCTATCAGTGTAACTGATTAGTGCCCATCACTGCCACCCATCAGTGCCACCTCATCAGCGTATATCAATGAAGGAGAAAAATTACCATTTTTAATTTTTTTATAACAAAATATAAAAAAATAAATTTTTTTTTTTTTTTTTAATTTAGTCTTTTTACATTTTTTTTAAACAAAGAATAAAAACCGCAGAGGTGATCAAATACCATCAAAAGAAAGCTCTATTTGTGGGGAAAAAATTATAAAAATTTCATTTGGGTACAGTGTTGTATGACCGCGCAATTGTCATTTAAAGTGCGTCAGTGCTGAAAGCTGAAAATTAGTCTGGATAGGAGGGGGGTTTAAGTGCCCAGTAAGCAAGTGGTTAAAGGACTAAGAAACTATTCTTCATTAAGCTCGCAATATGCCAGAATTACTCTATAATAATAATCGCATAACTATTTTCCCAGATTTTTCAGCGGCTACGCAGAAGCAAAGAGCAGCATTCTAGAGTGTGAAACAACGCCTGCGTGAGCGGAGCCTACCATACAGTATGCTATATCCAGCAAAGCTTCGAGTGATCTATAAGGGAAAAGTGCAATTCTTTACCTCTCCTAAAGATGCTAACAGATGGCTGGAATCACCGAGTAGCGCTTGACATGGGAGACAATGTGCTGCAGGAATCCTTACTGGTCCTCTGTTTGGAACTTTTAAAGTCTCCTAATGTGTCTTACCTATGGATATAGGCTCTGGCTTAACAACAATACACTGTTGTCTGGCAGCAATGAATACTTCTTCTATCAAGCGGTTCTCAGTTTGCTCAGCAGTTCACCAAGTTCTCACCCTTCCCCTCTCTATCCGGCTGGATATGGGAGGACTCCCCCCGCTAGGGTGACATTGATGTTATTGTTTGGGGAAGAGGCCTGTAGTATGTTGGGGACTGCGGGCAAGGTGGGGGGGGGGGGGGGTGTTCCTGTGTTCTGGATCGCTACTTATCAAGTTGGGGACTCAAGTTTTCCTTTTCATTTTCATTTTCCTTTTTATGCTTCTTATTCAGAGGCTAATCCACTTTCTACCTATGCAGATAACTATGTTATGCTGACAATGACTGCTATTGTATGTTACCCGACTAGTGAGATGTTATATGTACTGCTGTCTGTGCTCCAAAGGAGCCCTTTGCCATTGCCCCGCTATGGCAGGCCCCACAATTTAAACACCTTTCCTTATGACAACAACGCTAAATACTCTTAAACTTTTGTCCTGGAATGTAAGAGGCCTTAACTCCAGAATTAAAAGGGTATTAGTCTTTAACTATATTCAGAAGCGTAAACCTCATAATTTTCCTACAGGAATTGCATCTGGTAGGCTCTAAAACTATGGTTCTTCAGAGGGCATTTGTAATATATGCATTTCATTCAACTTTCTCAAATTATGCCAGAGAAGTATCCGTCTTGGTAACAAAATCCTTACTATGTACCCTGGAGGAAGTTGTAACGGACCCCTTTGGAAGATTTGTAATAGTGATCCTCATCATAGATAATACTCCCCATTTATGGAGATTTACGTACCACCACCGTTCACAATTGCATTGTGGGATACAGTGATGGCAAAGGTACTCCAGGTGGCAAAAGGCCCAATTATAGTAGCGGGGATCTAAATGCGGTACTTTCCCCAGATATGGATAGATTCCAGACGGTCTCTAAATGTGCCCCACCATTGGCCGCATGTGCGGAACAGTATGGTCTGGTGGAGGTGTGGCGCTGGAAGAACGCTGATGCGAGAGAGTATTCGTGCTTCTCCTCCTCGTATAACACCTTATCCAGACTAGATACGTGTTTTGTAACTAGGGAGGTGTTGCCAAGGGTGAATGATGTACGATATCTCCCAAGAGCCATATCAGGCCATTCCCCCCTGTTATTTTCTATGAACATGGGCCAGTCCCAAGGCTATATGCTGTGGAGACTGAGCCCATTATGGTTAAAGGAGGAGTGTTTTGAGAGGTCACCAGCCACTGATATAACAAACTTCTGGTCAGAAAACAAAGGGGAGGTTCCCCTGGGTACCACCTGGGATGCTTTTCATTACTCTCCGAGGATCCATTTCAGGGTTAATCAAAAAATTCAGGTCAGATAGGGAATGGAAGGTTAAAGAATGTGAGCAGGTCGCTACAGAAGCGGAAGTAGAATATATTATTAATTCTACCTCTACTAACCTTGGGGTCTGGAGGGATAAGGCCTGCCAACTGGTCCTAGTGTTGGTTGAAAAGACTCAAAAAAAGCCGCTATACCAGTCGCAACGTATCTTTGAGTTTGGTGATAAGAACAGTAAATTATTAGCATACTTATTGGCCCACTCACAGCAAGTATCAGCCTCTATTCCCCGAATTTATAATGACAAACATACTCTTTGCACCAAACACAGAGATATAGCTGATGCTTTTTTTGAATTTTATTCAGATCTATACACATCTAGGGTGGATTACGCAGAGGAGGAGATCAGTCAATTTCTAGCACCGATCCCTCTTTGAGAACTGCCCAGGGATGTGGCAGAGGATTTGGACCTCCCTTTTAGCACTGACGAAATTATGTCAGCAATGCTCTCTCTGAACCCAAACAAAACCTCCAGTCTAGATTAATACCCAGCTGAGTGGTACGGTACATATAAGGAGTTTCTAGCACCAAAACTATTGGAGGTATATAGTGACACACTGAAAAGGGGGGAAGCTCCCAGAATCTCTGAGGGAGGCACTGATTGTACTGATCCCCAAGCCCCACAAAGACCTCATCCCAATGAGGTCTATGGCTATAAATTTGAGGAGGCTCTTCATAGTGATACAATCCGAAGGTCCTACCCCAGATACCCGAGTTGTAGTGTCATTGGACACCCATAAGACCTTTGACTTTATCAAATGGCCCTACCTTTGGACAGTTCTTGAGCGGTTCGGCTTCGGTCCCAAATTTATAGCTTGGGTGAAATTATTATATGCTAAACCCTTAGCACGGTTGAGGGTTAATAATACTATAACAGATACCTTTGAAATAGCTAGAGGCACTCGGCAGGGGTGCCCATTGTCGCCCTTGTTGTTTGCCCTGGCTATAGAGTCATAGGCAGCACAGCTGAGGGAGGATGGGGAGGTGAAGGGCTGCTGGATAAACCTTAAGGAAGAAAAGACCTCTTTGTATGCCGATGATATGCTTGTATACCTGGCGGAGGCGGAGGGATCTTTGGCTACAGATTTGAGTAGAATCACAAGATTTGGAAGGTACTCAGGGTTTAAAGTTAATTGTGAAAAAAATCATTGATTTTCCCCATCTGTCCTGAATATTCCCCAAATCTTCCTAATGACATCCCATTAAAAATAATCTCCCGATTTCAATACCTCAGGGTTGAGGTCCAGCTACCAGCAAATACATATATTGAAAACAATCTACATCCTCTTATGGTACGTCTGAAGGATAACTTGCAGACTAACAGTCTAAGCTGCCCCTCAACCTCCTGGGTCGAATCCATATCTTTAAGATGATATACCTACCTAGGTTTCTATATTTGTTATGGCATGTCCCAAAAAAACTATTAAATGGAAATTAACACGTTACTATCCTCATTCCTCTGGGGCCCTAGACCGCCTAGAGTATTCCTAGACACACTGTTTTTACCGGTCCAAGCTGGTGGGCTGGCTCTGCCAAACTTGCCAAAACAATGCTACTACTTGGCAGCACAGCTAACGCATATCCATTGGTGGTTTTTCCCTCAGACGGATGTAGCTTCGGTGGAGACTCAAGCTGCCCTGATGCAGTTGTTTGAAGCACTCACTAATGTACTGTACAGGAATGGCCCTTACCCTTCCAAAGGGGCGGACAACCTAAAACTTTTATATAGGATCTTCCACATTTGTAATAATAGAACAGGGAATAGCCCGTTGACCTCTTTTCCTAACGCTCCTTTGTGGTACAACCCCCAGTTAAAAGAAATACATAAAATTGGGCCCGGTATGGTCTCAAATATGCTTACCAATTATTTAGGAACCAAACTTTTAGAACCTTCAGGGATATTCAAATTGAATATAAATGCCCCAACACCTATTTTTACCAGTATCTGCAATTGCGCCATGCTGTGGCAGCCCAATTTGGTCTTCAGGAGGTTCAGCTCACCCATTCTGAGCTGGAGAAATTGCTACTGGAGGAAGACCATTCTAAACTTATCTCAATATATTATTTCGCCATGCTGACCTCTTCCTCACCTAGAATGGAGAGTGTGGAGGCTTAGTGGAGAACTGATAATCCCATCCCTTACAAAGGACTCCTGGGCTGTGGTCACCGACTCAATGTTGCCGTCGGTGATTTCGGCCAGGGACAAAATTATCCAGTTTAATTATCTCCACCAAGTATATTATACACCCGCACGCCTTCATAAGATGGGCAGAGTGGAAACACCAGAGTGCCATAGATGTAGGGGATTACTTTCATATGGTATGGCATTGTCCTTCCAAACATATGTGCTCTGGCTAGATGCCTATTGGTTGACTTTGGGGAGGAGGAATTGTCCGAATCCAAAAAGACTCTGTTAAGAATACTTTTTTTCTATGCTAAAAAGGCGTTAGCTCTGAAGTGGAAGGATACAAGGGCTCCGTCCCTCCTTTATTGGGTGGACTTAGTCAACGGAGCCCTACCGAAATATAGAATTGACTTACATTTCCAGGGGGTGTCCAAAAAAGTTTAAAATATGGGCTGGATGGATTAAATCGGTGTCCGGAGACATAGAGGTGTAAAAAGAGGATAGCTGTGACCAAGAGTGGATTATGTCTTCATCAGTGAAAGGAATACTTCTACATGGTGATGGTACTGAGTTTATTAGTATGCTATCGAAAGTGGATTGCTTTATTTAAAATGTTGAGTTTGGTTAGTTTTTCTTATTTTACATGCTACATACTCAGGGGAACTCCCCTAGAGATAAAGGAGGTTGGAATTAAACACAGCTGAATATATAGAACGCTAGTAATGTATACACTGTTGCATAGGACCTAATCGTTTTGAATCTATGTTACTGTTTCTTCATCTGATGGATGTTATCCTATATAACAGGAATGTTTTGAATACTGTAATTTTTTTTTTTAAATATGAATACAGTTACCCTTTAAAAAAAATATATATATATTGTTTAGGTTTGGCTATTGTACTATGTAGCAAAAACAAGCGAATGTTCCATCTTTAGATGATCCCTGAAAACCCTTCTTTAAAGAAGCCTATCCTGCGTCTAACTAATACACTGTTTTACTTTCTCCATGACCTCATTCCCCATAGCTATTACCTTTTGAATCAATTGACCCTCCCTCTTAGATTGTAGGCTCTAACGAGCAGGGCCCTCTGATTCCTCTTGTACCAAATTGTAATGTCTGCCTTCATTTTGTTAAATGCTGCGCAAACTGTTGGCCCTATATAAATCCTGTATAATAATAATCTATGGGGAGCACACACATATACATTCACTATATGTGTGAATGTTGTGTGAAAAAGGAGTCTGGTTTGCTTAAGTTATATCCAATTGCCCTGACTATAACTATAAAATTTGACTCCATATGGTAAAATAAAATGAAACACAGTAAGCAAACCCCCAATTTGTATTCAGCCAAGGAAGCTACCATCTTTGACTCTGTTTAATCTACAACTGCCATGATGCTGCACATGTGATCAGTTATGACACCAGCCATTGGATGGTTTGACAGTTTGGTTGAAAGCACAACCAATAGGAGTGTTACATTTCCAGCACTTGCCGGAAATGAAACGGTTTTATGGAGAGTTTACTTCAGCTTTAACTTCCAAAAATATATTATTGCAAGTTTCAATCTAATGGCCTGATGTACACTTTTACCTTCCATACATACCTTTGCCACTCTCCTTCCCTGTTTTCCTAGGGAGTCCTGGTCAATGTATATCAAAAGACGGTTCTGTAAAAGCTCCTTGGCTTCTTGTGAGATGGTCCTCAAGTCATTTGACATAATAAATGGAGCTGCCAGGATTGCCCAAATGGCCAACTGTGATTTAGATTGTTCATAACTCAACCCAAAGTCTCCAGTTATGAGCTACAAAATACAAACATGTTAATTTTATTTCAAATGTATATTATTAAGTTACATAAGCTTGAAGCTAAACATCAAATCATTAAAAAAGGGGCAGACCTATAATCTTTTATTGTTGATAAGAACATATTTGCCATATTTTCTACATTTCTGCTAGATCAGGCATTCAACGTGGCTACATTGCCTTTATGCAATTATTTTATTTTTATTTTATATTATTTAAGTGTCAGTGGATTTCTTGTTGATATCTGTAGTTGTTTTGACAGTTTAACAAGTTACTTATTTATGACACATCAGTAAGTGCCAGAGTCAGATGAAGGCCAGCTGGGTCCCTAGGCATGTCAGCAGTTTTGGCACCTGCATTGGCTTATAAAATGGGCAGCACAGTGTTCAGAGTGTAGAATATGTTATTTACAGCACAGAATACATACTGGAGAAGTATAGTGAGGAATGCTCAGCACAGCACACGATGCAAGGTGGAATTTAGAATAAGTGGAGCCTGATCTAGCCTTTATGGCCCCTGACCCTAGCTGGATGCCTTCCAAAGTGCAGAAACTGCCTGTAACATTAGTGTACATGTAAGCATAGTAATTTAGATGCCTGTGTACATTTATGACATCCACCAAAATCATCCTGATGCCTTAGAAAAAGTGTAATGAGCTACAATGATGGCGGTTGTTAGGAACATTTGTGCATGTCTGATCCAATCTGATCTTGGTTTCTAGGTCCTGGAAAAGGAAAATATCCTCCAGAATTTATATTAGAAAGTACAAATAGGAAAATAAATATAGGGGCATATAGAACATTAAGAATGACATATTCCAATGTGATCACAATTAAAAGCAAGTAGCATTCAACTCACCATATCTGGATCATTCCACCTGCCTGGGCCAGCAACTGACTGTAGCACATCCTGGTTGAAGGCAAACCACTCTAGGATATTCAGCACACTGTCCCAAGAATCCTGAATATCACCATAGTTTCTCCACAAATTACAAATACTGCCAAGCAACGTGTAATTCACCTGTATGGACAGATTGTCAGGTTAAGTGAACATTTCTTTTTGAATCGAAATGCATACTTGAACTCCAGAATAATAGTTAAATAAGAAGTGTACACTAAACTAAAAAGATGACTTATATAGGTGGAGGCTAGGGTGTATTCAACATGTTTTGCTTCGGATGACTCTGCAGGAGTAAATAAAAAAAAAAAAGGAAAAAAAAGAAAGACTAATCATCTAGATTTCCTTTCTGCCTGTTTCATAAATAAAACCCTCCCTCTTTAACGGTTGTCCGTACCAATACTGACTGTTCAGTTTTCGAAGAACTTTGGCATGCCTCATTACCTGCTAGCTATTTAAAAGTCCAAGCAAAGGGTATCCTGTACCTCCTGATCAGAATGCCCTTGGCATGGCCCAAAATTAACCCAAAATTGTGTAACTTGCCTTGTTAAATTTGCCATAAAATTTTCACTACCAACCAAACACTTACCTGAGGAGGAAGACCGCCTTCATATGCAGGCCAGCTGCAGGAATATAAGATTGGCCTCCCAGTTGCATTCAGTGCATAACTCATTTTAGGGTATCCTGGAACAGAACAAAACAAATACATCCTATGTGTTAAAACATACCTAAAATATACTTATCTGAATAACTTAAAACAAGTAAAAATTCGCGCTGAACTGAAAAAAGCAAGCGGCCAGCAAAGTTCGTAGATAACAAACAAAAAGTCACATGCATAAAAATTATTGCGGCGCTGAAAAGTTCAAAAATGAAATTGAAGAGTGGGAGGAATCCAATCACCAAATATATTGTGCAGATGTAGAAAGAGTCACTCGTCACCACGTGGTAATGTAGTCTGCTTACCAGAAGGTGTTAAGGATTAGGCATAGATGATAAATTCTCAATAGCATCCAGCAAATCCAGCCTCTGAAGACATCTGTTACGATGAAACATGTCAGGCAGGCTGACATCCGTATGCTGATTGCTGCAGCCGTTTGTTCCTATCATTGATGCATGCTGTTTTAAGCTTCAACTGTAAGTTACTACAATAAAAGTTTTTTATCTATCATTACGGGCTTCACTATGGGTCCTTCATTTTCTTTTCTCGGATATATGATGACTACATGCCTGAATGCCTAATTCTGAAGTGACCATTGGGAGATGTTTATATGTGAAGGAAATCCCACGGATGTTGTGGTCTGATGAGGGGTTCCAGTGGGCTGGATTTGCTGGATGCTATTGAGAATTTATCATCTATGCCTAATCCTTAACACCTTCTGGTAAGCAGACTACATTACCACGTGGTGACGAGTGACTCTTTCTACATCTGCACAATATATTTGGTGATTGGATTCCTCCCACTCTTCAATTTCATATCTGAATCACTTCCTGCACTACACAACAGGCACCTCCAGGTATGCCGTAAATCTGGTATGTGTTATCTCTTAACAGTACAAGTCTGGTATGCTTCCCCTGTTATGGCAGTTTAGTCAGTGTCTTTTTTATGAGTTTCTCCTACAGTCTGTATTTGTTGCTTATTAAAGCAGAGTGCCACCCAAAAGTGGAACTTCCGCTCATTGTATTCCTTCCCCCCTCAGCTCCCTCCTCCTCCCTGGCTGCTGAGCCAGTAGGAGAGAAGAGTGGAGCCTCGCGCATACGCAGTAAGGTTCCTGAGGCTTCACTGCCGGGTTCCCTTACTCGCAATGTAGGCGGCTTGCACCTGACAGCTAATGGAAACATCAGCTGCAGTGTGGACATCGCTGGACTCCAGGTCAGGTAAGTGTCCAAAAGTCAGCAGCTGCAGTATGTGCAGCTGCTGGCTTTTACTTTTTGCAGCGGTGGACGGACCTCCGCTTTAAGGACTTTTTGCTCACCAGCCAGTGCTAGTGTATCTGAATAAAGCTAGCCATTAATGGATCAAAATTTGGCAGGTTCAGCAGGGACCAGCTAAACTTTATTCTGTCTATGGTCAGTTCTGTTCCAGAAAAGTCAACCCAGTGATCAATTCCTCTTGAACAGCACTGTTAGAAAATGTATGATTGATCAGTGTATTCTGGCAGCACAGTCCAGCTGTCAGAATACAATAGTGCAGCGGGGAGGATTCCTGCATCCACCTCAAATATGTGGTTGGGGAAAACCGTTTGTTGGTCACCTAAGGCTAGCCTTAGCCGTTTTGTCAGTTTTTGCATCTGGTCTAAGCCTGTCTTGTATATTCTGGTCCGATTTGGTTATCTGACCTCTTTTGGCTGTTGCTCCTGTAAAATTCTGTAGGATGCATACTGGCTTTTTATCTGTTGCACCCTGGTGAGAGCCATTTACAATCACCTGTCAATGCAGCATTGTTCTGTGCGTCTCCCTTTATCCCGTATCTGTCCTTCTGGGTGTTTATGGAAGTCGTGGACTGGAGACTTGAGAATAGTGCAAACACCTACGTACAACCAGTAGCTCCCATCCATAACAAGTTTCTTGCACATCTGGTCATATTTCCCCTTCAGTGCCCCAGATGCTCTCAAACCATTCGTGGCTCATGTATCAAAAGATTAACCTAATTTTTTGGCTTAAAAGCTTTATCCCCTCCCACCTTGATTGCCCATCACAGTGATGGTTTAATGTGGTAGCTTAGGAGGTACTGACCCAGGAGTGGGCCCATTGTACTTTTATATGTCAGGATGACCAGATGCAGATCATCCAGCAACTGAAAAGCAAATAATCGACTTGATGTGCAGGTAACCAGAGGTAACTGTTGTGTAGCACCTGAAGCAGTCTACTTAGGTATATATCTCTTCAGAATTACTTGCAATGAAATGCCTTTTGTATATTAATGTGTTACAAATAAAATTTATGATACAAAAAAGCCTACAGACCTAAAGCTTTTTCTGAAGAATTTGAGTAACAGCCATCAAATTTTAACATGTCAACTTCCCATGATGCAAACGTGTCAGCATCAATTTGGATAGTGTCAAGAGTGGTTCCTGGATAGCCACCACAAGTAAAGTTACCCATGTCAGCATAAATTCCTAACTTTAGGCCTCTGGCATGTACCTGAAAATAAAAAAAATAAAAAAAGTTAGCAATCCATTGTGAATTAACCAGTCAGTCATTCTAATGGATTGTTCACACGCTGCTTTTAAGAAAGAAATTAAAAGCTGAACTCAGGGTAAATTTAAAGACTACCCTTATAGTGGGGCTTCTCCTGCACTGCAAGGGTTAAATACTTGCTTTTACCTATGGTAGCATTAAAAGTCACTTTAATCACTTAGGGACTGGGCCTATTTTTTCAGACTCGGTGTTTATCAGGTTTTTTTTTTGCTAGAAAATTACTCAGAACCCCCAAACATTATATATTTTTTTTCTGACACCACAGAGAATAAAATGGCAGTTATTGCAATACTTGGTCACACCGTATTTGCGCAGCGGTCTTACAAGCACACTTTTTTTTGGAAAAAAATACACTTTTTCTAATTCAAAAATAAGACAACAGTAAAGTTAGCCCAATTTTTTTATATTACGAAAGATAATGTTATGCCGAGTAAATTAATACCCAACATGTCACGCTTTAAAATTAAGCCCGCTCGTGGAATGGCGACAAACGTTTACCCTTAAAAATCTCCATATGCGATATTTAAAAATGTATACAGGTTACCAGTTTTGAGTTACAGAGGAGGTCTAGGGCTAGAATTATTACTCCCGCTCCAACGATCGCAGTGATACCTTACATGTGTGGTTTGCACACCATTTTCATATGCGGGCGTGACTTACGTATGCGCTCGCTTCTGCGTGCAAGCTCGGTGGAACGGTGCGCTTTAATTTTTTAATTTTTTTTTCCCTTTATTTTTTGGACACTGTCCTTTTACAAAAAAAATAAATAAATTTTGGGTCACTTTTATTCCTTTACAAGAAATGTAAACATCCCTTGTAATAGAAAAACGCATGGCAGGACCTCTTAAAATGTGAGATCTGGGGTCAAAAAGATTTCAGATCTCATATTTACACAAAGATGCAATAAATTCCCCTTTAAGAGCATTGGGCGGAACTCACGTTTGACGTCACTTCCTCCGGCCAATGCTATGGAGCCAAGCGGGGGCCATCATTCCCTCACTTGGCATTCAGCCAATGAGGGGAGAGGAACCAACTGGCTCCGCCGCTATCAACGGCTCCGGTAAGCAGCGGAGACAACCGGAGCACAGCGGGGGGGGAGGCCCTCTCCCGCCCCCCCATAAAAGTGATCTTGTGGTAAATCCGCCACAGAGACCACTTTTATCCTAAAGAGGACAGTTCGCCGCTTTTAGGAATACCGGGGTTATGGCAGCTAGCTGCTGCCATAGCAATGGTGTTTAACCACTTCAGCCCCAGAAGATTTGGCTGCTCAATGACCAGGCCATTTTTTGCAATACGGCACTGTATTGCTTTAGCTGACAACTGCGCGGTCGTGCAACGCTGTACCCAAACAAAATAGAAGTCCTTTTTTTTTCACAAATGATGCTTTCTTTTGGTGGTATTTGATCACCTCTACGTTTTGTTTTTTTTTTAAACAAAAGAAGAGCGACAATTTTGAAAAAAAAAAACAAAAAAAAAAAAAACAAAAAAAAAAAACCACAAAATATCTTTTACTTTTTGCTATAATAAATATACCACATTTTATTTAAAAAAAAACACATTTTTTTCCTCAGTTTAGGACGATATGTATTCTTCTACATATTTTTGGTAGAGAGAAAAAAAAAAAAAAATTGCAATAAGCGTATATTGATTGGTTTCCGCAAAAGTTATAGCGTCTACAAAATAAGGGATAGATTTATGGCATTTTTTTTTTTTTTTTTACTAGTAATGGGACTGCGACATTGCAGCGGACAAATTGGACACTTTTGATACAATTGACAATTATACAGCAATCAGTGCTATAAAAATGCACTGATCACTGTATAAATGTCACTGGCAGGAAAGGAATTAACACTAGGGGGCAATCAAGGGATTAACTGTGTTCCCTCACTGTGTTCTAACTGTAGGGGGGAGGGACAGAGAGACAGAGAGCGAGAGAGAGAGAGAGAGACTCTGTCACGAGCGATCACGGGTGCCCTGCGTTCAGTGGCCAAAAGGCGAAGCGATGTAAGGTAACGTCCAGCCGTGCCATTCTGCCGCAGTAAAACTGCGGCAGCTGGTAGGCAACCAGTTAACGTCAAAGTAGCGACGTATAACGACATCGGCTGGTCCTTACGTAGTTAAGGCCCCTTTCACATGTGCGGACTGATTGGGTCCACCTGTCAGTTTTTTAGGTGGATCCAATCAGACCTACAGAGCGGCGGATGTAAAACGGACATGTGTCCGTTGACACCCGTCGACATCCGATCTGATAAAAACAGATGGCTGGGGATCGGATGACAATTGGATGTAAACAGACAGGTGGCCCGTGTACATCCGACTGCCCATAGAGGAAAACAGGCTGTACCCATCCGCTCTGCATTAGACCTGTCATCCACCTGCTCAGCGGGCATCAGCAGGCAGATCCGCTGGAGTCGTCCACCTGTGTGAAAAAGCCCTTACACACCTTATTTCTTGATCCCGCAGGTTCCTCACCTCCATGTGACTAGTCCCCAAAGCTACTTCTCTTCAGCGCTCTGTCTGTTGCTCTGATGTCATCATGTACAATACAGGACCAGCAGTCCGGCACTGTAAGTGAGAACGTAGAGGGCCCACCCACAACCTGACGTGCCAGAGGGAAGAGGAGGGCACTGGCTGCCAAGACAGCAAGGGAAAAGTGAAAATGCTTTTTATGGTATACTAGGCAAAAATGAGCCTTTAACCCAGGGAATGCAAGGGAGCCCAACTGTAAGAGTAGTCGGCATAAACTGAGGAAAAAATGTGTGTTTTTTTAAATAAAATTTTTTTTTTTAATTTTTTTTTTCCCCAGAGTTCGGCTTTTATTTTCAAAGCAGCATTCTAAATGCTAATCACAAGATAACTGGCTGCAATAAGGGCAACAAAGACAGTGTGGAACTTTAAAAAAGATGCCTAGCTGTTGTACTCCACCTCTGGAACGTTCCTATCAAATGACTGGAGTTAGATAACTACTACATTTTTTAAGACAAAAGGCTCTCCCTTGGGAGCTGCTGTGTATTACTGACTTATTTTGGGGTGGGGATAGTGTTATCACTTTTTCCAAAGGTGGAGGGGTGTGGCCAACTGCCGGGATGTGAGGACGCACAGCGCCGGAGCTCGGTTCTTCTCGCACTGATCCTAGCCTGATCCTGCTGACCCACCGCTCACTCAGGGACTTTTTCCAAAGGTGGACGTGGGTGGTATTACTGTAGTCTCCATCATAACTCTGTGATACAGTATATGATATACTTACATAGTCCGCAAGTGCTTTCATGCCACTAGGAAACCTTTCTGGATCAGGTTGGAGCTGCCCATTGGAATCTCTGCTCTTGAGTGCCCAACAGTCATCGATGCTGATATAAACATAACCAAGTTCCCTCCAGCCACTGTCAGACATTTTGTCAGCTATACCTTTGATCAAATTTTCACTAAAAAAAACAAGAATAAGTTAACAAAAATAAAAATCAAGGTATTTTTGTAGATTTTAGGGAAATGCACTTGTTGGTTGTAGTGTTAGAAGGGTTATTATGTGGGTGGAAGTCTTTTTGATCAATTGCAATACACTGTATAGGTCATGTGATTGTGCAATTTGACTATACATGGGTTTTCATATAAACGTTTTCCTGGTTTTTGGATTATCCTTTATAACAAATATTAAGAAAATGTATGTGAATAAAAACTCAAGTTGGACTTACCGGTAACTTGTTTTCCAATAGTCTTTCAGGACAGCACCAGAGAGATCATGGCTCTTCCTCCAACTGGAAACACCGCATCATTCCAAACTTTAAAAGGAGGCCTCCAGGCAGCTTCCTTCAGTGGTTTGTAGAGAACCTCCAGCCCCGGCTGCAACACATAAGCGACAGTTATATCATAGTATTACAGCGCCAAAAAAGGGCAGGTTATTGCCGTCCTGAAAGACTATTGGAAAACAAGTTACCGGTAAGTCCAACTTAAATTTTCCCAAAACATTTTTCAGGACAGCACCGGAGAGGATAAATCGATACTTACCCCATTCAGAGTGGGACAACAGCCTGCAAGACTTTCCTTCCGAAAGCCTGGTCCCCAGCCGTCAGGAGGTCTAACCTATAATGACAGGCAAAGGTCGTCAGACTCGTCCATGTAGCTGCTTTACAGATCTGTTCAGGGGTGGCACCAGCTCTTTCTGCCCAACTCACCAAAGCTCTTGTAAAACGAGCCCGAATGGCAACTGGACTCTCCCGGTCTGAAGGGGAATAGGCCTCTGATCGCCATTCTCAACCATCTGGCAAAATGGTAGCTTGTCTTTTTTTCTTACTACCAGCATATGAAACAAATAATACATCTGTAAGCCTAAAGTCCTTAGTGGCTTCTAGTTAACTTAAGACTGCTCTCTTAACATCCAAAAAGTATGAAATTCTTCTTCCTTATTTCCCAATGGATTAGCGCAAAAACGTAGACAGTATTATCTGAGCTTGATTTTGGTCAGAAGCGACCTTCGGTAAAAAATTAGGATCTGTCTTCAGAACAATTCAGTCTGAAAAGATAGAAAAAAAATGGCTCCCTGATTGGCAAGGCTTGAATCTCACTAATTCTTTAAGCTGTCGTTATAACAACTAAAAAAAAAAAGTTTTCAATGTAATCGGTCTCAGGGAGGCTAAATTAATAGGTTCAAATGGTTCCCTGGTCAGGGCCTATAGAACAACCGATAAGTCCCACTTTGGACAGCTTCTGATCACTACCGGTCTGGACCGGGTGAGGCCTTGAAGAATCTAATCACTAGGAGTTCTGATAAGATAGATTTTACCAAAAATACCCCCAGCGCGGCAACCTGAACTTTGAGAGTACTGACTGCTAAGCCCTTATCCTCTCCTTCTTGCAGGAATTCCAGAATAGAAGCAATATCTTTTAAGGATCTGCCGGACGCAGTGCACCTGGAGTTGAAAACTTTCCAGACTTTGGAATAAAATTTCTCAGGTAACACTCTTTCTGCTGGATAGGAGGGTAGCAAACAACCTATCTGAAAATCCATTTTTCCTCAAAAGCTGCTCTTCAGAAGCCAAGCTGTGAGTTCTAGTTTTGCTACCCCCTGATGAAGTAGGGGGCCTTGCATCAGCAGGTCTTGTCTCAACGGAAGTTGCCACTACGGTTCGAGTTGCATCTGTAGAAGGGATGAAAACCAACCTCTCTTGGGCCAAAAGGGAGTGATGAGGATTACTGTCGTAACCTCTTTCCAGATTTTCCTTATGACCCGAGGGTTAAGCTTAAAAGGGGGGGGGGGGGGGGAGGCGTAACAGAGGGGAAACCTCCAATTGTGCGCCAGAGCATCTACACCCAGGGATGACTTGGTTCTGTTCAGGGTGAAGAGACACTTGTGTATTTTCCTGAGTCGCAAAGAGATCCACTCTTGGTGCCACCCACAACTTCTTCATGATCATATGGAAGATTTCTGGGTTCAGTCACCATTCTGCTTCATATACCTGGTTTCTGCTGAGGAAGTCTGCTACCCTGTTTAGAGTCCCTTTTAGATGTACCGCGGACAAGGATAGAATTTGGAGCTCTGCCTATCTTAGAATGCTTCCTGCTAGGCACTGAAGAACTCTGCTTCTGGTGCCCCCCCCCCCATCTGTTTATGTAGGCCACCGCCATGGCGTTGTCCGACAGGACCTGTATATGAAGTCCCTGAATTTCTCCGGCAAACGTTAGTAAGGCCATTTCTATTGCCTTTAGTTCCCTCCAATTTGAGGACCTTACTGCTTCTCTTGTGGACCATGAGCCCATCGAGCGCTCATGTGAGCCCCCCATCCCCAGGAGCTGGCATCCGTCGTTAATCTTACTTGGATCAGGAAGGACCATAACAGACCTGCCGAATACCTTGTCTGGATCATCCACCACCAAGGACTCCTTTTCACCGTGGTGGGGACCTTCACTAGCGAGTCCAGCAAATCTTGCTGGTGATCCCAGACCTTTAACAAGAAACTTTGCAGGGGTCTGAAGTGAAGTCTTGCCCACTTAATTGCAGGTATGGAAGAGGTCAGGGTTCCCAATGCTTCCTGACAGATAGGAGCTGACTGGACTGCAACAATGACACTACTTCCACCAGCTTTTTCTGCTTTTCTTCTGGAAAAAAGATCTTTTGCTCCACTGATTTGATACGAAACCCCAAGAATAACACCTCCTGTGAGGGAATCAAATTTGACTTTAAGGTTTAAGATCCATCCTATGGATTCTAGTTGAGCCCGAGCTCTGACCAAGTTCTTCTGAAGCATTTCTCTGGTTTGAGTGAAAAACAGCAGGTCGTCCAGATAAGGAATCACAGCGATTCCTTCTAAACCCAAAAGGTGCCAACGCTTCAGCCATTACCTTTGTGAACACTCTTAGGGCAAATGACAGGCCAAATGGGAATGCTCTGAACTGCAGGTGTACCACCTTCTTAAAAACAAGGAGAGAGGCGCCTCTGGGTGCAGACGTTTTTAACAAGCTTTAAAAGACATATACCGTATATACTCGAGTATAAGTCGTTCCGAGTATAAGTCGAGGCCCTAATTTACCCCCCAAAAAATGGGAAAAACTTATTGACCCGAGTATAAGACGAGGGTGAGAAATGCACATCTACTGTAAGTGGAAAAGCGGGTCAACAATGCCCATTTGCAGCTTCACTGTGCCCATTTGCAGCCATAGGTCCCCTGAACTTCAAACTCAGTAGTTAAGGGTTCCTAGATGCCCCCTAGCTGCAGCCAAAATTTGGGGTCTCTGAACCCAAAGGGTCCCGAAATGACATTGCTGCAGATAGACACAGTTGACCGAATTTGGGGCCCAGTATGTCGGGGCCACTTAGTGCTAAGAACCCCAAATTTGGTGTGCAAACCCAGTGGAACTAGTACCATAACATTTCCAAAGCTGGGGTTTCTAGCACCAAGTGGCCCCGATATACAGGGCCCCAAAAATCATTTCAGAAAATGTCAAGCACTTTTCTGCAGCAGAGAATGACATTTTCTGAACCAGTTTTGGGGCCCTGTATCTCAGGGCCACTTGGTGCTAGGAACCCCAGCTTTGGATATGTTATGGTACCAGTTCCACTGGGTTTGCACACCAAATTTGGAGTTCCTATCTCTAAGTGGCCCTGAGTTATGGGGCCCCAAAATCGGTTCAGAAAATGTCAAGCACTTTTCTGCAGCAGAGAATGACATTTTCCGAACCGAATTTGGGGCCCCGTATCTCGGGGACACTTAGTGCTAGGAACTTCAGCTTTGGATATGTTGTGGTACTAGGTCCACTGGGTTTGCATACCAAATTTGGGGTTTCTAGCACCAGGTGACCCTGAGATACGGGGCCCCAAAGTCGGTTCGGAAAATGAAATTTTTTGCTGCAGAAAAGTGCTTGACTCGAGTATAAGTCGAGGGGGGCACTTTCAGCACAAAAAAAATGTGCTGAAAAATTCGACTTATACTCGAGTATATACGGTAATAGTCAAACTCACATTTTAGGAGAAAGTGACAGGCATTAAGGTGTTAACATGTTTATGTCAGGGTGGCGATCCTGGGCCTTCTATTCCTCTGTCGTGAACGATCTGGTCAGGGAGGTGTCCGCCGCTGGATGGATGGGCCGGCTCCGGAAGAACACTTCAGGATGAGGCGTGAGGCGCAGGGAACAGCAGGCTGCAGGGGATGACGTCATCCTCTGCAGCCTGCTGTTCCCTGCGTCCCACGCCTCGTCCTGAGGTGGTCTTCCGGAGCCGGCCCATCCATCCAGCGGCGGACACCTCCCTGACCAGATCGTTCACGACAGAGGAATAAAAGGCCCAGGATCGCCACCCTGACATAACCATGTTAACACCTTAATGCCTGTCACTTTCTACTGAAATGTGAGTTTGACTATTATATGTCTATTAAAGCCTGTTAAAAACATCTGCACCCAATGGCGCCTCTCTCCTTGTTTTCTGCAGCTCTCTGGAACATGGTTTCGGTTCTAATATGAAGGCAGCCCTGCTTGCTCTGGACTTTTAACCCCTTCTCACCATTTGCACATAGACTTATACAGACTGTGCATATATTATGGATTGATCACAGATCTATTACAGATTGTTTATAATTTTCTCACAGATTTTTATTGGGTCACATATGGTTTTAAGTTACTGCGCCTCTACTCGCTATATATGTACCATCAGAGGCGTTCTAGACTTTGTGAGGCCTTAGGCAAAACTTAGACATGAGGCCCCACTGTATTATGAGGGTACAGTATAGGGGAGTGGACAGTACAGGGGGTAGGTAAGTGGGCATAATAAAGATATATTTTCCTCAAGCAGAGCTGCACAGGGAAGCTGCTCTCACAGATCCTACCTATTCTGGTAGGCTGTCACAAAGAGAGAAATAAAGGGGGATGGGGAAAGAGAGAAATAAAGGGGGATGGGGAAAGAGAGAAATAAAGGGGGATGGGGAAAGAGAGAAATAAAGGGGGATGGGGAAAGAGAGAAATAAAGGGGGATGGGGAAAGAGAGAAAGAAAGGGGGATGGGGAAAGAGAGAAATAAAGGGGGATGGGGAAAGAGAGAAATAAAGGGGGATGGGGAAAGAGAGAAAGAAAGGGGGATGGGGAAAGAGAGAAAGAAAGGGGGATGGGGAAAGAGAGAAAGAAAGGGGGATGGGGAAAGAGAGAAAGAAAGGGGGATGGGGAAAGAGAGAAAGAAAGAGAAAGAGAGAAAGAGAGAAAGAGAGAAAGAGAGAAAGAGAGAAAGAAAGAAAGAAAGAAAGAAAGAAAGAAAGAAAGAGAGAAAGAGAGAAAGAAAGAAAGAAAGAGAGAAAGAGAGAAAGAAAGAAAGAAAGAAAGAAAGAAAGAAAGAAAGAAAGAAAGAAAGAAAGAAAGAAAGAAAGAAAGAAAGAAAGAAAGGGGGATGGGGAAAGAATGAAGGAAAGAGAAAGAAAGAGACAAAAAGAATGGAAAGAAAGAGAGGGGGATGGAGGAAGAAGGGAAGGAAGAGCATCCCCTACATCAGTGTACTCACTGGGAGGCAGGAGGGACTGGATGGATGGATCAGACTCCCCTTGTCTTTTTCTGTTTGCTGGGCTCCAGCTTGAATCTTCCCGCCCACACATCCCCTTCTGTGAGGCAGAACAGAGAACACTGCCAAGGAGAGTGGGCGGGGCAGACACAGGAGGAGAGGGCAGGAGGAGGAGGAGCAGAAGCTCTCTCTCCTCTTCTGTCTGGCTGTGCGGGCAGCAGGGGGAGGGGGGAGATCTGTTAGAGCAGGCTCTACTAAGCGGCTCTCCCTCCCTGTCTGTGATCCGGAGATGTATGTGAGCTCCGATCACATGTCTCACTCGCAGCCTGTTATCTCTCCCTGTAGCAGGGCGAGGGGACTGGGGACGGAGATCTCTGCTGCTGAAAGAGGTGGCTCTCTAATTAGGTAAACTAGCCAGCTGTGCGAGGCCCCTATATCTGCGAGGCCTGAGGCCACCGCCTATTTCGCCTAATTAGAGAGCCGCCTCTGATCTTCTTCCCTACTTTCAAAGCCAACCTCATATTTTTGGGACCTGGCGGGAATAGCCGTGGTAGGCATCCTGTAAGTCTATTGATGCCATGTAGCACCCTTGGTTGAGGAGGTTTTTGACTGAGAAAATGGAAACCATCCGAAATCTTCTGTACTCTATCAATCGATTTAGCATCTTAAGAATTAGGATGGGACGCAACTTTCCCGAGGGTTTCTGAACGAGGAATACGTGCGAGTAGAACCCCTGGAAGAACTTCCTTGTAGGGACCGGAACAACGACTCTCTGGGATCTCAGTTCCTGGATTAGGGACTTCATGGCTAGAGCCTTGGCTGGATCCCTTGGGGCGTTTGTCACCAAGAATCTTTCTGATGGTTCCTCCGTGAATTCGATCACATATCCCTGGGAGAGCATGTTTAGAATAAATTGGTTTGGTGTAATGCCTCTCCACTGAGGAAGAAACTCCTGGAGCCTTCCTCCGACTGAAAGGAGTCACTGCGACTTTCCAGAAGTTGCAGGAGGATTGAAGAGCACTCCAATCCTACCTTTGGACTTCTGGAAGACCAAGGCTTCCTTTTTCCCTGCGTTTTACCTTCCTTCTGTCCTTTGAGGCCGAAAAAAGTGCTTATGGATCTGCACCTGCTTCTTAACCTGAAACCATTTTTTTTTTATGGGCCATTCGGTCAAGAATGGATTCTAGTTCTGAACCAAACAGCAACTCCCCTGCAAAGGGAATGCTACACAGCCTGTTTTTTTTGATGCTGCATCCCTGGGCCAGATTTTTAGCCATAAGGCCATCCTAGCAGAGATTGTTATTGCTGGGGACCTAGCCGACATGCGTATTGACTCTGCCGAGGCATCCTCAATATATGACACTGCTGCAGATAAGGTTTTAAAAGGAGTCCAAAATCTCCTGTTTCGGGGTATTCGCAGGACATTGGCCTTCATCTGGTTAATCCAGTGCTCTAAATTCTTAGCAACACATATTGTTGCCATTGCCGGCTTCAGATAGTTCAAAACTATTTGCCAGGCCCTTTTAAGAAGTAGGTCCATCCTCTTATCCATGGGCTCCTTTGGCGTGCCCATATCTTCAAAGGCAAGGTCAGTTCACTTTGAGACCTGCGAAAAAGCGGAATCCAGTTTTGGATCCTTGTTCCAGATAGAGTCAGGATTTTCCTAAAACGTAAATCTTCTCGAGGGCCAGAGAAAAAAAATGGCTTCTTCTCTAGTTCCAGACATTCTTTTTTAATCGTGTCTGTAATTATCGAATGGACCAGAAAAGTACGGCCTTTTGAGCCTCCCAGACCTGCGCAGATGCGGTTGTGCAGGGACATCTCCTTTTTTATCCCCAAGGTAGCGTGGATTACTTTCAAGAGTCCTCCTACCTCTTCTAGTGACATCTTGTACTTAGAGGCGGCATCTACTTAATTTTCCTCCTCTTCTGAATTTGTTCCCTCTGAGAGCAGAGGAAGCAGGTTCTTGGGAAGTATGCTGGGAGACCGAACCTCCCGTCTATATCAGAGAAACCCCTTGGGATTCTGAAAATGGCTGCGGAGCCCTAGGCTCCCCTGAGGGACCTGGCTCTTCTCTCAGGTTTGACCTGAAAGCTTGAAAGGTTGCGCGGAGCTCATCCTTAATGGTTGAAACTAGATCACCACAAGTGGATGGAGACTCCTCCCTGACTAAATCTGAGATACAATCCCTGTGCCCAAACAAGCCACCACTTTGTGGAGTCCCTTATGCTAGGCAGAAGAGCTAAGTGACTAGCCACTGCGCTACACATTCACCAGGGAGAGCTCTCACTTTTAACACTCATAGGATAAAAACGGCCCACATTAAAGAAGGAACACAGTCCCTTACCTTGGCTTGCCCCCTTATCTGCTGCATTCTCCATTGCAAAGCGCACTGCGGTTGCATGGCTGAAAGAAAGCCGGTTCCGAGATTCAAAAACGCCTCCGCGCCGACCCGGAAGTTTAAGAGCACCAGGTGACCCTGCCCTCACCCCCTGCACTTTGCGGCTGGAAAGGACGCCACGCGCCCGATCCAGAAGTGCTGCCACTTCCTGTACACTGCACAGAAAGTGGCCGAGGGCTCTCCTCGGCCACCAGAACAATGGCGGTTGCTCAGCTTTGCACTGCCGCTATTCTGCCACCGGACCATCGCAACTTCCCATCTGCAAGAAAAAATGGGCAACACTCCCAGGCAGTACAGGCTCTCCCTGAGCATGGAAGGGGGAGGGGGAGAGGGAGCCCACGGGACCATCTAGCAAGTGGGAGGATCACTCTCCTAAAGAAAGAAAAAACTGACAGGTGAGAACCTTTGGTTTCCCAGGAAAGCCCTGAGAGATCATGGCTCCCACCAGAGGTGTTCCTCCGGCTGGAGGGAATAAAAAGACTGAAGGAAGCTACGTGGAGGCCTCCTATTAAAGCTTGGAATGATGAGGCGTTTCCTGTTGAAGGAGGAGCCATGATCTCTCGGGTGCTGTCCTGAAACAGTTTGGGAAAGATACTTTTTTTGTGACTAAAACTTAATACCAAGCTTGTGTCTTATTTATATTACAAAGAATAATTTTATCGCTATACAGTGGATATAAAAAGTCTACACATCCCTGTTAAAATTTAGGTTTCTGTGAGGTAAAAAAAATTAAACCTATAAACTGTACAACTCGATTGAAAAACAAACTGAAATCTTTTAGGGGGAGAAAGTAAAAATAAAATAAGGTGGTTACATAAGTGTGCACACCCTCTTATAACTGGAAATGTATCTGTGTTCAGAATTAAGCAAATTATATTCAAGCTCATGTTATAGTGGTTGTAAACCCTTACAACACACTTTTTGCTACAGGTAAGCCTATAATAAGGCTTACCTGTAGCTACCCTGGATATCTCCTAAACCTAAACGGTTTAGGAGATATCCCCTGTATTTGCCAACATCATCAGCACATGAGTGCTGAAGCAAACTGAAGCAATGGTACGTACGTGCGCCGTTACTAGCGGCTCCCGCGCGCATGCGCGGGAGTGACGTCATCGCGGCTCCGGCCAATCACAGCGGAAGTAACTCCGGGAGCGATGTCGGCCGCTGGTGCAGTTTATGAGGGCGGCTGCAGGGGCTTCGATCTCAGGTAAGTAATTCATAATGAGCTAGTATGCTATGCATACTAGCTCATAATGCCTGTTTTGCAGTTTTGTTTTGTTTTTTTGTCCTAGGCTTTACAACCACTTTAAGGCCTCATGCACACTTAACGTTATAAAAAAGCCAGGACCTTGAAAATGTCACGTACCATTGATGTAACGCGTAGGAGGAGCCAGTAACCCCAGTGCTGTGTGAGCAAGAAAAAAATCTAAGTGAGGAGACTGTCGGAATATATGCAACTGACCTTCCTAAATGCGATCTTATTGCGGGGCATGTGTGAGTGCAACTGTGTTTTATTACCGACATGTTTTTAGTTTATTTATCTGCGCAATGAGGTATGTTCTTTCTTTTATTAGAGTGATATAGACCTATGAAGGATTGAAAGCAATGAAGGTATGAAAGCAATCCACCACATGTGAACAACATCAGAGAGACTACACACCTGATCATTTGGGTATCGTTGTCCTTTTGTGTTTTATCCTACAAATCAGTGGTATTTGACTTTTTTCCCAGCATCTCCAAAAATCTTCAAGCATTTTGGAAGAACAGTAATTAAATTTATATCTAGTGTGGTTTACTGGACACTCATATATGATTAGTTTATTTATTCTTTATAGGATCACATCCTTTATTGGATCACATTATTGGATCACTGTGCTATATTAAGGTTGATGGTAGCGCTTAATTAACTTTTTATATAAAAAAGGCAGCAACGTTAGCTGTAGAGTGACTTTTTCAGCGTTTTTGTAGTAGTGTTTTTCAGGGTTTTTTTTTTTTTTTTTTTTTTTTAGCTGTAGCGTTTAACAAAACTATACTCCCATAAAAGCTTATGGCTCAAAAATGCTGATAAATACAGAATAGCCGCGTTTTTAAGCCGTTTTCAGCTTTTTTCAGAGTTAGAGCATTTTTACAGCTGAAAAACTCCTCTCAAAACCCACTAGTTATGGGGGGGTGTTCCTAGCCAGAAAACGCTCCTGCCAAAAACTGCTGATAACAGCCTATGTGTGCATGGACACATAGAATAACATACTGGAGAGTTTATTGGCTGCAGAAAAAATGTTTGAAGCCAAAAACAGCAGCTGTAAAAACGTCCAGTGTTCATGAGGCCTTAATAGGAGTCAGTACACACCTGTCATCATTTAAAGTGCCTCTGATTAACCCAAAATAAAGTTCAGCTGTTCTAGTAGGTCTTTCCTGACAATTTCTTAGTCACATCCTACAGCAAAAGCCACGGTCCGCAGAGGGCTTCCAAAGCATCAGAGGGATCTCATTGTTAAAAGGGATCAGTCAGGAGAAGGGTACAAAAGGATTTCCAAAGCATTAGATATACCATGTGTGGAGATGCGACCCCATGTCACAGGTGTATATGAGCAGGATGTGCCTGATTTTGGCAGGAATACTAATTGCACACCTGTGGGCTGGGTTCATAAACATCCCAGGACAAGGTCAGTGCTCAGACTTGGAGACAGCTCCGCCCGGCAGACAGGAAGTCTGGCTTAGGAGGTCAGGAGGGTCCCAGTAGGAGACGGCTCCAGGAGAAAGAGAGACAGGAGGTCTCGGAGTCTAAGGCTGCAGGTGGAAGCCTGTGTGTGCGCGCATGTCTATAGTAGGCAGATGTGGCCCACAACCAAAACAGCACCAAGCTGACAGTGAGTAAGCCAGGAGGCTATAGTTTGTTTATACAGTGATGGTGGAACCCCCCTGTGAGGGAAGATTACTGTTTGTTTAAACTTTTTCGTTACCTTTAAAAAAAAAGTGAGCTGCCATGCCCTAAAAACGCAGTCTGGAGTGGCACGTTTCTGGAAAACTGCATGCACCACTTGTACCAAGAACTGGACGTCCCTCCAAAATTGATGAAAAGGCTGCCAAGGTCTACAATAACATTAAAAGGAGCTGCAGGAATATCTGGAAAGTACTGGCTGTGTGGTACATCTGACAACAATCTCCCGTATTCTTTATATGTCTGGGCTATGGGGTAGAGTGGCAAGACTCTAGAAGCCTTTTCTTATGAAGATAAATATCCAAGCCCTGCTAAATTTTGCAAAAACACATCTGAAGTCTCCCAAAACCATGTGGAAAAATGTGTTATGGTCAAATGAAACCAAGGTTGAATTTTTTGGCCATAATTCCAAAAGATCTGTTTGGCGCAAAAACTGCTAGAACAGGGGCCTTGGTAAAGTTTGGGGAATTATGAACAGTTCCAAATACCAGTCAATATTGGCACAAAACCTTCAGGCTTCTGCTAGAAAGCTGAACATGAAGAGTAACTTCATCTTTCAGCATGACAACGACCCAAAGCATCCACCCAAATCAACAAAGGAATGGCTTCACCAGAAGAAGATTAAAGTTTTGGAATGGCCCAGCCAGAGCCCAGACCTGAATCAGACTGAAAATCTGATTTACGGGTGTGCACACTTATGCAACCATATTATTTTATTTTTACTTTCCTCCACCTAAAATATTTCAGGTTGTTGTTCAAATGAGTTGTACAGTTTATAGGTCACATTAAAAAGGTGAAAAAAGTTCTGAAATGATTTACCTTTGTCTCATTTTAATAAGGGTGTATAGCAGTGGCAGCTGGTGTTTTTTTTTTTTTTTTTTGGGGGGGGGGGGGCAGCAAACAACCCCCCCCCCAGCTGTCGGTTGGTCAGGTCAACCGCACCCAACCCCCTCCCCCCCAGGGTCAATCGGTTATCCAGCCCTGCACTTACCCCATCTAGGTCATGGGCAGGCAGTGCTTCTACGGACGGCAGGTTCTATTGCATCTGCTCCTCCTCTACATCACGGCGGTTCCCACCATGCGTCTCCTCCTCCGCGTCCAATAGAAGCGAATATTCATTTGCTATTGTCACACAACTGGGTGGGCTCAGGGCACAGTACTCTGTGCCCTGAGCCCACCCTTTTTTGAAGCCTAATAGAGCCTCTGGCTCTAATCACGTGCTTCAAAAAAAAAAAACACAAACACCCCCCCCCAATTGGAATCCATGCATCCGGCACCCTGTATGTAGATTAGGGGGCCAGATGCATGCAGGGGAGGGTGGCGCCTGTGCACCCCTAATGGATGGGACACCACTGGTGCGTTTTTTTTATATCTACTGTAGGTACACTGGGAGAACAGTGGACAGTGATTTTTTTGTGGTTTATTATAGAATAAAAAAATAAATAAATAAACCTTCAGCTAGCAATAGCCTGTGCTGCTTTCTATTATTTCTTCAGCTGCTACCTTCCTGTGCTCTTCTATGAGTGGACAACATCTTGTGCCCTGTTTTTCAACCATCCCAAGTTTCTGCCCTATCCCCCAGCTGACATCTTAACAAAAAAAACTCAGACAACATTATGGTGGATGCAGTTCTCGTTTACAGCTGCTAACTGTCGATCCTTTTCTGCCCAGCAATGTTCAGCCAGTTTGCCTTCTTCATGAGTTGATTTGTGGCAGCTACATAAGCACATTGCTTTGCAAGCCAAGCCAAAATAGTATAAGTGGATTGTTTCCAACTAGTACTTGTGACGAAAATATAAGCGTAGGATAGTTTTGCCCTAACAAGATGTTGTGTGAGCTGTAGAAGTAGTGTAATTGTAGATGTAGTTTGATTCTGGGTTATTAAAAATATAGTATTCAATGTCAGTCATGCACATATGTTCTTTCATTAGCATTTGAAAAGGACAGAGATAGTTTTTTCTGGGATCGAAGTGACACCTAGATGCCAATAAAAGTTTCCATTAGAGTAAACATCCTGTGGCTTCAAAAGAAAACTGGTAGTCATTTTGGCTACATTGATCTGCTGGGGGCATTCGCAAGGCTCCGGACAGTCTGTAAACTTTGATTAATACCAACTGATCTAAGGAACCTAGTTTATCTCTCATAAAAGCTAAAATATTAGCGTCAGAGAGATGAAAATAATTCCTTGAGATCGTACACCTGATGAGTTACGTGTACATGTAACTCTGTATGTTTAGCAGGTGTGGAATCCTAGAGAACCACACAAAACCGTTATATGGCGCCTGATTGCAGCAGGCAGGCAGTGATTGGTACTGTTGCGATCAGCCTGATGCGCTGGTATCGGAAATCCTATCCATGACCCAGCAATCAACACCGTTCTGGGCCAGCTCCACTCTGGTAAATTCAGAACACAAAACCTTTTGTGGGCTGAGACAGGAACACCCCCCAGGGTTGATTGGCCAAGGGCTAAAGTCCAGCCCGCATCCATATTTAATAAATTGGGTAGCCTGAGATATGGACATTGTTCTTTCACGAAGCCAGTTCGAAACTGGGGAGTTCCCACATGTTCCAGTATGCTTCTATTAATGGATAAACTTCGGTAAAGTTTATTTCTGTTTTTATCCCTTTTTATTTTCATAGCAAATTGCCAATTTGTGTGTCTTTCTGCATTTTCTGTATCTTTTTTGGTAAATCCTTTTTCTTTGTATATCTTATATGCACTGCCCACTTTCGGGATATTAAATGATACAATTAATAAGTGACTTCTGTGTACTAAGCTAGGACTCGTATCTCTGGAGAGGTTGTTGTATTTTAGTGCCTAAGTACTCAGTCTAAGTTACATGCCAATCGGTATGCAATAGCACTGTGTGTTGGCAGATTGCAAGCTAACAGATCTGCCAGACGCAGATCTGTGTGTGTGGTGGCTCAGCAGACCAGTCTGCGGACAAACTGTTGGGTGGTGGCAGGCTATCATTTATTGTGTGTCTGGTGTGTGGGTGTGGGGACAGTGGGAAGAGTGATTAACACCGGAGTTCAAGCTTGCAGGATAGCTGGAGGAACCCTAGAAGTGTATAGTAATTGCTAGACTGCTCCCCAACCCTTAGAGTGCACCAGATTGTATGTAAGATTTGTATCTGCCTGTGTGTGGTCAGCTAGCTGGATTGGAGTCTCCCTCTAGTGGTGGCCAAAGGTAGTGCAGGCTGTGAAAGTACCAAGGCCAGTCTTACATGCTCAGTATAAGTTCCCCCTTATTCCCTTCGTTCCTTATATACCCCGGTCACGGAACGCACGTCGCGGTTAGCTAGTCGCCGTGGGCGTGTGGAATTCGTGACAGTACTTCCTAGGGTTTCTGGTTAGCAGAGAAGTTAGGTGTATGAAGGATAAGATGGTAACATGCATCATAGAAGAAAGGGTTACCTGGGACATAAACAGGCTAGCATCCAGCACTGCACCAATGCAACAATCATCTGCTCTACGCAATCTATATTTTGAGCATCAACACCAGCAGCCACCAAATCCATTCTTATGCCCTGTACACACGGTCGGACTTTGTTCGGACATTCCGACAACAAAATCCTAGGATTTTTTCCGACGGATGTTGGCTTAAACTTGTCTTGCATACACACGGTCACACAAAGTTGCCGGAAAATCCTGAACGCGGTGACGTAAAACGCGTACGTCGGGGACTATAAACGGGGCAGTGGCCAATAGCTTTCATCCCTTTATTTATTCTGGGCATGCGTGGCACTTTGTCCGTCGGATTTGTGTACACACGATCGGAATTTCCGACAATGGATTTTGTTGTCGGAAAATTTTATATCCTGCTCTCAAACTTTGTGGGTCGGAAAATCCGATGGAAAATGTGTGAAGGAGCCTACACACGGTCGGAATTTCCGACAACAAGGTCCTATCACACATTTTCCGTCGGAAAATCCGACCGTGTGTACGGGGCATTCGAGATTTTGACCAGTAGGTCAGAGTTTAGAGTGGGTGTGATCATGGATTGAAAAGGAAAAGTCCACCAAGGCATAAATGAGTCAAGAAATAACTTCTAAAGTGCTACATTACAAGGCAAGAGGGGGGGGGGGGGGGGTGTGAACTTTAAAAAGGGTGGACTGGTGTGCATAAATGGTGCCTGGCTGCTGGAGTAACAGATAAGTACAGCTTCAGAATTAAAATAAATAGAAAGGTTCCCCCATGTGACCAACTTGTAAACTACATTAAAAGCATACAATATATGTAGGCATGGCCAGTAGTAAATGGAGTGGATATCTCCACTAAACGCGTAGAGCCCCAGCCTTATGTTACATCATACAATCATGTGCAGGGTTGCCAACCGCCAGTAAATTTACTGAAAGTTTGTAAAAATCTGTGATTTTTTTTTACAACTGCCAGTAAATATCAGCGGCTGATAATTTCATGCTGTATTGACTTTTTAAGTTTAAATCAAGCAAATTACTTTGTTATAGGTATTGCTGTCAGCTAATTGTCAGCTCCTATCTCTCCACAGTTACTCAGCTGTTGATATCCTGCTCGTCAGTCCTGCCTACTTAAGCTGTCTAGTCCAGAGGAGCTCTGCCTTCGCCTTGGTCAACATCATAAAAACTATCGCCTGTGATCCTGTTCAAGACTTGCTGTGCTAACATCCCTTCTGGCTCCAGATCTTGCTTGCTGTTCCACTACATTGATCCCCGACTTCTGGCTTGGCTGACTTTCCGTTCCGGTTACTGAACTTTGGCTATGTTTTGACTATGTTTGTTCTTTTTACTTTTATTATTAAACAAGTGTGATTTAACTGTACTTCAATCTGGGCCCGATTTCATGGTTTCTGACAACCATATACCAATACATCTATTACCAATAGATGTTAATAAATTATGTTGTTATCATTTACAATAAATTGGCAAGGTGCTACTCATGTCTATCATGTTATCTCCCTTATTTAATGTATATCTTTTTGGAATCCATTATCATGCGATTTTATACCCCTACTTTCTTAGCTGTGCTTCATACAAGTCCCAACCAATTCCTTCAGTTAATCAATTGATTTTATTTTATACAGCTCTGATCATGACAACGCCACAGGTAATCTCCAAATATATTGGCCTGAGCTGAAAATTAGAGTTCCATGCCAAGTGGAACACAAGGGGGTTGTCACTGCTGACTTCAGGGCTTTGGCAAACAGAACACCAGTATACGTAAAGCATAAATAGACACTTGGAGTCATCTCAATACCTTATAAACTTTGTACCCATTACGGTGCTGCACAGCACAGATAAAACCTCAAGTAAGAATAGGTGGAAAGCCCTTACAATTACTTGTAGCTAAAGCTCAATCCACCTCTTCTCCTCCATTTTCAGTCCACAAGTGCGATCTGTAGTGTATGTAAAATATTACCTTGCTGTGCAGCACTGCTGGTGCCTCTGCATTAAACTTTCCAGCAGCTTTTGCAGTCCCAATAATAGGTGGGGGCAACCTAAAAACAATATTGGTTATGGGCTGTGATACAAGTGGTACATTGTGGTGACATGAGACACTCCAGAAGAATGGGCATGTATACCTGTAGCTTAGGACACAATCAGTTATCTGATGGTGGTAATGGGGAGTGTGAATTTGAAGGATCAAGAACACAGCCACCGAGAAAGTTACCCATTTCACAGAATCAAAAAAGGTGATATGGGAATAAAAACAGATACTAGCAGAAACAACATCCTTAGTTTACGACCACAGAGTTAATGAATTGGGAAAACCTGTGCTCATTGGATAACTTGAGACTTTAAGGATTTCCAATATCCTGCCTGAATCTATCAGTGGCTGTTAAAAGCGGTAGTAAACTGCAAAAAAAATTCCCTTGCAGAATAATAGCATAATGTGCTAGTATGCATCGCATACTAGCACATTATGAAAAGCTTACCTTGAAACAAAGCCCTCCAGTGGCACGCTGTTACCGCTGACAGGGCTTCCATTTTCACCCAGTCTTCCTTCCAGGTTTGTGGGCTTCGGCAGTTTGACTGGCCTAGCCGTGATGACGTCACTCGCACATGTGCGCGGGAGCCATGGCTGCAGCACAGCTCTCTCAGTGGATGTCACGCCAAAATCACCGGCTGCTAGTATAGTAGTAAGCGACGGTGCACGTTAGGAGATATTTACTGTACTACAGGTAAGTCCTATTTTAGGCTTACCTGTAGGTACAAGTAAACAATTGGGCTTTACTACCACTTTACTTTAATGTTTATTATTTTATTTTTTTTCTACAATTCAAGCAAAAAATAAAGCTGAAAGGAAAAAAAGACATCCTTTTTTCTAAGGACACTAAGGAAAACTGAGAAGGTTTGAGGTGAGTAGTTGTAGCCTTCTTTGAGACTGTTGTCCTTTTCTCCAGTAGGTAGCATTTTAACATTAGGTTTCTTATTATCAAGCTGTGTCCAACAATGTATAACTTGTGGGTTTAACCAGTCATTTTTGGCCCTGCATACCACTGCCAGAGATTGACATGAATCATGACTGGACAAATGTCAGAAGCTGTACTTTATGTCTGTTTTATTGCTGTAAGTAAAAGACATACTCCCTGAATCATTATATTACCTAGAGCAGTGGTTCTCAACCCTCTAGTGCCGTGACCCCTTGAAAAAATTTCCCAAGTTGTGGGGACCCCTAACAGTAAAATTATTTTCGTAGCATGGGTTGTCAGCACCCAAGGCAAGACAAGTCATTTGCGCCCCTAACCCATGGACATTTAGCGCTCCCTTTGCCCCTTCCACTTGTACAGTATTAAAACCCCTTATGGTACATTTTAGGATGTACAGTACCACTCTCTCTTTGTTCTCCTTTCTTTCCCTTTTATCTCTCTCTATCCTAACTTCTTGTTTGTTTTCCCCATCCCTCTCTCAAGCCGTCTTTTTCTTATTCTTTCTCTCCCCTTTTCTTTATTCCTCCCCCTCTTTTCCTCTACCTATATTTTTATGACTTCTCTTACGCCTTGGGTGGGGGGAATGGGATGAGTGGCAGTGCTGGGGGGAGTTCTGATCAGCCAACTTAGGTGTTCTTGATCAAGGTCATCTGCTGATCTGAGAACTGTAGTGGGGACTTTTAATGGCAACTCTAATCACAAATAGTGTTACTCACTGTGTCTCCAGCTTCACTGTCTCCAGCTCTGTGGTGTCTCGCAGCAGTGACACCTATGCCAAAATCAGGAGATAGGGTCTCCTCCAGCCCCTACCACGTCACATTCCTCACCAGTTAGCTGACCTCTAGTCTCTGTCCCCCACCCATGCCGTGAACTGAATGAGCGGCTGGGAAGAGGCTGAGTGGGAGGCTGCAGACTCCAGGAACAGCTCAGCTGTGCTTCCACAGGCTCCAGGGACAGCCCTGCTGGGTGGCCGCGAAAAGGCTTGGAGAGTGGTGTGGGCTTTAGGAACAGCCCAGGATTTGGTGACCCCTGGCAAATCGTCAGCCGACCCCCAGGTTGAGAACCACTGACCTAGAGGGTCCTTGACTGGAATGACAGTCTTCTGAAATGTGCACATTTTTTACCGCCCTCATAAACATTACAGTGCCTTGAAAAAGTATTCATACCCCTTGAAATTTTCCACATTTTGTCATGTTACAACCAAAAACATAAATGTATTTTATTGGGATTTTATGTGATAGACCAACACAAAAAGTGGCACATAATTGTGAAGTGGAAGGAAAATGATAAATGGTTTTCCAAATTTTTTACAAATAAATATCTGAAAAGTGTGGCGTGCATTTGTATTAAGCTCCCTTTACTCTGTTACCCCTAACTAAAGTCTAGTGGAACCAATTGCCTTCAGAAGTCACTTAATTAGTAAATAGAGTCCAGCTGTGTGTAATTTAATCTCAGTATACATACAGCTGTTCTGTGAAGCCCTCCAGAGGTTTGTTAGAGAACCTTAGTAAACAAACGGCATCATGAAGGCCAAAGAACACACCAGACAGGTCAGGGATAAAGTTGTGTAGAAGTTAAAAAGCAGGGTTAAGTTATAAAAATATATCCCAAGCTTTGAACATCTCGCGGAGCACTTTTCAATCCATCATCCAAAAATGTAAAAAGGAGTATGGCACAACTGCAAACCTATCAAGACATGGCTGTCCACCCAAACTGACAGGCTGGGCAAGGAGTGATTAATCAGAGAAGCAGTCAAGAGGCCCATAATAACTCTGGAGGAGCTGCAGAGATCCACAGTTCAGGTGGGAGAATCTGTCTACAGGACAACTATCAGTCGTGTACTCCACAAATCTGGCCTTTATGGAAGAGTGGCAAGAAGAAAGCCATACAAAGCCCTGTTTGCAGTTTGCGAGAAGCCATGTGGAGGACACAGAAAACTTGTGGAAGAAGGTGCTCTGGTCAGATGAGACCAAAATTTTACTTTTCGGTCTAAAAGCAAAATGCTATTTGTGGTGGAAAACTAACACTGCACATCACCCTGAACACACCATCCCCACCATAAAACATGGTGGTGGAAGCATCATCTTGTGGAGGTGCTTTTCTTCAGAAGGGACAGGGAAGCTGGTCAGAGTTAATGTGAAGATGGATGGATCCAAATACAGGGCAATCTTAGAAGAAAACCTGTAAGAGTCTGCAAAAGACCTGAGACTGGGGCAGAGGTTCACCTTCCAGCAGGACAACGACCCTAAACATACAGCCAGAGCTACAATGAAATGGTTTAGATCAGTGTTTCTCATCTCCAGTCCTCAAGGCACCCCAACAGGTCAGGTTTTCAGGATTTCCCTCAGATGAAACGGCTGTGGTAATTACCAAGGCAGTGAAACTGATCAAATCACCTGTGCAAAATAATGGAAAGCCTGAAAACATGACCTATGGGGCGCCTTGAGAACTGGAGTTGAGAAACACTGGTTTAGATCAAAGCCTATTCATGTGTTAGAATGGCCTAGTGGAAAATTTCAAGGGGTATGAATACTTTTTCAAGGCACTGTACATGATAATATGGGTATTGTAACATCTTTAAAGTACACCTAAAGGCAAAAATGTAGTTTTGGATAGAATGGAGCGTAATTAGAACCCTTGTCAGTTTTACCGCAGTATGTCCCTCTATGGGGGGGATGTGCCATATTTACCCTGGTAACTGTTATTACTAAAAGTAAAAATGAAAAGTGAAACACATTTTGAGTTGTAACCAGAACAAGAATAGAGGGAAAATGTTTCAATGGGTACACTAGTTCTGGTGACAACAAGGGATTGCCTCATTTTTGATGGATTGTCTCTCACTTTTTTTTAGGCTTTGGGGCAGAAAAGTGAAGTGAAATCTCCCCAATTGGACATAGATGGCAAAAAAGAATGACAGTGGATTTAATTCTTCATTAAGCAGCCCATAGGTTATGCCATTGGCACCTACTGCTGTCAATCACAGCCTGTGGGGAGAGAGCGGGGGGCGGGGCCGAGCCACGCTGCACGTTATGTGTCTATGGACACACAGAGTGTGGCTTGGGATTGAGCCCGTGCAAAATGCCCTTTTGGCAAGGTGCTGCTCTGTGCAAAACCAACCAGAGCAGGTACGTATAACATGTTTGTTACATATAAACAAAAAAAAAAAAAACCCTCTACAATCACTTTAGGTACTGCACAAATTTGCTTAAAAATGTTCTAAGGTTAATTTTAAAATAACGATATCCAGATGGATTGCAACTATCTGACAAGAGAACAATGGAGTATCAGATGATATTTGATAACTGGCAATTAAACCCCTTCAGAGCCTAAGAGTAAAACAAATCTTAAAGAGGAAGTAAACCCTGATGGGTTTACTTCCTCTTTGTTTCCCTGTAAAGGTAAAGCATAATGGGCTACTATGCATCGCATAGTAATCCCATTATGTGTCACTTACCTGACACAGGAGCCTGCGATGTCACCGCTGTCCCTTCTTCCACAAAGCGTCCATCTTCTTTCCGGGTATCGCGGCTCCGGCGCTGTGATTGGCCGGAGCCGCGCTGACATCACTCCCACGCATGTGCGCTGGTGCCGCCACTAACGACATGATCGCCGTTAGGAACGGCACGCTCAGTGCGCCTGCACGCCGTTGTCTACGGCGCATGCGCCGTAGACAGGGGAAGTTATCGGGATCCCCCTGCGATCAGCTGTCACTTCTTCAAAATCGCGGACCGCGATTTGAAAATGGCGCCGCCGGCGCCGAAGTACACAGAGCCGGTCCTCGGCTCTTTCCGGCGGCTCTCGTTTACTTTCGGTCACTCGTAGTCTGAGCGGAGCCTACCGCGATTTGAAAATGGCGCCGCCGGCGCCGAAGTACACAGAGCCGGTCCTCGGCTCTTTCCGGCGGCTCTAGTTTACTTTCGGTTTCACTCGTAGTCTGGAGCGGAGCTATCCGAGTAGGTTCGGATAGCTCCGCTCGGGACTACGAGTGGAGCCGAAAGTAAACGAGAGCCGCCGGAAAGAGCCGAGGACCGGCTCTGTGTACTTCGGCGCCGGCGGCGCCATTTTCAAATCGCGGTCCGCGATTTTGAAGATGTGACAGCAGGGACAGGGGATCCCAGGCTGCACTGGGGAAGGCTGCACTGGGGCAAGGCTGCACTGGGGAAGGCTCCACTGGGGAAGGCTCCACTGGAGAAGGCTGCACTGACAAGGCTGCACTGGGGAAGGCTGCACTGACAAGGCTGCACTGACAAGGCTGCACTGACAAGGCTGCACTGACAAGGCTGCACTGACATGGCTGCACTGACATGGCTGCACTGGGTAAAGCTGCACTGGGGAAGGCTGCACTGGGGAAGGCTGCACTGACAAGGCTGCACTGACAAGGCTGCACTGACAAGGCTGCACTGACAAGGCTGCACTGACAAGGCTGCACTGACAAGGCTGCACTGACATGGCTGCACTGACATGGCTGCACTGACAAGGCTGCACTGGGGAAGGCTGCACTGACAAGGCTGCACTGACATGGCTGCACTGGGGAAGGCTGCACTGACAAGGCTGCACTGACATGGCTGCACTGACAAGGCTGCAATGAAGGACATTTAAATGTAAGTTTTTTTCCCTTCAACTTCCCTCCTAAAAGTTTTTTTTCCTTAAAATTCCCTCCTAAATTGGGGTGCGTGTTATACGCCGGTGCGTGTTATACGCCGATAAATACGGTATTTCTTGCACCTACAGGTAAGCCTTAATCTAGGCTTACCTGTAGGTAAAAAAGTGGTCTGTAAGAGTTTACAACCACTTTAATGCCCAATTTTGCAACTTCGACATGTGTTAGTAAACCTGTACATATCACCACAACTATTTTGTGCATCTAGGTGGAATAAACCTTGTTGTTTTCAGGGCAGATTGGGCTTTCATTCGGTGGTAATGGATTTCTCCTTTTTTTTTTTTTTTTTTTTTTTATTAAACGAAAACTGGCCCAAAATAGTATTTTTTTTTTAAATGTAACTGTATAGATCTCTTGCTGCTACCATAACCTACCACCAAAGAACAACCCAAAATGAATTCTCCTGCTCCTGATGATCACAGCGATACCACATATGTGTATGTTCATTGTTGTCTGTACCCGTATTACAGCCCAGAAACAATAGTGCGCATTTTGCTTTTTTTATCCTGCCTAAAACACACTGATACTAATTAACAAAAAAAAAATCCTGTCCAAGAAAATACTGACCTTGACCTTTGACCCTGACCCAAACACTAACCCCGAAGCTGACCTAGATCAAACCTTGAACTGGGTATTTCTTTATTTCTACACACACTTTTTTTTCTTTTCTATCTCACTGTGATCGCTTCTGATTGGCTATCAGGTGACCTGTAATCAGACATTCCGGGTCTCAATCGTTAGAACAGGGCCCAGGGCTCTTGGTGAGACCCCGGTCTCTGTGCTGGAAGTGCGTCGCGCTCCCAACACAAAGGGAGAAACACAAATATGTGGCCCCACGGAAAAAAGCCAAGTCCAGTGGGGCTGCATATTTGCGTGCGGTGGGCGAGAAGGGGTTAAGCTGTTTATTACTAAATTGGTTGCTTAAAGTCAAACAATAAAAGTGTAATATCCCTTTAAATTTCGTACCTGGGGGGTGTCTATAGTATGCCTGTAAAGGGGCGCATGTTCCCCGTGTTTAGAACAGTCTGACAGCAAAATGACATTTCGAAGGAAAAATTCCATTTAAAACTACCCGCGGCTATTGCATTGCCGACAATACACATATAAGTTCATTGATAAAAACGGCATGGGAATTCAACACAGGGAAACCCAGAACCAAAGTTTAAAAAAAAAAAAAAAAAAAAAATTACGTGGGGTTCCCCCTAAATTCCATACCAGACCCCAGGTGCCCCCCCTCCTGAACCGTACCAGGCCACATGCCCTCAACATTGGGAGGGTGCTTTGGGGTAGCCCCCCAAAACACCTTGTCCCCATGTTGACAAGGGCCTCATCCCCACAACCCTGGCCGGTGGTTGTGGGGGTCTGCGGGCGGGGGGCTTATCGGAATCTGGAAGCCCACTTTAACAAGGGAACCCCCAGATCCCGCCCCCCCACTGTGTGAAATGGTAAGGGGGTACTTACCCCTACCATTTCACTAAAAAACTGTCAAAAATGTTAAAAATGACAAGAGACAGTTTTTGACAATTCCTTAAATGCTTCTTCTTTCTTCTATCTTCCTTCATCTTCTGGTTCTTCCTCCGGCGTTCTCGTCCAGCATCTCCTCCGCGGCGTCTTCTATCTTCTTCTCCTCGGGCCGCTCCGCACCCATGGCATGGAGGGAGGCTCCCGCTCTTCTCTTCATCATCTTCTTCATCCTCTTCTCTTCTTCCTTCTTCTCTTCTTCATTTTCTTCTCCGGGCCGCTCCGCATCCATGCTGGCATGGAGGGAGGCTCCCGCTGTGTGACGGCGTCTCCTCGTCTGACAGTTCTTAAATAACGGGGGGCGGGGCCACCAGGTGACCCCGCCCCCCTCTGACGCACGGGACATGACGGGACTTCCCTGTGGCATTCCCCGTGACGTCACAGGGAAGTCCCGTCGAATCACCATACGTCAGGGGGGGGCGGGGTCACCGGGTGGCTCCGCCCCCCGTTATTTAAGAACTGTCAGACGAGGAGACGTCGCCACACAGCGGGAGGCTCCCTCCATGCCAGCATGGGTGCGGAGCGGCCCGGAGAAGAAAATGAAGAAGAGAAGAAGGAAGAAGAGAAGAGGATGAAGAAGAAGATGAAGAGAAGAGCGGGAGCCTCCCGCCATGCCATGGGTGCGGAGCGGCCCGAGGAGAAGAAGATAGAAGACGCCGCGGAGGAGATGCTGGACGAGAATGCCGGAGGAAGAACCAGAAGAGCCAGAAGAACCAGAAGAAGATGAAGGAAGATGGAAGAAAGAAGAAGCATTTAAATAAAGGAATTGTCAAAAACTGTCTCTTGTCATTTTTAACATTTTTGACAGTTTTTTAGTGAAATGGTAGGGGTAAGTACCCCCTTACCATTTCACACAGGGGGGGGGCCAGGATCTGGGGGTCCCCTTGTTAAAGGGGGCTTCCAGATTCCGATAAGCCCCCTGCCCGCAGACAACCACAACCACCGGCCAGGGTTGTGGGGATGAGGCCCTTGTCCTCATCAACATGGGGACAAGGTGTTTTGGGGGCTACCCCAAAGCACCCTCCCAATGTTGAGGGCATGTGGCCTGGTACGGTTCAGGAGGGGGGGCCGCACTCTCGTCCCCCCCTCTTTTCCTGCGGCCTGCCAGGTTGCGTGCTCGGATAAGGGTCTGGTATGGATTCTTGGGGGGACCCCACGCCGTTTTTTTTTTTTTTTTTGGCGCGGGGTTCCCCTTAAAATCCATACCAGACCTGAAGGGCCTGGTATAGAATTTAGGGGGACTCCCACGTCATTTTCTTTTTTTTAATTTGGTTCGGGGTTTCCCTGTGTTGAATTCCCATGCCGTTTTAATCAATGAACTTCTATGTGTATTGTCGGCAATGCAATAGCCGCGGGTAGTTTTTCATGGAATTTTTCCTTCAAAATCTCATTTTGCTGTCAGACTGTTCTAAACACGGGAAACATGCGCCCTTTTACAGGCATACTATAGACAACCCCCAGGTACGAAATTTAAAAGGGATATTACACTTTTATTGTTTGACTTTAAGCATTATTAAAATCACTGCTCCTGAAAAAACGGCTGTTTTTAAAACTTTTTTTTTGCATTGATTCATGTCCCGTGGGGCAGGACCCGAGTCCCCAAACACTTTTTATGACAATAACTTGCATATAAGCCTTTAAAATTAGCACTTTTGATTATTCATGTTCGTGTCCCATAGACTTTAACGGTGTTCGCGTGTTCGAGCAAACTTTTTTCCTGTTCGCATGTTCTGGTGCGAACCGAACAGGGGGGTGTTCGGCTCATCCCTAGTCTTCACTAATTTCAGGTGCAGCAACCCTTCTTTCCTTTTTTGTTTCATTAATTTATTGTTCAAAGTAGTATTAAACCTTCAGTGTTTTTTAGCTTCATACACTGAGCCCAATAAAATAAACATTACTTAGTAACCCAGTTAATAAAATTCTTTCCCCAACCCTTTCAGTTTACAACCGTCAATATGCTGAATTCAGACTTTCAGTGTTGTTTCCCTGAGCTTCTGCTCATCACAGGGAGAGAACAGTGGTCAGTGCAGTCTGCAGCCAGTCTGTAAGCTTGGAGAAGGGACATAGGTAGAAGGATGAGCAGGGAAGTGCCTTGCCATCCTAGGCTATGGGGCTGTGTGTTTATATTGATACACACAGTGTAGGAAAACACAAAAGTCTAGTCCCTGCATACAAGGGTACACTATAGGAGGATGCAGGAAAAAGGAGCCACCCTGAAACAGAAAACCTTTGGCAGCAGTCATGGCACCATCTAAAACTGGAAAATAGGAAAGATTAAAAGATAAACAAGCTGCATACTCAGTAAGTGATTAAATCAGTAGCCGAAAGTGAGAGTGTAATAGCACATTAAGGATGAATAATACTGGTAAGGCCAGTAACAAGGTATCTGCCGAAGGTAAGCTTGTACATATACACACACACACACACACACACACACACACACACACACACACACACACACACACACACACGTAATCCTGCAATCCTTTGCTATTATTACCATGTCTTTCAACCACCACCCTATGTCTACGAGTACTTTTAGTGTGGCTTTTCTAGTCTATAAACATTATTTACAGCATTTACAGTTTTCAACACCTGCAATTGTTTCTTTTTTGCAATTTGGAGGAAAAAAAATTAAGTTAGTAGCACATTTTACTAAAACGTGTATTAGGGTTAGTATAAAGGCAGTGGATAGGCGTTTTTGGCAGTGTGATGTAGAACGTATCAGCAATTTTTTCTGTGAGAAACTTACATAGAGTACTGACATATTTTTACATCAAGTTTTCTGCATGTAGGAGGCAGGGAGGAGCCTGCAGTGTGCATTCCAGCATCACAGACACCTTCTATGGCCACTACTTCTTACAAAGGATAGTGTGGTGGAGTGAAACAGTGCAACTATCCCTGGATGAAAAATAAGCACTTAATCAGTAGGTTGTGATCCCTGTATGTATCTCAAGGGTTAATTTTCAATTTTGACTAAAGTTTACTTCTAATGCCCCGTACACACGGTCGGATTTTCCAATGGAAAATGTATGATAGGACCTTGTTGTCGGAAATTCCAACCGTGTGTAGGCTCTATCACACATTTTCCATAGGAATTTCCGACACACAAAGTTTGAGAGCTTGCTATAAAATTTTCCGACAACAAAATCCGTTGTCGGAAATTCCGATCGTGTGTACACAAATCCGACACACAAAGTGCCACGCATGCTCAGAATAAATTAAGAAACGAAAGCTATTGGCTACTGCCCCGTTTATAGTCCTGACCTACGTGTTTTACGTCACCACGTTCAGAACGATCGGATTTTCCGACAATTTTGTGTGACCGTGTGTATGCAAGACAAGTTCGAGCCAACATCCGTCGGAAAAAAAACATGGATTTTGTTGTCGGAATGTCCGATCAATGTCCGACCGTGTGTACAGGGCATTAGTCCCTTAAATTACAAGGTTGTTTTGGCATTTGCAGTAACAGTGGGTCTCAGAAATACATTATTAACATGGCAATGTATTTGCTAAGCTAGTTAAAAATATAAAAACTTACCCAATACAATTCTCTGGGTCAATTTTGCAGTCAATGTTGCATCTATATCGTTCCCATGTCATCCAGCCCATTGGAGGTGTCTTGGCTAAGCCATTGTCCAAAGAAGAACAAAGGGCAGACAGAGCAAGGAGAATGCCCAGATATATCAGCTGCATTTTATCTTCTATTCAAAACTGTAAATGAAAATAAGTAAATCTGTAAAGCAAAGTCTTTCGAAATTGACTCCATCTTATCAAGAGTGCCCCCATGCTGCCATCTGAGGGCATAGATATTACTATTTACTTAGTAGTGAAAATCTATAGCTTTTACATGGCATGGTCAAAAGTCTACAATTAAAAAAAAAGGTGCGTTTGGCCAATATAGTGAAAGACTGCAGCACTAAAAAAAATCCCTGGATTGATGGGATGTGGTAAATGTAGTATTAAGTGTAAAGTGCGCTTTCAAAACTAAATGTATAAGTTAATTGTCTTATATGTAAATACCAGAATGTTTATAAACAAATTGATAAATAATGACAAAAAAAAAACCAAAAAAAAAAAAAAAACTTGAAACAAACCAGTGAAACAAAGTCTGAAAAACAAGAGTCCTGAAATGAAATAAAATCAGTGCCGTAATTGTTCCGATGTCAGATTTCAAAAGGAAGCTGATGTCCTGAGGACCAGACTCCTTGAGCGAGGATACTCCAAGTCCTCCCATAAAAAGGTGTCTCAGAAAACAATCTCGTCGAGAATTGCTTTCTACCCTCCAAAAAAAAATCTGTAAATGATGACACAACACGTGTCATCACTACCTACTCTACACAACATAAGCAAATTAGACGTATTCTAAATAAGTATTGGCATCTGCTCGTCATGGATCCTTTTGCTTACTCAATTTGTGTCCGAGATGCCAGCTGTCGCCTACAGGGAGGGCCCCCTCTGTGGGCGACAAGCTGGTATCAAGTGAATATAGGGCCTCAAGAGGTGACATGCGCAAAACTCTAGGCACTTTCCCCTCTGGGGATGTGCCTACTGTCAATATATGGACAGACGCCAAAATATTCGTTTACCCAACGGGTACACTTTTCATTCAAAACATTACGTAAATTGCAGGACCCCCGCCGTGGTATATCTACTTTCTTGTGACTGTGGATGTTACTATGTCGGGAAAATTATAAACTAATACTGGAAACATATATATCAACATATATTAGAGGAACTGCAGTCTACTAACATAATTTGTAATAAAAACACCTTTACCGTTCTGAAGCTTTCCTCCAACCACTTTGCATATTTTATATATACTGTGATTCTGTACTTGCCAAATATGCTTCAGAAATCTCCCTGAGTCTGGCTGCATCCATTTTAACTGTGGGCAGCTGAAGCTGCTGCCTGTTCACTTCCTGGATTTACACAGAGTCACACCTCCAGCTCTGCAGCTCTGATTGGCCCTCTTATGACTCATCCTCCCTCCCTTTCTGGCAAACTCTCACAAGAGTGAGAGAGAGAGAGCTGTGCATGATGTCAAACGCCTAAGCATTTTACCAGACAAGAAAGAGGAAGTGGGCCGTATAAGGTATTTACTGGCAGAAAAAATATGTTTTACTATCGAAAGTTAAAACAACAAGGGCCGAAGATTTAATAGAAGGAAAGTTGAAAAAATGACTGAAGTTCTGCTTTAAGTATACGCAAACATGATCCTGATGTACCCATTGGTCGACACATGGCTTGAGTCCATGCTGCGTCTATCCCTAAGGTACATTTTCTGGCCCTGGATTGCCTACATTCAAGTCACAGAGGTGGGGACCTCAACAAGCAATTATTACAATGTGAAATTAGATGGATCTTCAACCTCAAGGCCACTCTGCCACTAGGTTTAAATGAGAAATTTAACTTCAAGCCCTTCCTTCCTGGTTTTGTGTCAAGGGATAAGAGTTGAACCTTTAATTTCCGACATTGAGAGTCCTAAACTCTAGAGGAACTAATGTGTTGTAATTTTGCTGTGTGTCCCTATGCCATGGCACCTTGGGATCCCTGTGCCAAATATAATACCACATACAGAATTTCTTAATAACTAATCCTTAATTTTAGATCTGCTCTTCCCTGGTATTTTATATCCTTGGCCATTTTCCTCCCCATTATAGGGGGGAGGGGGGGGGAATACTATGGGGGATTTTTTTTTAATCCTGGCGTTCTGCTTTAAAACATTTAAAAATAGACCCTACCCACACTGACAATCACTGTTTCATAGTTTCAGATGGGAAAAAAAAAAAAAAGAAAGCACAATGTCAACACTATATTAAACATATTTCCATTTGTTTACTGATGCGAATATCAGATGGCGGACCACTAGTGGTGTGCCAGGTAGTCCCTAGCCATCTTTGTACACTTTCTGTAAAATGTGCAGTTGTTGCTGCCAGTATGTAGATCGGTGGTCTCCAAACTGTGGCCCGGGGGCTGGATGTGGCCCTTTGCTTCCCTTTGTCCAGCCCTTGGGGCACTATTCCTCCCACTGACACTAACAACTGAGTGTAATTACTGGCACTGACATTAACGATGGGGCGTTAGTCCATCCATTATTTTTCCCACTGACACCCATGTTGGGGCACCATTGCTCCCACTGACACCCATGCTGGGCCACCATTGCTCCCACTGACACCCATGCTGGGGCACCATTGCTCCCACTGACACCCATGCTGGGGCACCATTGCTCCCACTGACACCCATGCTGGGGCACCATTGCTCCCACTGACACCCATGCTGGGGCACCATTGCTCCCACTGACACTCATGCTGGGGCACCATTGCTCCCACTGACACCCATGTTGCGGCACCATTGCTCCCACTGACACCCATGTTGGGGCACTATTGCTCCCACTGACACCAATGATGGGGCACTATTCCTCCAAATTACATCTACAAAGGGGACAAACTACTGACAAGACAGTAAACTGGCCGTTTAGAATGTTTGGAGACCCCTGATCTAGATTAAACCGTTATGACCTCCCCCAATTCTGCTACAACTAAATGAGCTATTGTAGATGAGACCAAGGATTTGAGGGGGTTGTCTAAGATGCCTCCGTGACAGTATTTTAGGATGGATGGAAATCTGCCTATACAGGTATTTCTCACACTTGCGAATAAGACCATTTGGGAATAGCTGCGAAAGACCCAGTGGGGCTTCAATGTGATTAACTCTGGGGAAGAATGGGGCCTTAGTCTGAACAGCTAAATTAGCTCATTCTTCTGTAAAAAAAAAAAAAGAAAAAACAAGCAAAACAAAAACAGATTTTTTACAATTGATGCTTGCTGAAAACAAACCCGATTTTCAGGTTTGTAGTAGAAACCTTGGAAAATGACATGACCCAACCCAACCTCCTAGTACTGTACCTTGTGCAAAAAGTCACATGCTACTCTGCACACTTGAGCAGGATGTTCTGTTGACAGGTGGTGTGATGTTATGAGATGTTAGCACAATCTGAAGGTTTCTTTTGTGAGATACAACAAAAATTAGACTGGTTATCTAAAATATAATAATAATGTAACATAAGTGTATTTACCTATATATTTTCAGACCATGCAACCCTGTATGATTTGCAAGTGAGCTAAACAGATCAGTTCAAAGTTCCCATTCCCGAGGATTCCAAGGTGATCTCGGGCCAGCTGAAAGACCTAACCCCACTGGTGTCATGCCCCAGACCTCCTCAATGTTGTTTTACAACCTTATTTTTGTTTTCTTATGCACAATTCATAACCGTAGGTGAGGACAGGGACATAGTACCTTGCTACTGGACCTATTTGTATATAAATGTTGAGCTCCCTGTTTAAATCACTCACAAGGATCAAGAAATACTATACATTGGTTCACGGAAGCCTTAATCGTACCTCTCTGAATAAAGGGATAAAGGAGCACCAATTAAAGGTGATCAGACCAAAGCAGCCTGAAAATAGGTATACTGTATGCATCTTTCCTTACACAGGTTAGTAAAACAGATGTTAGGAGAGGGAGGGGGCAGTTTTAAAAGTAGTTATTAGAGTTGAGCTGGAATTCCACTTTAAAGTCGATATCCAGCACTTTTTAAGCTGTTAGAGGAACAGTTCCCCCCCCCCCTCCTTTTGGGATAAAAGTTTTACATAAATGAAGAAAAGCTGAACACTGTAAGCACCCCCTGTCAGTGTTAAACAGTTTGTCACAACCCTCTAACTACCACTTTTTTTTGTACCGCTTGGTGTGTTAAAAGGAAGTTAAAAAAATTACAGACTTACTTGTCAAGCTATTTTTTACATGTTAATATTTGGCTGTACTTCTCTTTAGGGTCACAGAAGTACACCATACTCCTGTGAACCCAAGTCAGATGACAACGGGCTATTTCTTGCCATCAGCTGAGGTCAGAGCTATGCCAGACTCGGGAAGGATCCAAACAATATTGTCAGTGTCTACCTGGCTGCCCGATTAACAGCTGGCTCCGCCTTTCTGTGTGCCGGAGCCAAAACTAGCCAAGCACACTCTGCAGCTTAGCACTACATATTTGTTGTAAGATCTAAAAGAAATTCCACAATCAGATTTTAAACCTGTGTGGTGAGCTTGAGGAATTATATCTATTTTTTTTTAAAAATGTGCCTGAAGAAAGGTAGTGGAGGCACCAGTAATGGGATGAAAGGGAGAGGAAAGGTATAGTGAAAAATCTGGATGGCCGCACTCCTATAAAATCATCTTTATTGATCCATAGAAAATCAACAATCCATAAAGCAATGGGGGTAGAAATACAGCACAGCTAATGCGTTTTTCATAGGCTATGACTAAGCACCAGGAAAGGTGTGAAACGCATTAGTGGGGTGCATTTCTACCCCCATTGCTGTATGGATTGTCGATATTCTATCATGGATCAATAAAGGTGACTTAATGGGAGTACAGCCATGCAGATTTTCACTATATGCTTCCTGATGCATGCAGGGCTAGCACCCATTCCATGTGCAGAGGTAGTGGAGTAGAGGGATTTCGTTACCTGGAGCGTTGTATTTCTTCTTCAAAAGGAGAGGAAAGGTTGTGAAGACCCCAGCGATCGGCTGAAAGGCAGTGGAGACTTATGCCCCGTACACACAATCAGAAAATCGTACGGAAAATACCGCTTTGGAAACGATCGTATGATAATTGGATCGTTGGTACAGAGCTTTCGAGAGCTGATCATGACAGTTCATCCGATATTATTCTATCGGATGTGCACGAAAATATTTTTTGTACGATTTTCGTTTAAGCAGTACAGCTATCGTTCGAAAATGCAATACAAATGCATTACAACACATGACATCACTTTCAAAATTTTTTCTGTCATACGGGAATTTTCGTGACTTTAGTAAACTCATCAGATGTGATCTGAGATTAGCATGCAAAAAAAAAAAAAAAAAAATGGACGATCATTCGTCCGATAATCTCATCGTGTGTACGGGGCATTAAGCCCCGTACACACGATCTGAAAATCATACGAAAAATGCCGCATTCGAAACAATCGTATGATAATCGGATCGTTAGTACGGAGCTTTCGAGAGAAAATCAGAACAGTTCATCCGATATCCTATCGGACATGCGCGGAAATCTTTTTCATACGATGCCAGATCGTACGATTTTTGTTTAAGCAGTACTGTCTTTCGAAAATGCAATACTAATGTATTACAACATTCGACGTGTGATTAGCATGCAAAAATAATCAAAACAAAACGGACGATCATTCGTCCGATAATCGGGATCGTGTGTACGGGGCATAAAGATGAGCTCAGGCGTGTTCACAAGCTGCACGTGCAGAAGTTGGCACTGCACAGCGCTAATCAAAAGCAGTGAGACATTGTCCCGATCCGCAACTGCAGAGATCGGGAAATGTCTCACTGCCTGTGATTAGCGCTGTGCAGTGCCGACTTCCTGACGGACTCTGCACGTGCGGCTTGCGAAAACACGCCTGAGCTCATCCTTAGTGGAGACCCCAGCGATCGGACCAAAGGCAGCGGAGACCCCAGCGATCGGACCAAAGGCAGCGGAGACCCCAGCGATCGGACCAAAGGCAGCGGAGACCCCAGCGATCGGACCAAAGGCAGCGGAGACCCCAGCGATCGGACCAAAGGCAGCGGAGACCCCAGCGATCGGACCAAAGGCAGCGGAGACCCCAGCGATCGGACCAAAGGCAGCGGAGACCCCAGCGATCGGACCAAAGGCAGCGGAGACCCCAGCGATCGGACCAAAGGCAGCGGAGACCCCAGCGATCGGACCAAAGGCAGCGGAGACCCCAGCGATCGGACCAAAGGCAGCGGAGACCCCAGCGATCGGACCAAAGGCAGCGGAGACCCCAGCGATCGGACCAAAGGCAGCGGAGACCCCAGCGATCGGACCAAAGGCAGCGGAGACCCCAGCGATCGGACCAAAGGCAGCGGAGACCCCAGCGATCGGACCAAAGGCAGCGGAGACCCCAGCGATCGGACCAAAGGCAGCGGAGACCCCAGCGATCGGACCAAAGGCAGCGGAGACCCCAGCGATCGGACGAAAGGCAGCGGAGACCCCAGCGATCGGACGAAAGGCAGCGGAGACCCCAGAGATCGGACGAAAGGCAGCGGAGACCCCAGCGATCGGACGAAAGGCAGCGGAGACCCCAGCGATCGGACGAAAGGCAGCGGAGAACCCAGCGATCCGATGAAAGGCAGCGATCTGACCATAGGATCCCTGGTTGGCACACCTGCTGCAGCTCTCAGTAAAGTAAATACTGTATGTTTCTTGTAAATCTGAGATAAATAAGGAAATAGAGAATCTAACAGTGAGCATCACCCACTAATAAAGGCAACAGAAACAAGTAGCCAAGATAAACAGGGGCCTTAATGCCAGACTGCCCACCCAAAACTAATAAATCACCCAGACCCTGAGAAATACAGATTTCTAACACTGGTAACCCTATCTTACACAGCATGTTTGTCCTAAACCCACATATTACGGGAATATAGGGGTGATGTCCTCCCTCCTTTCCCTCAGTAGGAATGGACTGCACCTTTCCAAGGCACTGCTATTTCACTCAGAGCAAAGCTGATCTGTAGAGACATGGCTTGCTACAAAGATATCCATTTTCATTCATAAATATATACACAGAAACAAACATTTACATTACAAAACAACTAGAATAGGAGAAGCCACAAAAAGGAAAGAAGTTTAGTGCAAAAAGAATACCTTGTATAATGCAGCCGGCTCCTTCTCCCAACACTAATGTAATGAGAACACTTCCACACCAGGAACTGAGATCACATGACTGCAGCTACAACCACTTCCTACATACACAGGCATGGCTTGTGATTGTTTAGTTATTGGGAGAGGTTGCATCACTGCTGCCACCTACTGTACACATCAAATAATGCACTGAACTTATGTCAACTTTGAGCAGGAGCTGGTAGAATCAACATGTTCAGACAAACAATGTCTGGCGTACATGAACCTGCAATCAGTGGTGTTAGCTGCCATTTTTCTAGTGGAGAAAAATGGCAATGCCAATCTTTTTTTTTTTTAGGTCATAGAGACACTTAGCTAATCCCAAAATAATACTCACAGTTCGGGTGTAATATTTCAGCCTCTGTCTGTTTTCGTACTGAAGAATAACTTTAAAAATGTGATGCTGGCTGTTTCCATCTTGCTTGTGGGCATGTGAAGCCCACAAGCATTGATTTCCTGGATGCGGTGAATGCTGTTCATTGACAGTTTATTCACATGCATGATCATTGTTCCCGCACTGAATCTTGGGAAGCCTGACACTAAGCTCCCAGGAGACAGTGCGGCGCCGGGGAAAGGCAATAAACACGCCTACTCCCATGGGAGGAGAGACAGGAAGTGCCACAATAAAGTACAGTAAAAAGCTGTGTTTTTGCATGCATGTTAAGACTCAGTGGTGGCTGGTGTTTTTTTTTGGGGGGGGGGGGCAAACCTCCCATCCCTCCCATTAGTTGTCTGCAGGTCGGCCCAGCATTTACCCCATCTAGGTGGTGGGACCCACTTCCTGATTGGCTGGGAGGAGGATCAGTGTTATAATAGCGAATATTCATTTGCTATTGTAACACACCTGGGTGGGCTCAGTTTGCATTCTCTGCACCCCGAGCCCACTGTATTTTGAAGCCTATTAGAGGCTCTGTCTGAGCTCTAATCAGGTGCTTCAACCCCCCCCCTCCCATTGGAATCCATGCATCCGGCAAGGGGCCGGATGCATGGATGGGGGGGGGCAGCACCCATGCGCCCTTAATGGAAAGGCCGCCCCTGTTCACACTCATTTATTTGCATTATCGCATGTCCACACACCTGGCGTTATTACATTCTATTGGCCAGAATGTTCATTTATTCTAGTCATTAGAATGAATTAACGCGCAAATAAACATAAACATAAACATGCCTAGGTGTAACGTGCATTTAGGTGCTTTTGAGTGTTTATTATGCTCAAAGGCTCCTCTCCTGAATGCGATTTTGGTGGGGGAGTTTCGGCCTCTAAACTCTCTTTAAACGCCTATAGTGTACAGAAGTCTCCAAACTACGGCCCTCCAGGTGTTCAGGAACTACAATTCCCATCATGCCTAGTCATGTCTGTGAATGTCAGAGTTTTACAATGTCTCATGGGAGGTGTAGTCCCGCAACAGCTGGAGGGCCGTAGTTTGGAGATCTACATGAACTACATTGATCCAGCTTGGATGTAATTATGTATGTACCATACCTGTGGGATTCATCTGAAAATCATTGTAGTAGGCATCACTAATTCATTGATCTCCACTAGTCTCTGGGTCCTATGTCAAGCGTCTGCTCTACAGCTTACTGAACAAAGGAGGTCGCTCGATGCGCAAGGGTGCCATTCAGAGAATATTTAGCATTTTCCCAATGAATGCAAAGTGTTCTCTGATTGGATGAGGTGTAATTGCGATATCAGCGGCACACCTCTCCAGCTTGTTCAATTAAAGAACACTTTACATGCATTGGGAAAATGCTAAGAATTCTCTCAATGGTGCTCATCAAGCGATCTCCTGTGTTCAGTAAGCAGGTTGGTAGCCACTCAGCACAAGACAAGGAAGGTAGTGGAGATCACTATAGTAGCATAGTTGCCAACAGTCCCGATTTTCCCGGGACAATCCCGTTTTTGGAGGCTGTCCCGAATTGGGATTTTCCATAGGGAAAATCGAGAATGTTGTTTTTTTTGTTTTTGGAGCAGCTGGCTCCAGCAAAGTGGCGGCCGGCACCGCCGCTCGATCTTCCCCCTAGTATTGAGTAAGTGGAGAGAGGAAGGGGGCTCGATCCGTGCAGCCAATGAAGGGGTTTCTTTAGCTGCACGGCCCCTCCCCTCTCCACTGAAGCAAGCAAAAGACACGGCGCCGGCGCCGTGTCTTGCCGAAAGTTCCCCAGCCCCGTACTGCGCAAGCGCTGCTCCTGCGCAGTACAGGGGGTCCTTCATTGCCGAGGGGAACTTTCTCGGCAGAACACCGGCCGGTCCTGCACTGAGCGGGGGGGGCGGGGGCATTGAGGGGGGGCTGCACTAATAGAGGGGGGGCTGCACTGAGGGGGGTCTGCACTAATAGAGGGGGGCTGCACTGAGGGAGGGGGCTGCACTAATTGGGGGAGGTCTGCACTAATAGAGGGGGGCTGCACTGAGGGGGGGGCTGCACTAATTGAGGGGGGTCTGCACTTATAGAGGGGGGTCTGCACTAATAGAGGGGGGGCTGCACTGAGGGGGGGCTGCACTAATAGAGGGGGGACTGCACTAATAGAGGGGGGGCTGCACTGAGGGGGGCTGCACTGAGGGGGGTCTGCACTAATAGAGGGGGTCTGCACTGATGGAGGGGGTCTGCACTGATGGAGGGGATCTGCACTGTTGGAGGGGGTCTGCACTGAGGGGGTCTCTACAGACTCTGGCGGGGGCACCTGATGCAAGGACAGACTCTGCCGGGGGCACCTGATGCAAGGACAGACTCTGCCCGGGGCACCTGATGCAAGGACAGACTCTGCCGGGGGCACCTGATGCAAGGACAGACTCTGCCGGGGGCACCTGATGCAAGGACGGACTCTGCCGGGGGGGCACCTGATGCAAGGACGGACTCTGCCGGGGGCACCTGATGCAAGGACGGACTCTGCTGGGGGCACCTGATGCTAGGACGGACTCTGCCGGGGGCACCTGATGCAAGGACGGACTCTGCCGGGGGCACCTGATGCAAGAACGGACTCTGCCGGGGGCACCTGATGCAAGGACGGACTCTGCCGGGGGCACCTGATGCAAGGACGGACTCTGCTGGTGGCACCTGATGCAAGGCCAGACTCTGCTGGTGGCAGACGACATGGCTAGTGACACGCTCAGGGAACCCACTGATTCGGCATTATGGTGAGTTGAATGATTCCATTTTATATTACAATGTAATAATATAAATAATGCGCTTCAATCATCCTGACACCATAACAACCATGGTGCCGGGATGATTGAAGCGTTAACACCAGGCGTTTGGAGTATCTTTATCTGCTGATTGTTAAACTTTCTAGAATACACATATTTCTATTGTGTGGGATCTGGGGCTGCTGTCCCGTCATTCCCCTCTCCCCCTTTCCTTCTCCCCCTTTCCCTCTCCATCCCTCATTCATCTCAGACTCTAACCACACCCTCTTGAGCCACGCCCATTTAAACCACTCCCACTTTTCCACGGAAGCCACACCCACTTTTCACGTAAGCGACGCCCAATTCACTTCGCGCGCCGCACTTATAATTTTTTTGCTAAGTCACGCCTACAAACGAATGCCCCGCCCCCTAATTATTGTACGGCTCCCCCTACAGCCAAAAAAGTGTCCCACATATTTTTTTTTGCAATGTTGGCAACTATGTAGTAGTGGTGCAGATTACAGTGATTTTCAGCTTCCAAGGGGATCCCACAGGTACAGCACATGCATATTTACAATGGTTCAAACTGGACCAATGTAACTATGTAAAAATTGCCATGAGTACAAAAAGGGGGTAATCAATATTAAATAGGAATTAAAACAATCCTGGTTAAGATGGATGAGTTAGAATAGACAGCACCAGCGGCAGCTCCCTTGAGAGTGAAGCAGTCTCTGCAAAACTAAGTGCAGTAAGTAGAAAACGATTTATTCAGCACAAAGCCAATTGGCAACTCACATAACATCTGTGAGAAACAAGCATGTAAGGTAAAGGTGTCCGTGGTCACTGTGGAGTCCGGAACTGTGTCCATGGGAGCGTCACAGCAGGCTGCAGCAAATTGTCAGCAGAGCGATGGAGAGGACCAGCGATGGTCGGCATAAACCAGAAGTGATGTCTGGGCGTGTCAGATGACGCGTTTCAAAGCTTCCGCTGTTTCTTCAGATCTAATTGGTTACTAGAGGTGTCAGTCTTTTATAGGCTTGTTCGGACTGGAGCCAGCAACATGTGACAGCGTCTGATATTTACAAGAAGATTTAAGGGGCAAGAGACAAAACATATGACAAAAAACTTAGCAACTACTAGATTATAATGAATAAATACCTAGATGTAAGTAAAATTGTAATAGATAAGCGAGAGGACTAATACTGTGTAAAACATAGAAGGTTGACGCAAGGTATTAAAAACTATCTTAGTCAGATTAAATAAATAATACCCATACATGAAGAATATATACATGTGTGTATCCATAGAGAATGCCAGTAATTAATTTAATAATGAATAATAAATAAATATTCAATAAGATGTATTCAATAAAAAGTTAATGGTACTACATGAGGGATTATTACATCACGGCTAGGGGAGGGGAGATAGAGACAGCCGTATGGACATGGATGTAAACAGGGATATATAATACAAAGGAAATTGTGGGAATATAAATGGGAGACAGGTTCATTCATGAGTGGGATATTAATGGTGGTAATATTGCTGAGCAATAATAAAATGGGTGTGTCGTGACCATGTACATGCACACATTGGCACTTATCTATATATGCACGTGTCCACCCATATACATATACGTATATACACTGAGCAAAATTATAAACGCAACACTTTTGTGTTTGCTCCTATTTATCATGAGCTGAACGCAAAGATCTACAACTTTTTCTATGTACACAAAAGGCCTATTTCTCTTAAATATTGTTCACAAATCTGTCTAAATCTGTGTTAGTGAGCACTTCTCCTTTGCCAAGATAATCTATCCACCTCACAGGTGTGGCATATCAAGATGCTGATTAGACAGCATGATTATTGCACAGGTGTGCCTTAGGCTGGCCACAATAAAAGGCCACTCTAAAATGTGCAGTTTTATCACACAGCACAATGTGACAGATGTCGCAAGTTTTGAGGGAGCATGCAATTGGCATGCTGACTGCAGGAATGTCCACCAGAGCGGTTGCCCTTGAATTTAATGTTCATTTCTCTACCATAAGCCGTCTCCAAAGGCATTTCAAAGAATTTGGCAGTACATCCAACAGACCTCACAACCGCAGACCACGTGTTTCCACACCAGCCCAGGACCTCCACATCCAGCATCTTCACCTCCAAGATCGTCTGAGACCAGCTACCCCGTACAGCTGCTGCAACAATTGCACTGACAAATATAAAAAATACATAGGATATGCTTAACCGCTTCAGCCCTGGATGATTTTACCCCCTTCCTGACCAGAACACTTTTTGCAATTCGGCACAGCGTCACTTTAACTGACAATTGCGCGGTCGTAAGACGTTGCACCCAAACAAAATTGATGTCCTTTTTTTTCCCACAAATAGAGCTTTCTTTTGGTGGTACTTTATCGCCTCTGCGGTTTTTATTTTTTGCGCTATAAACAAAAAAGACAATTTTGAAAAAAACTCAATATTTTTTACTTTTTGCTATAAAAAATATCCCCCCAAAAATATATAAAAAAACTATTTTTTTCCTCAGTTTAGGCCGATATGTATTCTTCTACATATTTTTGGTAAAAAAAATCGCAATAAGTGTATATTGATTGGTTTGCGCAAAATTTATAGTGTCTACAAAATAGGGGATAGTTTTATGGCATTTTTATTTTAATTTTTTTTTATTAGTAATGGCAGCGATCTGCAATTTTTATCGGGACTGTGACATTATGGCGGACAGATCGGACACTTTTGACACTATTTTGGGACCATTGTCATTTATACAGCGATCAGTGCTATCAAATGCATTGATTACTGTGTAAATGACACTGGCAGTGAAGAGGTTAACCACTAGGGGGTGGTGACGGGGTTAAGTGTGTCCTAGGGAGTGATTCTAACTGTGAAGAGGCTGAGCTTCAACACACAGGACAGTGATTACTGCTCTCGATGACAGAGAGCAGTGATCTCTGTCCTGTCGCTAGGCAGAACGGGGAAATGCTTTGTTTACAAAAGCACGCGACACCGCTTCTTAAAGGGGATGTACCTATACGCCCTTTTGCCTACCAGTGCCATTCTGCCAACGTAAATTGGCGTGCGCTGGTTGGCAAGCGGTTAAACAAAAAATTACATGGTCAATGAATACAAGGGAACAAACAATAATCATGGGATGTTCTCAGGTAAACCTGCTGAGCATAGAAAGCCCAGCAGATAATATCCAAAAAAATTACATGGTCAATGAATATAAGGCAACAAACAATAATCATGGGATGTTCTCAGGTAAACCTGCTGAGCATAGAAAGCCCAGCAGACAATATCCAAAGGTAGTAAACGTATATTTAATCTAACAAAATACAGTTCTAATCAGTAGTCGGGATCATAACCATGTGTAGTAACGTACAGGAACCTGTGTATGGTACGGAAAGACAGGTGAGGGGTCGAGGGGGAATAGAGAATAAGACAAGAATGTCAAGACAACCCAATAAGTATTGGGTTCAAACAACGTAAAAAAAGGAAGAGTAAAAGAGGGTCAGCCCAGAGCTCATTAGGGGACCGAAATGTGACGGATCCATGGGTCCCAGATTATATCAAATTTTTTAGAGTTTTAATGAAGTGTGTGAGTGAGTTTGTCATTAACTATAATCCAGTTGACTTTATTTTTTAACATAATCCAGAGAAATAACCAGTTGTTTCCAATGCTGGGCCACTGTAATTCTTGCCGCTAACAGTATATATGTGATTAAATTTGTTGATTTCCTGGGCACCTCATCCGGCAATCTATGGAACAAGGCCACCTCTTGGGATCTATGAATGTTTACTACCATCACCAAATTTATTAATTTAAATATCCAAATCCAGAACCTAATCACCAGGGGGCACTGCCACCAAATATGGTGCATTGTCCCCAACTGATCACAGCGTCGAAAACAGTTAGGTGACGTGGACGGATGCATTTTAGCCACCCAAGTTGGGACCAGGTACCAACGTAAAAGTGTTTTAAAGTTGGCTTCTATTAGCGTGGTATTGATAGAGATTTTGGATAAATTATAGACAATGTCCTGCCATTCAGACAGATCAAAAGTAAGATTCAGGTCTTTTTCCCATTGATTCATATAGGAGAGTTTTGAGTTTGGTTCAGTGGGGAAAGCAAAAACCGCAGATAGTCATCCCTTGAAAAGACCCCTTGCCTGGCAAGACAACTCAGAAGTGTAAGCGGCTTAATTATTGGATTAAGTTTGCATCTGACAAAGGATACAATTTGGTTATTGTGACGGGAGTCACTTTTGGGCGCAGGGTGACCAAGAAAAGAATGAACCCTGAGAATATGATTGGATTACTTCAAATGGGACAGTAATATTCATTAACAATATCTCTCAAGAAATATGAAGATTTTATCCCCTGTACACTGTGAGGTCTATGGCCAGGAAGTATAACTCCTAATATGGGCATTCCAGGAAGTTCAATGTAAGAGACCGACCGTCTATTGCCTAACGATGTTGATTGTGTCTGGATAAGTAAATCGTGTTAATCTTGTCTGAGGCAGTTTTCCCTTCACCTACTATTAAGTGTGCTAATGAACTCACCTGTTGTCTGCTAGGGGAGGTATTGACACTCAGAATAATGTGTTTTGGGGACTCGTTGTGTAACCATTGTGTGATGTTGTGGGTGGATCCGGGTCATTGTTCATGTGTCGCCTGTGGTATTCTCAAGTGTATAAAAAGAGCCCGCATTCATTTCAATAGAGAGTCTGATTCCTGTTTGACCCTCCGTACAGAGCCTCGACTCGTACTGGGGGAGAAGAATTATTCGTATGAGTTTCTTGTTCGGCTGATTGGAGTGTTCAGTAGCTGCCTTTGTGTTCAGAAATGGAATGTCCTAAACGGCTTTAACCCCTTTCATTCTCGGGGTGTCTTTAAAATTATATCGGAATATTTCACTAATAGGTATCTGCATCTTGTCTTTAAAGTGTTGTAAACTTCATGCTCATTTAAAGTCCACCTGAGCATGGATTCAAGTGGACCACAACATCTGGACCGGAATCAAGCCTGCCACAGAGGCTTGAAAAGCCCAGACCAGATTCTAGTTCAGTCTCTTACAATTACATGCGAGGTAAAATATACCGATTATCCATTATGTCAGGAAAGGTCCCCTCCGCTGGTAATATCGATCATTTGGCGTGCAGTACTGAGGTCCACCAGCCAGTGTCTCCTGGCAGTTTGGAGCTGACAGAAGAGCTTTTTCCTGCTGGTATTTTGTCATCTTTGGGCTGCAGTACTGGCGTCCACCAGCGGAGGAATCCTGGCAGTATGGAGCAGGTATTACCTTCTGCAGACAGGCATCACTTGACTTTATTAGCAGCTGTAGTATAAATACCCGGCAAGTGCACACACACCTTGCCCTAGTATTGTCCTTGAGCCCTGACCTGTTTCCTGTTATCCTGATCCTAAACCTTGATTCCTGTATCCTGAACCTGTTGTACCTGATCCTGTCTATTCCTGCATCCCTGGAACCTTGTCCTGTAACCTGTTCCCTTTCTCCTTTTCCCCCCATCTGCTGACCTCCTGTTTATGTGATCCCTGTGAGTTCCTTTGTGACCTGGAGAGCTCCGTTCATCATAGACTGTATGCTGCTAGACAATGACTTTACATTGCGAGATCTTCTATGACTGTTTGTGAGTAGTTTCTTTTTATCGCTTTTAATAAATTTATATCCAAACGATAATGCACATGGCTGGTGCGCCCTTTCTTTCTTTTTTATCGTTGACTATTAGGATTCCCTATCCTTGAGGGCAGCAAGGCCTGTGTCTTTATAGCATTGTTCTGGTTATCCATTTGGTCTGGTTATAATTTTGCACTCTCTGCTATCAATTCCTCCCGTTTATGACCCTGGCCTGGCTTGACTATGATTCCGGTATCCCCTTTTGTTATATATACTGGTTGGTTTGTTGTCACTGTTTTAGTTATTTGGTTTTCTCACTCTGTTTGGTATTGGTGGTGTACTCACATTTTTATGCACTTATCTTAAAGTGGAGGGCCACCCTGCAAAAAAAATTTACACCAAAAATCCTAAAAAAAATTTAAAAAAAAACATTTAAAAAAAAAAAAAATTTTTAAACTTACCTAAACCCTTGTTTCGAGTCAGTCTTCCTAATCTGCCTCTTCCTTTTCCGCGGCGTCATCTGCTCCTCGGTGAGCGGCCCCGTTGTCTTCTGGGAACTGTGTGTCTTCCCAGAACACCACGGGGCCATTCACAGAGTGCCGCGTCGCTCGCGCAGTAGGAAACTGGCAGTGAAGCCGCAAGGCTCCACTGCCTGTTTCCCTTACCTAGGATGGCGGTGCCGGGACCTGAGAGACGAGGGACGGGTCGGCCTTGGGCGGCCGACATCGCAGACACCCAGGACAGGTAATTCCTTATTTCAAGTCAGCAGCTACAGTATTTGTAGTTGCTGACTTTTAATTTTTTTTTTTTTTTTTTTAGGCCGGAATCCCGCTTTAATAAAATCACTTACTTTCACCTACTTATATTTGGTTTACTCTGTCGCAGTTACACAGTTCTGGTCACATCCGGTTTATGACACATTACCTCACCTTGCATACCGTCACAAGGGGCAAACACAAAAGTGTTGCGTTTATAATTTTGCTCAGTGTATACGCATATATGTATATATGTACACACACACACAAAAGGTTATGTATAAATGCACATACCTACACACACGCATGCACCTGCATGATGGAACTCTATATGATCTTTCTAAGAGAGATTGAGAACTGATTCTCTGCCCAAATTCATTAAGGAGTCCAACCGGATAGTGATGGATGCACAGGCTGAGGGTACACTTAGCAAGACAGAGGCAGCCTTCTTCTGCAAATCTTTTTTCCGAGTTCCTTATTTTATCACTTGCCGAAAATCCACAAAAGCATCAATAATCCACCAGGACGTCCAATAGTGGCCTCTATGGACAGCATTACCTCTAGTTACTCTTGATACATAGACCATTTCCCCGAACCGCTGGCACAGGCCCTCCATTCCTATATTCGTGATGGCACACATCTGATTGAGTTATTACATCCTTATACATGGGAGCCCTCATACCAATGAGTCTCTCTGGACGTCTGCTCATTGTATACTTCCATACCCCAAGCAGTTGGTCTTCAGGCCGTGGCCCATTTTCTTGACAAAGACCCCCATCTCAACACACAACAAACAGAGTTCATCCTCCAAGCAACCAAGTTTTGCCTGGAACATAACTACTTCCTGTTTGAAGGTGACTACTACCTACAGAAGCAAGGCAGAGCTATGGGGGCAAATTTTGCCCCCAGCTACGCCGACTTGACAATGGGGCTGTGGGAGACCAGGTGTATATGGGCAGACAACCCCTTTTCTGCACTTGGTCTTCTACGGCTGATATATTGATGATATTATCATCATTTGGGATGGCCCTTTGAGCTCTGTCAAAGAATTTGTTGCCCATTGCAATTCTAACAATTTTGGCCTATCCTTTACCTCAGTAGTAGACCCTGTGTCCATTTGCTTTTTGGACCTAGAGCTATTCCCCAGGTGGGTTAATAAGGTCCCAAAAAGCCGATTCTATCGTCTTTTGCCCACAGTACCCAAGTTCGCATATCGGAAGGTGCCCAGCGTCAAAAGCAAAATCGCTCCTAGTAAAATTAAATCCCAGACTAAAACCACTATCTTGAAACAACTTAGGCTAATCCCATTATTAGGTATGTTTCACTGTAAAAAGGCATTGTGTCTCTCCTGTTCCCATGTTACCCATGGCAAAAAAAAAACCTTTGTTGCCAATGGAAAAACATTTACTCTAAATTCATTCCATAATTGTTCCATGACATATGTTGTGTACTGTCTATCTTGCCCATGCGGTATGCTCTATGTTGGCAGAACCATAAGGGCCTTACATGCTAGGTTCAGGGAGCACCGACGGTCTGTCCAGTAAGGCAGTCCACAATACAGTGTCTCACATCATTTTGCCGCTCATCACCATAAAGCCACTGCTGACCTTCAGGTATGGATCATTGAATCCATACCGGACAAATTTACACCAGTCGAAAGGTTCAAACGCCTGTGTAAACAGGAAACTTTCTGGATTTACACCTTAAGCACTTTGACACCCCATGGCCTCAACGAGGAAATTGAAGTGAACACAGTCATTTAATTAATTTGTCTATTATATGTACAGCTATAGCAATATGATATTTTCAACATATATATATATATACATATATATATATACATATACATATATATATACATATATATATACATATATATATATATATATATATATATATATATATATATATGCATTATTTTCAGGTTCTGGGCCTCTTCACTTGCCTTCTCCACCATCTTTCTTCCCTTTCCTTCCTTTCCCCTCTGAGATCACACATCCTCCTGCAGGGGGGTAAGTAAAATAGTCATAGCCCTGATCATATAGAGTTCCATCGTGCAGGTGAATGCATGTGTGTACGAATGTGCATTTATACATAACCTTTTGTGTGTGTGTGCATATATACGTATATGGGGGTATAGGGTTTTAGACATGTTTATCCTGGGGTTCACTGGCCCTGTCTCCTGTGCCATGTGTGGGTTGTGCAAAATATTTTACAGCGCACACATACAAGAATGACATTTCCTGCAAGGCTAGTTAAAAACACCTGAACATATTCAAAAAATACGGGGGTTTGGTCACACTATATGGTCATATAGTGCTAAGCCCACTTACTGCGACAAAGTACCCCGAATTAGTGGGTCCTACACTAGTAATAGAATGGAAGATCCTTTGTCTCAACCATGGGAGCTGAACTCCTCTATGTCAGAGAACTGAAGGGAATACATCCTATGCACTGTTGGCCACTAAATAAGAGGTAATGAAGAGGGGGAGGGGTGCTCCAGCCCAAAAAACCTGGTCAAGGTCCATAACATTATACAAAAACATATTTGGGGGTCACACCCTACAATGCGTTTAAATTCAAGATGGTGCTGCTATAAGACCTACAAACAGTACAAAATATTTTACAGTGCACACATACAAGAATGACATTTCCTGCAAGGCTAGTTAAAAACATTTGAACATTTTCAAAAAATACGGGGGTTTGGTCACACTATATGGTCATATAGTGCTAAGCACTATCCCCTTCAGTTCTCCCACATAGAGGAGTTCAGCTCCCATGGTTGAGACAAAGGATCTTCCATTCTATTACTAGTGTAGGACCCACTAATTCGGGGTACTTTGTCGCAGTAAGTGGGCTTAGCACTATATGACCATATAGTGTGACCAAACCCCCGTATTTTTTGAATATGTTCAGGTGTTTTTAACTAGCCTTGCAGGAAATGTCATTCTTGTATGTGTGCGTTGTAAAATATTTTGTACTGTTTGTAGGTCTTATAGCAGCGCCATCTTAAATTTAAACGCATTGTAGGGTGTGCCCCCCAAATATGTTTTTGTATGTGTGGGTTGTGGACATGTGCATATATGGATATGTGCCAATCTATGCATGTACATGGTCATGACACACCCATTTTATTGCTGCTTAGCAATATTACCACCATTAATATCCCATTCATGAATGAACCAGTCTCCCATTTATATTCCCACAATTTCCTTTGTATTATATATTTCTGTTTACATCCATGTAAATGAAAGGGGAGGTAGGGACAGTTGCTGAAGCTGTCTTCCTACATCCATAAGGAAAAATGTACTATCTCGGTACCAATGAATAGGAATATCCTTAAATACTTCAAATAGAATAATTATTTATTACATATAAATTACACAAATCAAAAACATGAAAAAAGGAGGGAGGAAGGTCGATACAGTATACAGGTAGCTGTAGACTTCCAAATGGATTGCTGGCTATGGAAATTGCTCACAGATTTATACAGTCCTCTACCAGTATTACGATCAGAGGATCGCTTCTTCAGTAGGATAAATCTATAAGGTAAATAGTGTATATGAAATTCTATACAAACAATAATAAAGAAGAAAATACATTTATATTGAACATCAAAAATATATAAAATATTTTTATTTTTATTTTATTTTTTTACTGGTAATGGCGGTGATCAGTGATTTTTTTTATCGTGACTGTGCAATTGTGGCGAACAGATCGGACACTTCTGACACCTTTTTGGGACCAGTGACATTTATACAATGATCAGAGCTAAAAATAGCCATTGATTACTGTATAAATGTCATTAGCAGGGAAGGGGTTAACACTAGGGGGCGATCAAGGGATTAAAGTGTGTTCCGCCTAAAAAAAAAAAAAAAAAAATTAAAAGCCAGCAGCTACACATACAGCAGCTGCTGGCTTTTAATAATAGGACACTTACCTGTCATGGAGTCTCGCGATGTTGGTACCGCAGCTGATATTTCCATCAGCTGTTGGGTGCTGCCGCCATCATTGCGGTTAAGGGTACCCGGCAGTGTAGCCTTACGGCTTCACGCCGGGAACCCTACTGCACATGAGCGAGGCCCTGCTCCTCTCTCCTACTGGCCCAGCGACATGGAGAGGAGGAGGGAGCCCTGCGGTGATGTCACGGGCCGCGGCCTGGACTCCTCAAAGTGGGAACAGGATACCTGTCAAAGGTATCCTGTCCCCCCTCCCCCCCGAAAGGTGCCAATTGTGGCAAAGGAGGGGGAGAGGAGACAAATGAGCGGAAGTTCCACTTTTGGGTGGAACTCCGCTTTACCTGTGTTCCATAGGTGTGTTCTAACTGTGGGGGGGATTGGACTGACTAGGGGAGGAGACCGATCGGTGTTCCTACTTAGTAGGAGCACACGATCTGTCTCTACTCCCCTCAGAGAACTGGGATTTGTGTGTTTACACACACAGATCCCGGTTCTCGCTCTGTCACAATCAATCTCTTGGCTTTGCCCACTCTGTCATTTCTTTTTTCCCTGTACTGGCGGACATGTGACTCCCCTAGTGGGGGCGGTCTTGTCTTCAGCAAGCCGCCCCGCACTTGTATCGCTGTGGTTTTGGGCTCCCCACCCATTTCACATACACGATGCGCGCTTGTGTTTCAGCGTGGTTCACACATACGCAGACCCGGTGACATCATGCGCCACCTCGCAGCGGCACTCGGCGTCTTCCAGGTTGGGGAGCTCATAAGAGGACCTTTCTGCCCAAGGGGGGAAGCCCTGACCGACCATCACCCAGATAGCTATCCAGCTCCTAATATTGGCTGTTTGCTGTCTCTTGACACTCTCAGCGTGATGTATTTTCCTGATATACTGTATGTTTGCTCTGTACCTTTAGACCTGATTGGCTGGACTGTTACCTGTTTAAATGGACAAAGCAGGGATCACCAACAATTCTCCTTGATATCATACAGCGTGATAATCTACCTACCCCTGTCATATAGGAGATCTGCTCTAATCTCTCTTTCTCTCCCCCTCTTGGTGCTGTATAGGGATGAGCCGAACACCCCCCGGTTTGGTTCGCACCAGAACCTGCGAACGGACCGAAAATTCGCACGAACGTTAGAACCCCATTGACGTCTATGGGACTCGAACGTTCAAAATCAAAAGTTATCATTTTAAAGGCTAATTTGTATGGTATTGTCCTAAAAAGGGTTTGGGGACCCGGGTCCTGCCCCAGGGGACATGTATCAATGCAAAAAAAACTTTTAAAAACATCCGTTTTTTCGGGAGCAGTGATTTTAATGATGCTTAAAGTAAAAAAAAAAGTGAAATATTCCTTTAAATATCGTACCTGGGGGGTGTCTATAGTATGCCCGTAAAGTGGGGCGTGTTTCCCGTGCTTAGAACAGTCCCTGCACAAAATGTCATTTTTAAAGGAAAAAAAGTCATTTAAAACTGCTTGCGGCTTTAATGTAATGTCGGGTCCTGGCAATATGGATGAAAATCAGTGAGACAAACGACATAGGTACCCCCCAGTCCATTACCAGGCCCTTTGGGTCTTGTATGGATATTAAGGGGAACCCCGCACCCAAATTAAAATAAGGAAAGGTGTAGGGCCACCAGGCCCTATATACTCTGAACAGCAGTATACAGGAGGTGCAAACAAGACAGGGACTGTAGGTTTGTTGTTAAGTAGAATCTGTTTGTAATTTTGAACGGGTACATTTTTAACGTGTTTAGCTCCAGCCAAAAAATCTTTTTTAAGTTTTTTGGAAAACATAGTGAAGGGTTATCACCCCTGTGACATTTGTTTTGCTGTCTGTCCTCCTCTTCAGAAGATTTCACCTCACTTTTTGTCCCAATGACAAATGTTTTTTGAAAATTTGGGTGTTTTTGTGGAACAAGGATTGGAAAGCATCAGTGGAAAGGAGAAATGTTTTTCCCATATTAACTCTTACAGGAGAGAATTTCCCTTCCTAGGGGTAGATTTCATCTCACTTCCTGTTGTCTCCTTCCGTTTGCAAGTAGGAGTCGTTTGTAAGTTAGATGTTTGAAAGTAGGGGCCTGCCCTATATACTCAGCAGAAATTTGGGACTTAGGTGTTGTTGTGGCCACAACACTGTAAGTCCTCACAGGGCCCTGCTGTGAAATATTAGATCAAGAATTGTAATTACATGCCCCTGTTGAACAGGAGCAGAAAAATTGGGCCTTTGGTGGTGGTGGTGGTGCTGGTGCCACAACACTGTAAGTCCTCACTCGCTCTTGGTGGGCACAGAAATGGGCCCTGCTGTGAAATATTAGATCAAGAATTGTAATTACATGCCCCTGTTGAACAAGGGCAGAAAAATTGGGCCTTTGGTGGTGGTGGTGGTGCTGGTGCCACAACACTGTAAGTCCTCACTCGCTCTTGGTGGGTGCAGAAATGGGCCCTGCTGTGAAATATTAGATCAAGAATTGTAATTACATGCCCCTGTTGAACAAGGGCAGAAAAATTGGGCCTTTGGTGGTGGTGGTGGTGGTGGTGGTGCTGGTGCCACAACACTGTAAGTCCTCACTCGCTCTTGGTGGGTGCAGAAATGGGCCCTGCTGTGAAATATTAGATCAAGAATTGTAATTACATGCCCCTGTTGAACAGGGGCTGAAAAATTAGGCCTTAGGCACTGCTGCTGGTGCCACAACACTGCAACCCCTCACAGACACTCTAGTTGGAACACAGGAACCAGCCCTGCTGCAAAGTATTGCATCAAAAATTGTAATTACACGCCCCTATTAAACAGGGGCTGAAAAATTGGGCCTTAGGCACTGGTGCTGGTGCCACAACACTGCAACCCCTCACAGATACTCTAGTTGGAATGCAGAAACGAGCCTTGCTGCAAAGTATTGCATCAAAAATTGTAATTACATGCTCCTGTTAAACAGGGGCTGAAAAATTGGGCCTTAGGCACTGTTGGTGGCGCCCAGAACCAGAAATGTTCTTATAAGCTATCAGCGTTATTATTGAGGAGGAAGAGGATAATTACTCAGGGATAGTCACTCAGCATCAGCATAGGCAGTCTTTGAAGGGATCTGTCATGAAGATCCTGCCAGTAACAGGCAGATTAGACCCATCGGTGCACGATTGCGGGCGTCTGTGCGCACGCACACATGCACTCGTTAGTGTCTGGTAGGTTATTTAAACCTGTCTGGCACTTGCATCATTGCTGTTTGCTCTGCAGCTCTGTGTGTGTGTTTCCTGAAAACCTGATATCTGCTCCTGTTTTGACCCGGCTTGCTTTGAGACTATTCCTGTTATCTGCCTGTACCTGATCCCTGGCTTGTTTGACGATCCCTCTGCTGCCAGCCTGCTTACCGACCCGGCCTGCCTGACGATCCTGGACTCCCATCCAGTCTGCTGAGCCTGTCTGCTGAGCCATCCAGGCTGCTCACCTGTCTGCTGATCATCCAGTCTGCTGAGCCTGTCTGCTGAGCCATCCAGGCTGTTCACCTGTCTGCTGATCATCCAGTCTGCTGAGCCTGTCTGCTGAGCCATCCAGGCTGTTCACCTGTCTGCTGATCATCCAGTCTGCTGAGCCTGTCTGCTGAGCCATCCAGGCTGTTCACCTGTCTGCTGATCATCCAGTCTGCTGGGCCTGTCTGCTGAGCCATCCAGGCTGTTCACCTGTCTGCTGATCATCCAGTCTGCTGGGCCTGTCTGCTGAGTTGTCCAGTCTGCAGTTCCTGTCTACTGATCCATCCCGTCAGCTGTGCCGGCCATCTGATCCTTCTGCTGTTGATCCTGCCAGGCACTCATACCACTCCGCACTCCTGCACCCCTGTCACCACTATCAGGGGCTCTCGAGTCGGAGGTGTAGGAGAGGCCATCCTCTGCAATTCGGGCTCACCCTTTAGGTACGTAACAGGATCTGAGATTTCAAAAAAAATTATTCGGTTACATCAGCATCAGGTGCTTGGTAGCTGGTGGTGATCCAAGACTGATTCATTTTTATGAAGGTCAGTCGATCGACCGAGTCGGTGGACAGACGCACCCTGTGATCGGTTACAAAGCCTCCAGCAGCACTGAATGTGCGTTCCGAAAGAACGCTGGATGCAGGACAGGCCAGTAGCTCAATTGCATACTGTGCAAGCTCTGGCCAGTGATCCATCCTCAAGACCCAGTAACCCAAAGGATTTTCGGTGGGAAAGGTGTCCAAGTCAGATCTTGCCCCTAGGTATTCCTGCACATGTAAAACAGACGCTGGCGATGGTTGCTGGAACCGATCATACCTTGGGGCTGCGGACCAAAAAATTGTCTGAACGCATCGGTCAGACGGCCACCTTCTCCACCGCTCCTTCTTTGACTGACCGAAGACTCAGCAACACGTTGTCCAGAAACAGGAGTTTGTAACCTCCCAGTCTCTGGGAACGCGTTGCACAGACCTTTCTGCAAGGCCTCCCGAAGATGTTTCATCCTCTGCTCCCTCTGCGATGGCAAGATAAGGTCCGCAACCTTACCCTTGTAATGTGGATCAAGGAGGGTTGCCAGCCAGTATTGGTCCTTCTCCTTGATACCACGAATACGAGGATCCTTACGCAGGCTTTGCAGGATCAGGGAGGCCATGCAGCATAGGTTTGCTGAGGCATTCGGTCCGGAATCCTCTGGGTGACTAAGGACGACATGGTCCGCAGCCACCTCCTCCCAGCCACGTACAAGTCCATGTGTTTCTTGGGACTGATCCCTTAAAGACTGCTGCTGATGCTGAGTGCCAGGCTCCACCTCCATACTGACACAATCTTCCTCCTCCTCCTCCTCCTCCTCCTCTTCCTGTGTGATCGGCGGGCACGCAGGAACACTGTCTGGATAAAGGGGGCCTTGAGAGCTAAGGAAGTCCTCCTCTTCCTGCCTCTGTTCTGCCTCAAGTGCCCTGTCCATTATTCCACGCAGCGTGTGCTCCAACAGGTGGACAAGGGGGACAGTGTCACTGATGCATGCACTGTCACTGCTCACCATCCTCGTGGCCTCCTCAAATGGTTACAGGACAGTGCATGCATCCCTGATCATGGCCCACTGGCGTTGGGAAAAAAAAACAAGCTCCCCTGACCCTGTCCTGGTGCCATAGTCGCACAGGTACTCATTGATGGCCCTCTGCTGCGTGTGCAGCCGCTGCAGCATGGCCAACGTTGAGTTCCACCTGGTGGGCATGTCACAGATTAGGCGGTTCTTGGGCAGGTTAAACTCTTTTTGGAGGTCCGCCAGCCGAGCACTGGCATTATATGACCTGCGGAAATGCACACAGACTTTCCTGGCCTGCCTCAGGACATCCTGTAAGCCCGGGTACCTGCCCAAGAACCGCTGCACCACCAAGTTAAGGACGTGAGCCAAACAGGGCACATGGGTCATTTGTTCCTGTCGGAGGGCAGAGAGGAGGTTGGTGCCATTGTCGCAAACCACCATTCCTGCCTTAAGTTGGCGTGGCGTCAACCACCTCTGAACCTGCCCCTGCAGAGCTGACAGAACCTTTGCCCCAGTGTGGCTCCTGTCCCCCAAGCACACCAGCTCAAGCACCGCATGGCATCTTTTGGCCTGCGTACTTGCGTAGCCCCTTGAACGGCTACGGAGCACTGCTGGTTCCAAGGACAAAGCACAGGAAGAGGCCATGGAGGAAGAAGAAGAGGAGGGGGTGGAAGAGAGAGGTGTGTCACAATTATTAGTAGTGGCATTTTGGAGGCGTGGTGGCGGAACAACCTCCAACACTACTGCACCTTGTCCTGCATCCTTCCCAGCTGCCAGCAGAGTCACCCAATGCGCTGTGAAACTTAGGTAACGTCCCTGTCCATGCCTGCTGGACCATGAGTCAGTGGTAATATGCACCTTACCGCTGACCGCCCTGTCCAGCGAGGCATGGACATTGCCTTCCACATGCCGGTAGAGAGCCGGAATCGCCTTCCGTGAGAAAAAGTGGCGTTTGGGTAAATGCCACTGAGGAACTGCACATTCCACAAACTCACGGAAGGGGGCAGAGTGTACCAACTGAAAAGGCAGCAGTTGAAGTGCTAGCAATTTTGCCAAGCTAGCATTCAACCGCTGGGCATGTGGATGGCTGGGAGCAAACTTCTTTCGGCGGTGCAGCAGCTGGGGCAGGGAAATTTGCCTGGTACAATCTGACTTCGGTGTACCGAAAGCAGATTGCCCACAAGTACTTGGCTATGACACACCTAATTCTACACCTTCATTCCTCTCAGTGCAGGTCTCAGAGAGGACTGAAGGTATAGTGGGGTTGGAGATCTCAGCTGATGAGGAGCAAGGAGAGGTCCTCTTTGTTCTTTGGTGTGGGTCTTTTAGATACACTTGCCAACGAACTGCATGGCAGGTCAACATATGTCTAGTCAAGCATGTGGTACCCAAGCGGGAGATGTTTTGGCCACGCGAGATACGCTTGAGACATATGTTGCAAATAGCAGTGGTGCGATCTGATGCACTCGTCTCAAAAAAGGCCCATACCAAAGAACTTTTTGAATAACGCGCAGAGACTGCAGCGCCCTGCACATGTGGAGCTTTGGGGTGTGATGCAGTCAGTGTGCTGCCCTTAGGCTGGCCCCTGGAGGGCATCCTGCCTCGTTGGTGATGTGCCACCTCCTCCTCCTCTCTCCTATCAGGCACCCACGTTGAGTCAGTGACCTCATCATCCCCTCCCTCCTCATCACTGGAGCAAACCTGGCAGTATGCTGCAGCAGGCGGAGCATGACTGCCAGATTGCTTTCCTTCTTGGGAACCCCCTCTGCTCATGTTACTGCCTTCATCGAGCTCAGTATCATCATCAGAGCCTTCCAAACGCTGGGCATCCTCCTGGAGCATGTACCCAACACTGTGGTCAAACAGTTCAAGGGACTCCTCAGGAGGACATGGTGGGGCTAGGGAAGGAGTCACTGATGACATTGAGCCGAGGGAAGAGGCCCTCTTTTATTGGCTTGTGACTGTCTGCCTCTCCTTCTTGGCCTTCCAAACATACTAATGGCCAGTAGCTGCACTAAGCTGGGATATATATATATATATATATATATATATATATATATATATATATGTACTGATACTGCAGCTAGCAAAATCAACTGCCTGCCTGTAGTATGAGAACACTACCAACCTTCTACAGGTAGCTTTAGCTGAACACTGTGCAGAGCTCGCAAAAAACTAACTTGTAGCTTTTTTAGCTGCCTGCGGTAGTGATAGGATCAGGAAAACACCACCAACCTTCTACAGGTAGCTTTAGGTGAACACTGTGCAGAGCTCGCCAAAAAATAACTTGTAGCTTATTTAGCTGCCTACGGTAGTGATAGGATCAGGAAAACACCACCAACCTTCTACAGGCAGCTTTAGCTGAACACTGTGCAGAGCTCGCAAAAAAAATACTTGCAGCTTATTTAGCTGCCTGCGGTAGTGATAGGATCAGGAAAACACCACCAACCTTCTACAGGTAGCTTTAGCTGAACACTGTGCAGAGCTCGCAAAAAAATTACTTGTAGGTTTAGCTGAACACTGTGAGGAGGATGCACCACACTAACTTGTAGTTTTAGCTGAACACTGTGGGCAGGACACACTACGCTAACTTGTAGCTTTAGATGAACACTGTGCAGAGCTCGCAAAAAAAAACTTGTAGGTTTAGCTGAACACTGTGAGGAGGACGCACCACACTAACTTGTAGTTTTAGCTGAACACTGTGAGCAGGACGCACTGCACTAACTTGTAGCTTTAGATGAACACTGTGCAGAGGTCTCACTACACGAACTTGTAGTTTTAGCTGAACACTGTGAGCAGGACGCACTACACTAACTTGTAGCTTTAGATGAACACTGTGCAGAGCTCGCAAAAAAATAACTTGTAGGTTTAGCTGAACACTGTGAGGAGGACGCACCACACTAACTTGTAGTTTTAGCTGAACACTGTGAGCAGGACGCACTACACTAACTTGTAGCTTTAGATGAACACTGTGCAGAGGTCTCACTACACTAACTTGTAGTTTTAGCTGACCACTGTGAGCAGGACGCACTACACTAACTTGTAGCTTTAGATGAACACTGTGCAGAGCTCGCAAAAAAATAACTTGTAGGTTTAGCTGAACACTGTGAGGAGGACGCACCACACTAACTTGTAGTTTTAGCTGAACACTGTGGGCAGGACACACTACGCTAACTTGTAGCTTTAGATGAACACTGTGCAGAGTTCGCAAAAAAATGACTTGTAGGTTTAGCTGAACACTGTGAGGAGGATGCACCACACTAACTTGTAGTTTTAGCTGAACACTGTGAGCAGGACGCACTGCACTAACTTGTAGCTTTAGATGAACACTGTGCAGAGGTCTCACTACACTAACTTGTAGTTTTAGCTGAACACTGTGAGCAGGACGCACTACACTAACTTGTAGCTTTAGATGAACACTGTGCAGAGCTCGCAAAAAAATAACTTGTAGGTTTAGCTGAACACTGTGAGGAGGACGCACCACACTAACTTGTAGTTTTAGCTGAACACTGTGAGCAGGACGCACTACACTAACTTGTAGCTTTAGATGAACACTGTGCAGAGGTCTCACTACACTAACTTGTAGTTTTAGCTGAACACTGTGAGCAGGACGCACTACACTAACTTGTAGCTTTAGATGAACACTGTGCAGAGCTCGCAAAAAAATAACTTGTAGCTTTAGCTGAACACTGTGAGCAGGACGCACTACACTAACTTGTAGCTTTAGATGAACACTGTGCAGAGGTCTCACTACACTAACTTGTAGTTTTAGCTGAACACTGTGAGCAGGACGCACTACACTAACTTGTAGTTTTAGATGAACACTGTGCAGAGGTCTCACTACACTAACTTGTAGTTTTAGCTGAACACTATGAGCAGGACGCACTACACTAACTTGTAGCTTTAGATGAACACTGTGCAGAGCTCGCAAATAATTAACTTGTAGGTTTAGCTGAACACTGTGAGGAGGACACACCACACTAACTTGTAGTTTTAGCTGAACACTGTGAGCAGGACGCATTACACTAACTTGTAACTTTAGATGAACACTGTGCAGAGGTCTCACTACACTAACTTGTAGTTTTAGCTGAACACTGTGAGCAGGACGCACTACACTTACTGTAAATAGTCTAGCTGCCTGACTGTGGTACTAATAGGATCAAAAGAACACCAGCAATTTTCTTCAGGTAGCTGTAAATACTGTAACAAGACAAGCCTGCCTGTCAGTAGGAAGATAACAGGAACGGATCTAGCTAAACTGAATACAGTGTATATATATATATATATATATATATATATATGCAACACCTGGGATGCATATATATACACAATACACTGTAAGTGCAGCTAACTCACTGATTGTCCTGCCTAATCTATCTAACTCAAATGAAATTACACTGTCTCTATGTCTATCTATGTATCTCAACGCCTGAACACACACTACACAGTGCCGCCGTGAAGGCGGCCTTATATAGTGTGGGGCGTGTTCTAAACCCCCTGAGCCATAATTGGCCAAAGCCACCCTGGCTTTGGCCAATTACAGCTCTCTCTACCGACGGCGCTGTGATTGGCCAAGCATGCGTGCATGCTTGGCCAATCATTAGCCAGCAATGCACTGCGATGCCGCAGTGAATTATGGGCCGTGACGCGCCACACGAATTTGGCGCGAACGGCCCATAACGTTCGGAATTCGGCGAACGTCCGAACAGCCAATGTTCGGGTCAAACATGGGTTCGACTCGAACACGAAGCTCATCCCTAGTGCTATAGTACTACAGTCACACTCCACAGTGTGATACAATAGGTATGTTTCTTACCAATGTTTACTTATATTTTGAATACCTTTGGCCTGATACCCACTTCTTTACCTCCTGCTTCCTTCCCCTCCCTTTTCTATTCCTCCCCCTCCTTACACCATTTTCTCTTTCTCCTTCGCCCCCCCAACCCTTCCCTTCCCCCCCACCCCCACTCCTTACTATTCTTTTCCTCTTTCTAGCCCGTTTTCCCTTCCCTTCTCTTCTTTTCATAACCCCACCAGGCCCGATACCAAAATAACCTAATTTTATATACATATCTATTCAGATATACCACTACCCGTATAAATCCCCCATATCCGCCGTGGGGGGGGAGCCTATGGTGACTGAAGTGTGTCTCTGGCGTGGACTCATTGATAAGCAGCTGCACTTGAATTTTGCTGTATCCTTTAAATATCTGTTTTTTTATGTTCAATACAAATGTATTTTCTTCTTTATTATTATTTGTATAGAACTTCATATACACTATTTACCTTATAGATTTATCCTTCTGAATAAGCGATCCTCTGATCGCGAAACTGTTAGGGGCCTATATAAATCTGTGAGCAATTTCCATAACCAGCAATCCATTTGGAAGTCTACAAGCACCTGTATACTGTATTGACCTTCCTCCCTCCTTTTTTCATGTTTTTGATTTGTGAAATTATATATGTTTTTTATATGTAATGAATAATTATTCTATTTTAAGTCTATTCCTATTCATTGGTACCGAGATAGTCCATTTTTTCGTTGTGGATGTAGGAAGACAGCTTCAGCAACTGTCCCTACCTCTCCTTCTATTTACATAGACTCACAAAATTTTCCCTGTTTACATCTATGTCCATACAGCTGAATCAGTATATCAACAGTGTTGTTGGAGGGAGGAGACTGGTAATGGCGCTGCGCTGCACGCCGTGAGGAGCCCATGATCTCTCCCTCAGCCCCTGAAATGGAAGATAGGCCGACGAAGGAGTGTTAGCAGCCCCCCCCCCCCGCCTGTCCCCCCTACGGCATTTGATGCCTCTATTTCCCTCTACTTTACCCTGTACTACCCCCGATGTGCACCACGCTGGACGTCCATACCTGCCGGAAGAGTAAGTGAGAGTGAGAGCGAGAGGGACGGAGAGCCAGTGCCCCATCGGCAGTGGTTCGGGGAGCGGACGGCCCGAACGTGACAGCGGCTGCTGGCTGGCTGAGAAGCGGTGTCAGGTTGTGAGGTGCTTTCGGTGGTCAGAGGGGGTGCCGCCGGAGCGAGAGATCACCGGGCAGCCCTGAGCCGGGAGGTCCCGAATAGACCCGGAAACATCTGATCAGGCACTCGGAGGAGGTAGCGGGTCGCAAACGGCAAGTGCTGCTGGTCAGACTCCTCCTAAATGCAGCATATCAGTGTCTTCTCTGAACCTTCCTGGACTTCCATGAGCTGCTATGAGATAAGTATGCTTTTGATTCTTTTTTGTCTGAAATGAGGGTGAGAAAAAGCAAATAAGCGGCAAGGTGGGGAATAAGAGCAGAGAACTAAAAAACGAGTAAAGCAAGAATCTGTGGATAAAGGAGAAGGCAAGAAGAGAGGTGGAGGAGGAAAGTGAAAGAGAAAGTAAAGGCAGAGAAATTTATTAATCCATTAAAAGACACTGGGAGATTGCAGCCTCTGTAAATTAACAAAACCTGGTAATATTAAAAGGGAAGAGTCCACGGAGGAGAGATGAAGGAAGGAAGGAGAGAGAAGAAGGAAAGAAGAAGAGGGACTAATGAAAGACGCTTAAGGGAAATAAGTGGTTATAAAAGGACCGAAATATTTACATTCTATTTGTAGTTCAGCACATAGTAGATACTATTATATTTCATCGCTCAGTGCTATGTAATGGAAAGTGAGAAGATCTCTTGTGTTTTAGCCATTGAAGGCTGTGGTTTGTTGTGGAAAGTTGGGACATACCGGTTTTTGCCCTTTTTTTTTTCCTTTAACCGGTTCAATACAGGGCATTTTCACCCCCTTCCTTCCCAGGCCAATTTTTAGTTTTCAGCGCTGTCGCACTTTAAACGACAATTGCGCGGTCGTGCGACATTGTACCCAAAAAAAATTGCCGTCCTTTTTTCCCACAAATAGAGCTTTCTTTTGGTGGTATTTGATCACCTCTGCTGTTTTTTTATTTTTTGTGCTATAAAAAAAAGAAGAGCGACAATTTTGAAAAAAACACAATATTTTTTACTTTTTGCTATAATAAATATCCCAAATTTTTTTAAAAAAAACCATTTTTTTCCTCAGTTTCGGCCGATACGTATTCTTCTACATATTTTTGGTAAAAAAAATCGCAATAAGCGTATATTGATTGGTTTGCGCAAAAGTTATAGCGTCTACAAAATACGGGACAGATTTATGGCATTTTAAAAAAAATATATTTATTTATTTTTTTTACTAGTAATAGCGGTGATCGCGATTTTTTTTTGTGACTGCGACATTATGGCGGACACATCAGACACTTTTGACACATTTTTGGGACCATTCACATTTATACAGCGATCAATGCTATAAAAATGCATTGATTACTGTGTAAATGTGACAGGCAGTGAAGGGGTTAACCACTAGGGGGACACAAGGGGTTAAGTATGTTTCCTAGGGAATGATTATAACTGTAGGGGGCGGTGACATACAAGGGGAGGAGACCGATCAGTGTTCCGCTGTACTGGGAACACAGATCGCTCTCCTCACAACTGACAGGACGTGGATCTGTGTGTTTACACACACAGATCCACGGTCTGGCCCGGTTAACAGGCATTTGCGGGTGCCCGGCGGACATCGCGGCCGCCGGGCACACGCACCGGGTCCCGAGCAACGCGGCGGGTGCGCGCGGTCCCGAACAACACGGCGGCACGCGCGCGCCCCCTAGACACCCGGGAATCCCAGTCCATCATATGACGTCCACCCAGGATGGGAGATCCCATCTGTGGACGTCATATGTCTATGGCCCGGTGCTGAAGTGGTTAAAGAGCTGTCCCCTTTTTTTTAGCGATACAATGTGAAAGTTCATAGACTGTCGGCTAAAATTTCTTGATTAGACGAACTCGAGGTGAAGGGAACTGGGATTTTTTTTTTATATCCCTTATATATCCCTTTCTTCTCTCCCCCCCCCCCCCCCCGGAACATACCCCCAGTTATAGTATCTTATCTGAAGAGGGAGCCGGAGGTTTCTTCCATGTCTGTGGGGATGAGGGGTAAAGGGACAAGAAGTGCAGGAGCAGTAGCTAAATCACCCAGGGCCAGTCTAGGCCCAAGTCCTGGCCCCATGAATAGATACGTATTGCAAGGAAATGGGGAGGGAGAAAGACAATCGGGTATAAAGGGCTGGCAGACAGATATAAAGGAGAAGGACAAAAAGGATAAAAAGGGTCAGAATAAAATGGTAGCGGAAACTAGCCATCTCTCAGAAACTAGAGTGGAACAAGAACTGGAAATGGAGGGAGAGGAAGGAGGAAGGGAGGAAGGTCAACATGCACTTCAGTTACCAACAAAATCAGATATGGAAAAAATGTTTGCGGCACTTAAAAACTTCCTGAAAGCGGAGATGACAACACTACACAAAGATATGGGACATATTCTCTCAAGAGTGGAAGAAGTGGAGACCAAAGTAGATTCGCATCTAAAAATGATAAAAGAGTTGAAAGGGGAAATAAAGATATTAAAAAGGGAACAACAGGAATAATCCTATAAAATAGAAGATCAGGAAAATAGAGAAAGAAGGAAAAACCTGAGAATTTGCAGTTTTCCGGAAGCAGAACAAGCAGAAAATCTAATAGGAAAAATGAATAATTTCTTCAACTATATTTTGGGAAAAGAAGAATCCAATATAATAAAAATAGAAAGAGCACACCGACTAAGAAGACCCCAAGGGCTCTCAACGGAAACACCAAGAGATATAATAGTCCGTTTTGAAAGATGGGAAGAAAAGAATCAAATTTGGATAAATCTGAAGAGAAAATCACCAATTGAATACGCAGAAGCTAGACTACAAATATTTCAAGATCTGTCCCAAGAAACGTTAAGAAGAAGACGAACGTTAAGACCTTTTATTGAGCATTCTTCAGGAGAAGGACATTCAATATAATTGGGGCTTTACAGCATGCTTAATAGCGAAGAAAAACGGAAGAAGTGCTAGACTAAGATTTAGAGAAGAGATTCCGGATTTTTGCAACAAATTAGAAATCCTGCTACCAGTAATCGACAGGAATGTAAACAGACAAGAACAAACAGCACCACGCGATGACCTTCAATGGCAATTAAGCTCTAGGAATAGAACACAGGAAGTAGAGTCTTGAAAGAAATAAGCACCTGAACAGTAGAGTGAAAGTCTATAAAGACAAGAGGTATAGCCCTTAAAAATTGGGGTGGGGGGGGGGTGGGCTGTGGTGAAGGGCGAATGAAAAGAGAAATAGAAAAAGAAGAAAATAAATAAATAAAAAGTTAGAGGCTGGAGGGTGATAGGGACTCACGGTGTGGACAGGGGGTCACCACTTCTGAGTATAGGAGAAGAGGGCTCAGTGCGTCTAACAGATTTCCACCTCAGATCTAGTAGAGCAGAGGGGGCAGAGTTGCGCCCCATAGATCAAAAATTCTCTCAGCTCTAGAGATCATGAGGTCAAAGCACTCTCACCAGGGAGGTCGGTAGGGGGGGAGTGAGGGGGGGTTTGGGGGGGAGGGGAGAGGGAGGGAGAGATCTTGTTTACATAGGATGTTACTTTGCTCAAATACCCAGAAACAAGGCTGGGGAGACCCCATGCGTCGGCCCGGGGGTCCCCCCTCCCGGTCTCTTAAACGGACCGGGGAGGGATACCGGGGGGACGAGTGGGGGTGGAGGAGAGAGGGGGGAAGAGAAAGGAAAAAAAATGGAAAACATAAATATCATAAATGTTGTCCTATAACGTCCGAGGGTTAAACTCCCCGGGGAAGAGAAATACTATTCTCCGTGAATTAGATACAAGTAAAGCAGAAATAATTTTCCTGCAGGAGACACACATTACTCAAAACTCAAATACCAAAATTTACTCTAGAAGTATACCAACATGGTATCATGGAGATTCACCAATAAGAAGGGCTAAAGGAGTAGCCATTGGAATAGGGAAAACCATAGCCCGGTAATGCTGAAAATTAAAATACAAGGAGATGTCTCTGAGAAAGGGCCATGGAGAATCAATGAAGATATAATTGAAGAAAGCGAGACGGAAAAAATTATAATAGAAGAGATTAAAAGATGCTTTAAGGAAAATGACACCCCAGGGTTATCAAAAGCAACAATTTGGGAGGCGCATAAAACCGTCATCAGGGGTAAATTAATAGCTATTGGGGCGGGAAAAAAGCAAGAAAGAAGAAAAAACATGCAGCAAACCATAAAGGAAATATACGAATTGGAGCAAAACCATAAAAAGCAATCAAACAACGAAATATATACCGGTTATTAACCCAAAAAAGAGAACAACTAAAGGAGTGGACGGAACAAGAAGAAAGGAGGGAGTATAATAGAGTTTTACAAGAAAAATTCAAATGGGGTAACAAACCAGGAAAATATCTTGCAAATATCGTAAAAAAAAAGAAGTCTTTAAACTTTATTGAGAAGATTAAAAACAAGAAAGGAGAAGTGGTAAATAAGACAACAGATATTGCGTTGGCATTTCAAAAATATTTTAGCTCTTTATATGCAATAAAAAGACAGGAAATACAGATAGAGGAAGATACAAGAATAAAGAACATACAAGACTATCTAAAAAAAAGCAAACCTACCAAAAATAAAACTTGAACAATTAAAAGAGCTGTAAAAAAATATAACGCAAGAAGAGGTAAAACTGGCATTAAAAGAAACTCCTGCAGGAAAAAGTCCAGGACCAGACGGGTTCACAATTAGGTATTACAAAAATTTTCAAGAACAATTGATCCCTAAGCTACAAGAATATATGAATACCCTAGGCGAAGAAGAAGAAATAAGACGAGAATCGCTATTAGCCCATATCACAATATTGCCAAAGGAAGGGAAGGACAAAACCAACTGTTCAAGCTACAGACCTATTGCACTGCTGAACGCGGACACAAAATTATATGCTAAAATTTTAGCTACTAGAATAAAAAAATTAATTCCACTCTGGATTGACCCTGACCAGACTGCATTCGTTCCGGGGAGAGAAGGACGGGACAACAGCCTAAAAACAATACTGATGCTATACAAGAGTGTGCAGGATGAGTCCCCAGCTCTACTCCTGTCATTAGATGCAGAAAAAGCATTTAACAGGGTAGACTGGGGATTCATGATGGACACGTTGCGCCATCTGGGACTAGGGACAAAAATGATGAAGTGGATAACAAATTTATATACTGGTCCGACAGCAATGGTAAAGGTGAATGGTAGACTCTCTCCTCTGATAGAGATGCAAAATGGAACACGGCAAGGTTGCCCGCTCTCCCCATTACTATATGTACTGGCACTGGAACCATTGTTAGCAGCACTCCGTAATAACCAAGATGGGAGAGGGGTGAGAATTGGAGAAAAAGAACATAAGATCGCGGCATATGCGGATGACATCTTGATGTATGTAACCATCCCAGGAGTGACACTGCCAAACATATTGAAAGAAATAAAAAAATATGGAGAACTGTCAAACTTCAAAATTAACCCAATAAAAACAGAGATATTAAAGATAGGATTGGGGAAAAAAGAAGTCCAGTCCCTACAAAAAGAATTTCCATTTACCTGGGTAAAAGAATTAAAATATCTTGGAATCAAATTAACCCCAAGGGTCGAAAAAATCTATCAGGCAAATTATATCCCATTGATCAATGAGGTTAAAGGAGAAATAAAAAAACTAAGTACACAACCACTTTCATGGATTAGAAGAGTAAATATGTTTAAAATGATGGTTCTCCCAAAAATAATTTATAAAATCCAGATGTTGCCAGTAAAGATTCCACAGAGTTTTTTCAAAATAATTAAAACATTGTTGTTAAAATATATCTGGTTCAATAAAAAAAACAAGAATTAAATACACGCAGATCACAAGGAAAAGGGAGCACGGAGGATTAGCTACCCCAGACATAAGCAGGTATTACAAAGCAATTGTCCTGACACGTATGTTTGAGTAGACAAACGAAAACAGTGAAAAAAAGTGGGTAGAAATGGAAAACACAATAAGTAAAACCACACTGCACAAAAACATATGGATACCACGAAAGTTTAGACTAATGGGCACGGAAACTCACAAAATAACAAAAAACTTTTTAAAAATTTGGGATATAGTACACTTGAAGAACGAATGGAGACACAATTCACCACTATTAGCACTCACAGGAACAAATTTCTTTACCCCCAGGAAGGAAATATTTGCAGGTCAAGGAATAAGAAACCCACAATTGAAAGATATCACTACAAACGGCAGGATTAAAACACGATTGGAACTAGAAGAAATCAACGGGTGGAAGATGAGCGAATGGAATTATTGTCAATTAAGACACTTAATAAACACAATACAACATCCACTTAGAGACGAAGAGAAATTAAATTCATTGGAAAAGCTCTGTTTCAATAAAACATCATTGAAAAAGAGGAGAAAGAGGAGATAATAAGCACAATAGTCTCTGGGAGGGATGGAAAAAATATAAAACCTCGGATATATATTTAGACAAGATAAAGGAAGTACCAGGAACAGAGCTAAAATGATATAGAATATAAGAAGGAGTACACCAGACATAAAAGAGGGGAGGGGGGAAGGGGGGGATAACTTATAGAGGGACTAAGAAGGAATAAAGGTATAGCGGTAGCTATATGTTTTGGAGTTTTTTTTCTGTTTTTTGTATGTAAATAAAGATATATGATGGGAAAACTAATAAAGACTAGACAGAAATAATCCACAATGATGTGAAAAATGAGAGGAGATAAATTTTGACATACAAAGTTGATATAATGTCTCTCAGAAAAATTTTCGCTGAAGTGGAAAAAAAAAAAAAACTGTCCATACGGCTGTCCCTATCTTCCCTTCTCTAGCCGTGATGTAATAATCCCTCATGTAGTACCATTAGCTTTTTATTGAATACAGCTTATTGAATATTTTTTTATTTATGATTCATATTAAATTAAGTCCCCCCTGGGGACTGAACAATTTGATTCCCTCATGCTAGCCATCACAGGCTGCCACACCACTCTAACGCAAAAATTGAAATAATGCAGATGGAGATAGGGTTAATATGGATAAATATCAGGATAGATTCTCGGAAGCATGGCGGAGGGTTGGATACACTGAAGACGCAGTTTGTGAGCATGATGCCTCCCTCTGTACGCTACAAGTTAAGATGAAGGCAATGGAATCCCGCTCTGAATACCAGGAAAATAGGAACCATAGAAACAACCTACGTCTGGTGGGCCTCCCTGAGGGTGTTGAGGGCCGCGATCCAGCGGTCTTCATGGAACATCTATTGCGCACACTCCTCCCTCAGGTGCCATTTTCTCCCCACTTCGCGATAGAAAGAGCCCACAGGATGCCGTCTGTCAAGGGCCCTCCTGGTAGCTTGCCGCATATCTTCATATTCCGGCTGTTGAACTTCAGAGATCGGGATTTGGTCCTGCGGGAGGCGAGAAAACTGGAGGAGCTGTGCTATGAAAATGCGAGGATCATAATCTTTCCAGATTATTCTGTGGAAACGCAGAAACTCCGCGCAACCTTCGACCAAGTTAATGCCCAGCTACGTACCAAAGGGTTAAAGTACAACATGATGTTCCCAGCCCGACTACGTGTAGTGGATGGTGAGTCTACTTGGTACTTTACCTCCCCAGAAGAGGCTTCTCAATGGCTTGAATCCCTCCCCCGGTTCCATTAATCCTGTTTGCAATACAGTTTGGGTTGCGCTGCTCCATCCCTTCTATTTACTTCCCCAGTTTTGTGCCCTGTTGACTTCTCCCAATACTCCTTCAGACTAACATTCTCCGCTGTGGGGTACTTACCTGGAACACTGGAGACTAAGGAGCGGTGAAACGTTGGAGTTAGGCCTGGGTCCTCTGGGGCTGAACTGCACCTGAAGGTAATAACCTATATCCAGTTGCTGTGGGAGATCCCCTACTGGCCATACTACCTGTCAGAAACCATGAATCAGACTGAGACAGAAGTACAGTTAAATCTCACTTCTTTAATACTAATGAAAAAAGGTAAACAGAGTAAACATAGTCAAAACATAGCCAGAGTTCAGGAACCGGAACGGATAGTCAGACAAGCCAAAATATCAGGGAGCCAGAGATGAGCGTAGTAGAACAGCAAGCAGGATCTGGAGTCAGAAGGAATGTCATTCAAGCAAGTCTTTAACAGGAACACAGGAGAGTCTCTCTAGAGATATGGCCAAGGGGAAGGCAGAGATCATCTGGGCTGGATGGCTTAAGTAGGCAGGACTGATGAGCAGGATATCATCAACAGGTGAGTCACTGTGGAGAGATAGGAGCTGGCAATTAGCCAACAGCTGAGCGGCCAGCTCAGAGAAGGAAGGGCTGAACCCAGCCCTGACTGTACCCCCTCCATAATGACCCCTCCCCCTTGGAAAGACCACCAGGCTTGAGGGGAAAACATCTATGGAAATCATGGAGGAGGACAGGGGAATGTACGTCCGAGGATGAGACCCAAGAGAGTTCCTTTCCAATGCACCAGGTACTGTATGCACTCACGGAACCTACGGGAGTCAACAATGGACTGTACTTCATACTCCTCATGGTTCTCAACCTGTACAGGGTGAGGACGAGGCTCCGAGGTGGTAAAGTAGTTGCAGACCAAAGGTTTTAATAAGCAGACATGAAATACATTTGAGATACGCATATTAGAAGGAAGGTCTAATGCGTAAGCCACTGGGTTAATCCTGCGAGAAATACGGAAAGGTCCAATAAACTGAGGTGCAAACTTCAGAGAGGGAACACAAAGTCGGAGGTTGCGAGATGACAGCCAGACCCTGTCCCCAACCTGATAGAAAGGCACAGGCATGCGTCTGCGGTCAGCATGGAGTCTGTACCTATCATTAGCATGTCGCAAAGCCTCCTTGACTTGTGCCCAAGTGGAACGAAGACCACAGAGATGTTCCTCTAACGCAGGAATACTCTGCGGAACAAATGAGTCAGGCAACATGGAAGGTTGGAAACCATAGTTCACCATAAATGGGGACAATTGGGAAGCAGAATTCAAGGCATTGTTGTGAGCAAACTCCGTCCACAGTAAGAGGTCTGACCAGTTTTTATGTTATGATGGTCAGAAATATAGCAACGTAGAAATTGCTCCAAGAACTGATTGGCTCGTTCTGCGGCCCTATTAGACTGTGGGTGATAAGTAGAGGAGAAAGCAAGCTGAATTCCTAACTGTGCACAAAAGGCTGAGACAATCACCTTGGGTAGCCCATGTAAGCAAAAGATCTCCCAAGCAAAAATGGAAGCCAGTTCCTTAGAAGTGGGCAACTTCTTAAGTGGAATTCAATGAGACATTTTCAAGAACTGGTCAACCACCATAAGGATAACTGTGTTGCCCTGGGAGTTGGGTAACTCCACAATGAAATCCATAGACAGGTGGGTCCAGGACCTCTCTCCATTGGGTATGGGTTGTAAGAGGCCCACTGGAAGGTGTCGTGGAGTCTTACTCTGAGCACACACGGAACAGGCAGCTACGAAGGTAGTTACATCAGCACGTAGACTAGGCCACCAGAATTGTTGGGAAATGGCCCAAAAGAGTTGATTCTTCCCAGGGTGGCCAGCAACCTTGGGAGATGGGTAAGTCTGGAGCATGGCAGTATAGAGACTCTCTGGGACAAAGCAGTGGTCACAAGCTTTCTCAGTAAGAGCATGAACCCGGGCAGCAAGAATTTTTTCACCCAAAGGAGAAGTGAGACTGGTGCGAACCATAGCCAGGATACGATCAGGAGGAATCACAGGAACTGGAACCGACTCCATCTTAGAAGTGGAGGAAAATTGTCGTGACAAAACGTCAGCCCTTACATTCTTAGTACCGGGTAAGAATGAGACAATGTAATTGAAACTAGACCAGAAAAGAGCCCATCGCACCCTTCTGGGAGAGAGGCATTTAGCCTCAGACAAGAATGTGAGACTCTTATAGTCAGTAAGAATGAGAATCGGCACAGTGGTACCTTCGAGGAGATGTCTCCATTCTTTCAGGGCTAAAATGATCGCTAACAGCTCTCTGTCACCAATCTCGTAATTGTACTCCGCAGGTGACAATTTCTTGGAAAAGTAGCCACAAGGATGCATAGAGCTCTCAGAGGTAGGACGTTGAGACAGAAGGGCGCCAACTCCAGTCTCAGATGCATCAACCTCAAGGATAAAAGGTAACGTAGGATCAGGATGTGCAAACACAGGAGCAGAAACAAAGGCAGCCTCGAGACTCTCAAAGGCCTTAATGGACTCCGGAGACCAACACTGTGGGTTACCATTCTTTCTGGTCATATCAGTCAGGGGCTTGACCAGAGACAAGAAATTACAAATAAACTTCCAATAATAGTTGGCAAAGCCTAGAAAACGCTGCAGAGGATGTAAACCCACAGGTCGGGGACACTGTAGGACTGCTGAAAGTTTCTCTGGGTCCATCGAAAAACCAGCAGTGGAAATGACATAACCCAGGAATTGAACCTATTCACGATGGAATTCGCACTTCTCCAATTTACAATACAGATTGTTCTCTCTTAGTTTCTGAAGCACACGACAGACATCTGTGTGGTGGCTCTCCAGAGATTTGGAAAATATGAGGATATCATCAAGATAAATTGTTGTCGCCCCTATTTCTCCTTTGAAGCCGGGTTGGACCTATGGGTGTATAGATAGAACTCTCTGATCGATCGGGTAATCAAGACACACACATGGCATGGTGAATCAAAATTACAATGGTTTACTGGGTTTGCATATATCTTATACACTTACGGAGAGAGAAAAACCTCCCTCTTATCATCAGCCAATGAGATTGAAGCATAAACTTTATAAAAAAATAAGCATAAACGTCACACACTGCATATTCTGCCTGGAGACATCTCTCAGGCTATGTTAAAATATAAATATATATGAAGCTACGTATTTTAGGCAATTTGCCAATGTTCCAGACACCCAACTTCTAACTTGTTATAACTTTGTTATTCATTGTCTATATTAAGTGTCAGACTGACCACATGTACATCCTGTATCAGCACATTCTTGCATCTAACTTTCTATATATAAAAAGCAAAATACATTTCTTTTTGTAGAACATATTATAATGACTTAAAGCAGTACTCTAACTCCTTACATAAATCACGACACATAACTGCAGCAAATCTCAGAGGACAACAGTATTAAATTCCTGGAAAACTGCCGGGGCGTTACAAAGGCCAAAAGGCATTACGAAGTACTCATAATGGCCTGTTCTGGTATTAAACGCAGTTTTCTCCTTAATCCTCACGAGATTGTATGCCCCTCTCAAATCAAGCTTTGTGAAAACCATTGCTCCCTTGAGGAGGTCAAATAACTCCGTAATCAACGGATTGGATAGGCATTCTTAATCGTGAAACAATTGAGACCCCTATAATAAATACAGGGTCTCAGGTCACCACTCTTCTTCTTCACAAAGAAGAAACCAGCACTTGCAGGAGACAAGGATTTGCGGATGAAACCTCGAGAAAGTGCGTCTGCAACATACTCCTCTATGGCCTTATCCTCCAAGACCGACAAACGGTAAACCTGGCCACGAGGGGGTATGGCACCAGGCTGAAGGTCAATTGCGCAATTATATGACTGGTGTGGAGGCAAACTACCGGCTTGACCTTTGTCAAAGACATCACTAAAATCGCAGTACTCCTCCGGCAGGGAGGAGAGAGAAGAAGTGCACAGGACCTTGGCTACCTTCTGGAAGCATGTCTTACTGCATTGTGGCGACCAGGAGAGAACCTCAGCACGGAGCCAATCAAAAGAGGGGTTGTGCCTCTGTAACTAAGGATAACCAATCACCAGCGGAAACTTAGGTGAGGAGATAACTTGGAATTGGTTTATCTCATGATGAAGAGCCCCTACAGCCATGGACAATGGAACAGTCTCATGAGTCACATGGGCAGGCTGTAGAAGTCTCCCATCAAGAGCCTCAATGGCAAGTGGAGTGTCATGCAGCTGCAGTGGAATCGAGTGCTTCAACACAAAGGCAGCATCAATGAACAGGCCTGCAGCCCCAGAGTCGATTACAGCCTGTATCTAGACGGACGACTCAGCTGAAGAAAGGGTAACCGAAACCAGGGGCTTATCCTTCTGGGTAACTGGGGACAAAACAATGCCACCTAAGGTCTGTCCGTGACAGGACCTCAAGGTTCGGGTGTTCCCTGGACGGGTAGGACAAGACTTCAAAAAGTGACCTGCCTGGCCACAATAAAACCACAATCTCCCCCTCCTCCTAAGGGTTCTCTCATCTGCAGAGAGATGCGTGAAGCCCAAGTGCATGGGTTCATCTTCATTGACCGACTTGGTACCAGGAGGCATGGGAGGTGAGGGAGGCAAGGGTGGGACTGCAAAGCTCAGAGACAAATATACAGGAGGCTTCCGCAAGCGCTCCTTAAAAGAAAGTGTTAAGTAGAGCCTTGAAATAAAAGACATCAACGCCAGAAGAGCTGCATTCGTCTCATGTATGTTTACTTCAGAATATGCACTGTACATACAGAGGATCACTTCTCTTAATCAGGAGTGATCCAGATTACAAAGCGAGTCAAACTTTTATAGAAACTCGTAGCATTACATTCTATGCCGGGCAAAAGCCCAAAATTACACGTCACAAGTACGCATTTCACTAAGTATTTCAAGACAGCTTCTGGCCAGTTTTCTGGGTTATCGTGACCTGGATATTTTTAATGAAGGAATTATTTTGACAGAAAGGGAAGAATAATTATCTGGGAAAGGTTAATTTGACTTTTAAACAGGGACTTTCTATGTCAACATCTTCCCATATCACATCCTTCCGAGAATTGTGTCAGGTCATTGGCAGAACATTTAATTGTCAACTGGTCAGCCACTTGTGTTGCAATACCAAAAGAATTCAGAAACATCTTAGAGAAAAACAAGAATAATAAGAAGTATCAGAAATACAAATTCATGTTAAAGAGGAACTCTGGATACATATAAAGATATGGTTCATATATTTCATATCTTCACAGAGGCAAGGGTGGGACTGCAAAGCTCAGAGACAAATATACAGGAGGCTTCCGCAAGCGCTCCTTAAAAGAGAGTCTTTCTCTGAGTCTGGAGTCAATGAGGATGGCAAACGTGATCAACTCCAGCTCAGTGGGTATATCTCGGGCTGCTCTCATCTTTGGATCTCATCCTTGATGGTATCCGAGAGGCCATGAGAAAAAGCAGCCACGAGGGGCTCATTGTTCCAAGCAACCTCTACTGCCAGAGTACAGAATTCAATGGCGTAATCGGCAACACTTCTCGTACTCTGTTTGATGGACACAAGGCACTTGGCAGCAGAAGCGGAGCACAAACTCCGGGTTCAAGACAGCAGGTTTTTGCGTCTCCCATAGAGGGTTTGCCCAGGCCAAGGCTCTCTCAGAAAGCAAAGATATCACGAACCCTACTTTGCTTCTGTCCGTGGGAAACACCTGGGGAGCATCTCAAAGTATATCTTAACCTGGTTTAGAAACCCTCTGCATTGGACTGGATCACCCCCAAATCGCTGGGGAAGTGGAGCGGAACCAGACATACCTCTTATAGAGGTAATCCTCGAGGCGGGTGCCTGCACAGAAACTGGAGCAGCAGCAGGGAATGCCTGCAACACAGGTTGTACCGGAGCAGCCACAGTGAGAGATTCCAGAAGAGCTGTGCGACTCAAGAGCATTTGTAACGCCATGGTAAACTGATCCATGTGGTGATCCTGCTCATCCAATCTGGAAAAAATATTACCAACAAGTGGATTGACTGTATCTTCTGAATTCATGGCCTTCACCTACTGTCAGAAGCCATTAATCAGACAGAAGTACTGTTAAATCACACTTGTTTAATAATAATAAAAAAAGGTAAACAGAGTAAACGTAGTCAAAACATAGCCAGAGTTCAGGAACTGGAACCAATAGTCAGACAAGCCAAAACGTCAGGAAGCCAGAGATGAGCGTAGTAGAACAGCAAGCAGGATCTGGAGCCAGAAGGAATATCTGCCAAGCAAGTCTTTAGCAGAAAGACAGGAGAGCGTCTTTGGAGATGTGACCAAGGCGAAGGCAGAGATCATGTCAACTGGACGGCTTAAGTAGGCAGGACTGACGAGCAGGATATCATCAACAGGGGAGTCACTGTGGAGAGATAGGAGCTGGAAATTAGCCGACAGCTAAGCGGCCAGCTCAGAGAAGGAAGGACTGAGCCCATCCCTGACACTACCATGGTAATTATGTTTTTGATTCGGTGGAATGGGAATACCTATGGGAGGTCTTCTGCAGATTTGGGTTCGGGACCGTCTTCATCTCCTGGGTCGATGCTGTGAACAGATCTCCGACGGCCAGGGTGCGCGCCGTTACGTTTATCTCCCCTTCTTTCTCTCTCTATAGGGGGACTTGACAGTGGTGTCCCCTCTCCCTGGGGCTTTTTGCTCTGGCGATTGAACCCATGGCCATCCTACTACGCTCTGCACCCAAGGTCCAGGGTATAACTATAAGTCCCCTTCAGGAAAAGGTGTTGATGTATGCGGACGACACCTTATTATACCTCAGAGACGACGGGGTCTCCCTACAGGCTGCCCTGTCTGTCATTGGCGGATTTGGACGGTTCTCGGGAATCTGCATTAACTGGGGGAAGTCCTTTCTTTTTCCACTCCATTCGGGGGTGAATCCTCTGCCGCCAGATGTACAGCTCCAGGGGGTCTCACAGTTCTGATATCTGGGGGTTGAAATCCATCGAGACCTAAAGCAATTTATCACCCTTAACTTAAACCCTGTAGTTGCCCAATTGTCCCAGCGCTGTGTTGCCTGGAAGTGTCTTCCCCTCACTCCTGTAGGCAGAGTCAATCTTGTTAAGATGTCAGTCCTGCCTAAGTTTACCTACCTCTTTAGACAGACTCCTGTACCCATACCCAATATATTCTTTAAGAGACTGGATAGCATCATTACTTCATTCGTTTGCAATGGGGCTGTTCTTAGAATAGCAAAAACGATCCTGCAACTACCTGTCACGTTGGGAGGCCTGGCCCTACCTTGTTTAATTAAATACTATTGGGCAGCAGCCCTGGTTACTGTTAAATGGTGGCTGTCTAAGATGCCTGCCAACCCCGCTTCTATTCTTGAAGTGGCGCTGCTCGGTTCCTGCTCTGAATTGAGGAATTTAATCCACCGGGGTCTCTGATCTAACCCACATGTGACCCCCTCCATGCGTGTGACCCTTAAGGTATTGGAGGCTGTTCGCCTGAAGGTTCAAAAGCTGAATACTTAGTCTCCCAAAACCCCACTATTGGGCAATTCCCGACTACCTCACTTCCACTTTATCCCAGGTCCGGTCCTATGGGCCAGACATGGAATTACAACTTTGGAAGATATAGTAGTTCAGGGACCGTTGACTACCTTTGATGCTCTCAAGAGGGGACGTGGCCTTCCGAATCACATGTTCTTTAGATATCTCCAACTACGCCACGCTTTTCGCTCTCAATTTTCTTCCCTGGTACTATTGGAGATGTCTGACTTAGAAGATGCTCCGGTCTTCAGACGGCGGGAGAACACTCTCTACCCTCTATAACATACCACTCTTGACACATCTAAGGTCTCTCAACTGTTTACACTTTGGCAGCGGGATATCCCAGAATTAGCAGATGAAGACTGGGAGGAAGGCATCCAACAGTATCTTCCCCTGATGATTTTGGCACGAGATAGATTTACCCAACCTAAATTTTTGCACTGTGCCTATTACTCCCCAGCACGCTTGGCGAGAATCTACCCTGACTGTATGGTGATATGCCCTAAATGTGGTTTGGTCGATGCTGATTTCTTCCATGTAGTTTGGTCATGCCCCATACTGGAAAATTTTTGGAAGGAGGTACTGGACAACATTAACCTTATTGGGAAAATTAAAGTCCCATATAGCCCTATTCCCCTCCTACTAGGCATATGCGATTTCTTTGAGGCTCCTCAGAGGAAAAAACTCTTTGTATTCTACACCACATTCTACGCTAGGAAGGCAGTTCTCCTCCAGTGGAACCAGGCCCAGCCACCTACTCGGCAGCTCTGGAAATCTTTAGTAAATGCAGCCCTGCCGCTCTACAAACTGACCTATCTGGGAAGGAACTGCCCAAAGAAATTCGATAGACTATGGGCCGCATGGGTGGAGGCGAGGCAGCTGACCCTTAAGTAGCATTCGGAGGTTCCCTTACCACTAATATTTGCCCCCTGGTTCTATCCGTGACTTGATCAAGTTTGAGAGGTGAAAGCGTTCATTGTTTCTATATTGGCTACCCCTTGCAATGGAAGTAGGATTGTCCTGTTTCCCCACCCCCTTTTTCTCTAATAAACTCCTTTACACCTTCTATGATGTATATCTCCTTAGATCTGGTATACTAGCCACAGGCTAAAATTTTACCGACTGATACATCTACTGTATTGTTATATATCTGCAACGAATGTAACCCTAATATCCAACTTCTGTCTGATTTTTTTTTTCTCTTTTCTTTGTCCTTTTTTTGTAAAACCTAACTAAAATTTATGTTAAAAAAAAGGCTTTGTATTGAATAAATTGTTTTCTACTTACTGCACTTAGTCTGGTGTACCTTGTCCCTTTTTACCTAGAGAAGATATTCAGCATGCAGAAATATGGCTATAGTGCGCTGAATATTCAGCATGGCTTAAAGAAGCATTGTTATATTGAGCCTAAACCTACACATGGCATACACTGCACACATTCTGCAGAGCTTGTTCCCACAACATACTCCATTAATACTGAACTGTGAATGCAGGCTCTACGGGATGGACTTCCTCTATCCTTGTGAACAAAACAGGAGTGGTGAAACATGTCAGGGAAGGTTGGTTACCAGGAATTTGAATTTCTGAAGAGAATAAAATAGAATAGAAAATAAAGAAACAGAATAGAATAGAAAATAAAACAATAGAACAGAAAAGAATAAAATAAAAGAGTAAAACAGAACAAAATAGAATAAAAAATAAAAGAACAGAATGAAATAGAATAGAAAATAAATGAATAGAATAGAATAAAAAAAGAATAGAACAGAATAAAATAGAAAGAATATAACCATCTTCTGAAATTCAAATTTCAAATAGAATAAATTTGCATTTGAATAGAATAGAAAAGAAAGAAAAAATAGAATAGAAAAAAAACAATAGAATAAAATAGAAAGAATATAACCTTTCTCCACAATTTGAATTTCAAATAGAATAAATTCAAATTCGAATAGAATAGATTAGAAAATAAAAGAATAGAATAGCAAGAATATAACCATTGAATAGAAAAAATATAACCATCTTCCAAAATTCGAATTTCGATTAGAATAAATTTGATTTCAAATGAATTTTGGAATGAATTTTCTGAATTCGGTCGAATTGAGAATTCGGAAAATTCTAATGGATTTGAATTTGAATAAACAAAACATATTCCAAAAATGAATTAAATGGATTTAACGAAACAAATTTATGTAAATAACGAATCGAAACAAATGTTTTAGTTCTGCACATGTCTAATAGCCATTCACACATGGGACACATGTGCACATTCCCCCCCCCCGAGTTCAGATTTAACAATAAAACAAAAAAAGTGTCTGATGGTTTAGCATAATGTCTATTGCTCTAGGCAAGATGTCATTTTTTCCTCTATTTTTTTTTTATTAATAAAACAGCCATATTTTTAAAGCTGTAGTTTAGTATATATTAGTTATAGAGATATAGCACCATACACATTGGGTGTGTAATGCCGCGTACACGCGATTGGACTGTCCAACAACAAAACTGTGGAATTTTGTTTGAAGGTTGTTGGCTCCAACTTGTCTTGCATACACACGGTCACACAAATGTTGGCCAACAATTACGAACGTGGGAACGTGGTGCGTACAAGACGTACGACGAGCCGAGAAAAAGGAAGTTAAATAGCCAGTGCGGCTCCTTCTGCTTGATTCCGAGCATCCATGATCTTTTGTGCGTCAGACTTGTGTACACACGATTGGAAATTCCGACAACAAAGTTTTGTAGGCGGAAAATTTGAGAACCTGCTAGCCAACATTTGTTGGCGGAAAGTCAGACAACAAATGTTCGATGCAGCATACACATGGTCGGCCATTCAGCCAACAAGCTCACATCCAACATTTGTTGTCGGAAAATCCGATCGTGTGTACGGGGCATAACAGTGTGTATCCCATTACCAGCAGGTGGCTGATTTGGATAAAAATCTTCCTTGCAGTGCCTCCGTCACACTCACCTGAATACTGCCCTGAGCAGCTATCTTTCAGTGTTGTGAAGGTTAACAAAGGCTGCTGCTACATGGAGGCTTCCTCACAGTAAGAGCTGTGAAAATGTGGAATAGAGACTACCTCAAGGTCTAATTCTGGCTAGCTCAGTAGATTCAATATTGTTCTCCAAATACCGATGGGTAACAGTACTAATGTAAAGTATAAGAACCACTGTAATAGCACAAACATATAACAAAGTCCACAGTCAGTATTTAGTGACAGTTCCAAATTATACAAAATGGTGCTCCAAAGGGTATGTTCTCCAGAAAAAGACAGACCACATGGATTTCACACCAAAATCACCAGATAGCCAAGACTCCTTGTGTTAGCAAGCGAGCCAAAAGCGGCATGTGTACATGAGTCCAGGTATCACAGCCTCTGTATTGCCTACAGCTCTTTATTCAGTCCTCCAGGATAGGTACAGATTTCCCTAAAGGTAACTCAGAATATGTCCTCCATGCTCAGGCAATAAAAAAAGAGGGATCCCACAGAGTAAAAAGTTCTATTTTTTTAGGTAAAAGATTAAAATGTATTGCACTTAATTCAATAAAATAAACAAATCAAATCCGTACGTGAAGCTACTTCCCAACACGTTTCTTCATAGGTAGTGACGTCTTCAGGAGAAGTGTCCCTGATTTTGGTTAAAAAAAATATGTCCCTGATTTCTTTCCAGCTTTAAAATTGTTTTCCCTTGCCTGGGCGACTGCAGGGTAATCCATCTTAGCCACATTTCTGCGATTGGCCTCAAGCAGGAGGAGGGAGGGGAAGAGTGTGTCTGCTCCCAGCTGTGTCCAGGGTTATTGATGATGTCACCTGCCATGATGTCAGGAACGGTGTCATCCCCGGTTTCTCCTGCTGGTGGCACTATTACATTCAGCACCAAAAGGGTGTAATTCCAGTGGCCACCAGCGGGGGGTCTCCCTGCCTGGACTGCAGACTTGCCATCAAGCACACCTGTCATGGTTTTGCTGGACTATATAAACCCGCCCTGAACTAACCTCCAGTGCTTCAGTATTCCTCTGCTAAGCTCTTGTCCCTGCCAGTACCTGCTCTTGTTCCAGCCTGTTCCTGAACCCCGTTTGTGTATCCTGACCTTGAACCCTGTTTCCTGTTCCCTACTCCTTGGTCTGCTTCATTATTCCTGTTTTCTGTTCCCTTGTCGCTTTGGCCCATGCCTTTTTTTTTATTTCATGCTGGTTTCCTTGCTTGTGTATTATATTAGTTAGATAGATAGTTAGGTGGGTTTGGGGGTTTGCTGTGTTTTCACCATTTACTTGTTTTGGTTTGCTGTCTTGTTTTCACGTGTATCTTTATCATTGACAATAAACATACTTTCTTTATTTACTCGTTTGTCCCTGGTTCCTTGGTGCAGCCCAGCGATCTGATCACCTGCATTGGATGTTGTGTATAACATCCCCTGACAGAATACTGAAGCCATACAATCAGATCGGTTGCACCTGGGAATTGGGGCCTGAGTACCAGCTATTTTTGAAAGATGGATTTTGAAAGTATTTTGTATTTATCGCTCCTGGCAACTGATGACAGAGACTTTTGTTATCAGACATTGGCTGAATACACTAGGGAACAATTGTTAGAATGCATCTGCCTAGCTCATGTTTTTATTGAGCAAGGCAGTTTTTTGTTTGGAGATGTGCAACCATTAATTAAGATCTGTACTGAGTTGGCCCTGTCTGATGTCGCTGAGGGAGGTGATGACTATACACCCCCTTTTAGTGCAGCTCAGGTAGAATCTTTAGTTTGGCTGTTGGAGGATGACTCAGCATTTTTTTTTTTGAACAATATTCAGCTTGTTCACAGCAGGTGCTTGCAAAATGCATTGAATCAGTGCAGTCTCTGGTCAGACAAGCCAAGTGCAAACCTGATGCAGTACAATCATTAATACAGGCCTGGTCAAGTCTGTCGCATTCAGCTTCTGTTAGCTCCCAATATACCTTTCTACCAATGAAATACCAGTACCCTGTTTCCTCCTGTTGCACCTACCCTGCTTTTAACTCCCCTGCTGCTTCTCAACTGCCTCCATTAGCTCCACTAAATCTCCCTTCAAAACCTACTCCCTCTGTTTTGCCATCCTTTCACTCTTCGCTTCTACCAGCTGCATTCATTACCTACAGCCCTGTACCCACTTATAGATCCCCAGTGGCTAAAACCAAAAAGAAGCGGAAGTTTTTTCCAACCCATACCATCATGCCAGTATCCAATCCTGCCTCCCCACCAGCTGATCTGTTCCAGCCTGATGTGTTCCTGTGTACCGCCCAGCCTGATGTTCCGATGCCTGCTGTTGTGCCAGTACCTGCTGTCCTGCCTGATGTGCCAATGTCTGTGCTTGCTGCCCAGTGTGAAGTTCCAGTACCAGCTGCCCGGTTTGAAGTTCCAGTACCTGCTATCCAGTCCGATGTACCTACTGTTCAGCCTATTGTGCCAGTACCCGCTGTTCTGCCTGATGTGCCAGCACCTGTGCCCACTGTCCAGTCTGAAGTTCCAGTACCGACTGCCCGGTTTGAAGTTCCAGTACCTGCTATTCAGTCCACTGCACCTGCTGTTCTGTCTGATGTGCCAGCACCTGTGCCCACTGTCCAGTCTGAAGTTCCAGTACCAGCTGCCCACTTTGAAGTTCCAGTACCTGCTATCCAGTCCGATGGACCTGCTGTTCTGCCTGTTGTGCCAGTACCTGCTGTTCTGCCTGATGTGCCAGCGCCTGTGCCCACTGCCCAGTCTGAAGTTCCAGTACTGACTATCCAGTCCAAAGCACCTGCTGTTCTGCCTGATGTGCCAATGTTTGTGCTTGTTGCCCAGTCTGAAGTTCCAGTACCAGCTGCCCGGTTTGAAGTTCCAGTACCTGCTATCCAGTCCGATGTACCTACTGTTCAGCCTATTGTGCCAGTACCTGCTGTTCTGCCTGATGTGCCAGCACCTGTGCCCACTGTCCAGTCTGAAGTTCCAGTACCGGCTGCCCGGTTTGAAGTTCCAGTACCTGCTATTCAGTCTACTGCACCTGCTGTTCTGCCTGATGTGCCAGCACCTGTGCCCACTGTCCAGTCTGAAGTTCCAGTACCAGCTGCCCGGTTTGAAGTTCCAGTACCTGCTATCCAGTCCGATGTACCTGCTGTTCAGCCTGTTGTGCCAGTACCTGCTGTTCTGCCTGATGTGCCAGCACCTGTGCCCACTGTCCAATTTGAAGTTCCAGTACCAGCTGCCCGGTTTGAAGTTCCAGTACCTGCTATCCAGTCCGATGCACCTGCTGTTCAGCCTGTTGTGCCAGTACCTGCTGTTCTGCCTGATGTGCCAGCACCTGTGCCCACTGTCAAGTCTGAAGTTCCAGTACCAGCTGACCGGTTTGAAGTTCCAGTACCTGCTATCCAGTCCGATGGACCTGCTGTTCTGCCTGATGTGCCAGCGCCTGCTGTTTTGCTTGATGTGCCAGCGCCTGTGCCCACTGCCCAGTCTGAAGTTCCAGTACCAGCTGCCCGGTTTGAAGTTCCAGTACCTGCTATCCAGTCCAAGGCACCTGCTGTTCAGCCTGTTGTGCCAGTGCCTGCTGCCCAGACTAAAGTTCCAGTACCAGCTGCCCGGTTTGAAGTTCCAGTACCTGCTATCCAGTCCGATGTGCCTGCTGTTCAGCTTGTTGTGCCAGCACCTGCTGTTCTGCATGATGTGCCTACTGCCAAGTCTGAAGTTCCAGTGCCTGCCCTCCAGCCTGATGTCTCGGTGCCTGCTCTCCAGCTTGATGAGCCCGCTGCCCAGCTTGAAGTGCCCATGCCTGCTGCCCAGCTCGATGCGGATGTGCCACTACCCAGCGTGATGTACCTCTGCTTTCTGCTCAGCCTGATGACATGGGGCCTGCTAAAACTGTTCCTGACTGATGGCCATCTTGCCGCTGGGTCAATCCTGTCTGTCGCCTGGCTTAAATGTAATGCTCCTGTGTGGTCTGCCTCCGATGGTTTCTTTCCCGTTACCCTGCTAATTTTCATTTCCAGATCCAAACTTCCTGACCCGGGTGGTGGGGTACGTGTCCTATTTTCAGACTCTGATGGCACGTCCCCCAGTGAACTAAAAGACTCTGGCCTTGGAAGTGCGAAGAAGTCCGCAGACTCAGTAGGGAAACATTTTAAGGTGTTTCTGCACCCACTCGGACTGTTGTACCCAGGGCTGAATGGAGTGTCCGGAGGCCACTCCTTTAGGAGGGGGAACTGTCAGGAACCGTGTCATCCCCGGTTTCTCCTGCTGGTGGCACTATTACATTCAGCACCAAAAGGGTGTAATTCCAGTGGCCACCAGCGGGGGGTCTCCCTGCCTGGACTGCAGACTTGCCATCAAGCACACCTGTCATGGTTTTGCTGGACTATATAAACCCGCCCTGAACTAACCTCCAGTGCTTCAGTATTCCTCTGCTAAGCTCTTGTCCCTGCCAGTACCTGCTCTTGTTCCAGCCTGTTCCTGAACCCCGTTTGTGTATCCTGACCTTGAACCCTGTTTCCTGTTCCCTACTCCTTGGTCTGCTTCATTATTCCTGTTTTCTGTTCCCTTGTCGCTTTGGCCCATGCCTTTTTTTTTATTTCATGCTGGTTTCCTTGCTTGTGTATTATATTAGTTAGATAGTTAGGTGGGTTTGGGGGTTTGCTGTGTTTTCACCATTTACTTGTTTTGGTTTGCTGTCTTGTTTTCACGTGTATCTTTATCATTGACAATAAACATACTTTCTTTATTTACTCGTTTGTCCCTGGTTCCTTGGTGCAGCCCAGCGATCTGATCACCTGCATTGGATGTTGTGTATAACATCCCCTGACACATGATCTATCTGATCCCTCCCCTCTCCTTTAAAGAGGATGTAAACCCCAGTCATGAAATTTTACCTAGGCACATCTATCTCTAGTGTTTATTTTTTTTCATTTCACCGGCTTTATTGGTACATTCAATTAAATATACATTAAGAACATCATCACAGTAAATGTCAGAAAGGGTGACAATAATTTCAGTATGAGGGAAGAGAAAGGCATCTCATATAGAAAGGAGATTGTAATTAGAAATAACAGGGGTTTAAAGTATAGGGTAATACAGCAGGAAACATGGAAACATATCGTGCATGGCACAGCAAACAATCATCATCCTTATAATTTCCACTCCACTGAGGATATATCTGTAGTGTTTATTTATCTCTCTTCAAAACCCTAAGTCTCGTGGCTTTCTCCTACTCCGTTCTTCTGTTATCAGCATGATAACTTCTGACAAGTTCTCTGTCAACTGAGATAAAACCAGGCTGAATTTTGTGTTGGGGGGGATGCATAGAAATAGATTAGCAGACAGCTGGTTTAATCACAGCACAGCTCTGCATTGTTTCTTCCTTTTTCTGCCTATGTGGAGTGGATGTGTGTGCCTTTCCTCCAATCAGCTGTGTCACAGTGTTTTGCAAGAATCCACACCCACAGATGAATCAGGAAGAGACAGCAGATATACATGTAAAACTTATGTAGAGAGATTTTCATCTCTGTGTATCATCTGAGGCTGTTCACTTCACTGGGTATATTTAGTTTTTTTTTAAAATAACCAACATGTCATACTTACCTCCTCTGTGCAAGAGTTTTGCACAGAACAGCCCCGATCCTCTTCTTCTGGGGTCCCCCAACGGCGCTCCTGGCTCCTCTTCTTGAGTGCCCCCACGGAGACACGCATTCCATGGGGGCACGCTCCCGAGTCCTACTGTTGTGTCAATTGACACAGACAGCAGGACCCGGCCCCCCAGCTCCCATATCAATCTATCCAATGAGGACCCGAGACAGCGTCTGGAGCCGCTGTGCTTGTTCTTGTCACTGAAAAGATTGGGTTCAGGTAAATAAAAGGGGGGGCTCTGGGGGGCTGCTGCACTACAGAAGGTTTTTCACCTTAATGCATAGAATACATTAAGGCAAAAAACCTTGAGGGTTTACAACCCCTTAAAGCCAAACCAGAACACTTTAGAGGCGCACAGTAATTTTTTTTAAATCTACACTATAGGATTGTAACAGACCTGGGACACCTATGGGCACTCCAAAGAGAATAGTAATGTTGCGCACATAGTGCCCCCTCACCCTCCCGTTGTTCTGAGCCACATTCCTGTCTGAATAATATGTCTGGGTTTCAGGTGGACTGAAACTCGGACACATGATTCAAAACCCGGACGGTCCGAGTGAATCTAGGACAGGTGGCAACCCTAGTACAGAGCAAGGACAAAGGGGTGGGTGGGCATCCAGGAGGAGCAGCTGTCCTGTGCACAGTGTGTCCCAAGCTGTCTAAATTGGCCCTAGTATGTGCATGTATAAATGTAAGTTTGGGACCTTAGATTGTAAGATTCTTGAGGGCAGGGACTGATGTGAATGTACAATACAGTAGTACCTTGGATTACGAGCATAATTAGTTACAGAAGAATTCTTGTAATCCAAAGGACTTGTATATCATTGCGAGTTTCCCCATAGGAAATAATGGAAACTCTGATAATCCGTTCCACAGCCACTGCTTGTCTATGCAGTACCGCATATGGCCAGAGGTGCAGGGGGGCCGGAAACATTCGGAAAAACTTGGAAACACTCGGAGACGCTCGGAGACGCTCGGGAATGGAGTGTTTCCGAGTGTCCCTGAGCATCTCCGAGCGTCATCGGCACCCCCCGCACCTCAGACCAAAAGCGGTACACCCCAGCAGCTTCAATCCTGCTCGTCTTGCGAGATAACGCTCGCAAAGCGAGTCAGGGTTTTTAAAGAAAACCGTAAACCGTGTTACTCGCAATCCGAGGTTCCACTGTATATATATATATATATATATATATATATATATATATATATATATATATATTTATATATTTATATATATATCTGCATAAATTGACGGCGCTATATTAGTACCTGTAATAAATAAACAAACATGCATTGTACTCTGTAATACATGTCTATGAGCAGAATTACGCAGCAGAAGTGGCTCCCGGAGGCGTAAAAAAAAAAAAAAAGCTTTGTCTTTAGTTACACTTAAAGCGCACCTATGTTTTTTTCATGAAGAGCTAAGTAACAGGTTCACTTGTATTCTAACCCTCCTCAATTCCACTTACTTCTGCTTCCTTGACGCTTTGTTCAGCCATCAGGAATGAAGAAAATACTTTGCTTATTGCATATGGGGCAATTATACAATAATGCAAAAAAAATAACCTTAGGTTTTAGGAATCAGTTTGATCTGACTTTGTCACACTGGTTGTGGTGTGCCACTAGTCACATTGTTACTATATATAACATTATGACCAATGACCAGCCAGCCACAGACAACTGAGCACTTGCACAGCACATTGTACACATTGTACACATAGACACCTGACAAAGTCACAGTTTGTGGTGAGACATATAGGGAAGAAGTGTGTGGGTTTTTTTGGGGTTGAGAGGCTCTAGTATAAAGAAGAAAATGTAAGAGAAGTATCAGCATTTGGAGACAGAAAATGACAAGTAATAGAAGTATCTTTTGCAACTCTTGATCTCCAACTACTGTATGCATAGTTACCAACTGTCCCGGATTTCCCGAGACATTCCCCGGATTGAGGCTCTATTCTCGATTTTATTGTTTCCCGGGAATTGTCCCGAGAAATCCGGATCTTCACGGATTTTCGCCGCCGCCGCTAGAGGTCCGCGGCCGGCGGAGACATTGTCTCTGCCGGCCGCCATTTTTAAGAAGACCAGGAAGACGGCTGGGGGGGCTAGACGGAGCTCCTGCGTTGCCGCCCACCCTCCGCCTCGCCCTGCCTACCCCCCGCCCCGCTGCCGGTCTGTTATGGAAAGAGGCAGGGGTTCTAATGTAACCATGCGGCCAGCGGAGGGAGACAGTATTGTGTATACCCCCTCCTACTAGGACACCTGAGGTAAGGGGGGGCTCCGCTGGGGACATCTGATGTAAGGGGGGCCACTGCTGGGGGCATCTGATGTAAGGGGGGCTCCACTGGGGACACCTGATGTGAGGGGGGGCTCCACTGGGGACTCCTGATGTGAGGGGGGCTCCACTGGGGACTCCTGATGTGAGGGGGGGCTCCACTGTGGACACCTGATGTGAGGGGGGCTCCACTGGGGACTCCTGATGTGAGGGGGGGCTCCACTGGGGACACCTGATGTAAGGGGGGGCTCCACTGGGGACTCCTGGTGTGAGGGGGGCTCCGCTGGGGACTCCTGATGTGAGGAGGCTCTGCTTGGGATTCCTGATTTGAGGGGGGGCTCCACTGGGGACACCTGATTTAAAGGGGGCTCCACTGGGGACTCCTGATGTGAGGGGGGCTCCACTGGGGACTCCTGATGTGAGGGGGGGCTCCACTGTGGACACCTGATGTGAGGGGGGCTCCACTGGGGACTCCTGATGTGAGGGGGGGCTCCACTGGGGACACCTGATGTAAGGGGGGGCTCCACTGGGGACTCCTGGTGTGAGGGGGGCTCCGCTGGGGACTCCTGATGTGAGGAGGCTCTGCTTGGGATTCCTGATTTGAGGGGGGGCTCCACTGGGGACACCTGATTTAAAGGGGGCTCCGCTGGGGACTCCTGATGTGAGGGGGGCTCCGCTGGGGACTCCTGGTGTGAGGGGGGTTCCGCTGGGGACCCCTGATGTGAGGGGGGCTCCGTTGGGGACTCCTGGTGTGAGGGGGGCTCCGCTGGGGACTCCTGATGTGAGGGGGGCTCCGCTGGGGACTCCTGATGTGAGGGGGGGCTCCACTGGGGACACCTGATGTAAAGGGGGGCTCCGCTGGGGACTCCTGATGTGAGGGGGGCTCCGCTGGGGACACCTGATGTAAAGGGGGGCTCCGCTGGGGACTCCTAATGGGAGGGGGGCTCCACTAGAGACTCCTGATGTGAGAGGGGCTCCACTGGGGACATCTGATGTGAGGGGGGGCTCCGCTGGAGACATCTAATGTGAGGGGGGCACCGCTGGGGACACCTGATGTAAGGGGGGCGCCGCTGGGGGCTCCTGATGTGAGGGGAGGCTCCGCTGGGGACTCCTGATGTAAAGGGGGGCTCCGCTGGGGACTCCTAATGTGAGGGGGGCTCCGCTGGGGACTCCTGATGTGAGGGGGGCTCCGCCGAGGACTCCTGATGTGAGGGGGGCTCCACTGGGGACACCTGATGTGAGGGGGGCTCCGCTGGGGACACCTGATGTGAGGGGGGGGCTCCGCTGGGGACTCCTGATGTGAGGGGGGCCCTGCTGGGTACTCCTGATGTGAGGGGGGCTCTGCTGGGGACTCCTGATTTGAGGGGGGCTCCGCTGGGGACACCTGATGTAAAGGGGGGCTCCGCCGAGGACTCCTGATGTGAGGGGGGCTCCGCTGGGGACACCTGATGTGAGGGGGGCTCCGCTGGGGACACCTGATGTGAGGGGGGCTCCGCTGGGGACTCCTGATGTGAGGGGGGCCCCGCTGGGGACTCCTGATGTGAGGGGGGCTCTGCTGGGTACTCCTGATGTGAGGGGGGCTCCGCTGGGGACTCCTGGTGTGAGGGGGGCTCCGCTGGGGACTCCTGGTGTGAGGGGGGCTCCGCTGGGGACTCCTGATGTGAGGCAGGCTCCGCTGGGGACTCCTGATGTGAGGAGGGCTCCGCTGGGGACTCCTGATGTGAGGGGGGCTCCGCTGAGGACTCCTGATGTGAGGGGGCTCCGCTGGGGACACCTGATGTTAAGGAGGGCTCCGCTGGGGACTCCTGATGTGAGGGGGGGCTCCACTGGAGACTCTTGATGTGAGGGGGGCTCCGCTGGGGACATCTGATGTGAGGGGGGCTCCGCTGGAGACATCTAATGTGAGAGGGGCACCACTGGGGACACCTGATGTGAGGGGAGGCTCCACTGGGGACTCCTGATGTGTGGGGAGGCTCCGCTGGGGACTCCTGATGTAAAGGGGGGCTCTGCTGGGGACTCCTGATGTGAGGGGGGCTCCGCTGGGAACTCCTGGTGTGAGGAGGGGCTCCACTGGAGACTCCTGATGTGAGGGGGCTCCGCTGGGGACTCCTGGTGTGAGGGGGGGCTCCGCTGGGGACTCCTGGTGTGAGGGGGGCTCCGCTGGGGAGTCCTGATGTGAGGGGGGCTCCGCTGGGGACTCCTGATTTGAGGGGGTCTCCGCTGGAGACTCCTGATGTGAGGGGGGCTCCGCTGAGGACTCCTGATGTGAGGGGAGCTCCGCTGGGGACACCTGATGTGAGGGGGGCTTCGCTGGGGACACCTGATGTAAAGGGGGCTCCGCTGGGGACTCCTGATGTGAGGGGGGCTCCGCTGGGGACTCCTGATGTGAGGGGGCTCCGCTGGGGACATCTGATGTGAGGGGGGCTCCGCTGGGGACATCTGTTGTAAGGGGGGGCACCGCTGGGGACAATCTGAATCATTTTTATATATTAGTAAACTTTCTTTGTAAAGATTCACATACATTTACCTTGAATTCTGTAACACGTAATCACTATGCCTTCTGAGTAGGCACTGCTGTGGCACACATTTCCCACAGCCCGCCTTCTGAATTACAGAGGTGCTGTGAGTCAGGGTCAGTACTATAGGTGTGCGCAGGGGGTGTGCCAGATGTGCCTGGGCACACCCTAATCACTCTGTGCGGTGCCAAACCCTCCTCCTGCCTGGGTTTCCCCCAATATTATGCCCCCCACGGCAGTGCTGCTGGCTTCCTTCCTCTCTCCCCAGCTCCTGCGGGGGATGTTTCAGGATGGAGAGTGGGGGAAGATGCTAGTAAATATGTACCGTATTTATCGGCGTATAACATGCACTTTTTCCCTTTGAAAATCAGGGGTAAATCGTGTGTGCGTGTTATACGCCGATTCCTCCTGCTGTTTCTGAGTTGAAGAAGGGGGTGGGCGCCACTGGATTACACAGAGCGGCGATCTCGGCGATCAGTCACACACAGTCCTGCCTCTTGGCTCAGGATTGGACCACTGTTCTGTCTATTACAGGAGCTGGGCCAGGAGGCGGGACTGTGTGTGACCGATCGCCGGGTACACAAGAGATCGCGGCGCTGTGTAATCCGGCTCTGGCGAGGCTGCAGATGAGCAGGGATGTGCAAGCTGCATTAATTGCAAAGATGAGGCTGCATTAATGGGCAATGGAGAGGCTGCTGATGGGCAATGTGCAGGCTGCATTATTGGGGAATGGAGAGGCTGCTGATGGGCAATGTGCAGGCTGTATTAATGGGCAATGGAGAGGCTGCTGATGGGCACTGTGCAGGATGCATTAATTGGCAATGGTAAGGCTGCATTATTGGGCAATGTGCAGGCTGCATTCATTTGCAATGGTGAGGCTGAAGATGGGCAATGGAGAGGCTGCTGATGGGCCCTGTGCAGGTTGCATTAATTTGCAATGGTGAGGCTGCATTGATGGACTGTGACTCTTATTTTGCTTCAAAGTTCTTTATTTAAAATTTAAGTTTTTTTTCCTGAAACTTCCCTCCTAAAATGAAGGTGCATGTTATACACCTGTGCATGTTATACACCGATAAATACGGTAATTTACTTCCTTCCTTTTTTAAATGAACACATTCACTCACTGTGTTCAATCATAATTAAAGTATAGTTTACTATTCTTCAGTTTGTGAATGAACAGGAAGCCGCTCAGCACAAAGCACTTTCTATCAGTTCACTGTCCAGTACAGCTGAGGCTGTAGAGAAAGGCATGTGTGTTTTGAGCTTTGGGGTGCACCCTAATGCAATAGGCTGCGCACACCTATGGTCAGTACAGAAATCACTGTGTGCAGGTATTGGATAGGTCCGGCATGCTCAATCCGTGGCCCGTGGTGCTGTCTGATGTGGCCAGAGACCTCAAACCTTTGGCAACCCACACAGCCTCCTTCAGGTGCATGCTGCTCTACTGAATGATTACCTGTCCTCCATAATCCCGGTGGCTGTCATACACAAGCTGCTATTGGCTTCCCACTCTTCTCTTTTTTTCCTAACACACAGACACAGGAAGAGGAGCCTTTAGCCCAGTAGATTACATCTAGTGGCATCCATACAGGAGTTCTGAGCCCTGGTTTACATTGATGTGATGCGGGAAACACACAAGATTCGCTGCGTTTCCCCGCATCGCATAACAATCGCACGGCGACCATGCGATCTGCTGCAGGTGTAATGTTAGATTAACAACACCCTGAAACAGATTGCAAAAAGCAGTGTGATTGCCAGAATCACATTGCATGGGTGTGAACACCCACACAAAATGCATGGCTCAAATCGCACCGCACAGACATTGCATGTGATATGCACATGAATGCAGTGTGATTGCTGTTGGAATCACATGCGATGTTTCACATGCACCAGTGTGATATTTTTATTGAAACATTAGGCTTGCCATGGCAAGAGCTCTCTTAAAGTGACACTAAACTCTGGTTTTAAAAAATCCATTCAAGTGGTAATAAACCCAAAAGCAAGAATTCACTATATTGCAGCTTACCAATTCTTATGCCACGTACACACGGTCGGACTTTTCGACCGGACTGGTCAGACAGACGCCGACAGACCAAATCCAGCGGACAATTCGACCGTGTGTGGGCTTCATCGGACCTGCAGCGGACTTTTTCGGTCGAAAATCTGACGGACTTTAGATTTTGAACATGCTTCAAATCTTTCCGATGGACTCGAGTCCGGTCGAAAAATCCGCTCGTCTGTATGCTAGTCCGACGGACAAAAAACAACGCTAGGGCAGCTATTGGCTACTGGCTATGAACTTCCTTATTTTAGTCTGGTCGTAGGTCATCACATACAAATCTGTCGGACTTTGGTGTGATCGTTTGTAGGCAAGTCCGGTCATTAAAAAGTCAGTCGAAAGTCCGCCAAAAGTCCGTTGAAAGTCTGTCGGATAGGCTGTCGGACTTTTGTAGCTGAAAAGTCCGACCGTGTGTACGCGGCATTAGATGTGGTGACTGCATTAGTTTTCTTTTGCAGGCTTTCTTTCTTCTATTTTCACCTGGTTATGTGGCCACTAATTAGGTTTTTTGTAAAAGAGATGAGACAAACCATTTAACACTAGCACTGTAATACAGCAGGGGTGTTACTGGCGGTGGCGTAGCTACAGGGGTTGCAGGTGTCACCATGGCAGACCTGCCCCTGCTCTGGGGGGCCCATGCGGCTCGTAGAGCGAGGCTGTCAGATCAATATCCCCATCATGCATTGGCACTGAGAGCTAAAGTAAAAGCAAAGGAGGCAGAGGTGTCTTCCCGAGTTCTGTGTTCTGTGTTCTGTTTTCTGAGTTCTGTGTGTACCTGGCTGTGTGATTGAAAATACTGTACTGGTGTGTGTTTTATTTCTGTGTATATGTGTGCATAGCATTGCACCTATCACATGACACACTGCAGAGTATTCCACCCATCCCATGACACACTGCAGAGCATTTCACCTATCCCATGTTACTGCAGAGCATTCCACTTATCCATGACACAATACAGAGTATTTTACCCATTCCATGACACACTGCAGAGCATTCCACCCATCCCATGATATACTGCAGAGCATTACAACTATCCCATGATACTCCACCCATCCCATGATACTGCAGAGTATTTCGCCCAGTGGGTTTAATACACTTTCATTAAAAAATGTACTTTCTATTGCTGTCAACCTCTGGCTATGGCTATGTTTGCTCTCTATGGTCACACTGTATGTAGGAATGTAGTCATCCTCTCTTGCTTGCTTCTGAGATGGACTGTGGACTATGGAATGTGTAGGGGGGAAAGGAGAGGTTCAAGAGCTCATTACAAGAGGCAGAAAAACACAGTAAGCAATGTCATGAAAAAATAAATTACATGACCTGTCAGGAAAGACAATTGCATACACGCAGGTGCATAAGCCTAAGAACCCCTGCCCTTGGCCGTGTAGCGGGAGCGCGCACGCATTGGTGCCAGGCAGGCTATTTAAACTGCACTAGTCCTCTGTGTTAGCGCCGTTTGGTCTATTACATTCCTGAGCATCTGTTCCCGTGTTGCCGACCTCTTCTGTACCTGACTCTGCCTGTACGGACCCCTGGCCCTGGCCCCTGGTCTGGACTATTCTTCTGCCTACTCCCTTGGATGATCTGCCTTGCTGTTACTGACCCCAGCCTAATTCCTGACCACTCTGCTGACTGCTGTTTGTACCTTGATCTGCCCGAACATTGCTGACCTGGACTGTCTGACCATTCCTTGGCTCTTGTTCCCGCACCTGCATCAGCTGACCCATGCCTGCCTCCAGCTCTGGTCCTTCCACCAGTGTGCATCCAGTCAGTCATCTCTGTGCACCCTAACACACATCAGCATCTGCTGGCAGAAGACTTTACAGGCACTCGTGCCACTCTGTGCTCTGGACTTCCCTGTTGCTTTACCAGGGCTCCTGAGCCAGAGCTGTAGGAGAGGCCTACCTCTACGCTTCAGACTCCATCACCAGGTACGTTACAGGACCATAAAAGCCCAAGTTTAGCTAAAAAAAATGTTTTTTAAAAAGGTTGCCAACATTTACAAAAAAAATTTAGGGACACTTTTTTGCAGCAAGCAAATGTAGGCAGAGTAGTATGTTAATTAGGGGCGGGGCGTTCATTTTGTGGGTGTGTCGATGGATAAAAGTTGTGGCGCACAAAGTGGTAAAAATGGGCATGGTTTAAATTACACTAAATAGTGGGTGTGGCTTAAAGGAGTGTGGTTAAATAGAGTCTGTTTACATCCGCCTGTCCATAGGGATGCATGGACCTTCCCATCAGGTCCACCTGAAAAACTGACGGGCAGACTTGATCGGTCCAGCTGTGTGAAAGGGGCCTTAGTGATGGTGTCAGCAAGAAGTGACTGTGAGAAACTGGGTTTAAAACTGCACTGCCCAATTTCTCACATTCAGGACAGTGCTACATGAAAACAGGAGATACCATCTTTGTCAGCTAATGCCGCGTACACACGAGCGGATTTTCCATCAGAAAAATCTTGGATGGTTTTTCCGACGGAATTCCGCTCAAGCTTGGCTTGCATACAAACGGTCACACAAAAGTTTGCTGAACTTTCGACCGTCAAGAACGCGGTGACGTACAACACTACGACAAGACGAGAAAATGAAGTTCAATGCTTCCGAGCATGCTTCGAATTGTTTCCGAGCATGCGTAGGAATTTTGCACGTCGGAACTTTTTCCGACCGAAAAATTGAGAACATGCTCTCAATCTTTTGCTGGCTGGAATTCGGCCAGCAAAAGTCCGATGGAGCATACACACGGTCGCATTTTCCGACCAAAAGCTCTCATCGGTCTTTTGCTGGACGAATTTTCGATCATGTGTACGCGGCATTACAGCATTTTTTACATCTTTCTAAGGCTCTGTTTACATCTGCTATTTTACAGTTTTTTTTCTGGCGTTTTTGTAGAGTTTTGCAGCGTTTTTGTACAGGTGTTTTCAAGGTTAAATAATCACCAATGTAAAAGCAGTAAAATGTCTGTAATCTGCCAAAAAAGAAGCTCATGTACTTTTTTTGAGCGACGGGTGTTTTGCTTTAGGCGACAGAACGCTCTGATGTGAACAAGGGCCATTGAAATGAATGGGATTTGTCTTGTTGGGCGTTTTTAGAGCTGAGGCTTAGAGCAGATAAATGCCCAAAAATGCCTAGTTGTGAACAGAGCCAAAAGTCTTATGCCCTGTACATCCGATCGGACATCGATCGGACATTCCAACAACAAAATCCATGTTTTTTTTCTGACGGATGTTGGCTCAAACTTGTTTTGCATACATACGGTCTCACAAAGTTGTCGGAATTTCCGATCGCCAAGAACGCGGTCACGTACACCACGTACGACGAGACTAGAAAAGGGCAGGTCCGAACAAAGCGCGGCACCCTTTGGGCTCCTTTTGCTAATCTCGTGTTAGTAAAAGTTTGGTGAGAGACGATTTGCGCTTTTTCAGACTCTTGGTTTTGAGATCGTTTTCTGCTGTTCAGTTTGTGCTTCTGGGTTTGTATCTGCTCTTCAGTGCGTGCAGCGAGTTACACAGGACTCTGTCATTGTGTTCTTGTTCGTTCGTTACTATTTTTCAGGTCGCTCTTCACAGGCCTTGCTGTTCTTCAGTGCGTTCTGTTACTTCGTTCTGAGCAGCTGACCGTTTTCTAGCCATGTTGCGTATACGTACTCCTCGTAGAGTTCGTGCTGTGCGGGGGCTTGGTGTTGGGGTCCTTACCTTGACACAAGTCCAGTCCATGAACAGTGTGGGGAGGAGTTCATGGACCAAGAATTGGTTGCTCCAGCGTGACCAGTTCTGTCATATGCCTTTGCTCCATGAGATCCGTGAGAATAATCATTGATTTCAGGAACTTTCTCCGGATGACGGACCCCGTATTTCACCGTTTGTTGGCTTTGCTAACCCCCTATATCAGCAGGCAGGATACCTGCATGAGGCAAGCCATTACTCCGGAGCAGAGGTTAGTCGCCACCCTGCGGTACTTGGCGACGGGGAGAAGCCTGCAGGACCTCAAGTTCTCGACAGGCATCTCCCCCCAGGCTCTGGGGATCATTATCCCAGAGACCTGTTCTGCCATCATCCAGGTCCTGCAGAAGGAGTATATTAAGGTAAGATTTATCCTTTAATATCACATTTTATTGTATTTAATGTTTGATAATATATTGTATTTCTTTCCTCATTCCCTAATTACCATGATTGTAATATGCCGTGAATGTCCCCTTTGTTCTCATGCACGCTGGATTTTTATGCAATTATTTTTTTTGTCCTTCATACATATTTGCCTTCACTTACCTCCCCAACATGATCTCCTGGCCCTATATTCACCTTGTGTAGTCACTTAACAATGTATTTTATCAGCTCCATGGTAGTGCTTTACCCCAAACACCCCCTAAAATGTTTTAAAATGTAATTTGCGCTTAAAATTCAGGCAGAGTGCCAGAGGCTTTTTTTTGGGGGGGTCCCCAAATCATTTGGAACCCTCCCTCCCCCCAACTGCTAAGTCAGCTGATACCAATTCTCTATCTATATTCAATCATCTATCTGCTGACTTTGCCAAACCCATACACACTATACCCATCGCTTTTGTGGTCAGATGTATGGATGAATTACCCAAAGCATGTAGTGCAAGGGCCTGCCTGTATACTTTCAAATGGTACTGTTTAAAGTTTTGGTATACTATTATTATCTTGATAGGTAATAGCAGAATGCCAAATGTGCCCAAATGTGTACAATGTGTATTTATATCTTTGTATTCTGACACTTCTTACCTGTCCAGTGGGCTGCCAATAGTGTAACTAAGGAGGGGCTGGCCAAAGTAATACACATTACTTAGGCATTCATCTCTCAATGAAGTGGAGAGGGTTACTTGTCCAAAACATCTCCCCCCCAAAAAAAATGTTATAAATGGCCCATGGGGGGGGGGGGGGATCTGATAGGTGTACCTTATACCTTGGTCTTTAAAAACTCCCTCAAATAAATGTTATCTTGATGTTGGCCAAGAATGTTTGTGTCTAATCTGCTTTCCCTGTTTATGTGCAAAATGAATAATTTTTTTTTCTTGTTTGACTCCACAGTTTCCTTCCAACCCACAGGAATGGCAGACTGTGGCCTCCCACTTTGCCCAGCGGTGGGACTTTCCTAACTGCAGAGGGGCAATTGATGGGAAACACGTCCACATTGTCCCCCCACCCAACTCGGGGTCATACTATTTCAACTATAAGGGGTTCAATAGTATTGTGATGTTGGCATGTGGACGTGGGGAAGAATGACCGGGTGTCCGATGGTAGAGTCATCGCCCAGATGGAGTTCTACAGGCATTTCCAGAATGGCAGATTGGACTTGCCACCTCCAGAAGACAATGCGGAAAGACTCCCATTCGTCTTCGTTGCGGATGAAGCGTTTGCGCTGGGGGACCATCTTATGCGGCCATTCCCGATGAGGACCCTCACCCCGGACCAGAGGGTTTTTAATTACCGGCTGGCCAGAGCCAGAAGAGTGGTGGAGAACACGTTTGGAATCATGGCCAGCCGGTACCGCCTATTTCTTACACCCATACACATGGCGGAGTACAAACTGAATCATATCATCCTGGCGTGCTGTGTTCTACACAACTTTTTACAGCAACATTCTACCAACTATGCTGGCTCAGTTGGGCCTGAGTCCGGAATTCCGAATGAACCAACCCTGACGGCACTTGAAAGTGGCCGTCCTGGCTTGCCCCCCCTGAGTGCCCGTGAGGTCCGTCTAAGATACCTTGAATACTTTGCGGCTAGGGGGGCCATCAATATGCCAGACAATGTCTGAAACCTTTTTCAAATAAAAAAATCATTTTAACTACTAAAATCTTTGGTGACATTTACTGCTTGTGTTTCTTTTAACTGACCCTGACTGAAATGTGGGTAGTCCTGAAAATAGTGTGATTGTGTAACATTACAAAGCACTGTTGGGTGTTATTTACTAAAGGCAAAGACACTTTGCACTACAAGTGCACTTGAAACTGCACTGAAACTGCACTTGAGGTGCAAAGTGGATTTTCCCATAGGAAATAACCCCCATTGTCACAGAAAACACCAATTAGAGCACAACAAAAGTTTTTGAGCGTTTAAACAATAATCCACACATTCTTGATTATCAATCTTTTTAATACCAGCACAATCACATGCGCATTTAAAAAGGTTTTTAAAACAAACCAATATGTTTGTTGTATAACAATTTTTGGGTCACATTAGAAAAAGTACAAATGTCCATTTAAGATAAAACAGGCATGTTTAAAACCAACAAGAAAGACACAAATTTTGAACTTACAAAGTTCAACTTTTGTAGAACTTGAAGGCAATATCAGACATGAGTATTTACAAACTGTGTTTGATATTGCGTTCATTCAGGGTGAAGTCACCCCAGGAAAATCCAAATTTTGAAGATGCACACAAATTGCCGAATGTCAACATGTGCTACCTGCCATCATGGGGGATCAAGGGACGTGTTTTGGGGGTGCAACCCCTTCCTCCCAGCTACTTTATTATTGAGGAAGGGGTTGCACCCCCAAAACGCGTCCATTGATCTACCGTGATGGCAGACAGCACATGTTGACACACTGTGTGCATCTTCAAAATTTGGCTTTTCGCAAATATGTCAAAAAATGTTAGAAATTTTTAGATCACAAAAATCACAAAAAACCAAAGGGATTTGGAGGGGTTTTAAACTCTCCCTAAAACATCGATTTTTTTTGAACATCAGTGATGTTTTTCTGGATGTTTTCCAAGTCCCTATTACACCCCATGATCTCCCTATTCAGGATCTGTGCACTTTCAGAGGTGAAATGATCTCGATCCACAACATCACAATCACCTAAAAAGATTGAAACAAAAACATACCATGTATTATAAATATGGCGGCATCCATCTCTTACCTGAGCCTGTGGTCGCAGACACTCACCTGTTGTGATGACTAGTTCCACCACGTCTCCTTCCTCCTGCTCCTATTGTGCTTGTGGGATTTCCCCTTCTTCCAGAGGTGGGGGGTCTTTGGTATCCTCGGATGAGGGGTGTCCTCCGAGTCTTTTATCCCCTATGTAAAAAAAAATAGGTATACTTAGCACACAGGAAGGAAGGAAGGAAGACCAGAGAGTGGTGCCCTGGGTTCAGTCTGGTCTGGCAAAATATGCAGGCTCTTGTAGTACCACAGCGTGGGGACACAAATGTAATCTGCTGCTTTCATGATCTCTGGAACTTCTGGACCAGACTGCACTCCCTTAGATATGGACTCCTCAGGCCACCAATTTTGCAGGAAAATAATTGATGTGTGCCCTGGGGGTCAAAGGCTTCACCAATTTATGATGTTTATCCAGCGTTGCCTCCCTCTTTGGTTCTGGGCCCTTAATAAAGGAATTTTTGGTTCAATTATACTTGCCTATGTGTGTTTTCCTTCAAAAAGGACAGTTTGTTTGTGAGGAGGCAGGTATATTTGTAAACTACAATGTGAAATTAACAAGAGACACCAACACCAAGCAATCTCCTTGAGATTAAATAATACAATATAATAATGGTGTTGTGGTAACTTGACACACAAAACACACACAAAAATATTCTGAAGTAAAAAAAAAAAAATTAAAAAAAACATCAGCCTTGAAAAAAATACAACCTCCCCCCAAAAAATAATAATAATCAGGCTTGAAAAAAATACAAACCAAAACAAAAAAATATCTAGATTTTTGGTCAGATGTGACAAATCAAAATATATTGAGGGAATCACGATAAATAATAAAGAAAGAAGTTTGTGAGAAGTCTGTGTGAATATGAGCAGCAAAACTACTTCATTCTTCTAGCATTATAAAGAAGAAGAGAGTGCGCTGTGTTAAACAATTTTAAACATTGCAGCCTGACGAAAGTGCTCTATCCATTCCGAACGCTAATTTTACCAGACCGAGCTGTTCCGTCTCAGAATTTCTTCTGAGCATGCGTGGCACTTTGTGCGTCGGAATTATCCACACACGGTCGGAATTGACGCGATCGGATTTTGTTGTCGGAAAATCCGATGGAAAAAGTCTGATGGAGCCCACACACGGAATTTCCGACAACATGCTCCGATCGCACATTTTCAGTCGGAAAATCCGACCGTGTGTACGGGGCATAAAAGATTGAAGCAAAAGAGTGCTGTTAGCTGACATGTAGCACTCTCCTGACTGAGAAATTGGCCAGTGCAGTTTTGAACTCAATTTCTCACAGTCCAGTGACTGCTGGATAAAAAAACAAAACTTTACCTTTAAAGTCCCCCTATAACATCAAAGCCCCCCTTTACCATCAGAGCCCTCCTATACCAACAGTGGAGTCTCATCAGTGCCCAACAGTGCAGCCTCATCGGTGCAGCCTCATCAGCACAGTTCTCATTAGTACAGCCTCTTCAGAGCAGTCTCATTAGTGCAGTCTCATCAGTGAAGTTTCACCGGAGCAGTCTCATTAGTACAGTCTCATCATTGCAGTCTCATCAAAGCAGTTTTATCAGTGCAGCATCATCAGTGCAGTCTCATTAGGGCAGTCTCATCAGTGCAGTCTCATGAAGTAGAATGGTGATTCTTTCTCCCGATCGGATCCCTGCAGAAGCCGCTGACACTGACAGTCTGAGAGGCCCATCACCCTCGGCTGGCCATGCCCCCTCTCAACACTGACCAATCTGCAAGCACTTTCTGGAGCTGGGGAGGAGGTAGGGGAGGGATGACACTGCAGGCCGAGACAGAGGCCACTTTTGGGATTCTGCCCAGGACAATAACAAAGCGGGACATGGGTCGGATTTTTGGGACTGTTTCGGGAAAGTCACCACTGTTGGAAACTATGCATAAGGGATATTACTTTCCTTCAGTCAGATCTGTCCCTTTTGCTGCTGTGTCCTCGTTTATATGAAACCTTCCTCCTCCAATGTCCCCCCAACCCTCACTTTTGTATTCTTCTGGTGCTGCAGGGACTAATACAGCTAAGGGACTGTCACTGGCTCGCTTTAAGCGAGCCCCAACTAGGTTTACCCTTTCTAACTAGCTGGGTCATTCATACTGTAGAAGCCAAACTATAGCATCATTGAGTGAAATACGATTTATAAATGGAGGATGGGTGGATGATTTATAGCTCCGCCCCCAGGGCCGTCTTTAATATTGATTGGACCCTGGGCAAAACTTTTCTTGGGGCCCCCCCCATGTAGTTTCACTCTCCATCTGCTCTGAGACATACAATAAATAGCAGCTATACTCAAAATCAGTTTACTGAATCAGATCAGGCAGCTATTGCGATTGGTTGCCAGAGGTTACAGTGTATCATTACCGCTCACTGACTGGTTACTAGAGGTTACAGCACACATTACATCTCACTGATTAGTTGCTAGAGGTTACAGCACATGATTTCTGCTTGTTGATTGGCTGCTAGAGATTACTGTGGATATGACCTCAGGGGAGCATGATATACATGCCCCCCTGAGGTCATATAATAGCGGCCGTCGCTATTTACATATGAATTCTGCCACTATTTACATACGAATGCCGGTAATTTACATGTAAACACAGGGTCATCTGTACACAACAAAAGGGCAGAGCTGGGCAACATTAGTAGCAGCACTTCACACTGAAATATTGGGACACAGCACAGGACTAAAACCTCAAGGGACGAGGAAATTTAAACCAGGATAGTTGGCAAGTATGAGGCAGCTGCTTTGGGCCCCACAGCAATGACAGGGCCCAGGGCAACTGCCCCTTTTGCCCTGCCTTAAAAACGGCCCTGTCCGCCCCTCCATTTATAGGTTATGTTTCATTCATTTAAACTGTAGTATAGCTTCTATGGATGGAGGTGCTAGGTGGAAAGGGCAGGCATAGCTGGACTCCCTTGATGACAGCCTGTGACAGCCCCTTAGCTGTATTAACCCCTGCTGCACTAGAACTTTACAGCAGCAGGGGTGGGGGCATTGGAGGAAGAAGATTTCATATAAAGGAGGACTGAGCAGCAGCACAGGGGGACAGAACTGACTGAAGGTAAGTAATGTCCCTTGTGCTGATTTTTAAGCGTAGGCCTTAAGTAGTGGACGTGTGTGGAATTTAAAAAAAGATTTACTATACATATTACAATATGATGTATTTTATCACCAAAACGATGTACTGTGAAAGCCTACTGAAAACAATCTGCTGAATTTGTAATAAATTAGTAAAACCCTTACACTATTGTCGTTTGTACAGAAAAAGGACTTATTTTTCTGCCTTACAAGATTACTTATTTTTACACGTACATGATGGTTCCTGTTTCTACAGGAAAAGGGGATGATTTTTAAAGAACCGCAGTCAGAATAAAATCCACAGTAAATATTAATCATTTCAGGTTCTGTGTGTTTATGGTTTCATTTCTTGTTTCAAACTCACTGAGGCTTGGTTTACACTTTTCCTGCATCCAATTCGCATGACATGAGAGCCGGTTCACACATCTCCGGGGTGGCTGCGGAGCGCACTGCAGAAGGGTCCTGTGCATCTTTGGCTCCGTTTCAGGTCCGAATTCAGGCAAAAATTTGGACCTGATTCTCCCCTGAAACTGTGAACAGGGATGCACCTGACCCCTGCTGCAAGCCGCTCTGCACGTAGTGTAAACTCAGCCTAGGCCTATTTTTCCACTATTGCGACCTGAAAGTTTTGATGCGACTTGAAGCAATGCCTTTGTATTCTTTAGGTCTATGGACCTCAAGAAGCATCAAAGTGGGACCAAAGTAGTGCAGTCCCAAGTCACATGACAAGTCGCGCTAGTGGAAACGTAGCCTAGTTAAAGTTACAGCTTGCAAACAAACTTTTGTAAAATCAGAGTAAACTTCTTATACAATGCTCTCTACAGACCTCAAATGGCAGTCATACAAATAGGAATGACCCAACTCCTCAAAAAACGTTTCTAATGCCGCGTACACACGATCTGAATTTTGGTCGGAAAAAGCTATGATGGTTTTTCCGACAGGATTCTGCTCAAGCTTGTTTTGCATACACACAGTCACACCAAATTCCGACCGTCAAGAATGTGGTGACATACAACAGGTACAACGGCACTATAAAAAGGAAGTTCAATAGCCACTGCGCCACCCTTTGGGCTCCTTCTGCTAATCTCGTGTTTATCTCGTGTTAGTAGAAGTTTGGTGAGAGACGATTCACGCTTTTCAGACTCGTGCTTTTCAGATCGTTTTACTGCTGTTCAGTTTGTGCTTGTGGGTTTGTATCTGTTTTTCAGTGCGTGTAGTCAGTTCGTATCTGTTTTTCAGTGCGTTCTTGTCCGCTCATTTCTGATTTTCAGCTCGCTCTTCACAGGACTTGCTGTTCTTCAGTGCGTTCTGTTAGTTCGTTCTGACCAGCCGACCGTTTTGAAGCCATGTTGCGGGTACATGCTCGTCGTAGAGTTCATGCTATGCGGGGGCTTGGTGTTGGGGTTCGTGCTTTGACCCAAGCCCAGTCCACGAACAGGGTGGGGAGGAGTTCATGAACCAAGAATTGGTTACTCCAGTGTGACCAATTCTCTCACATGCCTTTGCTGCCTGCGTGAGATCCAGGAAAATAACCCTGATGATTTCAGGAATTTTCTCCGGATGACGGACCCCATTTTTCACTGTCTGTTGGCTTTGCTGTCCTCTTATATTAGCAGGCAGGACACCTGCATGCGGCAAGCCATCACTCCGGAGCAGAGGCTAGTTGCCACATTGTGAAGTCTACAGGACCTCAAGTTCTCTACAGGCATCTCCCCCCAGGCTCTGGGGATCATTATTCCAGAGACCTGTTCTGCCATCATACAGGCACCGCAGAAGGACTATATTAGGGTAAGTTTTCTCCTTTAACATTACATTCTATGTATTTAATGTTTGCTAATGTATTGTATTTCTTTCATCATTCCCTAATTACAATGATTGTAATATGCTGTGAATCTTTGTCCTCATGCGTGCTGTAATCTTTTATTGCTCCTTTTTTAGCCTACATGCATATTTGCCTTCACTAACCTCCCAAGCATGCTATCCTGGGTCCATACACACCTATAGCCTAGACACTTAATGTATTTTGTCAGCTCCATTGTAGTGCTTTACCCTAAACACCCCCTAAAATGTGTAAAAATATTATTGTTGTCCTTAAATTCATGCAGAGTGCCAGAGGCTTTTTTTTGGCTCCCAAACTCATTTAGAACCCCCCCCCCCCTTAAAATTTTTACAATGGGCCATCAGAGGGGGTGAGGAATCTGATAAGTGGACCTTATACTTTTGTCTTTAAATACTCCTTAAAATAATTGTTATATTGATGTTGGCCAAGAATTTTTATGTCTAACCTGCTTGCAATGTTATGTGCAAAAGTACTAATTTTTTTTAATGTTTTGACTCCACAGTTTCCTTCAATGCCACAGGAATGGCAGACTGTGGCATCCCAGTTTCCCAAGCGTTGGGACTTTCCCAAATGCGGAGGGGCAATTGATGGGAAGCACGTCCACATTGTACCACCACTCCATTCGGGGTCATACTATTTTAACTATAAGGGGTTTCATAGTATCGTGTTAATGGCGGTGGTGTCGGCGACATACGAGTTTCTCTATGTGGACGTGGGGAAGAATGGCCGGATGTCGGATGGTGGAGTCTTTGCCCAGACCGAGTTCTAGTGACATCTCCAGAGTGGTGGCTTGGGATTGCCACTTCTGGAAGAGAACGTCGAAGGACTCCCATTTGTTTTTATCGCTGATGAAGCATTTGGTCTGGGTTATCACATGATGAGGCCATTCCCCCAGAGGACCCTCACCCCAGAGAAGAGTGTTTTTAATTACCGGTTTGCCAGAGCCAGAAGAGTCGTGGAGAATACCTTTAGGATAATGGCCAGCCGGTTCCGCCTATTAATAACAGCAATAAATATGGTGGAGTACAAACTTAACCACATCGTTTTATCATGCTGCATACTGCACAACTTTTTAAAGTGAAATGCTACTAGTTATGTAGCCTCAGTTGGGCCTGAGGCTGGACTTCATGAAACGACACTAACGGCCCTGGGAGCTGGCCATCCTGGCTTGCCCCCCCAAAGCGGCCGTGAAGTGCATCAAAAATATGTGGATTATTTTGCTATGACAGCAAATTTTTAAATATTTTCAAAAAAAAATTGATATGATAAAATCTTTAATTTAATTTACTGTTTGTGTTTCTTTTATCTGTCCCCTAGGTTCTCCTAGTGCACTTGTAGTGCCAAGTGGTTTCTCCATTATTTAAATAATAACTATTGTCACTGTAAACACCAGCTTAATACAAAAAGTGGTATTGAGCATTGAAAGAAGAAGCCAAACCTTGTTGAGTAGAAAACCTTTTACTCCGTGCACCACATGTGCTTTATAAAACATTTTGGGGTAAAAAAACAACATCTTGGTTTTTTAAAGTTTTACCTTGAAATTTTTATAAAAGTACATAAACAGGCATGTTTCCAAACATAACATACACAACTCAGGAACTTACAACGTTCAACATTGAAAAAATGAAGGCAATATCAGACATTATAGTGTCAAAACTGTGTTGATCTTGCCTTCATCAGATGGGGTGATGTCACTCCTGTAAATGCCAAATTTATAGGATGCACACAAGTTGTGAGTCAAAATGGGGATTTCCTTTCTGATCCCATACCTAATGTCAACATGTGCTAGCTCCCATCATGGGGGATCAATGGATGTGTTTTGGGGGTGCAACCCCTTCCTCTCACCTACTAGAGTTGCGAGGAAGGGGTTGCACCCACAAAACGCATACATTGATATCCCCTGATGGCAAATAGCACATGTTGACACACTGTGTGCGTCTTCCAAATGTGGCTTTTAAACTGTATTAAAACTTTAGTTAAATTTTCTTTAAAAAAAAAAGGTGTAGTATTTTTTGGATTTAGATTCTCCCTAGTACATCAATCATGTTCTTCATTCTTTGTTCAATCTCCTTGTTTTTTTCCTTTGTGATGTCTAAATCCCGACTATAAAACATTATGTCCTCGATTAGCCTTTGTGCACTGTCACTGGTGAAATGAGGAGATTGTTCCTTCACAAAATGCACATAAACCTAAAAGAAAAAATACACCCCATGTATTATAAATATGCAGGCATACCTCTATTACCTGAATCTGTGGTGTCAGACACTGACCTGTTGTGGTGACAATTTCAACCACTTCTTCCACCTCTCTTTCCTCCACATCCTGAGGTTGTGGTGTCCTTTGTTCCCCTTCTTCGGGGAGGGGGGGGGGGGTGTTCCTGCTGTCCTCAGATGTCCTGAGTCTTTTCTCCCCTATGAGAATGAAACAAAAGGTATACTTAGCACACAGATATTTGTGGCCAGAAATATGAATGTGAAACATTGCTTCGAAGTGGGGTACAATTGTCTGTTTGGGCAAAGTTCCAAGTTGAAGACATGATTTATTCCCTTAACAAAGCTGAAATACCTACCTTTTTTGGACAACCTTCACACATGTAGACACCCCTAGTATCCACTAGAGCACCTGTGTGGGACACCCTAAAAAGTTTGTTCTGGTGTCCCACACTAGTGCTCTTGAGTCCAGATGTGTAAACAGCTGCTGAGTGTCCTCTCCTTACATTACACTGAATCAAGTTTGCAATTCATTCTAGTTACAAACACATCTAGACAACAATGTCCTAAACTTCTTTTAATACAAATTAGCATGACCAAATGTAGTTAACCCTGTATTTGCCAAAAAACATCATATTTAGTTGGCAAACAAACTATGTGTACTGTGACCGATTACTGTGCCCACGAACATGAAAGTAGCCACTTTTAATTGTACAACAGTAAAGAAAAGTACATGGAGCAGCATGCAAGTAATAATAACAATAATAGGGACACACAACAACTACTTACTTTTTAGAAGCACTCTCTTGATTCTTCTGTACTGATCCTGCTCCCTCAATTTCAGGTCTGACCAGAATTTCCTCAATTGCTCCTTGGATCGTCGTACCCCAAAATTCCTGTGCAGACTTCTCACAACTTTAGACATGATCTTGGCCTTTCTCACATTTGGGTTTAGGTAAGGTCCATACTTACCATCATAGTCGGCCCTCTTCAAGATGTCCACCATCTCCACCATCTCTACAAAGGCCATATTTGAGGCCTTATATCTTCTCCTGCGGGATCGTGACGTTTCTGGCTCCGGGTTTTCCTCCTCGTTACTGCTATTACGCACCTGCTGTGTCTCCGCCATGTCATTTCCCACTGCGCCGAAAGAGAAGGGGCGGGGAATATTCTAAAAAGAATGTCAGGGGCGGGTGACGCGGGCGCAGTTTCACGCATGCGCAGTGTATAAAAAGCTAACACGCGTGTGTCATATCTACGTTCTGTGCGCAGAGGAAGGAGGACCGGAAGCGCCAAACGTTATAACGAAGGTAACATTTTAACTTGGGACATCAGTGGCCTATACTGATTCTAGATTGAGGCCTATATTGGGATAAGATTAGGTGACTTTAGCCTGATATTAGTGTTTTGGTCTTGTGTTTTGTCTTTCAGCAAATATGAAACAATTCAAAGACCCTGTATTCATGGGCCAGTTCATCGACAAATACAGAAATATGCGAAATTTGTGATAGGTTAAAAACCCCTCATTATATGAAAATACACACATAGATGTGAATACATGTGGGTAGTAGTAAAAACCACAATCTACTGAGAGCAAGTAAATGACTCCATGAGTGGTAAAAATATATAAGTGCAAAACATAAAAACTCAAATAAAAAGAAGAAACAAAACATGTGTACATGTGAAATACAATGATATTAATAGCGTGAAAATCTGAAAATCAAACAAACTCAGTCCATGGGTTCAAATATAAAAAGTTCATCAGTGAAAAAAAAAGCTTCCATCCACTATACAGCTCAGCAGCAACTAATCCCCCTATGAGTGGATTGACAAAGGAGAGAGATGTGCAGGATGGTGCAAAACCACTGGCGGTGACTCCAATAAGTGAGAAAGTGATAAAGGTGGACTCTTACCCTCCGTGTTGGACCCCCTCCTTGGCAAGGTCTATCAGGCATGCAGATTTTTGCCCTCTGCAGGGACCATGTAATGAGAAGATCTCCCCAGCAGCTGTTAGGAATGTTGTCTCCGATCCGGGCTGGTCCAAGTGAAACGCCTGGAGAGGGGGGAAGGAAAGCTCTCTTGCTCTCAGTGTGGCAAAGGAAAAAACAAAAGAGCGGAGCTCCAATAGTGTAAAGCCCCTTTGAAGACGTCTACTAATGACGAAACATGTAGGGCATGGCTACGTTGTAAGCCGTCACGATTGCCCCATGTTATGCACGGGTTATTACGATTTTTATATGCCGGCTTGTTTTTAATTGTATTTTCACCTCACGGAGCGTGCACTCTCCGTTGCGGTCTGTACTTTTATTTAATAAATTCCGAAACTTTTTACACTATTGGAGCTCCGCTCTTTTGTTTTTTCCTTTGCCACACTGGGAGCAAGAGAGCTTTCCTTCCCCCCTCTCCAGGCGTTTCACTTGGACCAGCCTGGATCGGAGACAACATTCCTAACAGCTGCTGGGGAGATCTTCTCATTACATGGTCCCTGCAGAGGGCAAAAATCTGCATGCCTGATAGACCTTGCCAAGGAGGGGGTCCAACACGGAGGGTAAGAGTCCACCTTTATCACTTTCTCACTTATTGGAGTCACCGCCAGTGGTTTTGCACCATCCTGCACATCTCTCTCCTTTGTCAATCCACTCATAGGGGGATTAGTTGCTGCTGAGCTGTATAGTGGATGGAAGCTTTTTTTTCACTGATGAACTTTTTATATTTGAACCCATGGACTGAGTTTGTTTGATTTTCAGATTTTCACGCTATTAATATCATTGTATTTCACATGTACACATTTTTTGTTTCTTCTTTTTATTTGAGTTTTTATGTTTTGCACTTATATATTTTTACCACTCATGGAGTCATTTACTTGCTCTCAGTAGATTGTGGTTTTTACTACTACCCACATGTATTCACATCTATGTGTGTATTTTCATATAATTAGCGCACTTTATTTATTTTTTATTTTTTATTTTTCATGGTATACACAGATATTGGTGTATTTTGTGTGCAGCTTTTACCTTTGACCTTTTTTGCTCTGCAGCGCAGTTTTTCTTTTTCTTTTAAAAACCCCTTATATCGCAATAAATCAGATAGGAAGGCATCGCTGGAGACACTGCTGCAATTTGTGAAGATGCAGGTCCCCGATGCAGACATGGAGTTTGTGGAGAAGAAAATTGGTAGCTTGAGAAGCACATATAGGAAGGAGCTTAATAAGGTCCAGGCTTCCATGAGATCAGGAGCAGCAACAGAGGATGTGTATGTACCCAGTCTGTGGTACTACAACAGGATGCGGTTTCTGGAAGACTGGATTGAAGCCAGGGAATCACTTTCTACGCTTCCATCCAGCCTTCCCTCAACCCTTCCCTCAACCCCAGCTGAGGCTTCGGAGGACCAACCTGGGCCTTCCATCCTGGAAGAAGTTGAGGAGCCCAGCTGGAGCCAGGTATAACAGAAAATTGTATCAAATACTTACCGTAATTTTCCTTTCCTGACGCTAAACCATGGCAGCATACTAGTGATAGAGCTCCGCCTCTTGACCACACCCTCAGGACCAGTGAATAGCATAAATGAAGGCATGGTTAGCCACCACCCCATTCTTTGCAACAAGCCACATACCGGAATGCACATGGGTGGGCTCATATGCTGCCATGGTTTGGCGTCGGGAAAGGAAAATTACGGTAAGTATTTGATACAATTTTCCGTTTTCCTGACGCCAACATGGCAGCATACTAGTGATAAATAACTAGCTGATGGTGGGATCTATTTGTCAAACCAATCTTCTAATTAGGATGAGACAGAGGACTGAATAGTCCTTCCTACAAAGTCCCCTGATGACAAGGCCCCCGCATCTATTCCGTCAAGTTTGAGTAGGAATGTTGGAGCGACCATGATACCCCTGTACAGATGGGCACCATAGATTCTCTTGTGTTCTCTTGAATGTGTTTCCTATGAGGCTTTAACCGCTCTGGTAGAGTGCTCCGCCGCCGCTGACGGAGGCTCGCAACCTATAGTCTTGTATACACAACCCAAGCTGCTAGGATCCAGGCAATAACCTCTTTCCCTTGATGATTCCCAGCTGGAATGACAAAAGGTTTATTTAGATGACCTGAAAGGGACAATTGTGGAGAGATACTCTTTTAAAGTTCTGAAAATGAACAGTACGTGTGACTTTCCTGTGTGTTGTTCTAGAAAGTTAGGCAATGTCCAGCTGTCTGTTAAATAGCAGTCTGTTGCTACGTTTGATGCAGGATGATCTACAAGATCCAACTCTACTCTTTCTAGAAAGAAAGGAATATAGATAGATAGATAGATAGATAGATAGATAGATAGATAGATAGATAGATAGATAGATAGATAGATAGATGGATAGATGGATAGATGGATAGATGGATAGATGGATAGATGGATAGATAGATAGATAGATAGATAGATAGATAGATAGATAGATAGATAGATAGATAGATAGATAGATAGATAGATAGATAGATAGATAGATAGATAGATAGATATTTACTTTGAAGCTCCAAGAGCTTGAATCTCTGATAACCTTCTGCTTAAAGTGATGGAGTGATGGCCTGAACCGAACACTGCTCTATTGGAACAAATAGTTAAACTGATATGAGATCCAGCAACTGCAATAGATCTTTTTTCCTTGGTGACCGACTCTTCACGACTGTCCTCAAGAGTTGTGCAAACTTAAGGATTCTTGGCCCATTCAAATGTGTTATTGCCAATATAGCCCATACTCGTGAGCTATGTGAGGATAGGCAAAGACTGGAGGAAGTATAGAACAGCTGACACTGGCAGGGCAGTAGGATCAATGTCTTGCCCTACCTAAAACTTGTTCCAGAATTAGACCTAGATATTGTAAATAGAATGTCTTCTCGCACACAACAAAGTAGAGATCACTCTGGAGTGAAACTGGAGCAACCGGAGTTGCCTATTCACCCCCTTTAGTGTCCCTGTTTGCAGCCCCAGTCTGCGTATGTTATAGAGGGAAACTGTCTTCTGTAACCCAAAATGAATGGCCAGGGAAAACCGAGGGCCTCCTGGTCAATATGGAGGACTGGCTATGACAACTATGTTCTCCCTTGACAGCCTCAAGGGAAATCTCATTTACGGGAAATGTTGGGGAAAAGTATATAGGTTAGATTGTAGTCCCAGGGAGAGACCAGAGCATCTGCCCCTTGCGCCTTGGGGTACAGACAAATTCAGACCAAAGTTTGTGATTACTGTGGGAAACGAGGAGGTCTGTCTGTGGTAGGCCCCACCTGTGGACCAGCTCAGAAAAGACCTGGGTCATAGACCCACTCGTTGTGCTTTGGGAAGCTTGTAATTGTTGAAAAGAAACCGCTAAGAAGCAAACTGCTTCCGAAATTTTGCTGGTGATCTTCCGCCCCAGGCGTTAAGGGTTTCACCTCTCTCAATAGCATATTGCTGCGAGTTTCATCCTGGAGCTGAATATAGGTGATTGCTGCCCTGTTGCTAAACTGCAAGGAGATTGGTCCTTCTTGACTATGTGTAGTAAGGCCAAAGCGCTAAAAAGGCTGTTTAAACCCCCAGCACGTTCAAGGTTATCCTCCTTGGCTAGGAATCTCTGCTTGCCTTGACCGAAAGTCCTTCACAGTGCATGTTCCCGGCTGTCTTGCATACATGATTCATAGCCATTCTCCAGTCTAACGGTCCTAACGGACCAAGATTTCCTTAAGGTCTTTCCATCACAGCGGACCGCTACTCATACTGAATAATACCCATTAACTGTGTTCTATCCTGTTTCCTCCCTTGCACTAAGAATTCTAGTTGAAATTTGTGCAGGTGCCCATGCACCCCAGGAATCAACTATATGCATGATGACATTGTGCCCAGATGACTGAGGCACTGAGAAGCCATCAAACAAGCGGAAATATTCGTCCTCAGAATTCTGTTCCTGACTGTCACCACTTCCTCTGATAGAAATAAAACAGAGGAACAAGCAGAGCACCCCCAGGTACACCAACCATTGGGATGGAGAAAGGTTGGCTTTGCTTTCCCTCTAAAGTGTGAGGATAGAATAGGCATCCTGACGATCCAGCAACAGCCTCCAGCCATGTGGTTATACTGTTTAATGGACTCCATCTTAAAGATCTTAAAGAGGGCCCAAAAGGGTTTGACCTCTTCCGATCTGCAACTGGACACTAACCAACATCCCCTGCAAACTCCAAACAGGATTGGGTAGAAAACCTGCAATCCCTCTTGAGTCTGAGGTGTATGTAAGCATTGTAGCAGCCCACCCGCTGTTGTGGTGGACTTGGCAGCTCTGTGGGAGAGAAATGGTCTGAAGGATGAGCAGTGAGGAATCTCCTGAAGTGACCATGAGTGTCTGATACTTTCATCCAAGACTCTGTACAGCATGCTGTCCAGAAACGCGTGGAGCGTGCCTTCTAGGTCTTACCTCAAGAGTCTGGGTATGCACTTGTGTGACTGGCTCACTGATTTTCCCAGAAGTCTGCACTAAAATACAAGTCAGATTTTTGGCCTCCACTGCTACAAAAATATAATTTTTTACAAGATACTCTCAATAGGAAAACATGTCTAAAGGGATGCAGACCCTGCCACTGTCCTCAGAGTCCTGCAGGTGCAGCAGCTGGTTGATAATTATTAAACCATTCCCATTAGACTCACCCAGTACATGGGCTGGATATTGCTGGTCTGACGGCACTTGCAGATGCTACAGTATGTAGGAGCAGGTTGACCATTAGCTTGTTCAGGGTACACAGTTTTGACAGCCTGTTTATACGGGCATTTTTCTCAAGCCCTCTTCATTCTTCCCCACTTTTGTTTTTAGGAAGCAATACGCAGTCCATGGTCTCAACCATATGGCCTCCCTAGCCGCCAAAGTGCTAGGGTGCTCCTTCAGTTGTTATACAAGCAACTAGGGGGGACTTACTGGTCAGCCTCCCTATTTTTGAGTAGCAGACTGCTGCATCTATAATATATGTAGCAAGGACCCAAGACTCCTTCAGTCCAATGAGAACCTCCAGAGCCATGAGTTGTTGACCTCCCTCCACATAGAGTGGGCCCTAGGGCATAGTAGGTGCAGTGCAAAGTAGATTCATGGGTGCCAGACACCTAGGGTGCACCACCAGTCCAGGATTCCGCCGGACAGTTTGGGTTTTGAATCATGTGTCAGGTTTTCAGTCCCCCTGAGCCCCGGACATATTACTTGGACCAGGCTGTGGTTCCCCAAGTAACCGAGATACTGTAGTCATACACAAATCTGTTGCCGTCGTAGGTGGCTGTTTGGCCTCACTGAAGGGTGATGATGTCAGCAAGGGCAATTTGGCCACACCCACTAGCGTGCTCTGAGCGCTACATTACCCCTCTCCTTGGGGCACCCAAATATGTCTGTGTACTGCTAACCCATTAAACTCCCAGACTTCTACAGGACAGCCACGCAGGGAAAAGCATCCAGCAAGATGCCACATCTGCACGGATAAGAGCGCTGTCTCCTATGGCAACAATCTCCAACAGTTTCCAATACAAGTGTAGCAGTTGCTTCAGGTAATTAAGGCAAGTTCAAAACATAATCTTGTGCCACTCTTATCAATAATAAAGACATTTGGCATTACCTGTTAGCTGTATACTCCTCCAGGCAGTGTCTACTCACCAGCCTCCTGGGTATAGATACTGCGCCACGGGCCCTGCAGGACTCTTGCTGGGGTGCTGGCTCTGGGGAAGAGGATCAGAGACGACTTCCTTGGAGCTTTTCTCCTGAGTGGGAGCTCCATTTTTTTTTACACTGGGCATGGTCATACTGCTTGCTGAAGTCCCCGGCTGATCTTCCAATGGGACGCTTTGGGTGGGTGGCTGGGCTGAGGTAAACTCAGACAAGGAACCTCGTACTACCTTCTTCAGTAATGATGAGACTTGCACAGTGTCCTGTTCCCTGTCTACTGCAGACTCCTCTGGACTCCTCTTTGCACACCAATTTATTGGATAGGGGGACTGCGCCATAAGCCCAGCCTGATCTCTCCCTGGGACGCCTGTGTTGCTCTGGAGAAGAGGAGGCGCGACATGCTCTTTTGGATTTTTTTTTTTTTTGACCGGGAGCGACGTCTGGAGCTATGCTCCTCTGGAAAACGCCTATCCTCTCTTGTTCTTTAACTCCGAGAGCGTGGGCGTGCGGACCTGAAACATATCAAAGCAAACCGCATTAGAGGGCACTCTTTTAAGGACACCAGAAAACTTACCAACTGGTGGTCTTACATAAGTGGTGGCTGACTCATGGTAGTAGAGAATAAGGGACGGCCAGCAGAAAAAGAGAGATAGCTGAAGAAACAGAAGGATGGAGATTGCCAGTAATCTTCTAACATGAAATTCTGACAACTACAACAAAGCAAACAGCTGAAACAAACCAAAGGAAAAGAATATACCCTTTTTTTTTAAGTACAGAAAACTTTCCTACCAGCAGATGGTGACACAGAAGGTTGCTGAGACTGGATCCAGGAACAAACTTCACAGTCTGAAGACAGTCAGGAGGCTGTATATTGCCCATCCCACAGCAGCCCACTGACACTCTTAGATTATCCTGGAATAGGCAGAACCCGCCCCCAGACTCCTCCTGTTTGTGGGCAAAACGAATCGCTTTGCCCAGAACCAAAATGGTGCCCAGAGCTTCCGTCGGTCAGTGCTCATGTGCGGACCGGGCGCAGCCCTATGACATCATCGGGAGCGCCCTAGGCCAATAAATACGGCACTGGGCGGCCGCCCCACGCCTATAGGGAGAGCCTGACACCTACTGCACGGTGCGGCCCGCTCCTCGCTCACCCGGAACCTACTAAAAGCCAAATAAGAAAGGAGAAGAGCAGGAACTGAATAAAACAGGTAAAGACAAGGACAAGGAAGCCCCTAGAAAAGGAAATGACAGGCTGCCCCCCCCCCAAAGTTCCTGGAACCAAGTCATGCTGCATGGCAGATTTCGTTCCTAAAGAGGAAACACTGCAGGGACCCATCAAGACCACACAGACGAGGTCTCTCAGGCTTATTAGCATGATGTTAGCAGCCCAAGCACTGAGACTACGCACTGGGAGAGGCTTGAACCCAGCCGGTTACTGCTCAGCGGCAGGGTGGGGGACATAAAATTCCTTACTTCATCACTGGTGCATGGAGGTATGAGGAAAAAAAGAAGAATGGGGTGGTGGCTAACCATGCCTTCATTTATGCTATTCACTGGTCCTGAGGGATTGGTCAAGAGGCGGAGCTCTATCACTAGTATGCTGCCATGGTTTGGCGTCAGGAAAGTATTTTTTAACATATTTATTGTCCGAAAATTATTGTTGTTAACTAGATGTTATTACTTTTTTGTATAATCTTTATTTTTAAAGTACATATAACAAGATGTGTCCAACATTTTGCATTAGAACAAAATCGCTGACCCACATGGCCATGGCGTGTGTAAACGCCACAAATAAACAGGTTGAACAGAGAAATAAAATACAACAATAAAATAGATATCGTGTGGGTATTGAGTGGGGTGGTTGAGGGGCCATCACCAGTTAATAGGGTAGAAACGTCGCCTTGGTGGCAGTGTTATGGATAGCTCTAGCAGGTGCAGTGGGTAGATAGGGTGTATAGGCCTCTTGCACAACAGCCCTACCTCTAGTGGTGGGCCAGAGGGGGCTGTCAATAAAACTATAGAAAAGATATGGTCCCCTGGCCTGCGGCTGGGGCAGAGGGAGGGGGGCCCAATAGCCTCCATCTAACCTCCCCCTACCCCTGCATGCCCCAGGGGCACCAGAGAGTCACACTATACACTCGGGCAGGACATCAAGTGCCCCCTTAAAGAGGAGGTCCATCCCGTGAGTGTAGAGGCTCTAGGCATATACGTCAGCCAACAGCATATCGTTTAAACCTTAAACCGGTATCAATATAGCGGAGGATATATTGAACCCATATGATATATAGAAAAAAGAAGAGGGGGAAAAAGAAGAGGGAGGAGGGAAGAAGGGGGAGGGGGGGCAATCTGGGCGTACCTGCAATCCTGTAAGAAGCCTTAGTCATGACCACACCAAGCACACCATCTCCGAATGAGTCAGTCAACCCCATTGGACTCCAGTAGCCGTCATGTGTCGAGGGGTAGCTCCCCGTCTTCTAAGTTCTTGACAGCCTGCGAATTTTAAGGGTTGTGTCTGCCAGTTCTAGTAAGGCTATGTCCAAGCTAGACGGTACATCTCTAGAGTCTGTGACGTATTCAGTCCAGGGCGTCCAGATACCGATAAACCGGTCTCAGGAGCCACACCAGGTCGCTATCCAGTCCTCAGCCTCTCGGACCGCACTCACTCCGCTGATCCACTCTTCCTGGGTAGGGACTCTGGACTGCTTCCAGTAAGTCGGAAGTAGGCGCCTTGCTGCGTTCAATAAATGGGGCAGCACACTTTTTTTTATATTGGCTGAGTGGAATCGGGGGGGATATGCAGAAGGAAGTGCATCGGAGAGAAAGGTACTTGACATTCTCCCAAAAGGGCAAGATTAGAGGACATTCCCACCATATATGAACAAGCGTACCTCTGTGTCCGCAGCCTCGCCAGCAAAGCTCTAAACCGGAGGGATAGATACGTGCCATGTCTGCTGGTACCCGGTACCAACGGGACATTATCTTATAGTTTGTTTCTTGGGCTTTAGAGTCTATAGAAGACGAGTGTGTGAGGTGGTATAGGTGGGATAGATACAAGTCGGTGAATTCCTGCAGTAGGTCTCTTTCCCACCTCCGAATGTAGGCAGGTTTGGATTGATGGACAGCAGAATCTAGGAGTCGGTACAATTCCGACACCATGTGAGGGATAGGTTCTTCATTTATGAAGAGATGCTCAAACGGGGTGAGGGAAGAAGGATCTCTAACTGAGCGGCCGTGTATCTCAAAGAAGTGGTGTAGTTGTCTATACCTCCAAAAGTTCATTCGTGAGCCTTGATGTCTGGCCTGTAGGGCATCAAAGCTCAGGAGTTTACCATCTTTCATGAGTTTGCCGCAGCTGGCATCTCCATCCACCACCCAAGGCACAAAAAAGGCCATCTGCTCACCTGGGGGGAACCACAGGAACCCACCCGGTGGTGCCAGCGGGGACACAGGGGGGGCTATTTTCAAGAGCGGGTTGATCCGGTCCCGGACTAAGAGCACCTGAGCTGTCAGTGGGGAGGTCATTACGGATAGCCCTCTGTATTCCCTGGGCAGCCACGGGGCATAGGATAAATTCCTACCTGCCAGACATTTCTGCAGGGAGACCCAGAGTTTTGAGTGGGTGTGGAAAGGCCAGTTGAGTATCCTCTGGAGGACTATGGCTCGGTAATACCTTCTTATGTCCGGGATCCCTAGGCCGCCTTCACGTTTTGGGCGCCTCAGCACCTTTATGGCTATTCTGGGTTTCCATGCATTCCATACAAACTCGGACAGCATGCTGGACAAATGGTCAAAGAAGAGCCTGGGTAGGGGTATCGGTAGCATCTGTAAGAAGAAGAGTATGCGTGGCAATATGTTCTTTTTTATAATGTTTACCCGCCCCAGCCATGTGAAGGCAGTCTGCGTCCATTGTAAGAGGTCCTTTTTGACCGCGGTAAGCAGCGAGGGGAAGTTGGCCGTGCACAGGGTGTCAAAGCGGTCCATAAGTTGCACGCCTAAGTATCGCAGGGACGATTCAGCCCAGGTAAAAGGGAAGGCAGCCCAGGAAACTCGTGGTTAAGGAGGGGGGCAAATAGATGGGAAGAATTTCAGACTTTGTGTAATTTATTTTAAAATTGGAAAGTGACCCAAAGTGTTTGAGTTCCTTCATCAGGCAAAGAGATCAGGGGGTCCGAGAGGTGGAATAAGACGTCATCAGCGTATGCCGAGAGCTTATGTTTCGCATTGCCAACTTGCAAACCCTTGATATCTTTACTGGTTCGCACAGTGCGGAGCAATGGCTCCAGCTCTAGGGTGAATAAAAGGGGTGAGAGGGTACACCCCTGTCTTGTGCCATTCCTGATTGGGAAGCTGGATGAGAGGGTCCCTGACACATACCTCATATGTGAGCCTGACGTGCAGAGGGAGACCTCTCGTACAGCCCTGGTTCCAAAATTACTGGAGTTGAGGACAGTGACCGTAGGAGCACAGCGGGGTATGAGTGCCTGGTGGATTCTCTGGAACTGGAGATGATGTCCACTGGGAGACACTGGAACTGGCTGGAGTGCCAGGTGCAGGTAAGCTGGATACAAGTCAGCAGGCTGCAGGTAAGCTGGATGCAGGTCAGCAGGATGCAGGTAAGCTGGATGCAGGTCAGCAGGATGCAGGTAAGCTGGATGCAGGTCAGCAGGCTGCAGGTAAGCTGGATGCAGGTCAGCAGGATGCAGGTAAGCTGGATGCAGGTCAGCAGGGTGCAGGTGAGCTGGATGCAGGTCAGCAGGCTGCAGGTAAGCTGGATTCAGGTCAGCAGGTTGCAGGTGAGCTGGATGCAGGTCAGCAGGCTGCAGGTAAGCTGGATTCAGGTCAGCAGGTTGCAGGTAAGCTGGATGCAGGTCAGCAGGATGCAGGTAAGCTGGATGCAGGTCAGCAGGGTGCACACAGCAGGCAGAAGCAAGGTCAGACAAGCCGGGTCATACACAGTGGATCAGTTCAACAGAATCGGCAGGCAAGGAATAGTCAAGTTCAGGCTGGTTTCTGGTAACAGGAGATCAGGCAGGCAGGTAAACAGAAGCAGAGTCAGGGAAAGCCAAGGTTCAGGATTTGAGACAGCAGCGTGGTCAGAGAGCCAGGTCAGGTGATCGGATGCTGATTACAGGAACAGGTCACAGGTGAAGCTGCAGATCAAACAGCAAGAGCTGAATGGTGGAAGCCCCTCTTAAAGGCCACTGGGCGCCAAAGCCGCGTCACTGTGCGTGCGATCTCCGCGATCGGCACATGCGCATTGGCGCACGCCTGTTCGTTACTGGGAACCTGTTGGTGGGGATGCGCCTGAGCCCTGTTGCAGGTCTGGAAGTAGTATGTCCATGACAGTCCCGTTCACTTTAACCTGCGCGCAAGGTGTAGAATATAGGGCCATGATCGATACCAGCATTCGCGGCCCTAGCCCCAGAGACCTAAGTACTGCTTTCAAATAGGACCAGTCAACACGGTCAAAAGCTTTTTCTGCGTCTGTCGATAGTATTATGTAAGTTTGGGGGTCTAAGCGGGTGCGGGCCCAGTGAATGAGTTGGATTGCTCTGAGGGAGTTGTCCCTAGCCTCTCTGCCTGCAATGAAACCTGTTTGGTCAGGGTGGACAAGCCCAGGCATTAGGTGCTTAAGTCTGTTAGCTAAGATTTTTGCCAGGATTTTTATGTCCACATTGAGGAGGGAGATGGGTTGGTAGCTCTGGGGCACAGTGGGGTCCTTGCCCTCTTTCGGGATCACAGTGATGTGAGCCAAAAGTGCCTCTGGGGGGATGATCTTACCCCCCGCCACTGAGTTGAAATATTTGCACATGGGTGCCGCTAGATGGGAAAGGAAAGTTTTGTAGTATGCCTTAGTAAACCCATCTGGGCTGGGACTTTTCCCATTGGGCAAGGACTCCACTGTCGCACCAAGTTCAGTTGGGGTAATCGGTAGTTCCAGAGTGGAACATTGGTCTTCCGTGAGGGGGGGACACCGGCTGAGGTCAAGTATTCCTGGACTGCCTTTTCTCTGGTGTCATGTGTATTAGGTGGAAGCTCAGAGTCTAAGTTATATAGTTTGGCGTAGTAGTCTCGAAACCCCGCAGTAATTTTAGAAGACTGCATCGTCAGTTCTCCGGAGGAGGAGTGTAATTTTTGTATGTATGCCTGTGCTTGCTTCTTCCTGAGTGGCCGTGCGAGCATACAACCACATTTATTTCCCTACTCATAAAATTTGTGGGACATGTATCTAAACTGTTTACGGGTAAAAGGCACAGGAACAGTTCCCGCAGCTCAGTTAATTTCTTATGTGCCTCAGGACCCCTGTTTGCCTTATGCTAGAGTTCGGCCTTTTGAAGAGCTGTGTGTACTCTTTGGAAGTCTGTCCGGTGTGCCTTCCTAAGTCTGGACCCTTGGGAGATCAGCTCTCCCCTGATCACTGCTTTATGGGCTTCCCATACTATGCCCTCATTAATGTCATCTGTGGAATTTTCTCTAAAGTAGTGGGTTAAGGTGTCAGTTACCTGATGGTAGGGCGATGGCGATTGTGACTGAGGCATGGTCAGAGATGGTGATGTTGCCAATGGACACAGACTGCAGGAGCTCTAGGGTAGCGTGGTCTACGTATATGTGGTCTATACGTGTGTACACATCATGTACCTTGGAATAGTAACTGAAATCTCGATCTGAATGGTGTAGCACCCTCCAGCATCTATCATGCGGTGAAATTGGAGTGTCTTGCAAAAGTGTTTGAGAAAGGTATAGGAGTGTGGGGGTCTTGCGTGGGATGTGTCGACCAAGGGGTCTGGGCTGATATTGAAGTCTCCCCATAGGATCAAGAGGCCTTCTCTAAAGTTGGCCAGTTGCTCCAAAGTTGAGTCAATGAAGGTGAGTTGATTGGTGTTGGGGGCATAGATCGTTGCAAATGTATACGCTTGTCCTGCGATACTGCCCTTCAGGAAGTTGTATCTACCCAAGGGGTCTATTTTATTGTCGGTGGGCTGGAAGGGGCAAGACTTGTGTATTGCGATGGCTGCCCCCCTAGATTTAGATATCAGGGAGGTGCTGAGGAACCACTGATTAAAAAGGTGAGTAGGTAGCTTGGGAGGTGACTGGGGTGTGAAGTGGGTCTCCTGTAGGAAGACCACCTGCGTCTTTAACTGTTTTAGTTCCCACCATAGTTTGTTATGCTTGTGTGGGGAGCAGAGGCCTCTAACATTATATGAGCTTACCTGTAAAGCAGCCATGAATAGGTCTGGGGACATTCGAGGTGGCAAGGTTGATGGTGTGCTTGGCGCGGGTGATGAAGTGGCAGGTTGCTCCTGGGAGAGGGAAAGGGGGAAGGAGGGAAGGAGAAGAGAAGAGGAGTGGGGAAGAAAGAAGAAGACATGTAAAGCAAGTATCAAAGACATAACGAACCAAACAAAATGGCCGGAGCTATCTTAACATGTGAGTCATCTAAGGGTCGTGCCCGGGACCTCGTCCCCTATCCTTTGTCTGCAAATCGCTCCAGATTATCCCTGATGGGGAGAGACCAAATATGGCGTCTAATGTTCACATCATCTAGAGGGTCTAGAGCTTCAGGGCCTCTATCTGGGGATGTGGGGGAACCTGGGGAGGTAGGGGGGGCCGATTCACTCACCAACCTCGGAGATGGTATAGGGGAGCTTGCAGGCTGTTGCAGCTGGGCGGCGGCGTTCTGTGAGGCCTTGGTTGATTTCTGGGCCTTCGCGGCCGGCGCCATGTTTGAAGGTCCCGGGGAAGAAGGAATCCAGCTGCCCCTGCCTGGATCGGTCATTCCGCGGTGGCTGCGAGGATGCCCGGCTCCTCTGGGACATGTGGTGAGTATTTCCCTCGTAGCGGTGATATAGTGTGGTGGTGGGACAGAGCTGCAGAGACACACGTCCTCACTCCTCCATTGCCAGGACACTCCTCCAACTAAATGTTATTATTGATAACAAATTAATGATTTAACAAAAAGTGTTTGACATATCAATAGACAGTAGGGGCCAAAAATGATTGGGACAAGAATAAAAAATGCCGGGGTCAGAATGATAGTCTTTTCTATTTATTAACATTCATTTTACAACAGTCATGAGCTCAAAATTGTGTGTGATTGATGAACCAAAAACTAAAACTATTTCCCTTTTTCATACACAGGAAGACCTCAGCCAGGAGGAGGCTCTGGAATTTGTCAGCCAGGAGGAGGCCAGACCCAGTAACCTCGCCCAATCCCAGGTGCCTCCCCTCCGCCTTACAACAAAAAAAGCCAGGAAGGGAAGTAACGTGGAGGAGGCAGCACTGGGCCTCATTAAGGAGGCTAATGCGGCCCTGAACCCCCCCTCCCCCAAAACTGACGAGGCCTATGGCTGCTATATAGCTGCCAAATTGCAGCAAATGGGGAGGGCCAACGAATCAACTGCAAAAAAATTATTTTTGAGGCCATTCATAAGGGGTTGAGGGGCCAAATGTCCGATAATGTGCACTTATGTGCGCTCGCCCATCCTCCTCCTTCTCCTGCCACAAGTCCAGCTCCAGAGCCACAGCCTCCAAGGCAGGCTGCAGGGAAGCGTGAAGGGAAGGCTGCAGGGAAGACAAGAAAGTGATAGCCTGGGTTCAGTATGGTCTGACAGAAGATGCAGGCTGTTGTAGTACCACAGCCTGGGGACATATATGTCATCTGCTGCTGTTCCTGATCTGTGGAAGTCCTGGACCAGATTATGCTGCCTTAAATATGGACTTCTCAGGCTACCAATTTTTATTTACAAAGAGTTGATGTGTGCCCTGGGGTACAAAGGCTTCGCAAATTCAAGCAGTTTCTCCAGCATTGCCTTCTTCTTTATTTTGTTATTATGAGACAGAATAAATACCGTATTTATCGGCGTATAACACGCACTTTTTTCCCCTTAAAATCAGGGGAAAATCGTGGGTGCGTGTTATACGCCGATCCCCGCCGATCTCCGCTGATTTTTTTCGATTGCACCGACATACACATCCGAGTGTACAGATTCAAATATGGCGCCGGCTGACTCGGCGGAGCAGAGCGCCGCAGAGATCGGAGGGACTGGGCGGAGCCGTGATACACATAGCCGAATGTACTCGGCTCTTTTCGGCTCCACTCACAGTCACGCCCAGTCCCGCCCTGGGCGTGACTGTGAGCGGAGCCGAAAAGAGCCGAGTACACTCGGGTATGTGTATCTCGGCTCCGCCCAGTCCCTCCGATCTCTGCGGCGCTCGCTCTGCTCCGCCGAGTCCTCCGGCGCCATATTTGAATCTGTACACTGTGTATGTCGGCGCGATCACAAAAGATCAGCGGGGATTGCAAGGCTGCACTGGGGCAAGGCTGCAATGGACACTGGGGAAGGCTGCACTAACAAGGCTGCACTGACATGGCTGCAAGGCTGCACTGGGACAAGGCTGCAATGGACACTGGGGAAGGCTGCACTAACAAGGCTGCACTGACATGGCTGCAAGGCTGCACTGGGACAAGGCTGCAATGGACACTGGGGAAGGCTGCACTAACAAGGCTGCACTGACATGGCTGCAAGGCTGCACTGGGACAAGGCTGCAATGGACACTGGGGAAGGCTGCACTAACAAGGCTGCACTGACAAGGCTGCACTGAAAAGGCTTCAATGACACTGATAAGGCTGCATTGATGGGCATTTAAATGTAAGTTTTTTTCCTTAAAATTCCCTCCTAAACTTGGGGTGCGTGTTATACGCCGGCGCGTGTTATACGCCGATAAATACGGTAGATTTTTTTATATGAAAATACTTGCCTGTGTGTTTTTCTTTAAATAGGACAGTTTGTGAGGAGGCAGGTACATTTCCAAAATACAATGTCAAATTAACAAGGGACACCAACCAACCTTCTTAAACTTTAAAAATACAAGATAATAATGTTGTTGTGTAAACTTGACACACACAAAAAAATTATGGAGATCACTAGAAAGTAATTTAAAAATAATCCAAAAAACAGGGGATCTTGATTAAAAATAAAAAAAAAGATGACTATAAAGAATAATTCTAAACATTATTATGGAGATCTGGCTTTAAAAACAAAAAAGATTATTCAGGGGATCACGAGAAATAATAAAGAAATAAGTTTGGCATAACTCTGTGTGAATATCAGCAGCAAAACAAATTCATTATTCTAGCATTATAAAGAACAAAAGAATGTGCTGCATTAAAAGATCCAATAATTTGCAGCGTGACGAATGTGCTATCTCCATTACGAAAGCTAGTTTTAAAACCAGACCGAGCGCTTCCGACTTGTACTTGATTCTGAGCATGCATGCTTTTTTGCGTGTTGGAATTGCATACAGACGAACGCCTTTTCTGATAGAAACTTCTTCCGTTCGAAAAATAGCAGCATGGTACAACATCCTGCTGAAAGAGGCCACTGCCATCAGGGAATACCGTTTCCATGAACGGTGGTCAGCAACAATGTTTAGGTAGATGATACATGTCATGTAACATCCACATGAATGGTAGGATGCAAGGTTTCCCAGCAGAACCTTGCCCAAAGCATTATGCTGCCTCCGCCGGCTTGCCTTTTTCTCATACTCCTGGTGCCATCTCTTCCTGTTAGGCAGCACCTGGCCATCCACACGATGTAACAGAAAATGTGATTCATCAGTCCAGGCCACCTTTTTCCATGGCTCCATAGTCCAGTTCTAATGCTAACGTGCCCACTGTAGGCACTTTTGACTGTGGACACAGGTCAGCATGGGCACCCTGACCAGTCTGCAACTATGCAGCCCTACGCAACAAATTGTGATACACATTTTTTTTTCAACACATCAACTTTAGGGACAACATGTTTACTTGTTACCTAACACATCTCACATACTTTCAGATGCCATCATAACGTGACAGACAATGTAATTCGCTTACCTGTCAGTGGTCATAAAGTTATGGCTGATGGGTGTATACAGTGCCTTGAAAAAGTATTCATACCCCTTGAAATTTTCCACATTTTGTCATGTTACAACCAAAAACGTAAATGTATTTTATTGGGATTTTATGTGATAGACCAACACAAAGTGGCACATTATTGTGAAGTGAAAGGAAAATGATAAATGGTTTTCACATTTTTTTACAAATAAATATCTGAAAAGTGTGGCGTGCATTTGTATTCAGCCCCCTTTAGGCTGGGTTTACACTGGAGAACAGAGCGGCTCACAGCAGGAGTCCAGTGCGTCTCCATTCACCGTTTCAGGTCCGATTTCAGCCCGAATTTTTGGCTGAATTCGGACCTGAAACGGACCAAAAGATGCTGCGGAGATGTGTAAATCGGCTCAATAGAGAGCCGGTCACAATCTCCTGCTATGCAAATTGGATGCGTGGAAACCAAGGGACTCATCCCCACAACCGTGGCTGGTGGTTGTGGGGGTCTGCGGGTGTGGGGTTTATCAGAATCTGAAAGCCCCCTTAAAGAAGGGAGCCCCCAGATCCTGCCCCCCCCATGTGAATGAGTATCGGGTACATACTGTACCCCTACCCATTTACCACAGAAGTGTACAAAAAGTAATTAAAACGTTTTTGACAAGTCCTTTATTAAAAAATTTAAAAATAGTGTCCCTTGATGTAAATCCATTGTCAATCACACTGCCTGCCGACCTGAAAAATAAAAAATAAATAAAAAACGCTCAGCCGGCTGGTGAATGCCTGCTCTGTGCTTTGACGTTTCTTATACAGGTAAGGTGTTGGGCCATCTGGGTATGTCATCCGGTGGCCTTGCCCCTTCTGACATCACAGACCCAGCATGCACCAGTCCGTGATGTCAGAAGGGGAGGTGCCACCTGGTGACATAGCCAGGTGGCCCTGCCCCTTACCTATGTAAGAATTGTCAAAGTGCAGAGCAGGCATTCAGCGTGAGACCTCCCAGAAGGCCAAGCGTTTTTTTTCCTTTTCGGGACGGCATGATTGAAGATGTATTTACATTGAGGGACACTATTATTTTTATTTTTTATTAAAGGAATTGTCAAAAACCTGTCTTTTGTTTTTATTACAATTTTGGTGAATGGGTAGGGATACAATGTGCCCGATACTCATTTACATGGGGACCGCCTTCTTAAAGGGGGGCTTCCAGATTTCCATAAGCCCCCCGCTGGCAAACCCCCACAAGCACTGGCCACTGTTGTGGGGATGAGGCCCTTGTTTCCATCAATATGGGGAGAAGGTGCTTTTGGGTGGGGGGGGGGTCTTGAGGGGGACCCTACGCCGTCTTTGTTTTTCCATTTGGTGTGGGGTTCCCCTTAACGGTTGGGGGGGTGGGGAGGTTAGGCAGACAACAAGTGGAGGTTCCCCTTTTGGTTTGAGCTCCGCTTTAATATATTTTGCCAAGATTTTTTTATATTTACTGCATTATGCTTTCCAATCCTTTTGCTTCTATTACATTATGTCACACCTTAATGGTGTAAGTGGGAAGAATTATGCCCCATAGTTGGTGTCTACACCATCAATAGAGTCAGTGGGGAATTAGTGTCTCATCGTTGGTGTCAGTGGGAGGAGTAGTGCCCCATGGTTGGTGTCAGTAAGAGGAGAAGTGCCCTATGGTTGGTGTCAGTGGGAGGAGTAGTGCCCCATGGTTGGTGTCAGTGGGAGGAGTAGTGCCCTATGGTTGGTGTCAAGGGGAGGAGTAGTGCCCTATGGTTGTTGTCAGTGGGAGAAGTAGTGCTCCATGGTTGGTGTCAGTGGGATGAGTAGTTCCCTATGGTTGGTGTCAGTGGGAGTAGCAGTGCCCCATGGTTGATGTCAGTGGGAGGAGTAGTGCCCCATGGTTGGTGTCAGTGGGAAGAGTAGTGCCCTATGGTTGGTGTCAGTGGGAGGAGTAGTGCCCATGGTTGATGTCAGTGGGAGGAGTAGTGCCCTATGGTTGGGGTCATTGGGGGGAGAATTTTCCTATGGTTGGTGTCAGTGGGAGAAGTGCCCCTATGGTTGGTGTCAGTGGGAGGAGTAGTGTCCCATGGTTGGTATCAATGGGAGGAGTAGTGCCCTATGGTTGGTGTTAGCGGGAGGAGAAGTGCCCCTATGGTTGGTGTCAGTGGGAGAAGTGCTCTATGGTTGGTGTCAGTGGGAGAAGTGCCCCATGGTTGGTGTCAGTGGGAGGAGTAGTGCCCCGTGGTTGGTGTCAGTGGGAGGAGTAGTGTCCCATGGCTGGTGTCAGTGGGAGAAGTGTCCCATGGTTGGTGTCAGTGGAAGGAGGAGTGTCCCATGGTTGGTGTCAGTGGGAGGAGTAGTGCCCCATGGTTGGTGTCAGTGGGAGGAGTAGTGTCCCATGGTTGGTGTCAGTGGGAGGAGAAGTGCCCTATGGTTGGTGTCAGTGGGAGGAGTAGTGCCCTATGGTTGGTGTCAGTGAGAGGAGAAGTGCCCCTATGGTTGGTGTCAGTGGGAGGAGAAGTGCCCCTATGGTTGGTGTCAGTGGAAGGAGAAGTGCCCCATGGTTGGTGTCAGTGGGAGAAGTAGTGCCCCATGGTTGGTGTCAGTGGGAGGAGTAGTGTCCCATGGTTGGTGTCAGTGGGAGAAGTGCCCTATGGTTGGTATCAGTGGGAGGAGTAGTGTCCCATGGTTGGTGTCAGTGGGAGGAGTAGTGCCCCCATGGTTGGTGTCAGTGGGAGGAGTAGTGTCCTATGGTTGGTGTCAATGTGAGGAGAAGTGCCCCCATGGTTGGTGTCAGTGGGAGGAGTAGTACCCTATAGTTGGTGTCAGTGGGAGAAGTAGTGCTCCATGGTTGGTGTCAGTGGGAGGAGTAGTGCCCCATGGTTGGTGTCAGTGGGAAGAGTAGTGCCCCATGGTTGGTGTCAGTGGGAGGAGTAGTGTCCCATGGTTGGTGTCAGTGGGAGGAGAAGTGCCCCTATGGTTGGTGTCAGTGGGAGGAGAAGTGCCCCTATGGTTGGTGTCAGTGGGAGGAGAAGTGCCCCATGGTTGGTGTCAGTGGGAGGAGTAGTGCCCCCATGGTTGGTGTCAGTGGGAGGAGTAGTACCCCTATGGTTGGTGTCAGTGGGAGGAGAAGTGCCCCTATGGTTGGTGTCAGTGGGAGGAGAAGTGCCCCATGGTTGGTGTCAGTGGGAGGAGTAGTGTCCCATGGTTGGTGTTAGTGGGAGGAGTAGTGTCCTATGGTTGATGTCAGTGGGAGGAGAAGTGCCCCCATGGTTGGTGTCAGTGGGAGGAGTAGTACCCTATGGTTGGTGTCAGTGGGAGAAGTAGTGCTCCATGGTTGGTGTCAGTGGGAGGAGTAGTGCCCCCTGGTTGGTGTCAGTGGGAGGAGTAGTGTCCCATGGTTGGTGTCAGTGGGAGGAGTAGTGCCCCATGGTTGGTGTCAGTGGGAGAAGTGCCCTATGGTTGGTATCAGTGGGAGGAGTAGTGCCCTATGGTTGGTGTCAGTGGGAGGAGAAGTGCCCCTATGGTTGGTGTCAGTGGGAGGAGAAGTGCCCTATGGTTGGTGTCAGTGGGAGGAGTAGTGCCCCATGGTTGGTGTCAGTGGGAGGGGTAGTGTCCCATGGTTGGTGTCAGTGGGAGAAGCGCCCTATGGTTGGTGTCAGTGGGAGTAGTTTCCCATGGTTGGTGTCAGTGGGGGGAGTGGTGCCCCATGGTTAGTGGGAGGAGTAGTGTCCCATGGTTAGTGTCAGTGGAAGGAGAAGTGCCCTATGGCTGGTGTCAGTGGGAGGAGTAGTGCCTCATGGTTGGTGTCAGTGGGAGGAGTAGTGCCCCATGGTTGGTGTCAGTGGGAGAAGTAGTGTCCTATGGTTGGTGTCAGTGGGAGGAGAGGTGCCCTATGGTTGGTGTCAGTGGGAGGAGTAGTGCCCCATAGTTGGTGTCAGTGGGAGGAGAAGTGCCCCATGGTTGGTGTCAGTGGGAGGAGTAGTACCCTATGGTTGGTGTCAGTGGGAGAAGTAGTGCTCCATGGTTGGTGTCAGTGGGAGGAGTAGTGCCCCTATGGTTGGTGTCAGTGGGAGGAGTAGTGTCCCAAGGTTGGTGTCAGTGGGAGGAGTAGTGCCCCATGGTTGGTGTCAGTGGGAGGAGTAGTGTCCCATTGTTGGTGTCAGTGGGAGGAGAAGTGCCCTATGGTTGATGTCAGTGGGAGTAGTAGTGCCCTATGGTTGGTGTCAGTGGGAGGAGAAGTGCCCCTATGGTTGGTGTCAGTGGGAGGAGCAGTGCCCCTATGGTTGGTGTCAGTGGGAGGAGTAGTGCCCCTATGGTCGGTGTCAGTGGGAGGAGTAGGGCCCAATGGTCGGTGTCAGTGGGAGGAGTAGTGCCCCATGGTTGGTGTCAGTGGGAGGAGTAGTGCCCCTATGGTTGGTGTCAGTGGGAGGAGTAGTGCCCCTATGGTTGGTGTCAGTGGGAGGAGTAGTGTCCCTATGGTTGGTGTCAGTGGGAGCAGTAGTGCCCTCATGGTTGGTGTCAGTGAGAGGAGTAGTGCCCCCATGGTTGGTGTCAGTGGGAGGAGTAGTGTCCTATGGTTGGTGTCAGTGGGAGGAGAAGTGCCCCAATGGTTGGTGTCAGTGGGAGGAGTCGTGTCCCATGGCTGGTGTCAGTGGGAGGAGTAGTGCCCCATGGTTGGTGTCAGAAGTGCCTGACACCAGTCATGGGAGGAGTAGTGTCCCATGGTTGGTATCAGTGGGAGGAGTAGTGCCCCTATGGTCGGTGTCAGTGGGAGGAGTAGTGTCAGGAGGACACTACTCCTCCCACTGATACCAACCATGGGACACTACTCCTCCCACTGACACAAACCATGGGACACTACTCCTCCCACTGACACCAACCATGGGGCACTACTTCTCCCACTGACACCAGCCATGGGAGGAGTAGGTGTCAGTGTCCCATGGTTGGTATTAGTGGGAGGAGTAGTGTCCCATGGCTGGTGTCAGTGGGAGGAGTAGTGCCCCATGGTTGGTGTCAGTGGGAGGAGTAGTGTCCCATGGTTTGTGTCAGTGGGAGGAGTAGTGTCCCATGGTTGGTATCAGTGGGAGGAGTAGTGCCCCTATGGTCGGTGTCAGTGGGAGGAGTAGTGTCCCATGGTTTGTGTCAGTGGGAGGAGTTGTGTCCCATGGTTGGTATCAGTGGGAGGAGTAGTGCCCCTATGGTCGGTGTCAGTGGGAGGAGTAGTGCCCCTATGGTTGGTGTCAGTGGGAGGAGTAGTGCCCCATGGTTGGTGTCAGTGGGAGGAGGAGTGTCCCATGGTTGGTGTCAGTGGGAGAAGTGCCCTATGGTTGGTGTCAGTGGGAGGAGTAGTGTCCCCTGTTGGTGTCAGTGGGAGGAGTAGTGCCCCATGGTTGGTGTCAGAAGTGCCCCATGGTTGGTGTCAGTGGGAGGAGTCGTGTCCCATGGCTGGTGTCAGTGGGAGGAGTAGTGCCCCATGGTTGGTGTCAGTGGGAGGAGTAGTGCCCCATTGTTGGTGTCAGTGGGAGGAGTAGTGTCCCATGGTTGGTATTAGTGGGAGGAGTAGTGTCCCATGGCTGGTGTCAGTGGGAGGAGTAGTGCCCCATGGTTGGTGTCAGTGGGAGGAGTAGTGTCCCATGGTTTGTGTCAGTGGGAGGAGTAGTGTCCCATGGTTGGTATCAGTGGGAGGAGTAGTGCCCCTATGGTCGGTGTCAGTGGGAGGAGTAGTGCCCCTATGGTTGGTGTCAGTGGGAGGAGTAGTGCCCCATGGTTGGTGTCAGTGGGAGGAGGAGTGTCTCATGGTTGGTGTCAGTGGGAGAAGTGCCCTATGGTTGGTGTCAGTGGGAGGAGTAGTGTCCCATGGTTGGTGTCAGTGGGAGGAGTAGTGCCCCCATGGTTGGTGTCAGTGGGAGGAGTAGTGCCCCATGGTTGGTGTCAGAAGTGCCCCATGGTTGGTGTCAGTGGGAGGAGTCGTGTCCCATGGCTGGTGTCAGTGGGAGGAGTAGTGCCCCATGGTTGGTGTCAGTGGGAGGAGTAGTGCCCCATTGTTGGTGTCAGTGGGAGGAGTAGTGTCCCATGGTTGGTATTAGTGGGAGGAGTAGTGTCCCATGGCTGGTGTCAGTGGGAGGAGTAGTGCCCCATGGTTGGTGTCAGTGGGAGGAGTAGTGTCCCATGGTTTGTGTCAGTGGGAGGAGTAGTGTCCCATGGTTGGTATCAGTGGGAGGAGTAGTGCCCCTATGGTCGGTGTCAGTGGGAGGAGTAGTGCCCCTATGGTTGGTGTCAGTGGGAGGAGAAGTGCCCCTATGGTTGGTGTCAGTGGGAGGAGAAGTGCCCCATGGTTGGTGTCAGTGGGAGGAGAAGTGCCCCTATGGTTGGTGTCAGTGGGAGGAGAAGTGCCCCATGGTTGGTGTCAGTGGGAGGAGTAGTGCCCCGTGGTTGGTGTCAGTGGGAGGAGTAGTGTCCCATGGCTGGTGTCAGTGGGAGAAGTGCCCCATAGTTGGTGTCCGTGGGAGGAGTAGTGTCCCATGGTTGGTGTCAGTGGGAGGAGAAGTGCCCTATGGTTGGTGTCAGTGGGAGGAGCAGTGCCCTATGGTTGGTGTCAGTGGGAGGAGAAGTGCCCCTATGGTTGGTGTCAGTGGGAGGAGAAGTGCCCCTATGGTTGGTGTCAGGGGGAGGAGAAGTGCCCCATGGTTGGTGTCAGTGGGAGGAGTAGTGCCCCATGGTTGGTGTCAGTGGGAGGAGGAGTGTCCCATGGTTGGTGTCAGTGGGAGAAGTGCCCTATGGTTGGTGTCAGTGGGAGGAGTAGTGTCCCATGGTTGGTGTCAGTGGGAGGAGTAGTGCCCCCATGGTTGGTGTCAGTGGGAGGAGTAGTGTCCTATGGTTGGTGTCAGTAGGAGGAGAAGTGCCCCCATGGTTGGTGTCAGTGGGAGGAGTAGTACCCTATGGTTGGTGTCAGTGGGAGAAGTAGTGCTCCATGGTTGGTGTCAGTGGGAGGAGTAGTGCCCCATGGTTGGTGTCAGTGGGAAGAGTAGTGCCCCATGGTTGGTGTCAGTGGGAGGAGTAGAGTCCCATGGTTGGTGTCAGTGGGAGTAGTGTCCTATGGTTGATGTCAGTGGGAGGAGATGTGCCCCCATGGTTGGTGTCAGTGGGAGGAGTAGTACCCTATGGTTGGTGTCAGTGGGAGAAGTAGTGCTCCATGGTTGGTGTCAGTGGGAGGAGTAGTGCACCATGGTTGGTGTCAGTGGGAGGAGTAGTGTCCCATGGTTGGTGTCAGTGGGAGGAGTAGTGCCCCATGGTTGGTGTCAGTGGGAGTAGTGTCCCATGGTTGGTGTCAGTGGGAGGAGTAGTGCCCCATGGTTAGTGGGAGGAGTAGTGTCCCATGGTTAGTGTCAGTGGAAGGAGAAGTGCCCTATGGCTGGTGTCAGTGGGAGGAGTAGTGCCTCATGGTTGGTGTCAGTGGGAGGAGTAGTGCCCCACCCATCATTGGAGCACAGGTGTGTCAGGAGGAGGCTGTCTCTCTGGAGCTACTGCAGGTGATCCGTGTGAGAGGGGAGTGGTGAGGAACTCTCTCCCAGCTCTCCTGGCTCCCTTCTGGGGAAGCCATGGAGGCCAGCAGGGCCTCTCCTGCTGGAAGCTCTCAGCCATCTCCTGGGCCATCAGGTAACATACCTGCCCCTATACAAGGTTCCGGGGCCATCCGGGAGCGAGTGGTGGCTCGGGATTAAGGTCCTGAATAGGGAAAGAGACAAGCTCTACAAGCTCAGAGCGGAGCTGAAGCGCCTGAGAAGGCAGCGTGAGGGCTTACATAGCCAGAGACGTGGATCCATGGATCCAGAGATCCAACAGGCAAAGGTTCGGGTGGAACACCAGGAGACCATTGTGGCCATGATGGAAGGCAGAGATGGGCCATTTAAAGAAAAGTTTTGTAATGAGAAAAGATTTGCGAGGATGACAAAGATGGAGGTGGAGGAGGAGACCCCCAGTTCTGACCCCCTGCCCCCTCAGGGAGAGGTAAGCAGCCCCATGCCTTCCCAGGACTCAGGAGGCATGCTCAGGGCCATCCAGGTAATGGAGTCTCCTATGCGGGGGGATCAGCTGGCATTTAATGATGAGGACATTACAGATAATGTGCCTGACAAGGTAAAGCCTGTCAAGTCCCTTATTGTGGATAAAACAATTTTTGTGCCATTCAACACTGTGACTGATACAGACAATGTGCCCAGTGAGAGTCAGGCTGCTAGTCCTATGTGTAGCAATGCTGTGCCTGCTGATGCTGCAGTACAGCAAAGTTTGCTTTTAAAAAATGACATTCCTGCAGATGAACTACAAGATTCAGCAGAGCCTATTAACCCCCTTTTGGCTGAAGCTGTTTGCCCCACAGCTGCTGAGGACTCTACAGCACAGCTTCAGGAGACAGCTTATATTGCAACAGAAACTGTGATTATTCCTGATGGGAATGTGAATGTTTGTGTGACTGATAAAAATCATCCCAGTACCAGTGTGATGAACAATGGTCCCAGTTCAAGTGTGGACAGTCCTACCAACTCCGTTCAAGCAGTGAATAATAATAGTAATGTACAGACTGCTGTGACTTCAGTGTGGGGCCTTGGCCCTGATAAACTTACCTTTGCTCAGGTGGTACGCTCTGCTCCTGGTAGCTCTGCTCCCAAGCGGGGTTTTCCCCTACAGGCTTCCACTTTGAGCACCCCAGGATCTGGTCTTGGGTCTCTGGCTTCTGCTGGGGGTCCCAGACGTAATGTTGTTATTCTGAAATGGGAAGGTGGTGCGATCCCTCCAGCACGGCGTGCAGTGGTGGATTTTATTTTAGAGATGGGTTTTGGGGCAAATAATCTGTATGCCTTTATACATGTAGCTGGGACACGGGATTATACAGTTAGCTTCACCAGGCCAGAGGGTCTTGACCTGTTCTGGGAGAGATATGAGGCTCGTTGCAGGTCAAGACCTGAATGGGAAGGTCTGGCCCCAGTTGCAGTTTCTCAGAGGTCTACAGTAAAAAAAAATCACAATTATCCTCACTAATGAGAGTGTCCCTGCCCGGGATCTAGAGGTTTGGTTAAGGAACTATGGGGAGGTTTTGACCAAGCCCAATAAAATCCTTGATGAGCGTAACATCTGGACTGGGGGTTGGTCGGTTACAGTCAGGTTGGCCAGGGATGGGAATGTTGTCCGTCACCTGCCTTCCTCAGCTTTTATAGGGAGGGATAGGATGACTGTTTTTTACCCTGGTCAGCCGAAGCTGTGTCACCGCTGTGGAGAAAAGGGGCATTTGAGCTCCTCCTGTTCAGCCTTGATATGTTCAGTGTGTCGGGGTCAGGGTCATATGGCTAAGGACTGCACCGAAATGATCAGGTGCAACCTGTGCCTGCGCCTTGGCCATCCCTACTGCAGATGTCCTGAAGCCTGGCACAATATGGAGAAGGAGGTAATTGATGACATGTCAAGGCTGGACAGGATGGAGGGTGAGGCCCCTGGTGTACCATCCTCCTCTGCGGTGACCGACTCCCCTGGTCCTGCTCAGGATCCCTCTCCAGTTCCTGTGGCCACCCCTCATGTATCTGTAAGTATTCCTTCTGTATCTGTCTCTGTGTCCCCCCAGCCTACTGTACCCTCTCCTCATGTGTCAGAACCTTCCAAGTCTGTGCCCCCCGAGTCAGTTACCCCCCAGGAGTCTACCCCTCCTAAGTCTGATTCAAAGGGAGCAACCCCCCCACCAGGAGTGGTAGTGGGTACTAAAAAGGTTGCTTCTTCCTCTGTAAAGAAGTCTTGTGGAAAGACTTTACAGAAAAAAGTAAGAGATGAGGGCATCTCTGAAGCTGACCTGCAGTACCTGGAGGAGAGAAGGAAGGTTGGGAAGCGGAAGAAGCAGGTGGTGAGGACGGCTCCAGTGCCTGTCTCCAACCATTATAGGTCCTCTAATTGGGATATCTCTTCATCTGGAGCTTCTTCGGAGCGAAGTTCTGATTCCGAAATGGAGTTTGAGGCGGCCTCAAGAAAGAGAGAGGCTTCTGGTGATGAGCAGCAGAGGGGAGCTAAGAAGCAAACCACCCAATAACCCAAATGGCGGTTCCCCCTCCGTTAAAAGTGGTGACAATAAATGTCGCCAGCATTAAGTCAGTAAGAGCTCGTTCTATGGCCTTCTTTTTGTTCAGCCAATTAGATGCTGAAATTTTTTTTTTGCAAGAGACTAGGCTCACCTCCTTGGCAGATATTCATATGGCCAAGAGAGAGTGGAGGTATGGTCCATCTTACTGGTCTCTTGCGGCCGAGCCTTACGGCGGTGTGGCGGTGTTGTTTAAAACCGGCATGGTAACTGTCCGGCGAGTTATTGAGGTGGAGATTGGGAGATGTATGGTCTTAGACGTCCTTGTGGGAGGGCAGGACCTGCGCCTAATTAATGTTTATGGACCGCACACAAAGTGGGACAGGAAATGCCTTTTTACAAGGATCAAGCCATTTCTTTTTACATCCCGGCAAGTGGTCTTTGGAGGTGACTAGGCCCAAGGACAGGAAGGACTTCAAGGACAGGCTGGGATATGATAGCGTTTTTTTAAATAGTATGGTTAGGGATGCTGGTCTTGTGGATGTGCACATTAAGCACCTCCCGGATGACACTGGGTTCACCTTTCATCGAGGTAATAGTCAGAGTAGAATAGATAGGTTTTTTTTGAAGGAGACCTCTGCTTTCTCGCTCCCAGTGGTGCAGGCAGTATCTGTGGTCCTGAATGCTTCAGACGCCCCTCAGAGGGGCAAGGGCATCTGGAGATTGAATTCGACTCTACTCAAGGAAGAACATGTTAGACAATCCTTTGAGGAATTCTTTCAGGCACAGATGACCATCCTGGACTTTTGTAGCAGCAAGGCTGAGTGGTGGGAGCTGACCAAAAAGAGGATTGCTGGATTCTTCAGGGGCCTAGCCAATACAAAGCAGTTTAACAAATACATGACCTACCAACGTTTACGGAGGAAGCTGGATATTCTTGTCTCGAGAGGAGGAGATCCTGGGGCAATCTCCGAAGTGAAACTCCTTCTCAGGAAGTGTCAATATGACCGGCATGCCTCTTTGGTTCTGGAGAGGGACTATGGGAAGTACCACTCGCCTAACCCTTACCAGAACTGCAAACAAGGTGTAGCTGTTAAAACGGTCGTTGGCCTTAAGGACAGTACAGGTTCCTTGACAAAGTCCAGGTCAGGGATTCTGGAGGTCGTGAGGTCCTTTTATGCTGACCTTCTTAGGAGGAAAGAGCTTGACCGTGACAAGATGGAAAGCTTTTTGGACTCTACTCCAGGTCTAAATGATGAAGATGTCCCATTGATGAATTTGACAGAGGAGATCACAGTTGAAGAGGTGATAAGGGCAATTGAACAGCTTGCCATCAAAAAGTCACCTGGACCAGGTGGCTTGACGGCTGAGTTTTACAAAGCTTTTAAGTCTATTCTGGCCCCACATTTGGTAGAGGTTTTTAACAGTTGCCTTGCTGAGGGGGTACTTCCCTCTTCCATGAGGCACTCAGCTGTGATTCTTCTTTCAAAGGGTAAAGATCCTTCGATGGTTGAGAATTGGCGCCCCATCAGCCTTCTTAACGTCGATAGAAAGATACTGGCAAAGATCATTTTCTGGCGCCTATCGTCAGTAGCAGAGTCTTTGCTTTCTCGCCATCAGCACTGTTCAGGCCAGGGTAGGTGCACCTTCACAGCAGTTTTAGCTGTCCGGGAGGCCTTGGAGCGGTGCAGGGCTGCAGGCTGGGGAAAGTATTTGCTGACATTGGATCAGGCAAAGGCTTTTGATCGTGTTAACCATGAGTACCTGTGGTTGCTCCTTAGTAAGTACGGTCTGCCGGGTGGTTTTGTCGATTGGTTAAAAGTCTTGTATGAGGGGGCAGAGAGCTTTCCTCTTGTTAATGGTTGGGTTGGGCAGTCCTTTGAGGTTGGCTCCGGGGTGCGCCAGGGTTGTCCCCTGAGTCCCCTGCTCTATGTGTTTGCAATCGACCCCTTCATCAGGAGGCTAGAGAGCGGCATGTTTTGTGGGGTGCCAGTGGGGCTTCCGGGTGAGCCGCCTTTGAGGGTTGTTGCCTATGCGGACGATGTGTCAGTGATTGTCACCGGGGCGGATGAAGCAGAGGAGGTGGTCTCTCTGACATCACGGTATTCTGAAGCATCAGGCTCCAAGATCAATCAGGAAAAGAGTGAAGTCTTCTGGATGGGAAAGGAAGGTGAGGGTTTTGATCTCCCGGACACCTTTCCAGTGCCCCAGGAAAGAATTAAGATTCTAGGCATTGAATTTGGACCCGGCGATTATGGCCTCAAAAACTGGGAAGGCAGACTGGAAATTGCCAATACTAAGGTGGTCAGCTGGAAGAAATGGAAGTTATCTATGAGGGAAAGGGTTGATCTGATTAAGACTTACCTGATTCCGATCTTTTTGTATGTCAGCTTTGTCTGCATCTTGCCAGTGTCTCTCTATGCTAGGGTCAGTAGTGTGTTCTTCCAGATGTTGTGGGGGAACAGACTGAACCCCATCAAGAGGAATGTCACCTATCTATCCAGGAGGGAGGGTGGCTTAGGTATGGTCAACCCAGTTCTTTTCTTTTCACTGCTTTTTCTCAAGTTTAATATTGGTAATATGCTTGCAGTGGAACCTCCTGGATGGGCAGGCATTTTTAGATCTTGGTTTAGGCCTTTTCTGCGACTTTGGGAAGAAGGTGGCCAAGTGAAGAATCTCAGGGGTCATCGTGGTCAGCTACCAGCCTATGTCGCTCCGTGCCTGAAGTTATTACGGCAGTGGCGATTGTCGGCTGAAGATCTCAAATCGGTTCCGAGGAAAGTCCTTATGAGTCGAGTCTTGAGCGAAGTCTTTCATGACCCACTGGCCTTAAGGGATTGCCCAGGCCCAGTTTTGAGGGCAGGGTTAAGACTTATTAATTTGGACAGAGTACCTCCTAAATTCAGGGATCTGGCCTGGATGTGCTTCCATGGGAGGCTCTATGTTAGGGGCAATTTGAAATTCCGCAGTGGGGTGGATCGTAGCTGTCCTCGGGAGGAGTGTGCAGGTGAGGAGGAGACTATGGACCATTTTCTGCTTCATTGCCCTTTTAACAAACAGGTGGGGCGGGCCCTCGGTGTTCCTTTCCTCTCCAGGCTGGGTTATGCTGAGTGGGTGTATGGAGCATTCAATACTGGTGGGGTTTTTTGTTTAGATACACTTTTTCTAGTTAGCCTAGTAGTCCGTTATTTCACTTGGAATGCACGGTGTCAGGTCAGCATTCGGCGTAAAATCCTTCCTGTTCAGGTGGTGGTGTATGACATTCTGCATGAGGTGGAGAAGATTCGGGTACTTGAGAGAGACAAGCGGAGTCAGGGGGCTTGGTTGAAGGCGTGGAGGGGTTTCAAGCCTCCCTGACTGCCAGGAGTCTCTTTCCCGGGTGTGGCTGTCTGTCTCTTATCACCCTAGATTATTATTTTTTGGATTAATTTTTGATAAATGGCTGCGTACATAGGTGATGGGTTGTGCCTCTTAGGCCCTCTCTGCTGCTTTATGTAAATAGTTTTGGTAACGGATTATGTATATATTGTATATATTCTGAACATGGATGTGTATTCTTTGGATTTCTGTTGAAGTTTTGTACTATGGTTTTGTTTTTTACTTTTGTATAAAATTGGTTGCTTGATTCTTTTAATAAAAGATCAGTAGTGCCCCATGGTTGGTGTCAGTGGGAGAAGTAGTGTCCTATGGTTGGTGTCACTGGGAGGGGAGGTGCCCTATGGTTGGTGTCAGTGGGAGGAGCAGTGCCCCATGGTTGGTGTCAGTGGGAGGAGAAGTGCCCCATGGTTGGTGTCAGTGGGAGGAGTAGTACCCTATGGTTGGTGTCAGTGGGAGAAGTAGTGCTCCATGGTTGGTGTCAGTGGGAGGAGTAGTGCTCCATGGTTGGTGTCAGTGGGAGGAGTAGTGCCCCTATGGTTGGTGTCAGTGGGAGGAGAAGTGCCCCTATGGTTGGTGTCAGTGGGAGGAGCAGTGCCCCTATGGTTGGTGTCAGTGGGAGCAGTAGTGCCCCTATGGTCGGTGTCAGTGGGAGGAGTAGTGCCCCTATGGTCGGTGTCAGTGGGAGGAGTAGTGCCCCTATGGTCGGTGTCAGTGGGAGGAGTAGTGCCCCCATGGTCAGTGTCAGTGGGAGGAGTAGTGCCCCCATGGTCAGTGTCAGTGGGAGGAGTAGTGCCCCCATGGTCGGTGTCAGTGGGAGGAGTAGTGCCCCCATGGTCGGTGTCAGTGGGAGGAGTAGTGCCCCTATGGTTTGTGTCAGTGGGAGGAGTAGTGCCCCCATGGTTGGTGTCAGTGAGAGGAGTAGTGCCCCCATGGTTGGTGTCAGTGGGAGGAGTAGTGCCCCCATGGTTGGTGTCAGTGAGAGGAGTAGTGCCCCCATGGTTGGTGTCAGTGGGAGGAGTAGTGTCCTATGGTTGGTGTCAGTGGGAGGAGTAGTGCCCCATGGTTGGTGTCAGTGGGAGGAGTAGTGCCCCATGGTTGGTGTCAGTGGGAGGAGTAGTGCCCCATGGTTGGTATTAGTGGGAGGAGTAGTGTCCCATGGCTGGTGTCAGTGGGAGGAGTAGTGTCCCATGGCTGGTGTCAGTGGGAGGAGTAGTGCCCCATGGTTTGTGTCAGTGGGAGGAGTAGTGTCCCATGGTTTGTGTCAGTGGGAGGAGTAGTGTCCCATGGTTTGTGTCAGTGGGAGGAGTAGTGTCCCATGGTTTGTGTCAGTGGGAGGAGTAGTGTCCCATGGTTTGTGTCAGTGGGAGGAGTAGTGTCCCATGGTTTGTGTCAGTGGGAGGAGTAGTGTCCCATGGTTTGTGTCAGTGGGAGGAGTAGTGTCCCATGGTTGGTATCAGTGGGAGGAGTAGTGCCCCTATGGTTGGTGTCAGTGGGAGGAGAAGTGCCCCTATGGTTGGTGTCAGTGGGAGGAGAAGTGCCCCTATGGTTGGTGTCAGTGGGAGGAGTAGTGCCCCATGGTTGGTGTCAGTGGGAGGGGTAGTGCCCCATGGTTGCTGTCAGTGGGAGGAGTAGTGCGCCATGGTTGGTGTCAGTGGGAGGAGTAGTGTCCCATGGTTGGTGTCAGTGGGAGAAATGCCCTATGGTTGGTGTCAGTGGGAAAAGTAGTGTCCCATGGTTTGTGTCAGTGGGAGGAGTAGTGCCCCCATGGTTGGTGTCAGTGGGAGGAGTAGTGTCCTATGGTTGGTGTCAGTGGGAGGAGAAGTGCCCTATGGCTGGTGTCAGTGGGAGGAGTAGTGCCTCATGGTTGGTGTCAGTGGGCGGAGTAGTGCCCCATAGTTGGTGTCAGTGGGAGAAGTAGTGTCCTATGGTTGGTGTCAGTGGGAGGAGAGGTGCCCTATGGCTGGTGTCAGTGGGAGGAGTAGTGCCTCATGGTTGGTGTCAGTGGGCAGAGTAGTGCCCCATGGTTGGTGTCAGTGGGAGAAGTAGTGCTCCATGGTTGGTGTCAGTGGGAGGAGTAGTGCCCCTATGGTTGGTGTCAGTGGGAGGAGTAGTGTCCCAAGGTTGGTGTCAGTGGGAGGAGTAGTGCCCCATGGTTGGTGTCAGTGGGAGGAGTAGTGTCCCATGGTTGGTGTCAGTGGGAGGAGAAGTGCCCTATGGTTGGTGTCAGTGGGAGGAGAAGTGCCCCTATGGATGGTGTCAGTGGGAGGAGCAGTGCCCCTATGGTCGGTGTCAGTGGGAGGGGTAGTGCCCCTATGGTCGGTGTCAGTGGGAGGAGTAGTGCCCCTATGGTCGGTGTCAGTGGGAGGGGTAGTGCCCCTATGGTCGGTGTCAGTGGGAGGAGTGATGCCCCCATGTTTGGTGTCAGTGGGAGGAGTAGTGCCGCTATGGTTGGTGTCAGTGGGAGGAGTAGTGCCCCTATGGTTGGTGTCAGTAGGAGAAGTAGTGCCCCTATGGTTGGTGTCAGTGGGAGGAGTAGTGCCCCCATGGTTGGTGTCAGTGAGAGGAGTAGTGCCCCCATGGTTGGTGTCAGTGGGAGGAGTAGTGCCCCCATGGTTGGTGTCAGTGGGAGGAGTAGTGCCCCCATGGTTGGTGTCAGTGGGAGGAGTAGTGCCCCTATGGTTGGTGTCAGTAGGAGGAGTAGTGCCCCTATGGTTGGTGTCAGTGGGAGGAGTAGTGCCCCCATGGTTGGTGTCAGTGGGAGGAGTAGTGCCCCATGGTTGGTGTCAGTGGGAGGAGTCGTGTCCCATGGCTGGTGTCAGTGGGAGGAGTAGTGCCCCATGGTTGGTGTCAGTGGGAGGAGTAGTACCCCATGGTTGGTGTCAGTAGGAGGAGTAGTGCCCCATGGTTGGTATCAGTGGGAGGAGTAGTGTCCCATGGCTGGTGTCAGTGGGAGGAGTAGTGTCCCATGGCTGGTGTCAGTGGGAGGAGTAGTGTCCCATGGCTGGTGTCAGTGGGAGGAGTAGTGCCCCATGGTTGGTGTCAGTGGGAGGAGTAGTGTCCCATGGTTTGTGTCAGTGGGAGGAGAAGTGCCCTATGGTTGGTGTCAGTGGGAGGAGTAGTGCCCTGTGGTTGGTGTCAGTGGGAGGAGAAGTGCCCCTATGGTTGGTGTCAGTGGGAGGAGTAGTGCCCCATGGTTGGTGTCAGTGGGAGGAGTAGTGCCCCATGGTTGGTGTCAGTGGGAGGAGTAGTGTCCCATGGTTGGTGTCAGTGGGAGAAGTGCCCTATGGTTGGTGTCAGTGGGAGTAGTGTCCCATGGTTGGTGTCAGTGGGAGGAGTAGTGCCCCATGGTTAGTGGGAGGAATAGTGTCCCATGGTTAGTGTCAGTGGAAGGAGAAGTGCCCTATGGCTGGTGTCAGTGGGAGGAGTAGTGCCTCATGGTCGGTGTCAGTGGGCGGAGTAGTGCCCCTATGGTTGGTGTCAGTAGGAGGAGTAGTGCCCCTATGGTTGGTGTCAGTGGGAGGAGTAGTGCCCCCATGGTTGGTGTCAGTGGGAGGAGTAGTGCCCCTATGGTTGGTGTCAGTAGGAGGAGTAGTGCCCCTATGGTTGGTGTCAGTAGGAGGAGTAGTGCCCCTATGGTTGGTGTCAGTAGGAGGAGTAGTGCCCCTATGGTTGGTGTCAGTGGGAGGAGTAGTGCCCCCATGGTTGGTGTCAGTGGGAGGAGTAGTGCCCCATGGTTGGTGTCAGTGGGAGGAGTCGTGTCCCATGGCTGGTGTCAGTGGGAGGAGTAGTGCCCCATGGTTGGTGTCAGTGGGAGGAGTAGTGCCCCATTGTTGGTGTCAGTGGGAGGAGTAGTGTCCCATGGTTGGTATCAGTGGGAGGAGTAGTGTCCCATGGCTGGTGTCAGTGGGAGGAGTAGTGCCCCATGGTCGGTGTCAGTGGGAGGAGTAGTGTCCCTATGGTTGGTGTCAGTGGGAGGAGAAGTGCCCCTATGGTTGGTGTCAGTGGGAGGAGAAGTGCCCCTATGGTTGGTGTCAGTGGGAGGAGTAGTGCCCCATGGTTGGTGTCAGTGGGAGGAGTAGTGCCCCATGGTTGGTGTCAGTGGGAGAAGTAGTGCCCCATGGTTGGTGTCAGTGGGAGAAGTGCCCTATGGTTGGTGTCACTTGGAGGAGTAGTGTCCCATGGTTGGTGTCAGTGGGGGGAGTAGTGCCCCATGGTTACTGGGAGGAGTAGTGTCCCATGGTTGGTGTCAGTGGGAGGAGAAGTGCCCTATGGCTGGTGTCAGTGGGAGGAGTAGTGTCTCATGGTTGGTGTCAGTGGGAGGAGTAGTGCCCCATGGTTGGTGTCAGTGGGAGGAGTAGTGTCCTATGGTTGGTGTCAGTGCGAGGAGAGGTGCCCTATGGTTGGTGTCAGTGGGAAGAGTAGTGCCCCATCGTTGGTGTCAGTGGGAGGAGAAGTGCCCCATGGTTGGTGTCAGTGGGAGGAATAGTACCCTATGGTTTTTGTCAGTGGGAGAAGTAGTGCTCCATGGTTGATGTCAGTGGGAGGAGTAGTGCCCCATGGTTGGTGTCAGTGGGAAGAGTAGTGCCCCATGGTTGGTGTCAGTGGGAGGAGTTGTGCCCTATGGTTGGTGTCAGTGGGAGGAGTAGTGCCCCATGGTTGATGTCAGTGGGAGGAGTAGTGCCCTATGGTTGGTGTCATTGGGGGGAGATGTTCCCTATAGTTGGTGTCAGTGGGAGAAATGCCCCCATGGTTGGGGTCAGTGGGAGGAGAAGTGCCCTATGAATGGTGTCAGTGGGAGGAGTAGTGCCCTATGGTTGGTGTCAGTGAGAGGAGTAGTGCCCCATGGTTGGTGTCAGTGGGAGGAGTAGTGTCCCATGGTTGGTGTCAGTGGGAGGAGTAGTGTCCCATGGTTGGTATCAATGGGAGGAGCAGTGCCCCTATGGTCGGTGTCAGTGGGAGGAGTAGTGCCCCTATGGTCGGTGTCAGTGGGAGGAGTAGTGCCCCCATGGTCGGTGTCAGTGGGAGGAGTAGTGCCCCCATGGTCGGTGTCAGTGGGAGGAGTAGTGCCCCCATGGTCGGTGTCAGTGGGAGGAGTAGTGTCCTATGGTTGGTGTCAGTGGGAGGAGAAGTGCCCCCATGGTCGGTGTCAGTGGGAGGAGTAGTGCCCCCATGGTCGGTGTCAGTGGGAGGAGTAGTGCCCCTATGGTTGGTGTCAGTGGGAGGAGTAGTGCCCCTATGGTTGGTGTCAGTGGGAGGAGTAGTGCCCCTATGGTTGGTGTCAGTGGGAGTAGTGCCCCATGGTTGGTGTCAGTGGGAGGAGTAGTGTCCCATGGTTGGTATCAGTATAGGAGTAGTGTTCCATGGCTGGTGTCAGTGGAAGGAGTAGTGCCCCATGGTTGGTGTCAGTGGGAGGAGTAGTGCCCCATGGTTGGTGTCAGTGGGAGGAGTAGTGCCCCATTGTTGGTGTCAGTGGGAGGAGTAGTGTTCCATGGTTGGTATCAGTGGGAGGAGTAGTGTCCCATGGCTGGTGTCAGTGGGAGGAGTAGTGCCCCATGGTTGGTGTCAGTGGGAGGAGTAGTGTCCCATGGTTTGTGTCAGTGGGAGGAGTAGTGTCCCATGGTTGGTATCAGTGGGAGGAGTAGTGCCCCTATGGTCGGTGTCAGTGGGAGGAGAAGTGCCCCTATGGTTGGTGTCAATGGGAGGAGAAGTGCCCCTATGGTTGGTGTCAATGGGAGGAGAAGTGCCCCTATGGTTGGTGTCAGTGGAAGGAGAAGTGCCCCTATGGTTGGTGTCTGTGGGAGGAGAAGTGCCCCATGGTTGGTGTCAGTGGGAGGAGTAGTGCCCCATGGTTGGTGTCAGTGGGAGGAGTAGTGCCCCATGGTTGGTGTTAGTGGGAGAAGTGCCCTATGGTTGGTGTCAGTGGGAGGAGTAGTGTCCCATGGTTGGTGTCAGTGGGGGGAGTAGTGCCCCATGGTTAGTGGGAGGAGTAGTGTCCCATGGTTGGTGTCAGTGGGAGGAGAAGTGCCCTATGGTTGGTGTCAGTGGGAGGAGAGATGCCCCATGGTTGGTGTCAGTGGGAGGAGTAGTACCCTATGGTTGGTGTCAGTGGGAGAAGTAGTGCTCCATGGTTGGTGTCAGTGGGAGGAGTAGTGCCCCACCCATCATTGGAGCACAGGTGTGTCAGGAGGAAGGTCTCTCTGAAGCTGCTCCAGGTGATCCGTGTGAGAGGGGAGTGGTGGGGAAATCTCTCCCAGCTCTCCTGGCCTCTTTCTGGGGAAGCCATGGAGGCCAGTAGGGCCTCTCCTGCTGGACGCTCTCAGCCATCTCCTGGGCCATCGGGTGACATGCCTGCCCCTGTACAAGCCATGGCTTGTGATCTCTCTGCCCCTGGTGAGAATGAAGGCTCAGAGGCAATTCAGGAGCGAGTGGTGGCCGGGATTAAGGTCCTGAATAGAGAAAGAGACAAGCTGTACAAACTCAGAGCGGAGGTGAAGCGCTTGAGAAGGCAGCGTGAGGGCTTGCATAGCCAGAGACGTGGGTCCATGGATCCAGAGATCCAACTGGCCAAGGTCCGGGTGGAACACCAAGAAACCATTGTGGCCATGATGGAAGGCAGAGATGGGCTCTTTAAGGAAAAATTCTGCAATGACTGAAGGTTTGCCAGGATGACAAAAATGGAGGTGGAGGAGGAGACCCCCAGTTCAGACCCCCTGCCCCCTCAGGGAGAGGTAAGCAGCCCCATGCCTTCCCAGGACTCAGGAGGCATGCTCAGGGTAATCCAAACAATGGAGTCTCCTATGCGGGGTGATCAGCTGGTGTTTCACGAAGAGGACATTGCTGATAATGTGCCTGACAAGGTAAAGCCTGTCAAGCCCCATGTGGTGCATAAAACTGTTTTTGTGAACACTGTGACTGATACAGACAATGTGCCCAGTGGTAATCAGGCTGCTAGGCCCATGTGTAGCAATGCTGTGCTTGCTGATGCTGCAGTGCAGCAAAAAATGCATTTAAAAAATGACATTCCTGCAGAGGAACTGCAACATTCAGCAGAGCCAATTAACCCCCCTTTAGCTGAGTCTAAAGCTGTTTGCCCCACAGCTGCTGAGGACTCTACAGCACAGCTTCAGGAGACAGCTGGTATTACATCAGAAACTGTGACTATTCCTGATGGGAATGTGAATGTTTGTGTGACTGATAAAAATCATCCCAGTACAAGTGTGATGGACAGTCCTACCAACTCCGTTCCAGCAGATAATAATAATAATTGTAATGAACAGACTAATGTGACATCAGTGTGGGGCCTTGGCCCTGATAAACCTACATTTGCTCAGGTGGTACGCTCTGCTCCTGGTAGCTCCGCCCCCAAGAGGGTTTTCCCCCTGCGACCTACCACCTTGAGCACCCCGGGATCTGGTCTTGGGTCTCTGGCTTTTGCTGGGGGTCCAAGAAGAAATGTAGTCATTCTTAAATGGGAAGGTGGTGCAATCCCTCCAGCACGGCGTGCAGTGGTGGACATGATTTTGGAGATTTTGGGTTTTGGGGCAAACGATCTGTATGCCCTAATACATGTTGCTGGGAGCCGGGAATATACTATTAGTTTTACTAGGCCAGAGGGTCTTGACCTGTTCTGGGAGAGATATGAGGCTCGGTGCAGGTCGAGACCCGAATGGGAAGGTCTGGCCCCAGTTGCGGTTTCACAAAGATCTACAGTGAAAAAAATCACAATTATTCTCACTAATGAGAGTGTTCCTGCTCGAGATTTAGAGGTCTGGTTAAAGAATTATGGTGAGGTATTGACTAAGCCCGATAAAACACTTGATGAGCGTAACATCTGGACTGGGGGTTGGTCGGTTACAGTCAGGTTGGCCAGGGATGGGAATGTTGTCCGTCACCTGCCCTCCTCAGCTTTTATAGGGAGGGATAGGATGACTATTTTCTACCCTGGTCAGCCGAAGCTGTGTCACCGCTGTGGAGAAAAGGGGCATTTGAGTTCCTCCTGTTAAGCCTTGATATGTTCAGTGTGTCGGGGTCAGGGTCATATGGCCAAGGACTGCACCGAGATGATCAGGTGCAACCTGTGCCTGCGCCTTGGCCACCCCTATAGCAGATGTCCTGAAGCCTGGCACAATATGTCAAAGGAGGTACTAGATGACTTGTCAAGGCTGGACAGGATGGAGGGTGATGCCCCTGGTGTACCATCCGCCTCTGCGGTGACTGACTCCCCTGGTCCTGCTCAGGATCCCTCTCCAGTTCCTGTGGCCACCCCTCCTGTGTCTGTAAGTATTCCTTCTGTATCTGTCTCTGTGTCCCCCCAGCCTACTGTATCCCCTCCTCTTGTGTCAGAACCTTCCAAGTCTGTGCCCCCCGAGTCAGTTCCCCCCCAGGAGTCTACCCCTCCTAAGTCTGACTCAAAGGGAGCACCCCCCCCCCCCCCACCAGGAGTGGTAGCATGTACTAAAAAGGTTGCTTCTTCCTCTGTAAAGAAGTCTTGTGGAAAGACTTCACAGAAAAAAGTAAGAGATGAGGGCATCTCTGAAGCTGACCTGCAGTACCTGGAGGAGAGAAGGAAGGTTGGGAAGCGGAAGAAGCAGGTGGTGAGGACAGAACAGGCTCCAGTGCCTGTCTACAACCGTTATAGGTCCTCTAATTGGGATATTTCTTCATCTGGAGCTTCTTCGGAGCGAAGTTCTGATTCCGAAATGGAGTTTGAGGCGGCCTCAAGAAAGAGAGAGGCATCTGGTGATGAGCAGCAGAGGGGAGCTAAGGAGCAATCCACCCAATAACCCAAATGGCGGTTCCCCCTCCGTTAAAAGTGGTGACAATAAATGTCGCCAGCATTAAGTCAGTAAGAGCTCGTTCTATGGCCTTCTTTTTGTTCAGCCAATTAGATGCTGAAATTTTTTTTTTGCAAGAGACTAGGCTCACCTCCTTGGCAGATATTCATATGGCCAAGAGAGAGTGGAGGTATGGTCCATCTTACTGGTCTCTTGCGGCCGAGCCTTACGGCGGTGTGGTGGTGTTGTTTAAAACCAGCATGGTAACTGTCCGGCGGGTTATTGAGGTGGAGATTGGGAGATGTATGGTCTTAGACGTCCTTGTGGGAGGGCAGGACCTGCGCCTAATTAATGTTTATGGGCCGCACACAAAGTGGGACAGGAAATGCCTTTTTACAAGGATCAAGCCATTTCTTTTTACATCCCGGCAAGTGGTCTTTGGAGGTGACTTTAATACAGTAACTAGGCCCAAGGACAGGAAGGACTTCAAGGACAGGCTGGGATATGATAGCATTTTTTTAAATAGTATGGTTAGGGATGCTGGTCTTGTGGATGTGCACATTAAGCACCTCCCGGATGACACCGGGTTCACCTTTCATAGAGGTAATAGTCAGAGTAAAATAGATAGGTTTTTTTTTTAAGGAGACCTCTGCTTTCTCACCCCCAGTTGTGCAGGCAGTAGAGTTCTCTGATCACTGTATGCTATCTGTGGTCCTGAATGCTTCAGACGCCCCTCAGAGGGGCAAGGGCATCTGGAGATTGCATTCGACTCTACTCAAGGAAGAACATGTTAGACAATCCTTTGAGGAATTCTTTCAGGCACAGGTGACCATCCTGGACTTTTGTAGCAGCAAGGCTGAGTGGTGGGAGCTGACCAAAAAGAGGATCGCTGGATTCTTCAGGGGCCTAGCCAATAGAAAACAGTTTAATAAATAAATGACCCACCAACGTTTACGGAGGAAGCTGGATATTCTTGTCTCGAGAGGAGGACATCCTGGGGCAATCTCCGAAGTGAAACTCCTTCTCAGGAAGTGTCAATATGACCGGCATGCCTCTTTGGTTCTGGAGAGGGACTATGGGAAGTACCACTCGCCTAACCCTTACCAGAACTGCAAACAAGGTGTAGCTGTTAAAACGGTCGTTGGCCTTAAGGACAGTACAGGTTCCTTGACAAAGTCCAGGTCAGGGATACTGGAGGTCGTGAGGTCCTTTTATGCTGACCTTCTTGGGAGGAAAGAGCTTGACCGTGACAAGATGGAAAGCTTTTTGGACTCTACTCCAGGTCTAAATGATGAAGATGTCCCATTGATGAATTTGACAGAGGAGATCACAGTTGAAGAGGTGATAAGGGCAATTGAACAGCTTGCCATCAAAGTGACCTGGACCGGATGGCTTGACGGCTGAGTTTTACAAAGCTTTTAAGTCTTTTCTGGCCCCACATTTGGTAGAGGTTTTTAACAGTTGCCTTGCTGATGGGGTACTTCCCCCTTCCATGAGGCACTCAGCTGTGATTCTTCTTTCAAAGGGTAAAGATCCTTCGATGATTGAGAATTGGCGCCCCATCAGCCTTCTTAATGTCGATAGAAAGATACTGGCAAAGATCATTTTCTGGCGCCTATCGTCAGTAGCAGAGTCTTTGCTTTCTCGCCATCAGCACTGTTCGGTCCAGGGTAGGTGCACCTTCACAGCAGTTTTAGCTGTCCGGGAGGCCTTGGAGCGGTGCAGGGCTGCAGGCTGGGGAAAGTATTTGCTGACATTGGATCAGGCAAAGGCTTTTGATCGTGTTAACCATGAGTACCTGTGGTTGCTCCTTAGTAAGTACGGTCTGCCGGGTGGTTTTGTCGATTGGTTAAAAGTCTTGTATAAGGGGGCAGAGAACTTTCCTCTTGTTAATGGTTTGGTTGGGCAGTCCTTTGAGGGTTGTCCCCTAAATCCCCTGCTCTATGTGTTTGCAATTGACCCCTTCATCAGGAGGCTAGAGAGCAGCATGTTGTGTGGGGTGCCAGTGGGGCTCCCGGGTGAGCCGCCTTTGAGGGTTGTTGCCTATGCGGATGATGTGTCGGTGATTGTCACCGGGGCAGATGAAGCAGAGGAGGTGGTCTCTCTGACATCACGGTATTCTGAAGCATCAGGCTCCAAGATCAATCAGGAAAAGAGTGAAGTTTTCTTGATGGGAAAGGAAGGTGAGGGGTTTGATCTTCCGGACACCTTTCCAGTGCCCCAGGAAAGAATTAAGATTTTAGGCATTGAATTTGGACCCGGCGATTATGGCCTCAAAAACTGGTAAGGCAGACTGGAAATTGCCAATACTAAGGTGCTCAGCTGGAAGAGATGGAAGTTATCTATGAGGGAAAGGGTTGATCTGATTAAGACTTACCTGATTCCGATCTTCTGGTATGTCAGCTTTGTCTGCATCTTGCCAGTGTCTCTCTATGCTAGGGTCAGTAGTGTGTTCTTCCAGATGTTGTGGGGGAACAGACTGAACCCCATCAAGAGGAATGTCACCTATCTATCCAGGAGGGAGGGTGGCTTAGGTATGGTCAACCCAGTTCTTTTCTTTTCACTGCTTTTTCTCAAGTTTAATATTGGTAATATGCTTGCAGCGGAACCTCCTGGATGGGCAGGCATATTTAGATCTTGGTCTAGGCCTTTTCTACGACTTTGGGAAGAAGGTGGCCAAGTGAAGAATCTCAGGGGTCATCGTGGTCAGCTACCAGTCTATGTCGCTCCGTGCTTGAAGTTATTACGGCAGTGGCGATTGTCGGCTGAATATCTCAGATCGGTTCCGAGGAAAGTCCTTATGCGTCGAGTCTTGAGCGAAGTCTTTCATGACCCACTGGCCTTAAGGGATTGCCCAGGCCCAGTTTTGAGGGCAGGGTTAAGACTTATTAATTTGGACAGAGTACCTCCTAAACTCAGGGATCTGGCCTGGATGTGCTTCCATGGGAGGCTCTATGTTAGGAGCAATTTGAAATTCCGCAGTGGGATGGATCGTAGCTGTCCTCGGGAGGAGTGTGCAGGTGAGGAGGAGACTATGGACCATTTTCTGCTTCATTGCCCTTTTAACATAGAGGTGTACAAACAGGTGGGGTGGGCCCTCGGTGTCCCTTTCCTCTCCAGGCTGGGTTACGCTGAGTGGGTGTATGGAGCATTCAATACTGGTGGTGTTTTTTGTTTGGATACACTGTTTTTAGTTAGCCTAGTAATCCGTTATTTCACAGAGAATGCACGGTGTCAGGTCAGCATTCGGCATAAAATCCTTCCTGTTCAGGTGGTGGTGTATGACATTTTGCATGAGGTGGAGAAGATTCGGGTGCTCGAGAGAGACAAGCGGAGTCGGGGGGCTTGGTTGAAGGAGTGGAGAGGTTTCAAGCCTCCCTGACTGCCAGGAGTCTCTTTCCTGGGTGTGGCTGTCTGTCTCTTATCACCCTAGATTATTTTTTGGATTAATTTTTGATAAAAAATTGCGTACATAGGTGATGGGTTGTGCCTCTTAGGCCCTCTCTGCTTATGTAAATAATTTTGGTAGTGGATTATGTATATATTGTATATATTCTGAACATGGATGTGTATTCCTTGGATTTCTGTTAAAGTTTTGTACTATGGTTTTGTTTTTTACTTTTGTACAAAATTGGTTGCTTGATTCTTTTTAATAAAAGATCAGTAGTGCCCCATGGTTTGTGTCAGTGGGAAGAGTAGTGCCCCATGGTTGGTGTCAGTGGGAGGAGTAGTGCCCCATGGTTGGTGTCAGTGGGAGGAGTAGTGCCCCATGGTTGGTGTCAGTGGGAGGAGTAGTGCCCCATGGTTGATGTCAGTGGGAGGAGTAGTGCCCTATGGTTGGTGTAATTGGGGGGAGAAGTTCCCTATGGTTGGTGTCAGTGGGAGAAGTGCCCCCATGGTTGGGGTCAGTGGGAGGAGAAGTGCCCTATGATTGGGGTCAGTGGGAGGAGTAGTGCCCTATGGTTGGTGTCAGTGGGAGGAGTAGTGCCCCCATGGTTGGTGTCAGTGGGAGGAGTAGTGCCCCCATGGTTGGTGTCAGTGGGAGGAGTAGTGCCCCTATGGTTGGTGTCAGTGGGAGGAGTAGTGCCCCTATGGTTGGTGTCAGTGGGAGGAGTAGTGCCCCCATGGTTGGTGTCAGTGGGAGGAGTAGTGCCCCTATGGTTGGTGTCAGTGGGAGGAGTAGTGCCCCCATGGTTGGTGTCAGTTAGAGGAGTATTGCCCCCATGGTTGGTGTCAGTGGGAGGAGTAGTGCCCCCATGCTCGGTATCAGTGGGAGGAGTAGTGCCCCCATGGTTGGTGTCAGTGGGAGGAGTAGTGCCCCATGGTTGGTGTCAGTGGGAGGAGTAGTGCCCCATGGTTGGTGTCAGTGGAAGGAGTAGTGCCCCATTGTTGGTGTCAGTGGGAGGAGTAGTGCCCCTGTGGTTGGTGTCAGTGGGAGGAGTAGTGTCCCATGGTTGGTATCAGTGGGAGGAGTAGTGTCCCATGGTTGGTATCAGTGGGAGGAGTAGTGTCCCATGGTTGGTATCAGTGGGAGGAGTAGTGCCCCATGGTTGGTGTCAGTGGGAGGAGTAGTGCCCCATGGTTGGTGTCAGTGGGAGGAGTAGTGCCCCATGGTTGGTGTCAGTGGGAGGAGTAGTGCCCCTATGGTTGGTGTCAGTGGGAGGAGTAGTGCCCCTATGATTGGTGTCAGTGGGAGGAGTAGTGTCCCATGGTTGGTATCAGTGGGAGGAGTAGTGTCCCATGGTTGGTATCAGTGGGAGGAGGAGTGTCCCATGGTTGGTATCAGTGGGAGGAGTAGTGCCCCTGTGGTTGGTGTCAGTGGGAGGAGTAGTGTCCCATGGTTGGTATCAGTGGGAGGAGTAGTGTCCCATGGTTGGTATCAGTGGGAGGAGTAGTGTCCCATGGTTGGTATCAGTGGGAGGAGTAGTGTCCCATGGTTGGTATCAGTGGGAGGAGTAGTGCCCCCATGGTTGGTGTCAGTGGGAGGAGTAGTGCCCCCATGGTTGGTGTCAGTGGGAGGAGTAGTGCCCCTATGGTTGGTGTCAGTGGGAGGAGTAGTGCCCCCATGGTTGGTGTCAGTGGGAGGAGTAGTGCCCCTATGGTTGGTGTCAGTGGGAGGAGTAGTGCCCCCATGGTTGGTGTCAGTGGGAGGAGTAGTGCCCCCATGGTTGGTATCAGTGGGAGGAGTAGTGCCCCATGGTTGGTGTCAGTGGGAGGAGTAGTGCCCCCATGGTTGGTGTCAGTGGGAGGAGTAGTGCCCCCATGGTTGGTGTCAGTGGGAGGAGTAGTGCCCCCATGGTTGGTGTCAGTGGGAGGAGTAGTGCCCCCATGGTTGGTGTCAGTGGGAGGAGTAGTACCCCCATGGTTGGTGTCAGTGGGAGGAGTAGTGCCCCCATGGTTGGTGTCAGTGGGAGGAGTAGTGCCCCCATGATTGGTGTCAGTGGGAGGAGTAGTGCCCCCATGGTTGGTGTCAGTGGGAGGAGTAGTGCTCCCATGGTTGGTGTCAGTGGGAGGAGTAGTTGATGTTATGGGGAAGAAAAGCTGCCTGGGGATGTGGTGAAGATAAGCAGAGAGCCGCATGTGTCCCTTGTGATTACATAAGCACACCTCCCAACTTTTTGAGATGGGAATGAGGGACACCTATCAGGAAAAGTATGTAGGCATAGGTCACACCCCCTGCCACGCCCCCTTAAAGGAAAATTGTACAAAAAAAAAAACAAGATTGGTTAAACCCACAAGTGCTTTTTTTACCACTACTTTTCCTTTATATTGGCTTTTGGAATTACAAATGCAGCAATTTAGAAATTAGATGAAAGGTTTAGAGCTGGGAAACACTTTTTGATAGATAAAAAGTGCATTTTATATACATCTATATAGATCAGACCAAAATGAGGGACAGATGATGAGGACAGAGAGACAGAGGGACATTGCTCCAAATCAGGCACAGTTGGGAGCTATGTCTATGATCCTGGCTCCTCTCCAACTCATGCCAAGCTGGCAGTCGCGCTGACTTCTTTTCGGTCCTTCCAGCACTAGGCGGCGCTGTGACAGCCGGCAGCCCCGACATCTAGAGGGAAGACAGAAGAAGGGGCGCAGGTGAGGAGTGCTCGCTCCGTGTGCGGACATGTGGAGGGGTGGGGTGTGCCGTGCCCCGGGTCCCTTTGTCACAATACAATGTGATATGGGGGGAGTGGGGTCACCGCTCTGGGGGGTGCCGGGGCACGGCGGTGTGTAGTCACCCGGTGTCCTCTCACATATGGTGGGGGGGATTTCCCGGGACATTGTCGCTCCTCTCCTGTGTGGGGAAATGTGCGGACTTTGTCCGGTGTAAACTTCCCGAGTCCTCCTCATGGTGGGAGGAGATGTGATATCCGGCCCGGGCTCGGGGTATGGAGGAGATTTCTACCCTCCTCTGATAAGAGGAGGGAACCATGTACCCTAATAATAGGGGGGGGCACATGGCTCCCCCCTCTCCCCTCAATGGTCTGATCCACCTGCCTAGTACTATGAGGCCCAGTGTTGGGGTTCAGGACACATTGGGGTACACCGCAAGAATTCAGCGTTTTGCTGAGGTGTTGGGGGCTGACATTCTGTACAAATCAATGACAGACTTCATGTAAATACACACTAAGGTTCCATTCATACTTCATGTTTTCTGAACATCACAGGAAATGGGCTTCACACTTGCACTGCCAATAACTGGTGAAGGTGCCCCGGACGCGCTTAGCAGACGCACAGCACACATGCTTGAAAACACAAGCAGGACAGCGAGTTGCCACCACACAAAGGTGTGACTACGTCCCAAGGCCTTGCTAACATGGGGGGATTACATACATACTCTGTGCAGGTCATGTACTCTGCAAAAACTTTATTATATTTATGTCCAAATACCAGTGAGTGTGACGGTCTCCCAGTATTAGATTTTGGGAGTTTGAGAACTTTGAGCGCAGTATTTTGGTATACCAACACTCCTGTAATCTCTATCAATGACCAAGGCCTAAGCATGGGTGCTCAAGTATGACTCTCAAAGGCTGAGGCATGATGGGTCTTTTAGTTCTGCAACAGCTGGAGAGCCACAGGATGAGCTCCGCCGTGTTCGCACAGCCCACGTGCAGAGCCCGCCAGGAAGTCTGCGCTAATCACAGGCAGTGAGACGTTGTCCCGATGTGTGGCTGCAGAGATCGGTAAATGTCTCACTGCCTGTGACTAGCGCAGTGCCGACTTCCTGGCGGGCTCTGCACGTGGGCTGTGCAAACACGCCGGAGCTCATCCTTATTGGGCACCCATAGCCTAAGGCAAGGGTCTCCAAACTATGGCCCTCCAGTTGTCCAGGAACTACAATTCCCATCATGTCTAGTCATGTCTCTGAATGTCAGAGTTTTGCAATGCCTCATGGGACACAGTAGTTCTGCAACAGCTGGAGGGCCATAGCATTAAAATCCCTGTCCTAAGGGCTTGTTCATTTCCCTCCGAAAAACAATCTGCATTTGGCTTGTTCTTTAGAGAGCATTTGGCAGGCAGTGAAGGGCGTTGTATTGCCTCCTAACCATTTGCTTTAACCCCTTGGACCCCACACTAGTGCACTGCAACCACATGCATTGCATGCAGGTATGGGGTGCTGGCAGAGCAGTCCCATTCATTTGAAAGGTCTTGTTCAGTGGGCATTATGCCTGCTAAAAATGACAAGGGGTATAATCCCTGCTGTGTCATGTGTACACCCTTGGCTGCTGCCTCTGGAGCGGTTGGAGGGTGTTAAATGTGTGGCTCAACCACCAGGTTTTACTGCCCCATAACCACTAGTGTGAAGGAGCCCATACAGGAAAAGATGAATCCCTGAATGTTCACATGAGGGGCGCTCATCCATTCCTGTACATGTGTAACCTCTCAGATGAGCGTTAACATGCATAAAGCCTTATGTCAGCCTGTCACTGTTTTGTACAGACTGCTGGCCCTGGCTGTATGCCAACACCTATGATTCCCAGGCTGGGAAATCTGTTGAATTCTTGTGGTGTACGCCTGAATGTGTCCATGTGGAGAGGAGTTCTAATACTTGACCAGCACAGGATTCGCCTGGTGTCCTATGCTCAGGTGGCACCTTATTTATGCTGGATATTACGGGGCTCTACTTCTGAGAATTTCAGCTCTAATGCAGTGAAGAGATTCTGTTATTTATCCTCCCCCCTCCTTTTCTCTTGTCCAGTCACTATACCCCTTGTATTGTGTGAATAAAATACAAAGCTTTTTGTGAATGGACAAAGGGGGGATGTACAACATAATCCAGAACTTTCAGTCACAACGCCAGAGGAAGAACACTGTGGGGTTGATTTACTAAAACTGGAAAGTGCAAAATCTGGTGCAGCTCCTACATAGGAACCATTCGGCTTCCATGTTTTTTTGTCAGAAGCTGATTGGCTACCACTCACAGCTGCACTAGATTTTGCACTCTCCGGCTTTTAGTAAATCAACTCCTGTGAGTTATATCCGGCATCACAGAAGATAGGATTTGTAGGCATTGGATAGTCATCATAAGAGGTAAACTTTTTGTCTTGTGCTGTTCCAAAAAAAAGTTTTCCTGAAATTCCACTGAAACTTTGACAAGATTCAAAAATGTCAGATTCGAAAAGCCATGGAATAAAATCTGGGTGGACGAGAACTGGTACTCTTTACTGATCACTGTGGTGTCATATTCTTGTAATTTCCCCGGAGACATCAGAAGTCGGCCACAGGAATGCAGAAAATGATCCTTTTATAGAAACTTCCGGGACTGTTGCCACAGAGCTTTCAGAAGTAGAAATGTAAAGGTTCACTTTAGCAAAACTAAGAAAAATCTAGTATTTTTTTTATCATTACTCAAGGATAGATCACATGCAAATGCAATCAGACTGGTTTTTAGCTGTAATGTTTCCTGTCATGCAGAATCATAACAATTATACAGTCTCAGGGGGTGACTATTTACCAGAATCATATGTGGTATGTGCACCCCAGGGGGTTATGTCTGCTTATTATATTCACTTCAGCAGAGTTCTCAGTATGTTGTTCAAAAAGCGTTTGTAGTCCGAGTCAGGATACTGGAGGAGACGTAACCCCGACTATGGCGACCTAAGGTGTGCCATGGTCGCCCGTGAGAGTAAGCTTAAAAGAGGGCAAAAGAGACACCAACTAGGTACAGTAAGTGAAATTTTATGAAAAAACATGACAAATAATTAATCCAACAAAGTAGCAAAAGCACCTTTGACCTCCACATGGGGATCATGAATTTACCGACTATAGCAAGATGATTGCCAGCGTCCCATGTATTTGATGACATGGGATGGGACCCCCTGCTTGGATGCCGCAGATGCTGCCCCAATCCTGAAAGAATGGTCTGTGAGCTGTTTCGCGTCCAGCCCAAGTTCGCAATCAGAATCCTAATATGTAAGATAAACTGACTGGAAGAAAGAGCCTGAGTAGGGAAGGGAAGCAATGGGCTATCGAGAAGGGCTGCTGAAAACATGGCGGCAAGCTGATCCAAGACCTTCACTGGTCACCAGACAGCCTTGGTCCTAAAATAATTGATCACAAAACCCTGACCTGCCAAATGATGTTGTTGGGGAAGTTGAAGTGCATAATGTTCAGGAAACCTGGTAAGACTACCCTTGAGGAGTACTGGTGTGTTAAGACCAGCTTGGGATACCTCCCCGGGTCTAAAAAACCAAAGTAACTAGGGAAGACCACTGCCTTGAGGACCAAGCTGGGACCCAATCCAAAGAGTGAAAGGGACAACAAATCTGCTAGGTCACAGAACATCTGACCGGAAATAGGCAAGTGTGTCACCCCTGGCTTCCTCTGCATTTTCTGGATACCCTTTGAGTATGGCTTTAATAGGATGAGCTGCAAAAAGGGACGGTCTGTCAGAATAGAGAAGTGAAAAGAAGTGCTGAATACCTGAAAGGTATAGCTTAATGGTGTTAAACGACACTGACAATTTGTCATGACGATAGGCCATGAAAGTCATCATGTACTTAACATCCCCCGCCCATTTGCAGGGATAGAAGGACATAAAGCCACAGAAACACCTCCATGCTGTCTTGTTTGCCTTGAGCGTGTTCCTTGACAGTGACGCATTCACCAGGATGGATGCCTGCACCCTGAGTGCGTCTAATCCAACGTCAGCAGGGCAAACGCTGGAACCGACCTGCCCACCCGATCCGCTTCTGTATGCTGTTGGAAGAAAAGCTGGAAATCAGCACGAGATAACGCCTCAGCAGCCACATTATATATGATGAACTCCCCTTGGAAATGAAAATTATAATTGAGGCCCAACCACGTCAACCTACACATGAACGACATTATCAGGAGAGACCCGGATTTACCCTTATTGATAATCTCAGCAGTGGCCATGTTATCGGTGAAGAAAACCACTGTATATCCAGACCAAGAGGGTGCTCAGGTGATAGCCGCAGCCACAATCGGATAAATGTCAAAAAGTGCTGATGTCTGGGCAAACCTGGGAATGTCCGATACCTCTGGAGGCCAAGGGCCTGCTAGCCACTGACACCCAAACATAGCTGAAAAACCTACTGAGGCGTCGGCATCTGAGTAAACTGGGAGAAAATGTCGTAGGTGGATGTATGAACATGGCGATCCCATTCCACTCACACAAGAACTGATCCCACATCAGCAGATTTGCCCGAGCATCGGCCTGCAATTGCGCTGCCGAATCGGCGTCTTGGTAGAGAGGAAGGAGGGCCAAAAGCCTGGACACAAATGACCTGCCCCGAGGAATAATCCTCATAGCAAAGTTGAGCATGCCTATTAGAGACTGCAACATGGGGGATGGCTGCCTTGGGGGAGGGGGGGGGGCGCCCTGCGGGCCCCCCCACCCCAAAGCACTTTGTCCCCATGTTGATGAGGACAAGGGCCTCTTCCCAACAACCCTGGCCGTTGGTTGTCGGGGTCAGGGTCTGCGGGTGACCCCGCCCCTTGTGACGTCACGGTCCCAGCATGTGCAGGGACTCTGGCGTCATAAGGAGGCGTGACCCCAGAGTCCCTACGCATGCTGGGACCGTGACGTCACAAGGGGGCGGGGTCACCGCCTATATAAATGGCTCCGCAGCTCGCACAAAGCGTTCCAGCCGGAAAGAGCGTCGTGTCAACATCGGAAGAAGAGAAGAAGCGACGAGACAGCGGTGACAAGACAGCGGAAGCAGATCGGGCCCCCGCTGGCAAAAGAGCTGGAAGAAGATAGTGGAACACCGGGAGAAGTCGGAAGAAGACCCCCCCCCCCCCAAAGTCGGAAGAAGACCCCGGAGCTGCCTAATAAATTACTCTTAAAACCTGTGTACTGTTGTTTTTTTTTTTTTTATTGACACTTTTCCTTAGGTGATTGGGTACCCCATATTCATTCACATAGGGTGGGGGGCTGGGATCTGGGGGCCCCCTTATTAAAGGGGGTTCCCGGATTCCGATAAGCCCTCCGCCCGCAGACCCCGACAACCAATGGCCAGGGTTGTTGGGAAAAGGCCCTTGTCCTCATCAACATGGGGACAAGGTGCACCCACCCCCCCATGTTGAAGGCATGCGGCCTGGTACGGCTCAGGGGGGGGGGGGCGCTCGCTCGTCCCCACCCCCTTTCCTGGCCGGCCGGGCTGCGTGCTCGGATAAGGGTCTGGTATGGAATTTGGGGGGACCCCCACGCCAATTTTTCCGCGTAGGGGGGTTCCCCTTATTCATACCAGACCTAAGGGCCTGGTATACCCCTGGGGGGGGAACCCACACCGTTTTTTTCATTTAATATTTGATGCGGCGTTCCTCCTCAGGATTCATACCAGACAGCTGTCGGCACTACCTGTCACTCATCGCGAAAAGAAAAAAAAGTTCTCCTTTCCCAATGAGTGAGCCATCTCGGCGCTGGCTCCCGCGACGGGGCTCGCAGGTGTCAAATCTCGCCGACAAATGCGGCGAGATTGACACAATATCACGGTCACCTACTGTATGACGTGTTCCAATCTGTGGAAAAAAACAATTGGATATAGTCAGCCCAACCTCAACTATCCTAAAGTGGTGCTGAAAGAAAATAAAAAACAGCGTGTAAGTAACATTAATGACCGTGACCCCCTACGTGAGTGTGGCGTGAGCCCGAGTAACCTGTTGCGCGCAGAGACGGGCAGTTAAAAATGAACACTCAGGGCTTGGTACTTACAGACCTTGGTAAGCAGGAATAGGAATGTACATGACGTGCAACGTATGATGTGCAGGCGAGTAGATTGCAAATGTTGCAACCGTTAAAAACGAAACCTCAGCCCGCAGGGTATATATTGCCCCTGGAAGAAAAGACACACAGAACACACCTTGCTGTTCCGGAATAAAAAGTGTAGAATCCACCTGTAACAACACCATGACGTATGTACTGAATCGAAATGATGGAAAATATAAGATGAAAAAAGCAACCTAACAATGACATGCCGACCAAAAGGAAAACCACCTGACCAGAGTGAATGTGAGCTCTGTGGTGGGAGAACAAAAGGTGCAGCTGTAGTGAAAAGCAACCTTGACCGATCGTTTTTTTTTTTTTTTTTTTAAACCAGCGGTAGGATAATCCAGGCTGAGCATCCCCTGATCCGTATGTGACATGGTGCCGAACGTACGGGATAGTGGCAGCCCAAGAGGGCTAACGTGGCCACCAAACTGTGGAACTAATAGACTCAGCAGCCTGCCTGAGCAATGCTAGTGAGATGCCTAGAACTAAGGATCTTGGTGCAAGTGAGGCCCAGAGAAACCCCATGACATACCAAACCACACTGGATTGTAAGAAAAGCAATGAAGGAGTTTCATAAAATGCTGACAGGACTATGGTGACTGGATAAAACAGTAATCAACAATTGAGCGTGCCTGACCAGACTGCGACATGCGTGATAGTGGCAGCTCGTGAGGCTGCATGGGGCCCCTAGCTGTGGAACTAAAAGTCTCAACAGGCAGGCTATGGTGCAGCAGAACCTGTCACAGCCACCCATACCGGTCCTAGTGACACAGCGTTACCTGATAGCAAGCGCCTGTATGCCTCCTCCCTCTGCTCCTGCCAACCTGGTCCCAGACCTACCTTAACCAAACCGCTGCGACTGTTTGTAGCAATACCCATAATGGAACTTGAGTGACCGAGCCCCAGCTGAGAAGAGTAGGAGATGAGAGGAGTGTCCTCCCTGACCATAAGCCCGCCGTCCGATACTCGGGAAAAACGATATCTATATGGACCTGGATAAAAGCAATATGTCAGACCTGAGCTACCTCCGCTGACCGGACCTATACAGACCCCCAGATATGCCGAATGAAGAGCTGATCGTCCATGCTGCTGCCAGACGCCGTCCTAAGTCTGCCCCATAACCGGAACTGACACGTCGACTGCTGTCCTTCCCAGAAATGTTAGCCGATGAGTATGTAGGGGAGGAGGGGAGATTATATGGCCCCCGACTCCTCCTACAAATACAGGCTAACCAATGGCCAGCCTTCTAACATATCTAAAGCAAACATTTTATTAGATTTGAGTAGAATAGGGAAATATTAAAGCGGTATTAAACCCAACAGTATAATACTATAATATAATTATAATACTATAATAATTACCAATGTAATATATTGCAGGTTACCAATCAGATGTGGCTGCATTAGTTTTCTTTTTTAGGCTTTTTCCCTCTGTTTTCACCTGATGATCTGACCAATATCCCCCCGCAGTCTGGATGAAGGAGCACATGGGGCACCTTTGGACAGCAGCATTGTCATTCTGGGGGAAGGAAGTGTTGACTAGCAGATTTAAATACACTAACAAATTGAAGCCATATTCCAGCCTAAACTTTTTAAGCAGTTACAGCAAACATTTTTTTTTCTTTTGGGATAAAGGTTTTACATAAATCAAAAATGATGTTAAATGATTCGTCTCAACCCTCTAACTGCTACTTTTCTGTTGAAAATCAACTGACTCCTTGGCACCAGGTGAAAAAAAAAAAAGCCTAAAAAAGAAAATTTATGCAGCTAACGTATCTAAGAATTAGTAAGCTGCAATATGATTGCTTTTGGGTTTAATATCACTTTAACCCTTTTGCTGTCAGGTCCGTACGCTGTACTGTATGGACCTGACAGTTACACACATTCCTGGTGAATGCAGTCACTGTTATTGTGTGTAAATCTGACAAGTAGGCTCCTGCCTTTCAGGTGAAAGTATTCCAGCTGCTACCACACACCCTTGGTAATGTGCCCTACCCCTCCCCCTCCAACGCACGCTCCTCCGCCATATATTCTGGGCTCCGCTTGCCCATCTTGCAGGGCCTAGGACCTGCATAGCAGGTGCCGCCGGGTAGGGAGCTGAGTGGACTCACATCCGCTCTCCCTCCCCTCCTGCTGACCCAGAAAGCGCTGTGTTTGGCATCATTTCTGGGTCTGCCTGACAGTATCCCCTGCCAGCATGGCTAGAAAAGAATGTACTGCAATGCAGTCCACATTGCATTACATTCAGTGGAGCACAGTAGAGCCATCCAAGGTCTTTTAGACCCCGGATATCTCCTTAACCACTTACCCACTGGGCACTTGAACTCCCTTCCTAACCAGACCACTTTTCAGCTTTCGGTGCTCTCACATTTTGAATGACAATTACTCAGTCATGCAACACTGTACCCATATGAAATTTTTGTCCTTTTTTTCACACGAATAGAGCTTTCTTTTGGTGGTATTTAATCACTGTTGGGTTTTTTATTTTTTGCGCTATAAAAGAAAAAAGACATAATTTCTGCTAAAAAAAAATGCATTTTTCTTCGTTTCTGTTATTAAAGTTTGCAAATTTAGTAATTTTTCTTCATAAATTTTGGCCAAAACTTATACTGCTACATATCTTTGGTAAAAATAACCCAAATCGTATATTATTAGGTCTGTGTGAAAGTTATAGCGTCTACAAGCTATGGTGCTAATCGCTGAAAATTGATCACACTTGAAGTACTGACGGCCTATCTCATTTCTTGAGACCTTAACAAGCCAGGAAAGTACAAATACCCGACAAATGACCAATTTTTGGAAAGTAGACATTCCAAGGTATTTAGTAAAAGCATTGTGAATTTTTTGAAGTTGTAATTTTTTCCCACATTTCTTAGCTAAATCAAGATTTTTTTTTTCACATAATTGTCATATTAGCAGGTTATTTCTCACACAACATATGCATACCACAATTTACACCCCAAAACACATTTTACTCCTCCTCCTGAGTATGGCGATACCACATGTGTGATACTTTTACCCAGCCTGGCCACATACAGAGGCCCAACATGCAGGGAGCACTGTCAGGCATTCTAGAAGCATAAATTACACCAGGGCTTGACAAATTTGCTTGGAATCTAGGAGCCAGCTAAAAAAGTTAGGAGCCAGACAAAGCTTAATTTTCAATATAAAAATTAACCAATCTTAAATTTACACAGAGACGACTAGAACGAATGTGACTGCTTTTATTTCCTGCCATGCAGGGACATAAGACTGCCATATTCTGGCTAAGGATCCAATCAGATCGTCACTTCCACCCATAGCTCTTAAAGGGACATTTTAAATGACAATTTTTAAAAAAATTTTTTTAATGCATTTTAGTGTAAATATGAGATCCGAGGTCTTTTTGACCCCAGATCTCATATTTAAGAGGTCCTGTCATGTTTTTTTTCTATTACAAGGGATTTTTACATTCCTTGTAATAGTAATAAAAAATGACTTTTTTGCTTTTTTTTTTTTTAAAAGAACAGTGAAAAAAAAAGTTAAAATAATAATAAAAAAAAAAATTTTAAATGTGCCCCATCCCTTGTAATAGAAATAAAAGTGACACCATTTTTTTTTTTTTTTTAAACAGTGTAAAAATAAAAAATAAAAAGTAAAATATATAAGAAAAAAAAATATTTTTTTTAAAGGCGCCCCGTCCTGCCGAGCTCGCTTGCAGAAGCAAAACGCATATGTGAGTAGCGCCCGCACATGAACGCGGTGTTCAAACCACACGTGAGGTATCGCCACGATCGTTAAAGCGAGAGCAATAATCCTAGTCCTGGACCTCCTCTGTAACTCAAAACATGCAACCTGTAGAATTTTTTTAAACGTCGCCTATGGAGATTTTAAAGGGTAAAAGTTTGTCGCCATTCCACGAGCGGGCGCAATTTTGAAGCGTGACATGTTGGGAATCAATTTACTCGGCGTAACATTATCTTTCACAATATAAAGAAAATTGGGCTAACTTTACTGTTTTCTTATTTTTTAATTAAAAAAAGTATTTTTTCCCAAAAAAGTGCGCTTGTAAGTCCGCTGCGCAAATACGGTGTGACAGAAAGTATTGCAATGACCGCTATTTTATTCTCTAGGGTGTTAGAATAAAAAATATATATAATGTTTGGGGGTTCTAAGTAAAGGGAAGGAGATGAGCAGGCAGTGAAAACAGGCAGGGGAAGCTCCATTAGCATTGGTGGATGTCTTGTCATACCAACGGCCACCACCAGAGGGCGCCCGATTGCAGAAGGAACCATAGGACTGCAGTAGGCCGCAAAGCCGGGGCCTCAATTACCGGCGCGGCCCAACGCGATCGCCGGGAGGGGGGGGGTGTCGAACGGACACAGGACCCCCAGGCGCCAGGTCGCTAATTCTAGTCGCAAATGCGACCTGGCGCCCGGTGTTTGTCGAGCCCTGAATTACACATATCATTTCTTGACTACCTCTTACACTTTTGAAGGCCCTGGAGCACCAGGACAATGGAAGCGCCCCGAATATGACCCCATTTTGGAAAGAAAACACCCCAACGTATAATCAATGAGGCATAATGAGTCTTTTGAACATGTCATTTTTTTCTACAAGTTTTTGTGGAAAAGAAAATGAAAACGTATTTTTCTTTTTTACACAAATTTGTCAATTTATACAGTATTTCTAACACATAGCATGTACATACCAAAAATTACACACCAAAATAGATTCTCCTACTCCTCCTGAGTACAGCGATACCACACGTGGGAGACTTTTCCACACGTGGCCGCATAGGAAGGCCCAACATGCAGGGAGCACCATCAGGTGTTCTAGGGGCATAAATGTCAAACCTACCTATAAATGTCAAATGACTACCTATTACACATTTGTGAGACACTGATGGGCACTGTAGAGGCATGGATGAGCATGAATGGGTATGGCTGAGTATGGCTGGGTATGGCTGAGTATGGCTGGGTATGGCTGAGTATGGCTGGGTATGGCTGAGTATGGCTGGGTATGGCTGAGTATGGCTGGGTATGGCTAGGTATGATTGGGTATGGCTGAGCATGGATGGATGGGTATGGATGGATGGCTGAGCATGGATTGCTTAGTATGGATGGCATGGCTGAGTATGGATAGCTGTGAGTATGGATGGGGCTGAGCATAGATGGATGGACGAGTGCTGCAATGAGCACAGAACAGCGCTGTGGGCACTACAGATCCAGCCCACAGTGCTGCTGCACCCGATCTCTCCCCTCTCCGATCACAATGTACCGATCCGTCCAGAGAGGGGAGAGAGGAACCGGACATGATGCCGGTTTGTTTACAAGTGATCGCTCTGTCATTTGACGGGGCGCGTGGGAGCGTGATAACATCCAAGCACATAAAACAAAACCCCCTCCACAAATGTTTGTCGCCCCCCACATATACACACGTACAAACGCACGCGTCAGGGCGCCTAGCGCCTACACATGAAAGTGTAGATTGTGATACACATGTAACATATTGCTGTGCATGCTGGAATAAGGGAAATATTTCTAGCACCAGACCTCCTCCGTAAAAATTAGAACTACTATTTTATTCTCTAGAGCGTCTGCTTTCAGAAAATATATTTTTTGGGGGGGTTTTATGTAATCTTCAGGCCTAAAATGATTTTTTAAACGTGTGCAAAAAAAAAAAAAATGCAAAAATGGCTCTGGCAGCGAAAGGGTTAAAGCCTAAGTGTAATTAAAAACAAAAAATCAGCACAAGGAACATTAAGTTCCTTCAGTAGAATGTATCTCTTGTGCTGGGGTGTCCTCTTTTAGATAAAATCTTCCTCCTATAATGCCCCCACCTGCTTCTGTAATCTTTTGGTGCAGCGGGGGTTAATACAGCTATGGGGCTGTCACAGACTCTCATCAAGGCTATGCCCTTTCTTTTCAGCCTAGCTTCTCCATTCATAGAAGCCGTACCACAGCTTCTAGGGATGAAACAGGACCTATGAATGGAGGATAGGTTGATGATTGATAGCTCTGCCCCCTTCCCTATCAAACACGCCTGATTTTTAATGGAGTGCACGTTGCCACAGCTCTCCCCCGAATGCATATGTGGTCACAAGGCTTCCTTCTGAATTCTTAATGCAGGGCAGGCAGAGGTAGAAACTGACTTTTTCCCACATTTTTGTTATTCTGGCCAATGTGACTAGTCCTAGTATAGATAGTTCAGTTCAGGACACTGATTCTGGTATGACAACTTGTAGGGAGGTAGTTTTTCTGACTACCCTCCTGTATTTTGTGGTATGTGTGTATGTACAGTATATACCTATATTCCAGCATGGTTGTTCATTTGTCACTGCTTGTCACCTTGATAAACAGGTTCTACATCCCTTCAAACATTGGTGTTCTTTACTGATATGGGACTTGGGTACATTGTCGCAGTGGATTCTAATTTGTCATGTTGAGTCTTTTCTATGTTTGGATTTACCTGGTGCCACCTTTTAGCCATGTAGCCATCCTTATAAATGGGTAGTTTGTGCTGTAAGCAAAAATAACCTGACAATTTAACCCCTTAACCCCTGCCACAGACGTACGTCATATCCGGCACACACACATTCCTGGCTGTGTTTGCATTTCATCAGCCGACTGTTGCCTGTTACCATGCTGCACAACTACCCTTTTAAGTGATATAAGCCTTTTGTAATAGCACTTAGGTAATTCTTCGTTTTCTAGATTTGTATCCACTGTGAAAATCTGATGAAGACGACAAGATGTCCTACGAGCTGACTGATCGCCAAAACAGGCAGGAGGACATAAAAAAAGGACTTCAATTTATTCAGTAAGTTTTGCTCATGCTATTGTTTACACAATACAGTGACAGATATACAATCCCAATTTAAAAAAAAGTTAGGACGCTTTGTAAAATCTACAGAAAAACAGCATGCAATGATTTGCAAATCTCATAAACCCATATTTTATTCATGTGACGGAGCTGTGAGTGAGATAGAACACGCCGGAATCAAGAGGGGTCAGACAAGGGGAAGGCCACAGGGCAAAAATTCAAACACCATGATTGACATGCAGAAATATAACAAGGGATAAGTCCAGAGCCACAAGGCAACAATTTAGTACAGCAGGGAGAGCAGTCCACTGAGTAGCAGGCCACAATCAAGAACAGCAAAGTCCAGGGGCACAGGGCAGCAATTCAGGGACCACCAGCCAACAGTGGCCTCAGCAGAGGAAGTCCAGACAAAGTGGCAGGTAAAAGTAGGTCCACAGCGCAGAAGTCCTTCACAAACCCATCACGGGTCCTTGGATGACTGTGTGTCTTGGCCTCTGCTTCAGGGCCAGACAGGCAGCAGTTGAAAGAAAAGCAGGGGACAGAGTGAAATCCCAGTGTCCAGAACACCACGGGCCTCCCCTTGTCAGAACACAATAGCGCAGCAGGGGAAATCGCTGTACTAACATTGGATTGTAGACCTGTCAGGGTTTTTTTTTTTTTGGTTGAATGAAAAAAAAACTAGTGGTGTGCACTAGGCTTAAGTGGAACTAACAAGGCAGAGCTGAAATAACATTTTGCAACTAATTAGGTTACTTGGCAACAGTGATATTCTAAGTAAATCTCAAGGTATTATTGCCCTGTCCCAACTTTTTTGAGACGTGTTGCTGCCATAAATTTCATAATTGCCTTATTTTTTTTTTTTTTAATTGGTACTTTTTCTCAGTTTAAACATTTACATTTGATATGGTTTTTATTGTGAATAAAATATGGATTTAAGAGATTTGCAAATCATTGTTTTCGGTTTTTCTGTAGGTATTAGGCAGCGTCCCAACTTTTTTGGAATTGGAGTTGTGTGTGTATAATAAATATATATATATATATATATATATATATATATATATATATATATATATATATATATATATATATATATATATTACAACTAGTAATACAAATCTAAACATTCATTTAATGAGCAAAATAATATGTTATTTTTTGATAAATCATGCTATTGATCTTTGAAGAATGTAGTTTTTTTTTTTTCCCCTTGAATGGGGAGTGGTACACACACATGTTGGACCCCCATTTATTATGTTTAATTGGTTGTAAAACTTTGAAATGCAAAAAATACAAAGCATATCTTTATATGAGTACCCATCTCATAGCATAGCACCTAGTGTGTCTTCCTCTGCATGTGTCACTTCTGGCAGTTTCTCAGACACCATGCAATCCACAAAGTCGCTCTGAAAAATATAATCTGTTCTGTGTACTTTAGAGGGGTCTGGAGGAGAGAGGGTTTCAGCTTAAGAGTTATAGCTTATGTGAGAGATTTTGCTCAATCTCCTGAGGCATGTCATTTCAGTGGGCTTTATTACAACTTTTACCCTCTTGCGCTGGCACCTCCTGGCCCTTTAAGGGATTTCAGATTCCGGGAGGTAGGGGCAGGATTCATGATCATGTGACCTCCACAATAAACTGTCACATGATCGGAAAGCTCCCGATCGCAAGTAACGATCAGGAGCTTTCTGTTAGCCGTCAGTAACTGCCGGGGGGGGCGCGTGCGCTCTCGGCACAACTCTGGGCACAATCTGGTAGAGAAAATGCCGCCACTCTCTCATGCTTGCTCCTGAGATGGACTAGGGACTATGAACCGTGTAGTGTGCGTGGAGCATGCACATGACTGGAGCTGGAGCTAACGTGCACTGCTTGTTCCAAACCTATGGAAGTGAGGGGGGAAAAGGAGAGGTTTAGGAGCTCAAGGAGGCAGGAAAACACAGTAAGAAACAATTTAATGAAAATAGATTACAGGACCAAGAAGTAGTGGATGTGTAATGAATTATTTATGGAGATTAAGGATATTGTTTAGTGTCCCTTTAAGGTTAATAGACAGTACAAAAAAAAAATTACAACTGTTTTGAGTTATGTTTTATTTTTTGTTTCAGGTCTTCATTATCTTTTCCTGGCACCCCAAAAGAATATGAGGTGAATAGAGCATTGTGTTTTGAAACTACATGAATATTTTTATGTTTGTGTTGTTTATGATTTTGTATATATATATATATATATATATATATATATATATATATATATATATATATATATTTGTTTTATATTTTGTTTTCCCTTTTGACAGATTTTTGTGCAAAAGCTGGTTAGCAACCTGTACAATGAGGGCAATGACTTGTACAAAGAAGGACTCAAGAATGATTCTATCGACCAATACTCTGAAGCGCTTAGCCTTGCTAACTATGCTGCATCTGAGGAGATTGTGATCACTAGTGAGACACTAGAGAGGTTGCATGTGAACCGTGCTGCATGTTACCTGGCCATGGTAATTGGAGTGTTTTTATATAAATATCACATTCTAAATACAGCTAACTGAACAATAATTATTTGATCTGATAAACTGTATGTTTTTTGACTGAGACTAAAAATATCCAATAACTTTATAATTTAACAATGTGAGTCATATGCCTTTTACAATAGATACTGCTACTTCCCATTGCAGTGGTATTTCTCCTTATGATTTTTTGTTACTGTATAAAATTGTACAGGATCATTACAGTGAATCCTATTCAAAGCAACACTTAACTAATATCTTCCCCCCCTACCACGTATACCCATCTTCTCTTAGCTCCCCAGCCACACTGTTTGGTCACCTGGAGTAAAGAAAATGCCTTCTTCTCCATATGTAACTACTCTTCTACCCTTAAAGCAGTGCTGTGTACCTGAGCTAATGATAAACAGGCCACAGCAGAGCAAGCGTACATAAGACCTCTCTTTTACACTTCTTTGGAGTGAGTGTAGGGAATTCAAGTTAAGCATCTAGGGAAAGATTTAAGTAAACATGTTGCATGGACAAAGCATTTAAAACAAGCCTGAAGTACTTCTAAAGCCGAAACGTTTTTGTTTCCATTTTGTATAAAGTATAGGAAAAATTTAAATTCCGGTCAGTCTTTCTGTCATTGTGTGCTATTGGGAAAATTTGCCTTCACTTTCTGTTCTGCAAACTCAACTGGAAGTAAGGGGAAATCCAAAGTGTAGAAAATCCCTTCCTAGACAGTTATCCCTGGAACAAGTGTCCCCATTGGAAGATTTCCCCTCATTTCTGTTCTCATGAAATCTCAAAATGTTGGGTTACTTTATCATCTATCGAGAGACTCTGTTATATACATGATTTGTAGAATATAATTTTACCTGCATCTGCAACCTGTAGTAGTCTACAACTGGGTGGTCATTTGTTAACATTTGCAGAGATCTGACGTTTGGGTGCTGATTATTGTATACCTTTGGGTCCAAACTTTACATTTCCCCCCCAACCTTTCCCCATCGCACAGCAGTATTCTATGCTTCAAGTTTCCTGATCTCTCAGCTCTGGACAGATCTTTATCAGGCCATTTAGGAAGTACTGTCTCAGGAAGCCATTGTTCCCAGTCTCCCTTTGGAAAAAGCTCAAGAATTCTACTCCAGCCTATTAACTGTTTTCATGCAGAAGGCTGGCATACATAATATTTTGGATTTAAAGGGCCTTAACACCATCATTCACCCCCAAAAATCGAAAGATGGGGTCTATTTACTCTTGGCTTATTTTTTATCAGGATGCTTGCCTTTACATCCCTGTCTTTCTATATCACCAGTGGTTTCTCTGTTTTACTGTGGCGGACAACCTCTATAAGTGTGTGCACATCTTTCAGCTAGTCATCTGCACCCAAAGTGTTCACCAAGATTTTCTCCCTGGTGCTTACCCTTTTCCGAGTACAGGGCATACATGTTAAAATCTACTTGGACAACCTGCTAGTAGGGATATATTCATCGGTGGATCTACAGATCAATGTCAACATAATTCTTTCGACTCTATTAGCTTTTCAATCTACAGATATAATTACTGACACCATCCGATTGCCTACATTATGTGGGTCTCGCTCTGGACACAGCTTTAGCTAGTCATCTTCCCTGGAGAGACTCCGGTCTGAGGCTCATTAACTTTTGTCACACCGTTGATCTACACTGTGGAATTGCATGAGAGTTTTGGTTCTTATGGCAACTTTCTAAGCCATACCATTTGCCCAGTGTCATACAGGTGCTTGCAAAGGAACAAGTCTATCTGTGTGGGACAAGTACTCCTGTCCTTGAACAGGGAGATCCAGTTGGGTCACTATGCCAGAACATCATTATTGTGGTGGATATTGTCTCTGGCTCTGACAAATGGCAAGTACTTTCTCTTAGAAGATAGTCACAAGAGACGTAAGCCTCCTGTGTTGGAGTGGAGTGCTGTTCATCCTGACAATGCAGGACCGCAGAAGGCAAAACCTACAACCAACTCCTTGGAGTGTTGAAGAATGTGCCTTACCTTCCTTCTCTGATTTACACAACTGTCGGGTCATCCAGTTTGGAATAAATCAGACAATGGCAAACATCAGCAGGTAGAGTCAAAGAGCTTAGCAGCCAGGGGGTAGAGGTTGGTCTGGGTAGAACAATAATCCAGCTCATTCCATTGTCCATATTCTTGGCATGGAAAGCTGACAGGTAGGTTTCTGAGTTGAAAATGCCTGGATTCTGGAGAGTGGTTGGTCAAGATCTTTGCTTCCACTGGGGAATGCTGGATAAAGATCTGCTTTCTATTTAGGAAGCTAAAAAAAGCTTTATTCAAGATCTCACAATCCACTGGCAGTGGATTCACTGGTGGCTCCATGGCACATGAGGGATCGAGGTATCTCAGATTCCATGATCTCCACCATTAAAATTTACTTCCCAGAAAATGTATCATTGCACCTGTAAGGCCTGCTTCAGCTGGTATAAGGCTAAGAGGTTCACTCATATCATTCGGGAGTACCCTCAGAGTCAGTTGTCAGCCTTGGCTATACTCCTGTAGAGACCTTTGGCTACCCACTCATTGATCCAGACCTTTGTTTATGGAGTCCCTTATATTTCTCCACCTATTAGATTGTCACATTGTCTGCCAATGGCAGAGAGAGCTGATCGGAGTGTTCTGGCGTTGGGCGTCCCCGGTCAGAACACAATAGTTCAGCATGGGAGATCATTGTACTAACTTTGCATAGTTAGTACAGCGGCTTCGACCACAGCTGACAGGTTTATTTTGTTCAACCCACTTTCGTCAAAACTCCTAGTGTGTACTAGGCTTTTCCTACTTCATTTGCATCATTAACTTGACGTGAGAGCTGAGTAGCATGGTTTTTTGGTCTGTGTGGCCAAGCTGGGCAGTGAACTTATTACTCATAACAGTTTTTTTTTTTTTTTTAGAGTTTGGCCACTAATAGTTTATTGATTTTGAAGTATTTGCTGGCACAAGCCCTTTGATGTTCTAGATTAAAACATTATATTATTTTATCTGCTATCTCTAGGGTTTACATGAGGAGGCTTTAAGAGATTGTGAAGATGCTTTGCACATACATGACAAAAATCTCAAAACACTGTACTGCAAGTCTAAAGCCCTCTTTTTACTTGAGAAATACAAAGAGGCTTATGAGGCTGTGGCCAAGTGCTCCCTTATTGCTCCAAAGGTAAGATAAGCTCACGGCATGTCTGTTGTTTATTATTATAAACTCTACTTATACCTACTTTGTAATTGGAGGACACAGATTGCTAAAATAATAGCTTTTATGTAGAATAGCTATGGGAATTCTTACTAACTTTGATGTCACAGTGTTGTTTGGCAGTGAAGCTGAATACATTCAATTTTATTGATGCAGAATTACTGTGACACTTTGGGTTCAGGGAATGGCAGCATTCATCTGAAGCTTCTTTTTACACTGGTCTTAAGCAGTGGCGGCCGGTGGAAAGTTGTTTTAAGGGGGGGGGGGGCGGCAAACAGTTTGCCACAACCCCCCCCCCCCTCGGGTCGGGCGGCTTCCGTTACCTCCCTCTCCTCAGTGGCCAATCAGGAGTCTTCACTTTTCGGCTAATCGGGGGTCTCACACTCGCTTCTGATTGACCGTATTATGGATCAGCGTTTCAACAGCGAATTTTCTTTCGCTGTTGTAACACACCTGGGTGGGATCGGAGAGCATCCTCTGCGACCCGAGCCCACCCGATTTTGAAGCTTATTAGAGCCTCTGGCTCTAATCAGGTGCTTATAAAAAACTCTGCTGCTGTAATTCATGTACCCGGTGCCCTGAAAGGGGCCGGACGCATGAATAGGGTGTGGCTGAGGCGGCCGTGGATAGGTTCATGCTATGCATGAATCTATCTATTGCATATAGAGGCACCCGGAGCAACCGAATGGACTGGTGGCCGCCACTTGTCTTAAGATATTTAGCAGATTTATGATGGAATACATATTAGTAGAATAATATAACGTGTATTTGTTTTTTTTAGGTTTTTTATTACATTTCTTCAGTTGCTTCCTGTTTTCTGGCCTAGGCTAAAACAATGTCCTACATCCCTGGAGTCCTCATGGGCATTTTTTTTATGAGGAGGAAGGTCTTTCTTAGCTAAGCACACCCTCCTGCCCTGCATGCCTGAGCTAAATGCAGATGGTTTCCAGGAAGTAAATGCTTTATGAATCATCTGCCCTTACTCGAAATAGCAACAGCCAGAAGTGCTGGGGGGGTGTTTTTCAAAGTAATGATACGTGTGTTTGTTTTAACTATAAAAAATTTCTAAAATTGTGTTTTCAGTTTGTGGTACTCAGATACAGGTAAGTTCCATGTTAAACCTTCCCCTTTGTTATTGTACTTATTTTGCGATATCTGACAATGACAGAGGGGTTCGCTCAGAAGTCTGCTGCCTTCACTTTCACTGTCCAATCATAGGCTGGTGGTGGGAAGACAGGGCTTTGCTGTTTGGCAGAGCTGTACAAATATCAGGACTGGGTGATCAGAAATACAAATCATTTTCGGCTAAAAAAGAAAAAGCTCTCATTTAGTTCATCTGTGTATTTGGCTGTTTCTCTGAAGTGCAGCTTTAAAGCACAACTCTGGCCAAAACATTCTTTTAATAAAGCGGGGAAGGCTTAGAACATCTGGATCTAGAGCTCGAACCATTGGCCTAAAATGAAAATACACAATATTTACAAGCAACATTTTGTATTTACCTGGCTAAAAAAGAAAATGTTAACGCAGTACATATTTCCTTTAAAAAAGAAATGTACTCATGCATATGAAGACAATTTCCAAAATAAAACTTTTAATCAAAACTCTTTCATGCAGGATGAAAGTGTTGTAAAGTTAACCCAAGAACTAGCAATGAAACTTGGACTGAAAATTAGAAAACCTTATGTCAGGGCTCAGGTAAGCAGTATTATACCCTTCTTTATTCTTAGACCATTGGGGTTCATCATTCTCTAAATATATTGTTTTGTATTTCAGCCTGGTTCACAAGGTACACACATGGATGCAACAGAGAAGGTTAGTAATTTTTGTCAGTGCTTTGTGTTCATTATATGTAAAGCTAAAGTCCAGGAATTCAGCCACATGGTAAAATATGCTGGCCTACTATAAGTTAAAGCAGAACTTCACCCAAAAGAGGAAAATCCGCTTTATCTTCCCCAAATCTCTTTAATGCTTACTTACTGACTGTTTCTATGGAGGAGAAACTTTGTCACCCAAGGCTTTTGTCCTACAAACCCAGTGTTCATAGTGTGTGTGTGTGTGTGTGTGTGTGTGTGTGTGTGCGCGCGCTCTGTAGCCCAAGGAAGATAACTGGGAAGGCTGACATCATTGCTTGAGATTTAAATTCAGTTTACAGAAAGTTACAAGGACATTTGATTTCTGGCAAGATTAAGAGATTTTTTTGTACTTGTGAAAAATGTATCTAGTCTGAAAAAGAAAACTAATGCAGCCACATTTAACCACTTCAGCCCCGGAAGATTTGGCTGCTGAATGACCGGGCCATTTTTTGCGATTCGGCACTGCGTCACTTTAACTGACAATTGCGCGGTCGTGCGACACTGCACCCACACAAAACTGATGTCCTTTTTTTCCCCACAAATAGAGCTTTCTTTTGGTGGTATTTGATCACCTCTGCGGTTTTTATTTTTTGCGCTATAAACAAAAAAAGAGCGACAATTTTGAAAAAAACACAATATTTTGTACTTTTTGCTATAATAAATATCCCTATTTTTTTTTTTAAAAGCAAATTTTTTCTCAGTTTAGGCCGATATGTATTCTTCTACATATTTGGTAAAAAAAGTCGCAATAAGCGTATATTGATTGGTTTGCCCAAAACTTATAGCGTCTACAAAATAGGGGATAGATTTATAGCATTTTTATTTATTTTTCTTTTTACTAGTAATCTGAGATCTGCAATTTTATCGGGACTGCGACATTATGGCGGACACATCAGACACTTTTGACACATTTTTGGAATCATTGGCATTTATACAGCGATCAGTGCTATAAAAATGTCACTGGCAGGGAAGGAGTTAACACTAGGGGGCGATCAAGGGGTTAACTGTGTTCCCTGCTACGTTTTTCTAACTGAAGGGGGAGGGGACTGACTAGAGGAATTGACAGATTGTGGTTCCTGGCTAATATTTATTTTATTTATTTATTTATTTCAGGTACTTATAGGAACACACGATCTGTCACTCCTCTCAGAACAGAACAGGGAAATGTGTGTTTACACACACTCGTCCCTGTTCTGCTTCTCATGCTCGCGATCACTCATGGCCAGCGCGTGCCTGATATCCCGATCCCACGAGTCGACGTATAGCTACGACAGTTCGCAGGATCATGCCAACCTGCCGCCGTAAAATGACGGCGGCTGGTCGGCAAACGATTAAGGACTGGTAAGCTGCAATAAAGAACATTTTTATTCTTGAGTTTGGATACCTTTTAACTGACACTATTATCCCTAAAAATAATAGAACACAGTTGTTTTAAAGTGGGAGTAAACTCCCTTGCATGATTTTTACCTATAGGTAAGCCTGTATTAAGGCTTACCTATAGAATGAGGAGGATGCAGGAGAATGAGCTAGAAGAAAAAAGAAAACAATGTGGTTGAAACCTGAATTCCACTGTTGCTCACATTCCACTGACTTTGTGTTGCCATCTATTATAGTCAGCATTTACTTTTCACCATAAGCCCCGGTTCACACAGGGGCGGCACGACTTGCAGGTCGCCTCAGCGAGGCGACCTGCACACAACTTCCACGGCGACTTGCAAAATGACTTCTGTATAGAAGTCTATGCAAGTCACCTCAAGTCGCCCCAAAAATACTACAGGAACCTTTTTCTAAGTCGGAGCGACTTGCATCGCTCCTATTAGAACGGTTCCACTGTACAGAGCGGGAGGCGACTTGTCAGGCGGCTAGGTCGCCTGACAAGTCGCCCCTGTGTGAACCGGCACTTAATGAGGCAAGTCTTTATTTCCTTGTATCATTTCTGTCAGTTAGAATAAAGGAAAGGGAACACAGTGACCTGTCTGTCTCTGTGAACCCTAAATTAATAATTGTTTGCTTTATACCTTTTTAGTTCTTTTATTTGTATTTTTATTTTTTTGTATTACAGACAGATTGTGTTGCGAATGAACTAGAACCCGGTATGTATGTTCCTTTTTTTTTTTTTCTTTCAGGCTTATATTTCTAGTGATAATTATTGCTACAGCTTTTTTTTCCAACTGTACAGGGAGCGTACTGGGCCCAATTCTATCATCTCCTAGGCTGGGTTCACACTGGTACCACAAACGCTCCGACATTGGGAGCACATGTCGTATGACATGTATAAATCAATGGTTCCCTATGAGAGCCGCCCTAACTGGTCCAACACAAGTCGGTCTGACTTTGAAAAAGGTTCCTGCACTACTTTGGTCCGACTTTGATTCTACTTCAGCCCATTGAATATCATTGAAGTCGGATCAAAGTCAGATCATCGTCTTAACTGATCTGACTTTGGCATGCGACATAGGGATCAACCGATTATCAGGAAGGCCAATTATCGGAGGCCGAAATCTGCATTTTCTGAAAAATCGGTATCGTTCTCAAGCTAGACTGATATTACCGACATTGCTTCAAGGGGTTTGACCGGGGTACCGTTGTTTAGAGTGGACGGTCGGCTTTATTGTAATAACAACCGATGCAGCTCAGCAACCGCTCGGCTGTTATTACAAGCAACGGGAGGGGACTCCCGCCGCCGCTCGCCCGGGCTCTCCTGTCCCATCGGGAGGCTCGTGCAACCAGCCGCCACATGCGCCAATGCTTCCCACAGGTCTTGGATCTAGTAATCTGGAAACAATGTCATAACATCACTTCCCGGATTACTAGCATCTTAAAGTGGTTGTAAACCCTCAGATACAACTTAATCTTAGCAGATACTACATAACACAGGCAGCTAATCGCTGCCTGTGAAAGTGTACTTACTTGTGTAGTTTCAATATAAATCGTCTGTTTATCTGTGATGACGTCATGCGCGATTGCGCAGTATGCTCTTTCTTTAACGGCATATATATTGTGGCGTTTGTTTATTTCCTGCATGTCGGGAATTTACTGTGAGCGAGATTTCCCTCTGAACGGCACAGAGGAGAAGTCTCGCGATGCAGAAAAGATTTTAGTCTTCCTGATACTCCCCCTTGTGACTGAGCGGCGCATGCGCAAGATTTCGGCAGTGATACGAACTAAGGGCGGAAATGACGTCCGCATCTGCTTCAGGAAACAAGACTAAGAATGGCGTGGACGATACCCGGAAGAGACAGCAAAATCAAACAAATAAAAAAGGTACTTCTAATACTCGTTTAGTAGTAATTTATATATCTCTTGCTTGGCAATGTAAAAAAACATAGAAATATTAGAAAAATAAGAATTTTTTGGCAGGGTTTACTTCCTCTTTAAAGGCGCCAGTTTTAAAAAATAAAGTATTCAAAAATGCAGATCTTGACGTTTTTGAATACTTTGAAGTGCAAAGGAGGGGTTTGGGTCTTATAGACACCCAATCTCTCCATAAAGAGTACCTGTCAATGCCTATTACTGTCACAAGGGATGTTTACATTCTTTGAAACATCAATAACAGTGATTAAAAATGTAAAATGACAGTGTAAAAAAAAAAAAAAAATTAAATGTACAATATATCGGCTATCAGCAGGAGAGGTGGCCGAAATATCAGTATCGTATTAGCACCAAAAAACTGATTTCGGTCAATCCCTAGTGCTCTGAGGATCTTGAAGTGGAACCCCACGCCAAAAAAAAAAAAAGGCATAGGGTTCTCCCTCCGAGACCATACCAGACCATTCGGTCTGGTATGGCTTTTAAGTGGAACCCCCACATTAAAAAAAAATGACATGGGGTCCCCCCAAAAATCCATACCAGACCCTTATCCGAGCTTGCAGCCCATCAGGAAGCGGGTGGGGATGAGTGAGCGCCCCCCCCCCCCCTGAACCATACCAGGCCACATGCCCTCAACATGGGGGGGTGGGGGCAGGGGGGCCCTTCGCCCCCCACCCTAAAGCACCTTGTCCCCATGGGAATCTGGGGGCCCCCAGATCCTGGCCCCCACCCAATGTGAATGAGTATGGGGTACATTGTACCCCTACCTAGTCACCTAAAAAAAAGTGTCCAAAATAAAAACAGCACACAGGTTTTTGAGAAAGTAATTTATTAAAGCAGCTCCGGCGTCTCTTCTCCTTCCGATATCTTCTCCCTCTGGCGATGTCTTCATCCTCTGGTTCTTCTCCCTCCGCTGATGTCTTCTCCCACTGCCGGTTCTCCTCTCTACACTGTCTTCTCCCTCTGACGGTCCTCCTCTCTCCGCTGTCTTCTCCCTCTGTTCTTCCACCGATGTTCTCTCGACTCTCTCTTCTGCTGTAATGCTGGGTCCGCCGTGTGCCATTACTTATATAGCCACCTTGTGAGGTCACTGCCCAGGACATCATGGGGCGGTGCTGCTTTAATAAATTACTTTGTCAAAAACCTGTGTGCTGTTTTTATTTTTGACACTTTTTTTTTTAGGTGACTAGGTTGGGGTACAATGTACCCCATACTCATTCACATAGGGTGGGGGGCCGGAATCTGGGGGCCCCCTTGTTAAAGGGGGCTTGCAGATTCCGATAAGCCTCCTGCCCGCAGACCCCAACAACCACCAGCCAGGGTTGTCGGGAAGAGGCCCTTGTCCCCGTCAACGTGGGGACAAGGTGCTTTGGGGTGGGGGACGCAGGGCCCCCCCGCTTCAAAGCACCCACCTCCCATGTTGATATCATGTGGCCTGGTATGGTTCAGGAGAAGGGGGGGCACTCGCTCGTCCCGACCCCCTTTCCTGACCTGCCGGGCTACGTGTTCGGATAAGGGCCTGGTATGGATTGTGGGGGGAACCCCACGCCATTTTTTTGGCGTGGGGTTTCCCCTTAAAATCCATACCAGACTGAAGGATCTAGTATGGTCTTGGAGGGGGAACTCTATGCCGTCTTTTTTTTTTTTTTTAAATTTGGAGTGGGGTTTCCTTTAAAGATTCATACCAGACTCAAAGGGCCTGGTATTGTCGGGATCAAAGTCGGATCTCGTTCATTGAAGTTGGATGGAAGTCGGACTTCAAGTTGCAGGGCAAAGTCGGATTCACAGTCGTATGACTGTCATGTCGTACCAGTGTGAACCCAGCCTTACTGGGACATTCATTTTATCTTGTTACATAGGTACAGAGTTTAGTCGGGTTGAAAAAAGACATGTCTATTTAAAGCACCTGTGCAAAATAAAGGAAAACCCGCAAACATTGCCTGTTGGGGGTACTTGAGGACAGGGTTGAGAGCCACTGCTCTAGATGATCATTTAACCCTTGCAGTGCAGGGGCTGTCTTACTGCAGCAAAGGGTTTTGTAACTCCCATGGAATTCAGCTTTAAATGTTCTAAAATGATCACATCGGCAGTTTATACTGTATTGCATTGTTATGTGTTTTAAGATGTTTATCTCTGCTCTATTTTAGATTTGCCCGAAGTGGACTCCTTCTCTTCTCACAGTATTAAAACTGAAATATTTAGAGAGGAATCTCCGATTCCGGTGTCATCGGTCTCCTCTAATGTTCTCCCTGCAGCTGGACCTGAACTAGGGCTTTTCCCTTCAGCCCTTGTTAGCAATGAAACCTCTGTTCTGTTTCCAGAGTCAAATTTACGTGATGAAATTATTGGAGATGAACTGGATCTCATCCTCGACTCTGTTCCAACATCTAACAGTCTATTGGTGAGGTTAATAAAATATTTGAAGGACAAGGATGTTTTATAATTACCATTTATAGATGTGCCCTTTTATGAAAATAACTATTCAGTTATGATTTCAATTTAAACTCCCAAGCATGCATTCATGCTGTATTGGATTTACATATTCATGTTACTAGATAAAAACTGTCTGGAAGTGAAGCCAGTTTCATAGACGTTTGCATAAAAATTGGTTGTGAACAACTTTATACTTCAGTATGAATTGTTTTCCAAGCAATCCGGTAGGATCATGAACACATTTCTTAAATACAGGTATGATACCTTTAAAACATAACAAATGTTTGCAAATAATTTGTTTTCAGCGATGTTTGAGATGAATATGAAACCCTCTTTCAACCTGAAAGAACAGTTTCTGTTTAATTCACTGCAGTTTTATGTGGAACATTGAACTTTGTTTTAAAGTGACATGCATTCCGTTGAAAACAAAAGGTGTTTATCATTATATATAGTAGGTGCTATGACTTTAAAAAAATTAATTTCATGTCATTTGCCGTTTTCCCTTCCAGTTAGGCAGGTGTATTTTCCCTTTCTGCTCTCCAGCCTAGTCTTTTCTGAATTAGTATAAATATAGGCAGAAAAAACAGCTTTTATAAAGAGATTTTTTTTCATCAAACTGTGGTGTCTATTTATAGCAGTGTTTACAAAGAAGTTGCGTAGAGCAGTGATCTCCAAACTGCATTTCCTTGTCTTTATTCGGCACAATGGGGCACTATTCCTTCCACTGACACCAACAATGGGGCATAATTCCTCCCACTGACACCAACAATGGGGCATAATTCCTCCCACTGACACGAACAAATGGGGCATAATTCCTCCCACTGACACCAACAATGGGGCACTATTCCTTCCACCGACAAGAATGATGGGGCATAATTCCTTCCACTAGCAACAAAAATATTATTTCTCCCCCTAATACCAAAGATTGGGCATTGTTTACTCCCACTGGGCACAGCACAGTCTGGCCCCTCTAAAGTCTGAAGGACAGTAAACTGGCCCTTTCTTTAGAAAGTTTGGAGACCCTGATGTAAAGTTTTGCAGTAGGTAATGTAATGAGCTGTTTTCTCCTGCAGAGTAGCCAAAAATAAATGTTCCTTATAAATGCTACTAAACAAATCCACGCGCTTTCTTTATTTAATAATGTTGTGCAAACATCAATGATATAGCATATCCCAGTGTTAAAAATGTTACTACAATATATCCCTAATGGGGTATTTAAAAAAATAAACACACATACTTGCCTCTATGCTGCAGCATTGGTGTGATGCTGCAACTGTCCCATGTCGGCTCTAAGACCGCTATCTTGGTCACAGGAAAGCAAAAGTGCACTCACAAGAGAAGTATGGCCAAAAAGCTTTGGCCATGCTTCTCTTTTCATTTTATTACTTTTTACTTAACCACTAGGCGTCCGCACTATAACCGAAAGACGTCTACAGCGCGGTGCTCAATTGCCGGGAGGGCGTCCCTGGACGTCCTCCTGTTTACTTCCTTCCTGCGCGCCGCCGCGGGCGTGCATCGGGGAAATTCTGTGTTGGCCGTGTCCCTTGGCCAATCACAGATCATGCTAAATGGCCAATCGCAGTGGCCATTTAGCACTCCATCGGGGTGTCCAATGAGAGATGATCTCAAGTGTAAACATATGAGATCATCTCTCATTGCCGGCTCTCCCTCCTCACACAGAGACCGCATGTGAGGAGGGAGAGCTTCTGTGCTGCAGCGTGAGTGAAAACACTATAAAAAAAAAGTGAATACAGTGCCCACAGTACATATCAGTGCCATTTGTCAGTGCCACCTGTCATCAGTGCCATCTGTCATAAAGTGCCACCTGTCAGTGTCACGTGTCATCAGTGCCACGTATCAGTACCACGTATAAGTGCCATCTGCCATCAGTGTCACGTATCATTAGTGCCACATATCAGTGCCATCTGTCACCAGTGCCACATGTCACCAGTGCCATGTATTAGTGCCATTTGTCATCTGTGTCACGTGTCATCAGTGCCTTCTGTCATCACCAACAATGTCTAGAAAATTATTTTTAGCCAAGGAGGCGTACAATATTCCTGCGGCCGACGATAGCAACTGGGAGCTCTCCGATTTGGATTTCTCAAAATGTTTAGATTCTCAGTCTGGCGTTGACTACGAGTCTGTCCTAAGCAGTGGAACACTGACAGCCTCAGAGGAGGATGAGAGTCCGCCCGCCAGAGGAAGGTGTTCTGGTGAGGAGGCAGTGCCATCCACCAGCACCGCAGTACCTCTGCAAAGGCCACGTGCCAGTGGGGTGTCACTTCAGTCCCAAAGGGTTAGGCCCTATGCCAGCTTTCCCTATTCCCTTCAGAACCCCTTGTGGCTTCCTCCTAATTCAGGAGAAGCTAACATTCCCCCTTTCACTGCCCAGCCAGGAGTCCAGGTGGACACAGAAAATTTTTCACCGATTTGATTTTTTCCATTTCATTTTTACTGAGGACATGCTAGCATCAATTGTGGCCCACTGCAACCTGTATGCACAACAATTCATAGCAAGTAACCCAATGTCCTATTATGACTGTCCCTACGAGTGGAGAGCCCTAACAGTGGAGGAGTTTAAAATTTTTTTGGGCCTCATATTCTGTATGGTACTAACCAAAAAAAATGAATTGCCTTCATATTGGTCAACCCCTCCCCCCCATCCACCACATGCCCATCTTTTCCTCAGTAATGCCCAGAACCAGATATTTCATGTTTATGCCCTCCTCGGAATGACCCAAATTTTGACAAGCTTTATAAAATTTTGCCACTACTAAATTATTTTTCTGAAATCTTCCCCCAGTTGTTTACCCCACACCAACACATATGTGTGGATGAGTCCCTTATCAAATTTTCTGGCAGGCTGGGCATAAAACAATTTATTCCCACCAAAAGGGTCCGCTATGGGGTGAAGCTGTATAAATTGTGCGACCGAGCCACAGGGTATACATATGCCTTCATGGAATATGAAGGGAAGGACACCCAGCTGCATCCCCCTAATTGCCCAGACTACATCGGATCAAGCAGGAAAGTCGTTTGGGAACTCATAAACCCACTCCTGGAGAAAGGCTACCATTTGTACGTAGATAACTTTTATACAAGTTTGCCCCTGTTCCGCAGCCTTCACAGAAAGAACACTGCAGCATTTGGCACCATAAGGACGAAGCAGAAGGGCTTTCCTCAAAGCCTCATCAACAAGAAGCTAAGAAAAGGTTAGACGGCGAGTTTACGGAATGAGGAAATTCAGGCTGTGAAGTGGAGGGACAGAAGGAATGTCTACGTGCTTTCTTCGATCCACAACAATACATTCGCTGAGATCACCAGGAGAAATGGCCCAATCCAAAAACCAACCTGTATCCACGAATACAATATGTTCATGGGGGGCGTCGACTTCAATGACCAAATGCTCGAACCCTACCTTGCCACAAGACGAACATACCAGTCGTATAAAAAAGTTTCAATTTATTTGTTTAATTTGGCCATATACAACAGCTACGTTATCTATCGCAACTCCACTGAAAGCCCAAATCCTTCCTTGGCTACCAGGAGGAAATCACCACTGCGCTTATATTCCCGAATGGCCCACCAGAAAACATTCGATCTGATGTGATTAGCAGACTCTCCAAACGCCACTTTCCCGATTAAAATCACTCCCAGACCAACAGGCCAAAAACGTTAGAAAAAATGCCGGGTGTGCTCCAGAGCAGGAGTTAGAAGAGACACTCACTGTCATATCATTGTCCCCAACGTCCTTCCCAACCAGGCCTCTGCATAGTTGACTGTTTCCGCCGTTACCATACTTCACTAAATTTTTAGTGAAGTATGGTAAACATAACCCTCACTTCCTGCCATTTACCTTCACACCCCTTATGCCCCGTACACACGGTCAGATTTCCCGATGGCAAATGTTCAATGGGAGCCTTTTGTCGGAAATTCCGACCTTGTGTAGGCTCCATCGGACAGTTTCCATCGGAATTTCTGTCACACAAAATTTGAGATCTGGTTCTCAAATTTTCCGACAACAAAATCCGTTTATGTAAATTCCGATCCGATCGTGTGTACACAGTTCCGACGCACAAAGTGCCACGCATGCTCAGAATCAAGCAGAAGAGCCGCACTGGCTATTGAACTTCATTTTCTCTGCTCGTCGTACATGTTGTACGTCAACGCGTTCTTGATGTTCGGAATTTCCGACCAACTTTGTGACCGTGTGTATGCCAGACAAGTTTGAGCCAACATGCATTTTGTTGTTGGACTGTCCGATCCTGTGTACGAGGCATTATGCCTCTACATGCTCTGTAACTGACCCTGGCTTGTTATTCGACCACACTTCTGCCTACCGATTCTGTTCATACCTCTGCCTGATCCGGAACTGACCCTGGCTTATTTGACCACGCTTTTGCCTACCGATTCTGTACATACCTCTGCCTGATCTGGAACTGACCCTGGACTGTTTGACCATGCTTTTTGCCTGCCTCTTGGACTGATCTTGTACCCTGCCACTGGACTAGTGGGATTCATAACACAGGGGTCTCACATATGTGAGGGGCTCCAGAATTGTTTTTCTGGATAAAGAAAACAATTTTTTTTGTTTTCTCAATCCTAGATTAGGGTCTGGAGACTCGGAGGCTTCAAAGAGATTTGGGTGGGAGAAGCCTCTTCACCTGTCCCCATTCTGTCCTGAACGAGGCACTAGTTCTGCCTGCTGCCTGTAGGACCTATGCCATCATGCCTCTGCCTGCCGCATGAACTGACCACACCACATGGACCATGTTCCTGCCTACTACCAGGACCAATATTTTGGCACTGCTGGCAATCTCTGCCTGCACTGACCCTGGACTGTATATGGACAGTATCCCTGCTTGCTGCCTGTACTGACTATGGACAGTATTCCTGCCTGTTGCCTGGATAATTGCCTTCGCTTTTGCTCACCAAGTCCCTGCCTGCTGCCTGGACCAGTCATATCCTCCTGTGGACCACTGCGCTACTAAAACCAGGTAAACTTTTGTTTACCCTTTGCTCAGCAGAATGTATTTTGGGGTGTTGTAATTCTTGCTATGCACATGCTATGTGTCCCTAGAACACCTGACGGTGTTCCTTGCATGTTGGGCATCTGTATGTGCCCAGGCTGGGTAAAAGTCTCACACATGTGGTATCGCCATACTCAGGAGTAGCAGAATGTATTTCGGGGTGTCATTTTTGCTATGTACATGCTATGTGTTGGAAATATAAATGGACAACTTTGTGTAAAAAAAAAAAAAAAAAAAAAAATGCGTTTTCATTTTTTTCCCCCACATTTTCCAGAAACTTCTGGAAAAAATGAACTGTTCAAAAGACTCATTATGCCTCATAGATTATACGTTGGGGTGTTAGCTTTCCAAAATGGGGTCATTTTGTGGGCGTTTCCATTGTCCTGAGGCTCCAGGGCCTTCAAAATTGTAATAGGTGTTTGAGAAATGGGAGGTGTAATTTATACTCCTGGAATGCCTGACGGTGCTATTTCAATGTTGGGCCTCTGTATGTGGCCAGGCTGTGTAAAAGTCTCACACATGTGGTATCGCCATACTCAGGAGTAGCAGAATGTATTTTGGGGTTTCAGTTTTGCTATGCACATGCTATGTGTTGGAAATATCTTATAAATGGGCAACTTTGCATTTTCATTTTTTCCCACATTTTCCAAAAACTTCTGTAAAAAAATGAACCGTTCAAAAGACTCATTATGTCTCATAGATTATACGTTGGGGTGTTGGCTTTCCAAAATGGGGTCACTTTGTGGGCATTTCCATTGTCCTGGTGCTCCAGGGCGTTCAAAAGTGTAATAAGTAGTCAACAAGTTAGATGTGTCATTTATGCTCCTAGAACACCTGATGGTGCTCCCTGCATGTTGGGCCTCTCTATGTGGCTAGGCTGTGAAAAAGTCCCACACATGTGATATCGCCATACTTAGGAGGAGAAGCAGAATGTATTTTGGGGCGTCATTTGTGGTATACACATGCCATGTGAGAGAAATAACCTATAACCTATTTGTGGGAAAAAAATGACAACATCAAAAACCTCACCATGCATCTTACTAAATACCTTTTGAATGTCTACTTTCAAAAGGGGGGTCATTTGGGGGGTATTTGAACTTTCCTGGCTTGTTCAGGTCGCAAATGCCACCAGTACATCAGGTGTATTTAATCTTTTATGATTTGCACCACAGCTTGTAGACTCTCTAACTTTCACACAGACCAAATAATGTCCACTAATTTGGGTTATTTTTACCAAAGATATGCAGCAGTATAAATTGTGGCCAAAATTTATGAAGAAAAATCAATATGAATTAATATAAATTAATGCCCAGTAAGCAAGTGGTTAAAGTGTTATTAAACCAAAAAACAAACATTTATTATATTGAAGCTTACCAATTCTTAGATGGCTGCATTACTTTTCTTTTTTAGGATTTATTTTCACCTGGTGATCCTGCCAGTAAGTTTGTTGTTTTTCAAAAGAACAAGCTGTTTTGCAGATGTAGCAGTTATAGAATTGAAGCAAACCTTTTACCACTAACAGAGGTGCCCACAATGATCAGCTTTTATTTCTTTATGTGAAACCTTTACCAGAAAAGGAAAAAAAACTGTTTGCTTACTCGTTTTTAAAATGTGAGCTGGAGTTTGGCTTCAGTTTGTTTGTTTCAGTGTATCTAAATCTGCTAGTCCATCTAACACTCCCCTACCCCTAGACTGGCAATGCTGCTGGCCAAAGGTTCCCATGTGTTTCTTCACACAGAGTGGAGGCACTCAAATATAAGACATGTGTTACTGGCCAGACCCCCAGGTGAAGACAGATGAAAAAAGCCTAAAAAAAAAAAAGAAGCAAACTCTAGCAGCCACCACATCTAATGTTTTGTATGCTGCGATATGTAATACAGTAAGTCACCTACTTAGTTCTGTTCCTGGAGCTCGTTCATAACTTTGGTAAGTCCAACAAAGATCAATGCTTGCAGACAAAGGCTACGAGCACTGATCAGTGAGTTTGCAACTCGAAGGTTCGTTTGTAGGGGACTTACTGTATATTTCTGGTTTGGGGTTTAATACTTCTTTAAAGTGTTTGTTAACCTAAAAAAAAAATGGATCCTATTCCCTTAAAGCATGTAATACAACACAGTGCTTGTTTAGCGCTATTTGTCCCCCTATAACGCCTAAAAAAAACTATCATGGCTGCTGAGCCCTGGCACCGTGGTCAGTTTACGTGCCTCTGTCATCCTCAGCTCTCCTGTGTCAGAAACCGCTTCCTGCTGCTGAATTAACATTTCATAGTCTATACCAGTGTTTCTCAACTCCAGTCCTCAAGGCGCACCAACAGGTCATGTTTTCAGGATTTCCCTCAGATGAAACGGCTGTGGTAATTACTAAGGCAGTGAAACTGATCAAATCACCTGTGCAAAATAGTGGAAATCCTGAAAACATGACCTGTTGGTGTGCCTTGAGGACTGGAGTTGAGAAACACTGGTCTATACAATCCTACTTGTCTCCTAAACGATATGTCCCCCTGTTGGTGTGTTTTACTAAAATAAGCCTTTCTTTACCCTATCTCAGAGCGCCGATCTCCGCTCATGTGACCCGCTGGATCTTTCCTCCTCTCCTCCCCTCCAGACTGACGTCAGCAGGGGAATCTGCCCGCTGCAGCTGTCAGATGGGGAGAAAAGAGAGCCGGAGGGTCACATGATCGGCGATCTGAGATAAGGTGAAGAGCGGCTTATTTAAAAAAAAAAAAAAAAAAAAACACACACACAGGAGACCAAGAGGATTGTATAAACCATGAGATGTGGGTTAACAACCACTTTAAGGCACATTGGCAGAACATCAAATGTTTAGCATTTAATTTGAATAGGGTGCCAAAATCCAGAACTCAGAGCTGGTCAGCCTTTTCAGTAATATACAGCTTCAGCTATGGCAACCATGAAAAGAAATGCTCCACTGTTCCAGTAGCCTTGACACTTGCCACTTGACATAGAAGGAGCAGCTATTAGGCAAAGTTGGGAGTGGGTAGTCTTAGTCCCCTGCTTTTTTTGCACGGTTACATAGTGGTGTTAAACGTGTTCTTGGGAGAAAGTTTACCTCTTATTTTACACTTACAAATGTCCTGCAACTCCCCAGCTTTCCCAGATAAAGGATGTGGGAGCTCACCTGCTACCATTTTTGAATCTTTTACAAATGGTTTGTGAGCACCAGTATATATCTGAAAGAGACTGAATTTGCTCTAGAGATACCTTTATTTCTGTGTTTCAATACTATGCTAATTTGGTCAAGGTCAGATTAACAAAGTATTGCAGAGATCTATTCAGCGCAACTGCCAGTTTCTTTTACGGCAAAGAACTGTGAATTTACAGATTGCAGTCCTAGACTTATCAAGTGGATATCCCTATTGGGTAGCTAAGAAGCCTTTCTTTATTTAGATGTTTTCAAAATGTAGTTGTTTAACAAGAGAGCATGAAAGCTGAAATCCCATCTAATTCAGAGCAAGTGTTTTTCTAGAATATTTTTGTGTGATGCTGCCAAACTATGTGATGCCAACTTCCTAGTAAATATAACATGGAATCAGACAGTAGCAAACATAACAAAATTTAGAAAGTAGGTAATTCCTGAGTCATTTCACTTAGGTTTATGTCAGTAGTTGTGAAGTATTGCTAAGGCCTCCATGTGGACCTGAATTTCTCCTCTATTGTAGAGGGTGGAAGTGAGATCTTCCATACAGAAAATGTAATTTATTTTAGAGTACCATTTGACATCTGCTTGGTGGTCATGTTTGTTTGCATAGAAGGGATATGCAGGCCCTTGCTGCATTCAACTGGTGGGTAGTGAGTGAGACCTTGTACTTCAAAATAGGCCTCTCTGTCAGGTGCAGAAGACAAACCGCCGGGTTTTCAGACTTGGATACCATAATCATTTGTTTGCTGATATTTGTTGGTATCTGTCATATCTCTCCAAAAGGATTGAATTTTCAGGCAAATGTGTGACATCGTAGCCATCCCAGTGCCACAACTCCAGCCTCTGTGTGAGATTTGGTTCATTTTGTGGAGTATATAAGGAACTTTGTATCACCTGGTCAAAATGTTCCATTCCATCTTTTTTGTAATAGAAGATTTGTGTGCTAAATGCAGTATCATTTCCCTTTGATGTACAGTGGGGATGGAAAGTATTCAGATCCCCCTAAATGTTTCACTCTTTGTTATATTGCAGCCATTTGCATCATTTAAGTTCATTTTTTTTCCTCATTAATGTACACACAGCACCCCATATTGACAGAAAAACACAGAATTGTTGACATTTTTGCAGATTTATTAAAAAAGAAAAACTGAAATATCACATGGTCCTAAGTATTCAGACCCTTTCCTCAATATTTAGTAGAAGCACCCTTTTGATCTAGTACAGCCATGAGTCTTTTTGGGAAAGATGCAACAAGTTTTTCACACCTGGATTTGGTTATCCTCTGCCATTCCTTCTTGCAGATCCTCTACAATTATGTCAGGTTGGATGGTAAACGTTGGTGGACAGCCATTTTTAGGTCTCTCCAAAGATGCTCAATTGGGTTTAGGTCAGGGCATTCATCTTTCCCTCGATTGCAACCAGTCCTCCTGTCCCTGCAGCTGAAAAACACCCCCACAGCATGATGCTGCCACCACCATGCTTCACTGTTGGGACTGTATTGGACAGGTGATGAGCAGTGCCTGGTTTTCTCCACACATACCGCTTAGAATTAAGGCCAAAAAGTTCTATCTTGGTCTCATCAGATCAGAGAATCTTATTTCTCGCCATCTTGGAGTCCTTCAGGTGTTTTTTTAGCAAACTCCATGCGGGCTTTCGTGTATCTTGCACTGAGGAGAGGCTTTCGTTGGGCCACTCTGCCATAAAGCCCCGACTGGTGGAGGGCTGCAGTGATGGTTGACTTTCTACAACTTTCTCCCATCTCCCGACTGCATCTCTGGAGCTCAGCCACAGTGAACTTTGGGTTCTTCTTTACCTCTCTCACCAAGGCTCTTCTCCCCCGATAGCTCACTTTGGCTGGATGGCCAGCTCTAGGAAGGGTTCTGGTCGTCCCAAACGTCTTCCATTTAAGGATTATGGAGGCCACTGTGCTCTTAGGAACCTTAAGTGCAGCATAAATTTTTGTGTAACCTTGGCCAGATCTGTGCCTTGCCACAATTCTGTCTCTGAGCTCTTCAGGCAGTTCCTTTGACCTCATGATTCTCATTTGCTCTGACATGCACTGTGAGCTGTAAGGTCTTATATTGACAGGTGTGTGGCTTTCCTAATCTAGTCCAATCAGTATAATCAAACACAGCTGGACTCAAATGAAGGCGTAGAACCATCTCAAGGATGTTCAGAAGAAATGGACAGCACCTGAGTTAAATATGAGTGTCACAGCAAAGGGTCTGAATACTTAGGACCATGTGATATTTCAGTTTTTCTTTTTTAATAAATCTGCAAAAACGTCAACAATTCTGTGTTTTTCTGTCAATATGAGGAGCTGTGTGTACATTAATGAGGAAAAAAAATGAACTTAAATGATTTTAGTAAATGGCTGTAATATAACAAAGAATGACAAATTTAAGGGGGTCTGAATACTTTCCGTCCCCACTGTATATAATAGCTTTTCTTATTTGTAATATGGTTTTGTATGGTATTTGCTGAAATAAATGTAGAGTCCCTTTTAAAGCTTGTGTTTCAGTAACTGGTACTTAAAGAATCCTCTGTCAACATCTAATCAGACACTGGCAGAAGGAGGTGAGCGCAGGCCTGTTGGACACCTCACAGGTTAATTGTCAGGGTCCTGCAGTGTACCTATGATGCCCAACAGAAGCTTCTGGATATCAGTGGTAGAGGAGTGCCAGCTCTGTAACTATTTGTAGCTAGCATTGCTACCATAAGTGACTGCGCATGCAGTCATGATGTGCAGGACTGCAAGACAGGTAAGGCCAGTTGCAAACAGGGTGTCTAGTTGCTGTGTTTCTACTCCTAGCTTTCTGATGCAGACCAGGAGCACAGGTGCAGCAACCTGCTCTGCTGCTGTACCAAGTAATATTCTGCATTCTGAGCATTTGTGCCTGGATGCTTAGGGCCCTAAATGCAAGTTCCACTCGGTACAACATTCAGCCCCCTCCAGCAGCAGCATATTTCAGCCTGTCATTGGCTTTGACAGGCAGCACATATTCCACACTCACTGAATTGTATTCACTGGACCTTGACATGGCGTTGTTGGTGAGTCCCCAAAGTCCACCATCTGCAGTTCTCTTCCCTGATTTCCAGTGGTAATACCTATAAGCTATACAGCTGCAGAAGGTACCATATACTTGCAGGACAGGGAGTGGTTTGTGGCATCAGATGGAGCATGTCACCTCTCCAGCAGCCCCCTGCTTCTCTCTGTACAGACCATTACCAACACGCTCATATGACAGTTCATGTTCCAGGCTGCATTTACAGGTGGCTGCCAGCAAAGGGCTCTCCAGTCACAATCCAGTTCAGTATAGCAATGTTATAAAGTGCCATTAGTGTCTACTGATACTGATTTACTTGGCCACATGGCACTGCTTCCCCAACATTAAAACACTGTGCACAGAGCAGCTGCTCTTCCTGCATGCCCACCCACCCTCTTGTTATGGCCCTGCATCCTAGTGTAGTGCAGGCACACTTGTGCACTGCAAGCATCATTCAGATATCACCCCACAAAGAGGAGGACGTAATTTTACTATAGGCGGGTATTGAAGTGGTTAAGCAGGCTTTGTACCAGGAAGAGAGGGAAGGGACAATAGCATAAGAACAATGTTAATAATGAATAAGGATAAGCAGAGGAAATCCCCAATGCTACTCATTTCGATCGATGCTGAAAAAGCATTTGACAGAGTAGATTGGGGATTTATGATGGACGCACTCCGGAATATAGGTCTGGGACCAAGAATTATGAGATGGATTAATAACTTATATAAACATCCTACGGCCAGGGTTAAGGTTAATGGAAGTATGTTGTCTGCTTTTGAGATGTTCAGTGGAACAAGACAAGGATGCCCACTCTCGCCACTCCTGTATGTAATTGCATTAGAACCATTGTTGGCAAAAATACAAAATAATGTGGATATAGGAGGGGTTAGAGTGGGAGAAGAAGAGCATAAGGTGGTGGCGTATGCAGACGACATACTTCTATATATGACCAAACCAAGGCTGTCATTACCTAGCCTAATAAAAGAACTGAAAGAATATGGTGAGCTTATGAACTTCAAGATTAATCCCATAAAAATGGTAATATTAAACCTAGGAGTAGATAAAAAAGAGGAAAAAGCATTACAACAGGAATTTACTTTCACCTGAGAGAAAGAAGAATTAACATACCTAGGAATCAAAATAACACCTACCCTAGAGAAGCTGTATCAGGCCAATTATATCCCATTACTTAACAAAGTTAAAACAGAGATAAAAAACATATCGAGGAGACCAATCTCATAGGGAGGATAAATATACTAAAAATTATGATTTTAACAAAAATAATATCTAAATTTCAAATGCTTCCGATAGAAATACCACAAAGCTTTTTTCAAGTAATAAAAACAATAATTTTGAAATATATATGGCAAAATAAAAAATCCAGAGTAAATAATGTCCTTTTAAACTAGGAAAAAAATGGAGGAAAAAAAAGATATTATAAGATATTATAACATAAACACTAAAAAGAGATGGGTGAGAATGGAAGACACACTAAACACGACACAACTTCAAAAAAATATTTGGATTTCACTGAAATGGAGAACACACAGTAAAGATACAAACAAGTTAACTTAAAACGTATTTAAAGTATGGGACACATTATATCGTAAAGAAAAATGGAAATATATTTCTCCTCTAATTTCATTAACGGGCACAAATTTTTTTTATCCCAGAGAACGGGACACGGTTGGGGAACCAATTAGGAACTGCACAATTAAAGGACATTATTATGCAAGGTAAAATTAGGACAAGGCAGGATTTGATAACGACTCAAGGGTGGCGCCAGGTCAATGATTGGGAATATTTGCAAATAAAACATCTAATAAGCACAATCCCTCAACCAATTAGGGATGAGAAAACGTTAACTCCAATCGAAAAGCTCTGTAATATAAAAACGCCTCTAAAACATGAAATATCTCAAATGTATGAAATACTAACAGAATTAGAAGGACACAGGACTTTACCCTTCATAGAAAAATGGGAACAAGACCTGGGCACAAAATTAGAAGAAACACAAATGATAGGATGCATCTGACATAACCACGATAGAGGCAAATCATAAGTGTATGGTACGTTGGCATTTGACATCAGAGAGAATTAATAAATTCCAGCCAAACAAGTCTTCACGCTGTTGGAGGAACTGTAAACAAATAGGAGCGACAATACACATATGGTGGGAGTGCCCAAAAATAAGAGTACTGGCAGGATATTTTAGATTACATCGAGGGGATAACCGGGGAGAGGATTCCACAAAACCCCTGGAATTGTTTGTTCCATGGGATAAATAAAACAAAAAAACAATATAAGACAACTTTGGTCCCGTCCCTGCTCAATGCAGCAAAAGGACTTGTCCCGAAAAAATGGTTACATATAAGGAAACCAAGTATAAAAGAGTGGTTCCAAAGAGTAGCGCATACTTGTAACATGGAGTACCTATGGAGCAGGGACGAGAAGAAAGTTAGAGTAACTTGGGAGAAATGGAGGGCCTTTAAAACGTCAGAGAAATATGCGCAGGGCATGAGTGAAATAGACAGAAGCAATGGAAGAAAAGGAAACAAGGATAACAAATCTGGATTGGGAGAGGGAGGCGGGGGGGAAAGGGGATTCGAAATAAGAGGATGCCCGAAAGATATTTTTAATATGTATAGAGTTTTGTGTATTGTGTATGAAAAAAAAAAAGTAGGTAAATTAGGGTTAAATGATTAGTTTAATTTTACAATCCCAGCTGCTCCCCCTTCCTGAATATAATCAGAATGGGCACTGTACACAGTTTAAAAACAGCAAATGACCAGGATACCCTAAATCACCTGTTTAGACCTCATAGTTTCAGACAAACAAGTCCAATTTAATTTATCATTAATACACTATAACTACTGTATACCCCCTTCTGCTTGACCAGAAGGTTATTCAGTTCGGTAGCTGTGGGCTATGCCCTCTTCTGAACTGGTGGGGCCATCCATGACTGTGCATGCAGGGCACTAATGGAAAAGACATTGATTGGTCACCTGCTGTAATATTGGGGCAAATGAAAGGTGGTAGAGCTGAATCCAAGAACAACATTTTAAAACATTGCAGCTTTCAAATCCCTAGCTGTGGTCACTGCATTTGTTTCTTTTTTTCCAGCTATTTACACGTTCTGTTAGTTCAGAACACACCTGTTGATCCTGCCAGAAATATTATGAATGTGTGTAACTTTCTGTGAACTAAACTGATATTTCAAGCAATGATATCAGCTTTCCCAGCTTTTTTTGTGAACTACAACAACCCTTCCTCCCTATGTAATAGACATGAGGAGAGTAGAAGATGTTTCCAGTCCTGATCAGGAGATTAGCCTAGGGTGACATTGCTGCTTCTTCATAGATACAGTGCAGTGATTAAATAGTATAATTTTAGGACAGGGAGGGTATTATTGGCAGGATTACTAGGTAAAAATTAAGGGGAAAAATCATTAAGCCACCACATTTAAGAGCTGATACACTGCACTGTATAGAAATTAGTTTTTGAGTTTAGAGAAGCTTGTTTTTTTAATATTCTACTATTGTTGGAACTCACAGGCCTTTGTAAAGTTGAAAGTTAATAAAAAAATAAAAACAAAAAAAAAGGGTGCAGACAGGCAGACTTTGTTGATGACAGAATATGCTTCTACATACCTGCCTGTCAGCACTTGTTTCTGTAAGTGTACAATGAGATGTGCATGTGCAGCTTCCTGTACAGTCTCAGCACGATTTCATGCCAGGACAAAGTACGTGAGGGAGTTGGGCCTAGCCAATCAAGAGGCTGCAGGCTCTGAATTTGGAAGAAGATGAAGCAAGTCTGCCATAATTTGCGAAATTGCCATGCATATTTGCACGTTATGGAAAAAAATCTCTTGTTTTTGAGTTTAGTCTGGCAGTTTCCTTTTAGGATTAAACATAAATTCAGGGTCAGTCTCACTATACATGCTGTGATGAATGGCTGTCTATATATCTTTTAGGAAGGGCTTGTAATGTGCCTGATATGCAGAGGCAGGACCAGCTGTCAGAATGACAGCCAAGCTCTGCAGGACCCCAGGGCTAGTTTAGTCAGTGTCAGTTGCCAAAAATTCAGGACTGAGATGCAGGATGCATGTGACATTTAGGATTCTGGACTAATGGCACTTGCTTTTTTCTTTGTTCTAATCATTTATATTTATTTCAGACTGGCAGTGCTTTACCTGGACCCAGCCAAATTGATGCTTTTACTAGTATGAACCCTCTCTCCACTTTTCCTGGTTATGCGATACAGAATCCATACACTCATCTTATGATGCCAGCCTTGGGTAGTTTTTCTCCTCACCTCTCTCTATCAGGACACCAAAGAGGTAACTGCTTTTCATCATGATTGTTTGCACTAAAACTGAAGCCTGGTACACACAGTAATTATTTTTTTTGTTCAACCCAGCTGGCTGAACGAAAAAAAACTGGAAAACTCGGGAGCAGATCCTGTGCTAACAATGTTAGTACAGCGATCTGCACAGTGAGCTATTGTGTAATGACAGAGGGAAAGCTCATCTCCAGAACACATTGATCAGCACTCTCAGCCGAGAACGCTGATCGGGTGCCGATCGGCAGACCTGCCCCTTCGACAGAAGCCAGACCAGCTGTTATGCACACGGGCCGAATATCGGCCAGTTTCTATTGAATCGGCCGATAATGCCCGATATTTGGCCCATGTCTACGGGGCTTTAGTAAACTGAGCAGATAAGTTAATCATACCCTTTGGCTAAAACATAGAATTGGTGAAAAAAATGTATCCGCAAACCTGCTTCCCAACAGGGATTCCCAGGAGTGGATGTGATCTGCCCATATGTAATCAAATTAAGGGCATTTGCATGAGATCTAAAGTATAACAAATCCTATTTTTTCATTTTGTAAGGTTTGGAACGCATGAAAACCTGCCATTGCAATACTTCACATTATGTTAAACTAGTGACTATGAACCTGTCAACCATTTTAAACCTTTAGAGCTATCTAGGTTTTAACTCCTTTTGGATAGAGTGGGGGATAGATGCTTTTTTGTAAGGTTTTATTTCTTTCCGTGAATTGGTTTGGGAGTTTCTCACATTTCCTGTCCCTGTGACACCAGGGCAAGAAATGGGGAAGCAGTTGTCATTGGGACAGGAACACAGACACAATCATCTTGTCCCACTCTACTAAAAAAAAAATTGTGTCCGTGTTGGTCCCAACACTTCTTTTTCTGACAGGAACAAAGGACACAGACCTTTTCCTTCTTTATCCAAAAAAAATAAAAAGGTTTTGGCTGAAGTTGGGTTTTAAAAAGCCTGCTTAAAAGGATGGTGTGCTTGTAGTTACCTTTTGTCATTTCCTCAGCACTAGCTTTGGAGGCCATACTTGAACCCGAACCTCAGCTGGACGTATGGGGATAGCTTGGATTGTGAACTTTGGCCACTGGGCTCTGAGTTGTGACCTATTCCTGTACTGTGTTAGCCAGGAACCCTTTCTGGGTCCTGAGCTATGGCACAGCCCCAGTTGTGACCCTGTCTCTGAAGACTCAGTGAGTATGGGCGGTCAGGCTACAGCTTTAGGAGTTGCTTCACTATTTGCACAGTTGGCACAGTTTCAGACATTCTGCCACTGCTGATTTTACCACAGTAAGCCCCGGTTCACACTGAGGCAGCGCGACTTGCAGCGCGACTGCCTCAGGCGACCTGGACACGACAGGGGTGGCGACTTCCAAAACGACTTCTATATAGAAGTCTATGCAAGTCACCTCCAGTCGCCCCCAAAGTAGTACAGGAACCTTTATCTAAGTCGGAGCGACTTGCGTCGCTCCGATTAGAACGGTTCCATTGTACAGAACGGGATGCTACTTGTTAGGCGGCTAGGTCGCCTGACAAGTCGTCCTAGTGTGAACCGACCCTAAGGGTTAGGGCTGTGGGATCAAGCGTTTATGTCGCCTTTCAGCCTGGTGGAAGCTTTATCCAGCTGCTGCTTCTGAAGCAGCATGTGGATCTCTAGTCTTTTTCCACTGCCTGCCTACTGTGACTTGATCATCTCCAGCGACCCGTAACCCCCATCAATAAGTAAATAAATACCTTGAACACCTGCATAATTGTATAATACAACGATTATAGTAATTGGGTGCTAAATATTCCCAAGGAGTTCATTGCCATCGCTGTATGGGCTTATACATAAAATGTAATGGGTAGCACACCATAAAGTATCTTTCTAGCTTTTAATGCTTGCAAAACATACGGTAAATAGAACTTTTTAACAAAAGTATACCTAAATATACATAGGACAACCTAGGAATCCACATAGTAAAGTGTGCACAGCTCAAATGTACATACAGCAACCATAAGACACAAATCATAAGAGATTTAATCACAAAAGATTACGACCAACTGACAGTACAGGGGAGCAAGGTCTGCTAAAGTGGGGATTTCTGGGTGGTGATCCACTTCCTCAGCAGAGACCTGATCTGTGTTGTGCCCCCAAGCCTTATAAAATGCCAGTTGGAAGTAATGTTATGTTGGTGTGACAGGATCCCAGCCACGCGACAACCAGAATGCTCAGGCATTCAACACACATAGCCAACTCTAGAATGGCTGGTACATGGGTCAATGGCTCCACCTAGTAGTTTAAATAGCAGTAAAACCACAAATAAGCATAAAACAGCATACACAGTGAGAGTCCATAGGCAGCAATAGAAATTAGTCCACAGGATCCTGGGAGCACCCTGAATTCCAATAGAATATAAAGAGACTATAGTGAAAAAATCATAAATTAGAAAACCAACAAATATGTACAATATTAAAATGAAAGTGATGGGGGAAAAATCGCAACTGTACAGCACACCTAACATTACAGAAAGGTGCTTAAATTACATGCTACATTAAGTCCCACAGGGGACAGGGTGTCCAGCTTTTACAGTATATCCAGAAAATTTCCCTCTGGGACAGTTTGTCAGGAAAGCTACCACCTCATTAGAGCCTTGTCACTTTTTATGTTACCGTAAAATGCAGTTCCTGATATCACTTCTGTGGCAATGGATATGTAAGAGGATCTCTTGTGTGGTCTGACATATGTATCTGAGGCCACACAGACACTTAAATTGGGGTTCCACCCAAAAAACAAAAATACCTGGAAAAAATCTAAAAAACAAAACAAAAAAACATTTGGATATTTTTTTTTTTTCACTTACCTCTAAATGCCTGTTGCTAGGTGGTCCCTCGTAGTCTGCCTGTTCCTTTGCCTGGGCTGGTGACATCACTTCCCCCTCGGCACAGGAAGGGCTCCGCTCTGCTCCCTCCCTCCTGTCAATCATCTGGGACCCATTACAGGTCCCAAGTGATTGAGCGGCCAATCACGGCGCGCGGCGCCGCTCGCGCGTGCACAGTGGGTGCCAGGCTGTGAAGCCACAGCCCGGCGCCCACAGTTGAAATGCCGGCGCCGACGAGCAGAGGGAGGGACGAGCGGGGCCTCGATCCCCCGCATCGTTGGACCCAGGGACAGGTGAGTGTCCAATTAAAAGTCAGCAGCTGCAGTATTTGTAGCTGCTGACTTTTATTGTTTTTTTTTTTTTGACGGCCCCCCTGGGTGGAACTCCTCTTTAAGTAGAGCTGCAATTATAAAAGCTAGAAATTGGGAACCACTTCTCCATGCGAGGGTAACTGAGTCACCTTTGATTCCAGAATTGCACTGCATGCAATGACCTCATGGGAGGATCCCTTTAGAGGTGGCAATGAGGAAAGACAATTGCCTTTTGTCGGAGTTTGAAAACTGAATTCACCATGGGCTGTATGGTTCCATGAATTCTTGTATAGAGGTCGACCGATATATCGGATGATATTTGGTGTTTTTTTACTTAATCGGCATCGGCCGATTGTGCTGATAAAAAAGCCCGATATAACTTCAGCACGACTTGCAAATGACTTCTTTAAAAGAAGTCAGTGTAAGTTGCCTGAAATCTTCTGTGAAGGGACTTCTCCTCTCTCTGGGCAGCCTGCCAAATCTGATAAAAAGAACCTGAAGGATACAATGTTATGAATGAACTAAATTGTGTGTAGAAGCTCTCAGTTTAACCATTTTAAGACTAAATCTTTTCTGACATTTGTTGCTTACAAGTAAAAATCCTGTATTTTCTGCTAGAAAATCACTTAGAACCACCAAACATTATATATATTTTTTTAGCAGAGACCCTAGGGAATAAAATAGCGGTTGTTGCAATATTTTATGTCACACGGTATTTGTGCAGCGGTCTTTCAAACGCAATTTTTTTTTTGAAAAAATACATTAATAAATTAAAAATAAAAAAACTAAACAGTAAAGTTAGCCCATTTTTTTTCGTCCAAAAGTTTTGATTGCCTGTTTTTGTATATTTAATATTTAAGATATAGAGGGGTTAAATGCGCCCCTGAAGCGCCGCTGCCGAAACGCTTTGCAGGCGCTTCGGCAGCGGTGCGCATTCATTTCAATGGGCAGGAATGGTGGTATACACTGCTCCAAAGATGTTGCTTGCTGGACTTTTTTTTAACATCCTGCCAGCGCATCGCCTCAGTGTGAAAGCATTAGGGGTTTCACACTGAGACTGCAGGGGAGCTGTTTTACAGGTTTTTTAGCCCAAAAGCGCCTGATAAACGCCCCAGTGTGAAAGGGGTCTAACTGTTAGATTTTATGAGAGGAAGGGGGGAAAAAAAAAAATCGGCCTAATATATCGGCCCAAAAAAATCGTCATCACATATCGGCCATCGGCCACCGAGATTTCTAAATATCGGCATCGAACAGAGAAAAACCCATATCGGTCGACCTCTATTCTTGTAACCTAGGCCAGAATACAGTGAGGGAAAAAAGTAGTTGATCCCCTGCAGATTTTGTACGTTTGCCCACTGACAAAGAAATGATCAGTCTATAAATTTAATGGTAGGTTTATTTTAACAGTGAGAGACAGAATAACAACAAAAAAATCCAGAAAAATGCATTTTAAAAAAAGTTATAATTTTATTTGAATTTTGATAAGTGAAATAAGCATTTGACCCCTTCGCAAAACATGACTTAGTACTTGGTGGCAAAACCCTTGTTGGCAGTGACAGAGGTCAGACGTTTCTTATAGGTGGCCACCAGGTTTGCACACTTGTCAGAAGGGATTTTGTACCACTCTTTGCGGATCTTCTCCAATTTATTAAGGTTTCGAGGATGATGTTTGGTAACTCGAACCTTCAGCTCCCTCCACATATTTTCTATGGGTTTAAGGTCTGGAGACTGGCTAGGCCACTTCAGGACCTTAAAGTGCTTCTTTGTGAGCCACTCATTTGTTGCCTTGGCAGTGTGTTTTGGGTTATTGTCATTCTGGAATACCCATTCACAACCCATTTTCAATGCCCTGGCTGAGGGAAGGAGGTTCTCACCCAAGATTTGACGGTATGGCCCTGTCAATCGTCCCTTTTTGATGAGGTGAAGTTGTCCTGTCCTTTTACCAGAAAGACACCCCCAAAGGATAATGTTTCCACCTCCATGTTTGAAGGTGGGGATGGTGTTCTTTGGGTCATAGGCAGCATTCCTCCTCCTCCAAACACAGTGAGTTGAGTTGATGCCAAGGAGCTTGATTTTGGTCTCATCTAAACCACAACAATTTCACTCAGTTCTCCTCTGAATCATTCAGATGTTCATTAGCAAACTTCAGACAGGCCTGTACATGTGCTTTCTTGAGCAGGGGGACCTTGCGGGTGCTGCAGGATTTTACGGCGTAGTGTGTTACCAATTATTTTCTTGGTCCCAGCTGCCTTGAGATCGTTGACAAGATTCTCCCCTGTAGTTCTGGGCCGATTCCTCACCATTCTCATGATCATTGAAACTCCATGAGGTGAGACCTTGCATGGAGCCCCAGACCAAGGGAGATTGAGTTATTTTGTGTTTCTTTCATTTGCTAATAATCGCACCAACTGTTGTCACCCTCTCACCAAGCTGCTTGGCAATGGCCTTGCATGGAGCCCCAGACCAAGGGAGATTGAGTTATTTTGTGTTTCTTTCATTTGCTAATAATCGCATCAACTGTTGTCACCCTCTCACCAAGCTGCTTGGCAATGTCCTTGTAGCCCATTCCAGCCTTGTGTAGGTCTACAATCTTGTCCCTGACATCCTTGGACAACTCTTTGGTCTTGGCCATGGTGGAGAGATTGGAATCTGATTGATTGCTTCTGTGGACAGGTGTCGTTTATACAGGTAACAAGCTGAGATTAGGACCACTCCCTTTAAGAGTGGTCCTAATCTCAGCTCATTACCTGTATAGAAGACACCCGGGAGCCAAAAATCTTGCTGATTGATCATTTTATAACTTTTTTGAAATGCGTTTTTCTTGCTGTTTTGTTGTTCTTCTGTCTCTCACTGTTAAAATAAACCTGGGAATCTATAGACTGATAATTTTTTGTCAGTGGGCAAACTTACAAAAACAGCAGGAGATCAAATACTTTTTTCCCTCACTGTAGGTGGTTGCTGAAAAGTATCAGCCAAGCAAGGGTCACTGGAGAGAACTGTTCAGGACAGTACCACTGCCACTGGTGACCTCATCCCATACTCCCCTAGTGGTACTGTTGACATTTACCAGGTACCCCCAGAAGAATCTGACTCTCTTGACTCTCTTGAACACCTATTCAATATTCAATACTATTTTTATTTTATTTTTTTTTCAGTGTGTTGCTACATGTGTTCATTTTTTATTTTATTATTTTTTTAAAATTGCTAAGTATTAATTTTATGTATTTAAAATGTATTCCGTTGGTGTAATATTGCTTGTTAACCACAACCTGTCACCGCTTCCCAAGTTTACTCGTCCACTTTTAACCTTATTGGTTTAAGAAAATGCATGTGGTCTTTACTTGCTCTCTAGTAATATTTTATATATTTCTATATCACTACTCTTTTTTTGGCTATATGTGCACAATCTCTAGCTGTTCTTAGTTGTGACTGGCTTCTGGTTGAGATTCCGGTTTCCGGAGAGCAAGCTACTTCCGGTTCCTGGTACGCACTTAGCCTCCGTTGTGTTAACGTCAGTCGGTCCCCTATTAGTAGAAGTAACACACACCTTAACCACGCCCCTTATGACAAAACATTGGGTGGAGCAAAGACGAGTGACTTAGGACGCGGACCCGGCGGCCATCTTACTGGTTGGAAACGCTGGTCGTTTCCATATGCCTGCTTGCTTATTTGCAACTCTTATCATGTGGTCTCTTGAGCCCTGATATCCAATCCTGGGAAGTGGATCAGTGTAATCTTGGTGAAGCAGACCAATTTGTGCAGGAGGACTGGTGTTATTATCTATTTTATCCATCGCTTATATCCCTTCTATTGAGGGTAAGAGTCAGTATTATTGGGTGCTGGTGGTGGTTGTTCTATCCATTATTCCTTGATTCATCTTGTGGTGGACTTTGATTTGATCGCTTTTCAACAGCCTATTATTGATCAACTTTATTTTAAATGAGCGCTACACCTTTTTACTTATTTATTGAAAGCTGACAGAGGTATTAAAGGGACCAGAAGAAGGAAGAAGCAGAGAAAGAGTTACAGATATAAAAGGATAAAGGGGTAAACCTGGGCTGAATATTCAAAACCTCAAAGCTGCAGGCTGCATAGGCAATACACAGTATTTGCACACAAAGTGGCTGGGGCATTAGCACCCCTGACCAGTTACCCGCTGGGGGTTAATGCAGCTAGAAAGACTGCTGAAATATAAATGACGACAGAAGAAATATAAAACATTGGAAAAACCAAGTTAATGTGTAAAGGATTTGATAGGTGTAAACCTGGTTGACCATCAATCCACTATATTATACATCAACCTTCTATCCTATAAGGGTGGTTCTATGGGAGATAAAGGATATGGTACTGTAATTATATAATTATATAACTTTATGGTGTTCTGAGAAAAAAAAACCTAATATAAAGACCAACCTGGGGAGAAGGAAAAATATAAGCAAGGAATTCAAAATGAGAGGTAGAACTTTAAAAGGAAGTGAAATAAAAACTCTAAAGTTAAATGCAAATACAAGTACAATTAAGAAATATATGACACAAGAAGGAAGCCCAAAGAGCCCGGGATCCAAAAAACAAGAAGAGACCAAAGAAAAAAAAGCACCAAGAAAGAAGCAAGGAGAGATTTCTGATCAATCAAGGGAAGATATGGGAGTAGAAAGTGAATCTGAGACAAGTAAAATAGGGGAACAAGGCGCAAGCTCCCAAATGCCAACAAAGATGTTCAAAAGACTGAAAAATTCTATTAATACGGAAATTGCAACATTACATGAAGACCTGGGACAGATGCTGACACGAGTAGAGACAGAAGAAAAAAATGGACAAACAAGCCTATGAAATAACAAAATTAAAAGAACAGGTGAAAGAGCTGCAAACAGGACAGAGAAGAATGTTATATAAGTTGGAAGATCAGGAGAACCAAAGTAGAAGACAGGATTGAAGGATCTGAGCCTTGCCAGAGACAGGGGAGAGGATCTGAGAGAAATATTGAATAAAGTATTTAATCCCCTGTTAGATAAACCTGCAGAAGATCGATTGAAGATAGAGTACATAGGATCAGAAAACCTCAAAATATGTTGGCAGAGGTACCAAGGGATGTCATAGTGAGATTCCAGCATAATGAAGAAATGGCACAAATCTGGGAAAAGATGAGAGGATTGACATCACTGAAATATGAAGGAGTGAACCTCCAAATATTTACAGACCTAGCCCCAGAAACTCTAGCTAGAAGAAGACTCCTCAAACCATTACTGGAACACATGCGAACAAAAAATATAAAATATAGTTGGGGTTTTCCTGCATGTTTAGTAGGACAGAAAGATGGAAGATCTGCAAGGTTAAGGTTTCCAGAAGTTTTACAGGAATTTTGTGTAAGGCTCCAACTTGTCTTGCATACACATGGTCACACAAATGTTGGCTAACAATTATGAACGTAGTGACGTACGGCGAATCGATAAAAAGGAAGTTCAATAGTCATGTACCACCCTTTGGGCTCCTTCTGCTAATGTGTTTGGTGAGCATTGATTCTGAGCATGCATGGACTTTTGTGCAATGGACTTGTGTACACACGATCGGAAAGTCCGACAACAAAATTTGTTGGCAGAAAGTTTGAGAACCTGCTAGCCAACATTTGTTGGCGGAAAGTCCGACGACAAATGTTCGATGGAGCATACAAACGGTCGGACTTTCCGCCAACAAGCTCACTTTCAACATTTGTTGTCGGAAAATCTGATCGTGTGTACGGGGCATAAGACTTGACTTAATAGAGAGAAGACAGAGAGAGAACCTGCGCTAAAAAGCAAAACAAAAAGAAGGGGGCTGCAGCTGCAACAAATACCTCAAATATCGGTGCAGTGTAAATAAATCAAAATAAAACTAAAATGTGCGCTTGCATTAAATGATATATACCATTATATTGATATTCATCTGCTAGATCACATAGATTAACTTAAAAGTGAAAAATCAAAAAAATCACTATATCATACAATATGTACAATGTGGAAAAAACAGCGCTGAGTGATTATAATTTTATAAATACTCAATACATAACCGTGGAGGCAAGTGCAAAGGTAGTGTTGAAAGTTCAATCAAAATATGAAAAATAAAAATTGAAAATTTGAATTTGCGTGAAAAATCCAAATCGCGCAGAAAAAAATCGCATTCATCAGTTCATTAAGTGCATCGAGGATCAAAATCGCACAGGGAAAACGCATTCATCAGTTCCTTTAGTGCATCCCATATAGGTGAAAGAAGAAATAGAAGGACTTGAAGGAGCTTCCACACACCAGTGGTTCCAAGGGGTGTTTAAAGATGTACCCTTACCGGACTAGTTGGACCTCCTGTATAGCAAGGTCATACAGGCATGCAGATATAGCCCTCTGCAGGGACAGATGGATACCAGTGTCCAGGTCAGCTCGTATGCACCGCACACAGCAGGAGATGATTCCAGTGCTTCAGCGTTGGGAGGGAGACTTTACGCAAAGTCGTAGCACACAGTTTTTTTTACCCAGGATCCTTCTTACACAGAGAGCTGAGAAAAGATTGGTGCCATGCAGCTAGCTGGCTCTGCCAAGTTTTTTTTGGACCCAGAACTATGCAGACACCTTTAGATGGGAGGACAATTGGTCAAGAAACCCATAGCAGCCTGTACAGGAGCCTTGGTTGAGAATGACTGATGTAAATCTATAGTTATCACCTCCCACATCCCATGCTGGGAGGTGTAGTTCCACAACACAGCAAGTTATCTGAGAAGAGTTCCGAGCAGAGTGACTCAGCACTTCCATGTCATGGACATGGAAGTGCTGAGCCACTCTGCTCGGAACTCTTCTCAGATAACTTGCTGTGTCTTGACTTGCTGTTTCTTGACCAATTGTCCTTCCATCTAAAGGTGTCTGCATAGTTCTGGGTCCAAAAAAAAAACTTGGCAGAGCCAGCTAGCTGCATGGCACCAATCTTTTCTCAGCTCTCTGTGTAAGAAAGATCCTGGGTAAAAAACTGTGTGCTACGACTTTGCGTAAAGTCTCCCTCCCAACGCTGAAGCACTGGAATCATCTCCCGCTGTGTGCGGCGCATACGAGCTGACCTGGACGCTGGTATCCATCTGTCCCTGCAGAGGGCTATATCTGCATGCCTGTATGCATAAGACTTGACTTGCAAGATGAACAATGGCAAAAATTGCAAGAAAAAACAAAAATAAGGAACATAGAAATATTATATATAAGAGAATTAAGATAAAGTCAAATAGTCTAAGTGAGATAGAATGGGAAAAGAGTAAGACAGTAGAAGGAAGAAATTGGGCTTGGGTGGCAAAATGGAGGACATAGGCAGGGATTAAGTAGACCAGGAACAGGTTGAATGACGGGTCACTCGGATCACTGCCACACTCCTGACCCAGACCCCCATTTTGGGGGGATGGTGTTAAAAGGCGAATGTGATCAGAGCCTTACCCTATGACAAGAGAGACGATGGTGGAAGAATGGCTGATAGATCCACCAACGACTTTAAGGCCGAAACAGGGCCACAAAACATTTGGGAGGATGGGAGGGGGGGGGGACCTTTAATTAGTAGAAGTCTCTGCTGCCCTATATGGGGTCCATTTTCGACAACGTGTCTTAGTATGGCAAAACGATCTCTACTCCCGGATGGGTGATAGAAGAAAAGGAAAAACATCAGATATGGCAAAAATGTATTGTTGACCTATAATGTAAAGGGTTTAAATACACCATTAAAGAGACATACGATCTTAAAAGATTTACAATTCTATGCTGCCAGCATAGTTTTTTTTTTACAAGAAACACGTGATTCAAAAGTTAGGTTATATTCACGACAACACCCAACATGGTATTATGGAGATTCAACAACAAATAGATCAAAGGGTGTAGCAATAGGTTTATGGAAATATATAAGAATTAGATCCCTTTCACACTGGAGGCGTTTTTCAGGCACTAAAGGGCTAAAAATGTCGCCTGTAAAGCTCCTGAAAAATGCCTCCCCTGCAGCAGCAGTGTGAAAGCCTGAGTGCTTTCACACTGGAGCGGTGCGCTTGCAGGACATTCGAAAAAGTCCTGCAAGCAGCATCTTTGGAGCGGTGTATACACTGCTCCTCCACCGCCCCTGCCCATTTAAATGAATGGGCACCGCTGCTGAAGTGCCTGCAAAGCGCTTTGGCAGCATCGCTTTTTGGGCGCATTTAACCCTTTGGCCGCTAGCTGGGGTTAAAAGCTCCCCACTAGCGGCCAAAAAGCACCGCTAAAACAACGGTAAAGCGATGCTAAAACTAGCTACCACTGCCCGCTGGCAGTGTGAAAGGGCTCTAAATGTAAGGGAAAGGAAAGTGGATTCATATGGGAGGTACCTGTTTCTGAAAGGGGAATTAAATGGAATGGAATGTACATTGGCAAATATATATACTGTCCAAATAAGGATTCAATACTATACTTCAGCCAGACTATAGGTGAACTGATGGAATTTAAAGAGGGTAAAGTAATTGTGGCTGGAGACTTCAATCTCGCTATGGATCTTGCTGTATCATCCCGTGTAGGTAGAAAGGAGGAATATCAGCGTTAATGAGGAAAATACTATATCAAAATCAACTGATAGACATATGCAGAATCCAACACTCTAAAGAAAGAGACTATACGTTCTATTACGCTGTACATGGGACATACTCAAGACTGGATTACATATTGGTAAAACATCGATTACTGGAGGGAATAGGTAAAACATCTATAGAGACAATAACAACATCAGACCATGCACCTCTAACAGCAGAAGTAAAAATCGGGGAGGACCAAGTAAACTAAGTAAACACCTGGAGATTAAATGATACAATAATACAGGCCTTGGAGGTTGAAAGAAAAAAGAAGTAAATAGAGCAATATTTTATGACAAATAAGACGCAGGACGCCGCGGAAGCCACGATATGGGAAGCTCATAAAGCTTACGTTAGGGGCATCCTGATAGCCGTAGGGTCCCCCCAAAAAAAAGAACAAATAAAAGAAATTATATATTAAAAGAACTATATGAAATAGAACAAAAACATAAGAAGGAAAAGAGAAATGAGATACAACACCTGATACAACACCTGATGGTGCTAAAGAAAGATGAACTGAATAGTCTAATGAAACAGGAAATAAGACAAACTTTCAATAAAGTAAATAAAGAGAGATATCCGTGGGGGAACAAACTGCAAAATACCTAGCAAATACTGAAAGAAAAAAAATCAAAAATAATTTAGGGAGTCTAGTTCATTCAACATCAGAAATTGCAGTATTTCAAGTTTTATAAAGCATATACTCAATAAGAACAGAAAAGGAACAGATAAAAGAAGAAAGGAAAAGATGTAAAGGTATCTAAGAGAAGCCAAATTACCTAAATTAGAAGAAGAAAAACTGTCCGATCTAGAAAGACCTACAGTGGGGACGAAAAGTATTCAGACCCCCTTACATTTTTCACTCTTTGTTATATTGCAGCCATTTGCTAAAATCATTTAAGTTCACTTGTTTCCTCATTAATGTACACACAGCACCCCATATTGACAGAAAAACACAAAATTGTTGACATTTTTGCAGATATATTAAAAAAGAAAAACTGAAATATCACATGGTCCTTAGTATTCAGACCCCTTTCTCAGTATTTAGTAGAAGCACACTTTTGGTCTAATACAGCCATGAGTATTTTTGGGAAAGATGCAACAAGTTTTTCACACCTGGATTTGGGGATCCTCTGCCATTCCTCCTTGCAGATCCTCTCCAGTTCTGTCAGGTTGGATGGTAAACGTTGGTGGACAGCCATTTTTAGGTCTCTGCAGAGATGCTCAATTGGGTTTAAGTCAGGGCTCTGGCTGGGCCATTCAAGAACCGTCACGGAGTTGTTGTGAAGCCACTCCTTCGTTATTTTAGCTGTGTGCTTAGGGTCATTGTCTTGTTGGAAGGTAAACCTTCGGCCCAGTCTGAGGTCCTGAGCACTCTGGAGAAGGTTTTCGTCCAGGATATCCCTGTACTTGGCTGCATTCATCTTTCGCTCGATTGCAACCAGTCGTCCTGTCCCTGCAGCTAAAAAAGACCCCCGCAGCATGATGCTACCACCACCATGCTTCACTGTTGGGACTGTATTGGACAGGTGATGAGCAGTGCCTGGTTTTCTCCACACATACTGCTTAGAATTAAGGCCAAAAAGTTTTATCTTGGTCTCATCAGACCAGAGAATCTTATTTCTCACCATCTTGGAGTCCTTCAGGTGTTTTTTTAGCAAACTCCATGCCCCAACTGGTGGAGGGCTGCAGTGATGGTTGACTTTCTACAACTTTCTGCCATCTCCCGACTGCATCTCTGGAGCTCAGCCACAGTGATCTTTGGGTTCTTCTTTACTTCTCTCACCAAGGCTCTTCTTCCCCGATAGCTCAGTTTGGCCGGACGACCAGCTCTAGGAAGGGTTCTGGTCGTCCCAAACGTCTTTCATTTAAGGATTATAGAGGCCACTGTGCTCTTGGTAACCTTGACCAGATCTGTGCCTTGCCACAATTCTGTCTCTGAGCTCTTCAGGCAGTTCCTTTGACCTCATGATTCTCATTTGCTCTGACATGCACTGTGAGCTGTAAGGTCTTATATAGACAGGTGTGTGGCTTTCCTAATCAAGTCCAATCAGTATAATCAAACACAGCTGGACTCAAATGAAGGTGTAGAACCATCTCAAGGATGATCAGAAGAAATGGACAGCACCTGAGTTAAATATGAGTGTCACAGCAAAGGGTCTAAATACTCCGGACCATGTGATATTTCAGTTTTTCTTTTTTAATAAATCTGCAAAAATGTCAACAATTCTGTGTTTTTCTGTCAATATGGGGTGCTGTGTGTACATTAATGAGGAAAAAATGAACTTAAATGATTTTAGCAAATGGCTGCAATATAACAAAGAGTGAAAAATGTAAGGGGGTCTGAATACTTTCCATCCCCACTGTATAACTCAAGAAAAAATTCTATTAGCATTAAAAGGTGTGGTGACAGGAAAGATCCCAGGACCAGATGGCTTCTCAGCCATCTATTCTAAAAAAATTCAAGATCTACTAGTCCCCCAATTATGCTTGTATTGGAACTTATTAGAGGAGAAGAGGGGGATGAGAAAGGAAGGATGATTGTTCTATGTCTCTAATTCAAGAACAACATTACCTAATATAATGAACATACTGAAAGAATATGGAGAGTTATCAAGCTTTAAAATAAATCCATCAAAGTCAGAAATCCTGAATATTAGTATAGATAAGAAAGAAGAACAATGTCTACAAGAAAAATTCCCATTTAAATGGCAGAAAAACATAAAATATTTAGGGATATATTTGACAGGGAATTGGGAAGACTTATATCAAACGAATTACATCCGTTACTAAATTAAATTAAGGAAGAAGTAAGGAATATCTCAAGGAGACTGCTTTCCTGGGTAGGACGGATTAACATTATAAATATGGGGATTGTACCAAAAGTACTTTATAAGTTTCAAATGCTCCAGATACAAATCTCACAGAGCTATTTCAATATATTGAAAAAGATGATTCTGGGGTTTATATGGCAACATAAAAAAACAAGAATACAATATACAGTACTAAGCAAAAAGAAAATACATGGAGGTTTAGCTGCTCTAGACTTTAAAAGATATTGTAAAGCAGTTCTATTGACGCAAATTATCAATTGGACACATCACTTTAGAGAAAAGGTTAAAATTAAAAGTAGGTTGAGTGGGACACGGTTGGATAAGATGATTTGGATACGACAACACTATCATTTTTTTTCCAAAGACACAAGTACTTTTACAGCACAGGTAATTAGGGAGTGGGATTTAATGCACAGGCAAAAGAAATGGGATTATAACTCACCGTTAATACCACTTACTGGAACAAATTATTTTCCACCAGGAAATTAAACACTATTTGGGGTTTGGATTAGGAAGAAAAATGCACGACTAAAATATATCATGAAAGAAGGAGTGATCTGCACTATACAGGAATTAGGACACAAGAGATCTTATCGATTAAATGAGCTGAGATATAGACAATTAACACACTTTATAGAGACATTACCTAAACCAATAAGGTCAAATGAAAATGTACTGCCATTAGAAAAATCCTTAGCTCGCAGATTGCACCGAAGCACTGTACTTCCCAGATTTATAAGATTATTAGCGGAATGTAAGAACCAGTAGTTCCACCTTTTTTGGAAAGATGGGAAGCGGAGCTCGGTGTAAAATGGAGCGAACAAGAAAAGGGAAAAATATTGAAATTGACGGAAGGAACAGCGATAGATATAAATACAAGAGATATCAACTATAAGTGCCTATTAAGATGGTACTTAACACCCACCAAAACTCACAAAATCTAATCAGAAAAATCACTGTTATGCTGCAGGGGATGTGGGTCAAGAGGAACAATGATACACATTTGGTGGGAATGCCCAAAAATACAGAAATTTTGGCAGGAGATTAACCAATTGATTCAGGAGATATAGTGAAAGGTTTTGGGGGTTTTTAGGCATTTCCAATCTATTGCATACCACTAAACTAACAATCAATAAATATAAAAAAACAGTGATACCCCATTTGATAAATGCCATAAAAAGCTTGATCCCGAGATATTGGGTAAATCCAGAATGCCCAACTTTAGGAGAATGGGTTAAAAAGATAGGATTAACATATAACATGGAAGAGCTATATCATGCGGGGGAAGATAAAACAGAAAGATGTTTAAATATGTGGAAAAGATGGATAGAATTTAAGAGCATAAGAAGATACACGGATTTGAGGCATAAAAACTAAATGGACCAAGTAAAGGCATGGAGGGAAAGAAGAAAGAGAGACATATGAATAAGAGTGGGGAAGGGGAGGGAGGGAGGAGTAGAGGGAGTTTTATGATGTATTGAGGAAAGATTGTTATTAATAAATGTATGAATATTTTGTATAATGTGAAAACTAATAAAAATGTATATATAAAAAAACAAATGAAGGAACTAGGCTCTGCAAACTGTGCAGTCAAATCAATCCATTAAATAGTGTTGCACACAAAAGGGACCTTCAATATCACAGGTTCATACAGCTGCACCTCCAATATTGTTGTGTATCTTGTCTAATGCAAAAAATGTAGCGTAAGATCTTTCGTTAAAAGCACAAATGAATCTGCAGAGACACACCATTAACCCCTTTGCGACCACGCTATAGCCAAATGACAGGTACAGCGCAGCTGTACTTTGCCGGTGTGCATCAGCAGTGATTTGTGATCGCTGCATCCTTTGGACACAGCTGATCACAGATTAGGGTAAAGAGCCAATTAGGGCAGCTCTTTACCACGTGACCAGCTGTGTCCAATCACAGCTTAAACCCAGAATTAAACAGGATTTGCCAGTTATTGGCTATTCTCCCCTCTCGCTGACAGCGCGTGAGGAGAGGAGAGCCGAAAACCAGCAAATCCACACTAGGGACATCTGCACTGACAATCAGGGCACTGATCATCAGTGTCCTGATGATCAGTGCAGCCCCACCAGTGCCCATCAGTGATGCCTGTCATTGCCTCCTCATCAGTGCCGCCCATCAGTGCACCATATCAGATCAGTGCACATCAGTGAAGGAGAAATATTACTTATAACAGAAACTAAAAAAATGTTTTTGTTTTTTGTTTTTTTTTACATTTTACATAGTTACATAGTTAGTAAGGTTGAATAAAGACACCAGTCCATCGAGTTCAACCTGAGCGAGTGTGGGTGCATGTCTACAATTATCCCTATTTTTTTTATTTAAGGTACCCATATAGCGCTGTGTCAATTTTTTTTACGCAGCGCTCCACACATATATCGCACACTCACATCGGTCCCTACCCTCAAGGAGCCCACAATCCAAGGTCCCTAACATTCATATACTAGGACCTATTTTGGACAGAAGCCAATTAACCTACCAGCATGTCTTTGGAGTGTGGGAGGAAACCGGAGTACCCGGAGGAAACCCACGCAGGCACAGGGAGAACATGCAAACTCCAGGCAGGTAGTTTCGTGGTTGGGATTTGAACCAGCGACCATTCTTACTGCTAGGCGAGAGTGCTATTCACTACACCACTGTGCTGGTAGTAGGTTTTCGTTTGTTTAGCATAAAAATAAAAAAAAACCCAGTGGTGATTAAATATCACCAAAAGAAAGCTCTATCTGTCTCAAAAAAAATGTGATAAAAATTGTGTTTGGGAACAGTGTTGCATGACCGTGCAATTGTCTTTCAAAATGCAACAGCACTGAAAGCTGAAAATTAACCTGGGCAGGAAGGGGGTGAAAGTGCCCAAGTAGGCAAGTGGTTAAAGAGCATAAGGAAGATGATTTCTGCACACCTGTGGGACATATATCATTTCTCACAACTAGACCATGCTATGGGAGACCTGAATGTTTTAGTTCTTAAAGGGAACTATTAAACAACTCGGGAAAAGAAAACTTTTGAATTAAGAATGATAATTCTATTTGACACAAAAGATAATCTAAATGTAGACCTCGGCTTTCTAAATCACTATTTGACATTTTTTATGATGACGGTTACCTCTGGGATTCCATGAAGAATAAAAAACCTGTGTGCTGCTCCCCCCACAACCCACCCTAACACTCACATAAGCCCGCTCTCGATCCAGCGATGTGCACAGGAACATCGGCTGTCCCGGATCTCTCTCTCCTCATTGGCTGACACAGCAGCAGGAGCTATCAACCACAGCTAGTGAGCCAGCAAGGAGAGAGAGGGCCGAGCACGCATCAGTGCCCCCATGACAATTGGGGGCACTGGTCAAGGAGGAGGAGCCAGGAGCACCGTCAGGGAACCCGAGAAGAGGATCAGGGCTGCTCTGTTCAAAACCACTGCACAGAGCAGGTAAGTATAACATGTTTGTTATTTAAAAGAAAAAAAAAAAAACCTTTAAAGTGGAGTTCCAGCCATTTAAAAGTCAGCAGCTACAAAAAGTGTAGCTGCTGAATTTTAATAATGAGACACTCACCTGTCCCACGGTCCAGCGATGCGGGCTCACAAAGCCCTGTTCCTCTCCCCCTCCTCTCTGCGGCTCCGACATTCTAACTGAGCGCTGTGAATGGTCGGGTAATCTTCTGCGACCTGTGAGGTGTCCCAGAAGATTGCAGGTAGGGAGGGGGGTGAGGTGAACTTCTTTCCGGCGCCGCAGAACCCAGGGAAGTGGGAGCTGGGTGCCCATAAAAAACTGGGTATCCGATCCCTCCCCAAAAATATGACATGCCAAATGTGACATGTCAGGGGTCACCATCATTTAAAGCGGAAAGTTCCATTTTTGAGTGGAACTCCGCTTTAATAACACTTTAACTACCATTGCTCTGGTGTTTTTTCTTTTCCTAAAGCTTCTAGTCTTATTAAAAATTCTGCTAAACCTTTGTGTCTTGGTACTGCTGGGACCTTAAAGAAAATTGTAAGTTAGTACAAATAAAAAGAGTATCACAGACCGTACTCAATTGTTTCTGTCCATTTGTATCAAAAGTTTGTTTCTGTTGGAAGCATTTATAGTTGTGTTCCTTTAATGTTTTATTCCATAATTTGTCTCCAGATGTATCTGCATTAGATCACATGAGTGGGACACCTAAAGCAAAGATGTTAGATGTAACACCATTCCAAGTGAGTATTATTGTCTGTCTTGTCTTTTTTTTTTGGTGAGTGTTAGACTGATCTAAATTCATCCAGTTCTAAAAGGCCATGCCGATTTTAGTGGGTGTGGTCGTCTTTGTTCAACAGAAGTCGATCGTTTAATTAAGGGACACTAGAAAATTTGTCAACCAGTGGCTGCGGCCACTGATCATTGTATTCTGATACAATGTCCTGCAGGGTTGGGGGGGGGGATCCATCTATACCACATTTGTGTGGATGGAGGAATCTGTTGTTTTTTTTTTTTTTTTCAATTGTCATAAAAATGTATTGAGGAGGCCATGCATTTTAAAAAAATATTGTTCGTCCTATGACTCTTCTAAGCAAAGAAGGTTCATTTAAGTATGTATTTATGTGTGTCTACTATATTTTGTTTACATTTTTACTATAGGCATGAGGAGAAGGATTACATTCTATTTTAGTCTTTGCTTCCAAGTCTGTACATAAGCGGGGGCTTTAAACACATTTTCCGGTAATGTGGTAACGTGACCCACTTTCCTGCACGCCCCCCACTGTATATCCTGAGCTCTGTTTGCCCATTTGTGGGCCCGGGACCGACATAGCGGGTGCTAATGGAACTGAGTGGACTCATGTCCGCACTCCTCCCCTCTTTGTTGCTGACCTGGAAAACGATGTGTTTGACAGCAATTCCAGGTCCACCTGTCAGTTCAAGGCCAGCATGGGAAAGAATGTAATGCAGAGTGATCTGCATTGAACTACATACAGGGGGAAATTCCAGGGTCTTTTAGACCCCAGATGTCTCCTTAAAGAGAACCTGTCACCAAAAAATCACACAGGGAACGCTATGTGATGAAAAGTAAAAAAATTCAGATTGTAAAAAAATAAAGTTACATCCAACCACATGAAATCCCCCCCAAAAACATTTTTGAGGCTCCCCTACCCCCACATAGGCGCATACAAACATAAATGCATTTGCCAGGGGAGCCTACGCATGAAAACATTGATTGCGATACACATGTTGCATATTGTCGTGCATGCCAGAGTGAGAGCAACATTTCTAGCACCAGACCTTCTCTGTAACGCTAAACAAATGACCTATTGGGGGCTTTTAAAGCATTGCCTCTCTAGGGCAGTGATGGCGAACCTATGGCATATGTGCCACAGCTAGCACGCAGAGCCCTCTCTGTGGGCACGTAAGGAAGAGGAGCACACACTGACCGACCATCCTATACAAGGTGTCTGTACACCGCCCTGCCCCCCCACCATAGAGCTATATCTCCCACATGCCTCTGGGGCCAGGGAGGACGTGGATGAGACGAGGTGGTGCTGCCGGGTTGGAGGAAGTCACGCTGATACTGGATGCCAGAGCCAAGTGAAATTCTAATGTTCTGGTCTCACCTGCAGCCTACCTCTGTCTGTCTATGGTCTAAACAGTCACCTTCCACACATCACTCTGTTCAGGGCTGCCGACAGGGGGATACACAGGGGGATTGGTGCAGCAGGACGCTGCACTGTTTCTCTCAGAAACTGAAAGCTGGCTTCTTCCCCTTTCTCTCCTGCCAGCTTTCAGCTGCTGGAAGGAGAGAAACAGTGCAGCGTCCTGTAATTGTCTTCCCGTCCCTGAGCCTGTCACTATTACTGCCCAGTGCTGCTACAGTGTGTGCAGCTGATTTAAAAAAAAAAATAGCACAGCATTAATATGGAAAAAGCGTGACATTCCTATTGAAACAGTGGACTATTTATATGTAAATAGCGCGGCATTCATATGTAAATAACGCAACCGGACATATGCAAATGCCGCCCCTCCCCCAGTTCCCATCTCCTGAATGGTGCCCAAGAACTGGATGCAAACAAATAGAAGCAGGTTTGAGAGTCTTGCTTCCCACTGCCTTGCTGGATGTTCCATCAGGTACAGCATTCAGGTTTCTGTAATACTGGGCCAGCAGTGAGTAGATGGAAGGGGCGGGGGGTGGGGTTAACTATTTAGAGTGCACAGGTGAGCAGGGAGTTGAGGTGGAAAGGTGGGCAAAGAGGCAGTGTGCAGAGGTTGGCAGCTTTGTGGGGGTGCAATAGTGAGCAGAGGAGGGCATGTAGAAGTAGGCAAAGAGGGGGGCTTTTGGGTGCAGAGGTGAGCAGCTGGGTTGGGGTGCATTTACATATGCAGCATCCCTTGCTGTCCCTCTGAGGAGCAATCCATGATGGATACATTTTCAAAAGGCAGTTAACAGGTGGCTGGGAGGGGATATATCACCTTCTTCCTACTGGTATTAACCCACTAGCACTTTGAAATAAACAAATTGGTTTTGTGTTGCAGTTTGGGCACTCGGGCTCAAAAACGTTCGCCATCATTGCTCTATGGTGTCTGCTTTCAGAAAATATTTAATATTTTGGGGGTTTTATGTAATCTTCAGGCCTAAAATGATTTTGAACTTGTGCAAAAAATGCAGAAAATACTCTGGCAGCAAAAGAGATACCAGCGGATTAAAAGAGGGGATATGATCTCTACCATTCTGTTTATCTTCATTCTATAGCATGTAACCAAGAAAGGTAATAGATTACATTAAAAAATGCTATCACAAATGAAATGGTACATTGCATAATGTATGCTTTTTATACTGTGGTAATGAGAAGAAATGAGGACTTTTTAGGATGAAAGCTGAGCAGATTGGTTTGAAAGTGAATTTAGTGTATACTCAATTGCATGGTCTTGATATGGAGAAGATCAGGAAACGAATGGCATAGCTAAATAGGGATGAAAGATATTGGAATGGAAGGAAGAGGAAATCTTCCAAAGGGGAACTTTTCTGGTGACAGCTTTCACTTTCTATTGTGCCTCGAGTACATGTTGTAAAGGGGAATCTTTCCAACAGTACACACTATTTATTTATTACAGGTACTTATATAGCGCCGCAAATTTACGCAGCACTCGTTGACCCTAGTGTTGCTAGGGGGAAGTGATAACAATCTAGCCGCTGTGCAGACAAACCAAAATAAACTCTTACCAAAATAGAAAAAAATGGCAGCTTTACTAATCTGAAAGGGGCTAAGAGCTCAGCTAGAAGTCAGTCAAAAATAAATTAAAGGCAATACATGGAATTAGATAAAATTGTGTAAAATTGTGTGAAATGCACAAACTCTTGCACTGTATACATAGATATCTTACTTTTCTAACTTTATGCAGGTAAATGATTCAGCATACTTTCTCCAAACTGAGAGCTCTATAGATGTTTCAGCACCTCATAAGAAAGTACCTTTTTCGGAAAGCTTTGTTAATGGAGGGCCAGTGTCAAGTGCGAACCTCCTGAAAATGGTGAACCCGTTAGAAGATACACATGAGTTCAGACAAGCCTGTCAGCTGTGTTTCACCAAAGCAGGTAGAATATCTGTCAATTTTTGATTTTTTTTTTGTTACAAGATCACCACAAGTCCTTTGGAAAAAGTAAGTCTTATGCGCTGTGTCAATACTTGATTTGGCTAGCACATTTTACTTCAGTGGTTTTCAACATCCCCAGTCATCCTCTAGATATCAGATCTGCATACCCCTACATAATATATGTAATTATAATATAATTAACAAGTATTTAACTCTTGCTGATGATTTATTTGCGTGTGAAAAATTCTGCATATGAGTAACCTTGCTAAAATGTCTTTATTAATATACTTAAGTTTGATGGATGTAGTTTTTTTTTGTATACTGTTTCTTAATTTGTTGTGTTGTACAACCATTTAGGATCAAAAATTCAAAGATACAATTACCAAGCCAAACTTGAACATAATTGCAAGAAGGACATTTTTATTGGGCGAATGAAAAACTCTACAGATGAATTGTGGAAAAGAATAAGACCCAGACCAACAAAGAATCAATATGCGGGTCAATACTATATTTGTAAAGGTATCCTTTATTATATGTTTATGCTTAAACAAGCTTGGATACATTTTTTTTTTGAATGCTTAAAAAATGTTGCATTGTTTTTTCATAACCAGTTCAAACCTGCATCATATACAGTATATTATGTTTTAATGTCACCAGAGTAGTTTTTTCTTTTCAGTGAAAAGTACATTTGATATTATACTAGCTGTAACTGTAAGATGTTTAATCACAAACCAAAGATTTAAAGTGGTTGTAAAGGCTCAAATTTTTTACCTTCTTGCATGCATTATGAGCAATTGACAGGTAGTTAACTGGCTGCCACCCAGCCACAGTACATTTACTGCGGCAGGGACAGGCTGGATGATGTACATGTACATCATCCAGCCGAGGTGCACTTGCCCTCTGAAAGATTTATGCCCCTTCATTACCAAGCCATTTTTTGCAATACGGCACTGCGTTACTTTAACTGACAATTGCATGGTTGTGCGACGATGTACCCAAACCAGATTTACGTCCCTTTTTCCCACAAGTAGAGCTCTCTTTCTAGTGAGATTTGATCGCCACTGTGGTTTTTACTCTTTGCGCTATAAACAAATAAAGGCAAACAATTTTGAAAAAAAAAAAAAAAACCTATATCATTTACTTTCTACTATGAAAAATATCCAATATAAAAAAAAAAATTTCTTCATCAGTTTAGGCAAATATGTATTCTGCTACATATTTTTGGTAAAAAAAAATCTCAATAAGCGTATATTTGGTTTTGCGCAAAATTCATAGCGATATACAAACTATGAAATATTTTCATTTATTTAATTGTTTTTACTAGTAATGTCGACGACCAGCGATTTATAGCGATTTATAGCGAGACTGCAATATTGCGGCAGACAGTCGAGACACTTTGGGGACCAGTGACATTAATACAGTGATTAGTGCTAAAAATATCCACTGTACTAATGACACTGGCTGGGAAGGAGTTAAACATCAGGGGTGATCAAAGGGTTAACTGCGTGCCTAGCCTGTGTTTGTGCACTGTGTGGGAGGTGCTTTTACTGGGCTAAGGCATTGATCCATGTTCCTGCTTTGCAGGAACACAGGATCAGTGCCTTCCCTACTATTCGATGTCCGCCGGCATACACTGATCATTAGGCAGAGAGCCAGAACGGCGATCTGCCTTGTTTACATAGACAGATTGCCGTTCTGGCTCTCTGCCTAATGATCGGTGTATGCCGGCAGACATCGAATTTGCGGTACCTGCAGATCAGCTCCCGCTGTGTCTAATCACAGTGGGAGCGTGTCACCAGCAGTGTGCATGTGTGCCCCAGACCTAGAAGTGTCGAATCATGTACTAGGTATGTGATGCGGCGCAGAGCGGCTGTCCTGCCACAGTATGTGTACGGTGGGCGATCCTCCGCATGTTGTTAATTTCTTAATTTTCCAAAAAATTATGACAAAAAAAATTACAACTTCAAAAAACTTGCCATGCCTCTTACTAAATACCTGAAACTGTCTGCTTTCCAAAACGGGGTAATTTATACTGTCCTGACATTTTAAGGGCCATCTGGAATTAACATAGGCCATCAGGATTGATCAATTTTCAAATATACATACCATAGTTTGTAGACGCTATAACTCTCACACAAACCAATTTACACTTTTTTTTTTTTACCAAAGGGTTTTTTACCAAAGACATGTAACAGAATACAAGTATTATTATTTTTTTTTTTTCAAAATTTTCGTTTTTCTTTTTAGTTTATTTAGCAAAAAATTAAAAACCCAGTGGTGATCAAATACCACCAAAAGAAAGCTCTATTTGCATGAAAAAATGATATATAATTAATTTGTGTACACTGTTGAATGACTGTGCAATTGCCAGTTAAAGTAGCACAATGCTGAATAACAAAAAAAAGCCTCGTCATGAAGGGGGTAAATCAGATTTTATTTTGCAAAGTCTTCTCAGGCAGCCCAGCTCACCCATGCCCCCCTTCTAAGCAGTGACTTTGTAGCCTTCAAGGGTTAGTTCACTTTTAAACCACTTGCTATGTTCTTGTAAACATTGCTTATATAACTATAAAGCACTGTGCGGAATGGTAAACAGTTGTTTCTTTCCAACCATTTGGATCCTGCAAAGCCGATAGTTCCAGTTTTCCAAATTTTAAAAGTCGCACTTTCCTTTCCTATATCCGTACCTCTCTCAAGAAAAGGGGATAAGAATCTCCTGTCAGTGTCGTCCTGTTTCCTATGATGCATAGAGGCCATTCTCTCCCTTTCCCTGCCCACACTCTGCAGCTCTCCGCCTCGCCCCAGAGGAGTGGTAGGAGCTCTTTTATCAGCAGAGCTATATGTGATCCTGCATATGCCTTCTTTCACATGGTTAGAACTGTACTTAGTTTAGTGTAGTTTAATGCAGAGAGTGTATGCCTTCACTCAGGGCTTTTTTTCTCAGAGAATAGGTACAGGACCTCCCCCTCTCCAAGTCACCCCTTGTCTTTGCCCCTACCCACCTTTTGAGCACCGTCCCTTGCTTCCACCACCTACCCACCTCCCAGTACTACCCTTTTTAGGGGAATATTTGTTAATGATAACAAGATAAGCAGTAAAATAGATCCCCTGCAGCCAGCAACAATAGCCCCCTAGCAACAATAGATCTCCCTCAGCAATAATGGACCACCAGCAACATAAGACCCACCCCAAGCAACAATAGATTCCCCACCAGCAGCAACAGATTTTCCCAGCAACGATATACCCACCTGCAAAAAATAGATCACCTCCAGCAGTAGATGCACCTCTGAAAATAGATCCCCCAGAAGCTAGCATCAACAGACCCTGCAATAAACCCAAGACTTGACATTACATACATTCAGTGGGAGAGGTGCCGGAACTGCGTTCCCCCACGTTCCGTTAAAAAAAAGCCCTGCTTTCACCATACTGCAAATGTGCTCTGTGCTCTTTCAAAATAGGCAAACACATTTGCTTATTGTGGCAGCTGCTGCTGTGGGTTGACACTGAGGAAGAATAGCCAAGATTGTTCTGAAAGGTACAAGACTACTTGTATATGAACAGTGCTGAGTGCAGAGTCATCTGCTACCAGGTTAAACTGACAGGCAAAAGTGTTTGTGATCTTGTTAACCCCCCTTATGCTCTCTTTTTCTCTCTTGCTTGTTCGCTCTCTCTTTCTCACACTCTCGCTCACCCTCTTTCTTGCTTGCTCTCTCTCGCTCACGCTTTTGTCTCACACTCTCTCTCCCTCTCTTTACCAGTGAGACAGAATGTGTGTGTCTCATACAGCTCTTCCTCCCCTAAGTCACAGCAGCGTGGAGCTCACAGGGGAGGAGAAAGCTGAGCAGTGAAATGCTAGCTCACATGCCAAACCAGCCCCTTCTGTACAGGCACACAGAGAATGCAATGATTATTGGGAACCATAGTTCCCTATTGGGTCAATCAACTACATTCCCAGATGGCATTGCTGAAAAGGAAGTAGGAACCCAGAAGCATTTTTTTTAAATGACTATGAAAATTAGTTATCCAGAACACAGAGGTAAGCATTTTTTACATAATAAAGATCATGCACATTAAGATTGTCATCAATGTTAGGCATGATTTATGAAGGAATTCGATTTTTGTTGGTGAAGATGAACTTACGTTTTAGTGTAAACACAGCACAGAAGATCTGAGAGTGATAATGAGGGTGAGCTGAGCTACTGAGACTTAAATTGATGTCAGTGCTTCTTCTGTAAACATTGAGCATGAGTTGTTATACAGTGTCTGCTAGAATGAGCAGCTAATGCCTGTTTTAACTCTTTCACTGCCAGAGCCTTTTTTTTTTTTTTTTTGCACACAAAAAACATTTTGGGTCTGAAGATTATCTCCAACATTATATATTTTCTGAAAGCAGACACCCTAGAGAGTTCCAATTTTTTATGTCACTTGATATTACTATCGAAGTTCTAGGAAAGGCAACATTTCAGTTAAAAACACACTAAAGTGAATTTTAGGTCAAATAATTGCAGTAAACTACCCACTTGTTGGTAAAATATGAAAGACGAGGTTCCACAGAGTAAATAGATACCCAACATGTCAAACCTTAAATTGTGTGTGCCCGTGAAATGGCGACAAACTTAAGTACCCTATATTTTCTATAGGTGACACTTCAAATGTCCCCTATAGGTCATCAGTTTTGTGTTACGGAGGTGGTCTTGTGCTAGAATTATTGCTCTCACCTCGGCATGTGGGACGATATGTAACATGCGTATTGCAATAGACGTTATCACGAGTTAGCACGTACGTTTACATTCGTACGTGCGTATATATGGGGAGCCTCAAAAAAATTTGGGGGGGGGGGGATTTTATGTGCTTGGATGTAACTTTATCTTTTTTTTTTTTTTTTTTGCCTGCTTAACTTTTTTTTTATTTTTTTCGTTGCATAGGGGACAAAAAGTTTATGATGATTTTTAATGATGATCTCTTTAATGAGACATGCAGGGTCTAAAAGGTACCTGGGGGTGTGGGGAAGCACTCTGGCGGCGGCACAAATGCTTCCACCTGACAGGCAGGAGTCTGCCTGTCAGTTCTACACACAATCGATTGTATGTGAAGCCCCTCACTGTCGGGTCTGTACGACGGCAGCGAAAAGGGTTAAAGCTCATTTGCATATTAAGTTTTTTTACTTATTTGTTACCTGTTTTAATTTTTGTATGTCAAACATTATTTCTTTCAGATGTTGCTCAAGGCATGGAGTGCACATACGCAGGAAACTGTACATTTGCATACTGCCAAGAAGAAATTGATGTGTGGGCTTTAGAGAGAAAAGGAACATTCTGTAGGGATACACTCTTTGGAGGCAGCAGAAAAGTCAATCTAACAATCCCTCATCTACTGCAGGAGCACTCTGGAAATTTTGTCTTTCTTTGTGAGGTAAGCTGCTCTTCTGGCATACATATGTGCAGGGTCAGATAAACACTGGGTGCCAGGTCACTGTTGTGTATGGAAAATAATGTAATCTGGTGTTAAATTGTCCCGGATATGCTGCTTACCCGGGACTTCAGGGATTTAGACAGCTTTAAACCCAAAATTGCTCAGAATTAATTCTAAGACGAGGAGCTCAGTGAGCAGGAGTTTAGCAATCTCCTCCTCTGCTCGACATCATGAAACTTTTACAGAGGGGTGCACAGTGTACTGCAGTGTACTATAGGGTTGTGGAAACAATTACAATGTAGATTAGACCAACCTTTGGAGAGTGCTGTGGCTGCAAGGAAAGGACTTAAATTAACTTTCCCCTGGCACAAGGAACTGCTTAGGAGGATGTTATTTTAACCCTCGTTCACATTGACTGCGGCTTTGAAATCGTGCGACTTCATCTAAAATCAGTGCGACTTGGAAGACATCTGTGCGGCTTCATGCACAGATGTCTATGCAAGCACCTGAAATCGCCAAAAGTAGTGCAGCAACTACTTTTTCAAATCGATGTGGCACCATAAAGTCGGTGTTGTACCTATTTGAACAGTGCAATTGCCGGCAATAGGATGCAACTTTAGTTGCTCCAATGTGAACGAGAGCTTAAAGTGGGAGTGGAACATGAAGGGTTAAAGCAGATCTCCAGCCATTGAAATTGTGAAGTAGGGGATAGAGGGAGCAACTTTGTAATTAGAGAGTGGCCAGGAACCTGACACTCCCAGAAATGTCAGATTAGAAGTTTCTCTAAAGCCGAACTACACTGCATCTGAGCACCACAAACCAAAAACACTATTTAATTCATTTATAATATTGAAAGCAAACTCACTCGTCCATCCATATCTCCATGCTTTTTTTTGCTGAAAAATCACTTTGAAAAACACCACCTACACCCCCTAGCAATACTGGCCATGGCCATCTTGAGTAAGGGCAGATGATTCATGTAGCATTTACTTACTGGAATACATCTCCCCTTAGCTCAGGCTTGCTGACAGGAAGGTGTGCTTAGCTGAGAAAATTCCTCCTGAAGACTCCTGGGATGTATGACATAATTTAACTAGGCCTGGAAACAAGGAAGTAACCAAAGAAATATAAAAAAACAAAAAAAAGTTGTAAAGGTAGCAGGATTTTTTTTTACCTTTGTGCATTATGTAAAAATCTTTATGCCGCTCTCCTCCAACCCCCCCCCCCCCCCCTTATGCTTACATGAGCCCAATCTTCATCTAGATCTGTGAACAAGGGCAGTATCTGTCACTCTCTTCCCTCACTGGACAGAGGCAGCAACGGGAGCCATTGGATTCTTCTGCTGTCAATCACAGCCAGTAAGTGGGGAGCGGGGGCCAAGCCACACTGTGTGTGTCCAGCGCAGTTCAGGATAGAGCCCACACAAATACCCCCTCTTGCTATGATGGCATTCGGCAAGGGGTAGGAGCTGAGCGCGCTGGCAGGAGACCTGAGAAAAGGAGGATCAAGGCTGCTCTGTGCAAAACCATTGCACAGAGCAGGTAAGTATATATAACATGTTTGTAATTTAAAAAAAATATTAGGTATACTTTATTTATTACAGGTACTTGTATAGTGCCATCAATTTACGCAGTGTGTTACATATATATTGTACGTTCACATCAGTCCCTGCCCTCAAGGAGCTTACAATCTAAGGTCCCTAACTCGCATGCATACTTGAAAATACTGGGTCAATTTAGACAGTAGCTAATTAACCTACCAGCTTGTCTTTGGAATGTGGGAGGAAACCGTAGTAGCCAGAGGAAGCCCACACAGGCACAGGGAGAATATGCAGACTTCATGCAGGCAAAGTCGTGGTTGGGATTTGAACCAACGACCCTAGTGCTGCCAGGCGGAAGTGTTAACCACTTAGCCACTGTGTTGCCCAGTCACTTTTAGAAATGTTAATGTGATCCACTTTCCTATCTACAGAATTTTCTAATGCTAGCAGCATAAGGAATAAAAATAGTCAATGTTCATTGAGTAAGTGAAGTTCCGCTTTATTTAATGATTTTTACTGTGGTATAGCCTAGCCGGCAATATGTTTGCAGGAGGTCAGAGTCATTTTAAAGAGGATATGTTTAAAACCATTTGCTGTTTGTATTTCAGAAATGTTTTGACCACAAACCCAGAATGATTAGTCAGCGGAATAAAGAAAATCCATTCACCTGCTCACATTCTGTATCTAAGCACAGTTTTGAAGAAAATAAGTATGTTTTCATTTTTTTTATGATGTAGTTTTCATTGCTAAATGACTTAATTGAAAAAAATGCCAGTCCAGAATGCTTTTTTCTTTATGTGCTAGGGGTAATGCTCTTTTACAGCACTGCTTTATTATTTTGCTTATTGTGAGATTTTAATGACCAAACTGGAAATATTTAAAATGGTTGTTAAGTCACTCTAACATGTATACACCATCAGCACTGTCTGTTCTACATTAAAATGTTTCCAATACGCTGCACTTAGATGGCGTTGCTCTCCTTTGTGTTTTTTGTGTGTTATACACTATCAGCACTGCCTCCTATTGTAATGTCCCCCTCTTTGTGTGATTTATAAATATAAATGCTGTAAATACCTTATTTCTCCTTTGTTCATAAACGGACACTTTAATCTTGACCATTGGGTTATATCGCCTGTGCAGGAGTAGGACTAGGCAGAACATAAGGCTTGGCTACGCCCCATGGGCTGCCCTCAGTCAGTATATACCCCCCTCCCTGCTCTAGTTATTCAATTTTTTTTCTGTCTAGTCAGGAGTAAGGACGTAGCTCCTTGCTGGTATCTTTTGGTCCTAGCAATTTTTTTTTCTCCTTTCATACATCTTTTCTCCTGGGAGATCTACAATCAACTGCTGGGCTGGGTGATGGGCTGGATAAACTAGATCCAGGGGTCTCCCCAGTCCAGCGAGCGCGTGCAGACCACAGCTAATGAACGATCTGCAAGCATTCGGTGGCCATTTTCCCTTAGTCTGGCTTGGTCTTTGGCCAGCGTCCATGTTAGTGTAGTCCGTGACGTCCATTTTCCCTTAGTATGGCACGATGCTGGAGACAAACAGATCTATGCCGAGACAGACAAAGTTGGTCAGGTAATCTACAGAGCTTCCGGGCCCCTCCTCTTTCTCTTCCTCCCGGGATACATACTTAGGAGAGACACATGGCATGCTGAGTGTTCCGATCTGGCGTTCTCCATTCTGGTGGTGGTGAGTCCCTGGGGTCCCTTCTGTTTACCAGCAAGCACCTTTAGGGTGGTCCATAGCTGTGCCAAAACTCTATTTGTGCTGCAGTGTCTACCTTATTCCATGGAGCCTCAGGGTCGCATCTCCTCCACTGATTCCCTTTTGGGGGCGCCTGGTCCCTCGGAACCCCAGTTTCCAGTAATGCACTGACGGCTGTCTTAGAGTCCCTAGTATCCTGGGTGGAAGTGGCGTGAGGGCCAAAGGTCAGGCAGGAGACGTCCTCCGCCTTCTCCTGCTCAGTCTGTCTCATCTGAGTCTGATGCTGCTGTGGATGTGGCCCGTCCAGTGGGACTTGATACCACGCTCCTGTCCGATAGTGACAATGACTCCTCCATGGTCGCAGCAGTGAAGGAAAAAATGCTGGTGGATGCACTTGTGGTGCTGCCTTGCATGAGATTTTAAAAATGGAGGATGTGGCCACTGACGTGGCTGTCCCTTTTGGTACAGACAAGGCACCTCTGCAGCTAAGGTGTTTCCTTATCTGCCATATTTTGACAAGTTTGTCTATAAGGAGTGGGGGCAACCAAAGCAACCTTTTGTAGTCCCTAAACGCTTTACAGTATGTTACCCCTTTAAAGGAATCACTTTTAAAAAAATGGACCAGTCCACCAGTGGTGGACCCTCCAGTCTCCAGGTTGAATAAAGCAACCATGATTCCAGTAGAGGATTCCCCGTCCTTTAAAGATCTGGGCGATAGGAAAGCAGAGTGTGTGGCACGCAGCATGTTTACTGTGGCAGGTTCGGCAATGCGACTGGTCCTGACCTGGGCCCTGGTGTCTCAGACTTTAACCAACTGGGCCAAGCTTTTGCATCAAGGTCTGGGTAATGAGCAGGTTCCTGCTGCTTATGATGTTCTGGTAGACCAAATGGTCCAAGGGCTGCAGTTTATATGTGATGCATCTTTGGATGCGACGCCCCTGCTATCCAAACTTTCTGTTTCAGTGGTAGTGATTAGTCGCTTGCTGTGGCTTAAGAACTGGTCTGCAGACCAAGCCTCTAAAAAAGCTCGCATTGATCTGCCCTTTCAAGGGGATCGCCTGTTTCCGGCTACCCTGGATGACACCATTAAGGGTGTCACAGGGGGAAGAGTACCTTCCTGACACAGTCTAATGCCCCGTACACACGGTCGGACTTTGTTCGGACATTCCGACAACAAAATCCTAGGATTTTTTCCGACGGATGTTGGCTCAAACTTGTCTTGCATACACACGGTCACACAAAGTTGTCGGAAAATCCGATCATTCTGAACGCGGTGACGTAAAACATGTACGTCGGGACTATAAACGGGGCAGTGGCCAATAGCTTTCATCTCTTTATTTATTCTGAGCATGCGTGGCACTTTGTCCGTCGGATTTGTGTACACACGATCGGAATTTCCGACAACGGATTTTGTTGTCGGAAAATTTTATATCCTGCTCTCAAACTTTGTGTGTCGGAAAATCCGATGGAAAATGTGTGATGGAGCCTACACAGGGTCGGAATTTCCGACAACAAGGTCCTATCACACATTTTCCGTCGGAAAATCCGACCGTGTGTGCGGGGCATAAGAAACGGAAGGGCCCTCGAAACGTGTTCCTTCCTTCTTAGCCCATGAGAAATTACTTCGGGCTCCCGCTGCAGACAAGGGAAACAGATCTCTCAAATCTTTCCCGGGAGGTTCCAAGCAATATTGGTCTGGTAAGCCTAAAGCTGGCTTCGCAAGTCCCGCAGACAAGACCCCTTCAGCATGAAGGTCTGCCCTCACCCATAAATGGTGTTGGGGGACATCTTCGCTGGTTTCCAGCTTCGTGGACCTCCTTTGTGAGCGTCAAGGGGATCCATGAATTGATGCTTTTGGGGGTACCAAAGAAGAGGGGCAAAGTTTGTCCGCTTCAGGGGGCCCAGAGTCTCCTTGTGTGGATATAGTTCTTGCAAAGGTTCAGGTGACGTCTGAACTACCCACAGTCTCCTCTATCCCAATCCAGGAAATTGAATTACCTGGGTCGGACTCTGGGTTTAATACTGACTAGGGTATTTTTTTTCTTCTTCTCAGACTCCTGCTCCTTCAGGTTTAGTTCAGCAGGAAGTTACCTAGACCCGTGGCTATCTCTCGGTTCCTCTGGTAGACGCCGCAGTCGTCATAATGCCACTGCAGGGCCAACACCTTCCTCTTCTGCGGTGCCCGCGAAGGACCAAGGGTGAAAGTCTTCTGGTTATTCTGGTGGCCGTAAACGTCCCTTGGGAGCTACCTCTCAGGGAGGACCAGTTGTTTCAAGGGCTGATTTACCATCTTGCTTTACAGTTGCTGGTTTTAATGGTCTAGCCATTGAAAGCCAGGTACTGAGAGATAGTGGTTTGTTGGATCATTATCCCTACTATGTTAAAGGCGAGGAAGTTGACTTCTAGTAAGATATACCATTGAACGTGGAAAGCATACATTTCTTGGTGTGAGTAGATTGGCGATCATCCTCACTCCTTTTTTTTATAAGTCGGACCTTGGTCTTCCTGCAAAGGGGCGTTGAGCAGAGGTTGGCCTTAATTACTATCAAGGGCCAGGTCTCTGTCTTAGCAATCTTCTTTCAGCAACCCCTAGCCACTTGCTCATTAGTTTGTACCTTCAGTCACAGAGTCCGGCATGTGGCTCCGCCTGTACGGTCTCTTTTGCCACCATGGGATTTACACTTAGTACTATCGGTTTTCCAGAGACCTCCATTCTAGAATATTCAGAATATTCAGGAGATTCCCTTACCTACGTTGTCCCAGAAGGTGGTATTCTTGGTGGCTATTACCTCGGCCCGCAGGGTTCAAGAGTTGGTGGCATTATCCTGTCGTAGTCCCTATTTAGTGCTCCATAGGGATAAAGTGGTTCTCTGTCCCTGTCCATCATTTCTTCCCAAGATTGTCTCTGACTTTCATTTTAATGAGGACATTGTGTTGCCGTCCTTGTGTCCCAAGCCGGCCCATCCCAAGGAATTTGCTTTGCTTATCTTGGATGTGATTTGTGCGATTCGGGTGTATCTGGCAGCCACGGAGTCCTCTTGGAGGTCAGACTCGCTTTTTGTGGTTACACAAGGACCAAAGGAAGGGCTGGCCGCTTCTTCGGCTACCATCTCCAGATGGATCAGACAGACGGTGACAGGCCTATTCTATTAAAGGTCGGGTTCCTCCTTTCCCTGTTACGGCACATTCTACTTGGGCACTTAGTACTTCTTGGGCCTTCCGTCATCAAGCATCAATATCACAGGTTTGCAAGTAGGCCACTTGGTCGTCGGTGCATACCTTCACTAGATTCTATAAAGTAGATATTTTGGCATCTGTGGATGCTTCCTTTGGCTGCAAGGTTTTGCAGATTGCTGTTTAAAGAGGGGGGTTCCCTCTTGAGGGGTGTTTTTCTTCAAACTTTTATTTTTCAGATGGGGCTCCTGTGTCCTGGTTAGGGCTCTTGTGGTTAGCCTTGGGTTATTTTCCCCACCCCTCATTTTTCTTTGGCACTGCTTTTGGACATCCCAATGGTCAAGATTAAGGAGGCGCTGTGTCCGTCGATGAACAAAGGAGAAAATGTGATTTTTGTACACCCCGTAAAATCCATTTCTCCAAGTTCATCGATGGACACAGCACCCACCCCTCTATGAAGTAGCCAAGTTTTATGTTCTGCCTAGTCCTACTCCTGCAGAGGCGATATAACCCAATGGTCAAGGTTAAGGAGGCGCTGTGTCCATCGAACTCGGAGAAATGGAATTTACGGTGAGTACAATTTTCAGAGCCGAGATCATGATCACATGAACGGCCGGATCGCTCCTTTGACAGATCCAGCAGGAGAAGCCGAGATTCCCCTGCTGACATCAGTCGGGAGGGGAGGAGGAGGAGAGAGCCGACCAGTCATGTGATTGCGATCTCGGCTCTGAAATTAGGTACTTAAAGCAATTAGATTTATAAATCATACACAGAGGAGGACACTGCATTAGGAGACAGCACTGATGTTGTATACATGTTAGAGTTATTCAAGTGGGGGGGGGGGATGACATCTGGCAGAATGACGTGCACAAAGTGGTTAAGTTCTCCTGACTTGACATCATATGACGTCCAGCAGGATAAGCCACAATCGCATGCCCGCGGGGGCAATCGTTGGTGTGGCGTGTCAGTCTGGCACACCGCATCACTGATCTCTGTAAAGAGCCTCTGACGTAGGCTCTTTACCATGTGATCAGCTGTGTCCAATCGGACACAGCTGATCACAGCGTAAACAGGAAGAGCCGTTTATCAGCTTTTTGTCCACTCGCACTGACAGACGCGAGTAGAGGAGAGCCGATTGGCTGCTCTCCTGATAGGGTGGGGTCTGCGCTGATTAATTATCATTGTAGCCCTCCTGAGGGTGCCCACCAGGTATGCCCATCCATGACCAACAGGGTGCCAATCAGCGCCCATTAGAGGTGCCAATCAGTGCCCATTAGAGGTGCCACTCAGTGCCCATTAGTAATGCCTGTCAGTGGCTCTTCATCAGTGCTGCCTATCAGAGCCGTCTATGTGCCACCTATGAGTGCCCATCTGTGCTGCATATTAGTGCCTCATTTTCAATGCCGCCTTACCAGTGCCTGTCAGTGCAGCCTCATCAGTGCCCATCAGTGAAGGAGAAAACATACTTATTTACAAAATTTTATAACAGAAACAAAGGAAAACTTTATTTATTTTTTTTTTAAGTTTTTTTTTAATTTGTTTAGCAACAAATAAAAACCCCAGTGGTGATCAAATGCCACCAAAAGAAAGCTTTGTTTGTGAGAACAAAATGATAAAAATTTTGTTTGCGTACAGTGTTGCATGACACTTATGCAACCACATTATTTTATTTTTTATTTCAGTTTGCTTTTCAATTGAGTTGTACAGTTTATAGGTCACATTAAATGTGGAAAAAGTTCTGAAATTATTTTGTCTTGTCTAATTTTTTTACATCACAGAAACCTGACGTATATATACAATTATGCTTTCTAAAATATATATTTTAATTGTTTATTTTTATGATTTTACAAAATGCTAAGTGAGCAAACAGAAGAAAAGTTTAAATTATTATTTAGATTTGGTGTGACTATCCTTTGGCTTCAAACTAGCATCAATTCTTCTAGGTACAAACAGTGCTTGTGCACACAGCTTTTGACAGAACTCTGCTTGTAAGTTGTTCCGAACATCTTGGAGATCTAACCACAGATCTTCTGTGGATGTAGAATGCCTCAAATCCTTCTGGCTCTTTATGTATTCTCAGACAGACTCAATTATGTTGAGATCAGGGCTCTGTGAGGGCCAAACCATTACTTCCAGGACTCCTTGTTTTTCTTTACTCTGAAGGTAGTTCTTAATCACATTGGCTGTATGTTTTGGGTCTTTGTCCTGCTGCAGGGGAAAAAGGAAAGTGGTGGCCCTTTTTCAATTGGTTAATTTATTTATTTATGGGGAAACTTTCACAGCTAATTTACTTTGCACTACACTTTGATTTAACTTACTTCACATTTCATGAGCCTCCCCGGTCTCCTCGAGGGATGGTCTGGGAGCCTTAGAGCTTAGGCTTCAGGTGAGGACAAATGGATTTGCAAAAGAGCAGCATTACTGGTTGCAGCAACTCTTCGCTCTTGGGCCTGCATTTTTTTCCCCCTGTGAAATTACTGATTACAGCAAGCATTCCGTGGCCATACAAAACACACCTCTTGTGGGAGCGGTGGGGCACTGGCAGAGTTGAAAGTTTCTCCTAGGATAACCATCACATTGGATGTTTTTCTTGTTTAAAGATTTTATTGAAGTTTCAAAAATTAAAACATCAGGCTTACATCTTACAATGAAAGAAGAACAGCAAAAGTACAAATGAATACAGGGAGTGAATGTAATTAGTTGGAATTGAGAGCCGTACAGATAATGGCTATATTGTGGTATGGAGATCTATAGGAATTGGGAAGGAAAGGGATTCCACGGTGTTAGGTTTATGTGACAGTAAGGGATGCCGAAAGAGGTCCCATGCTGCCTGTCCACCCCTAGTGGGAACATGCTGTGGACAGGAGGGGCCTCTTCCGACCTGCCCCAGTGTAGGATTAGATCCAAAGTGGATTATGACCTCCGAGGTAAGGATAAATTGGGTAGAACAGAGAGCCATATTTTGTGTACTGTCATCAGATTGTAATATCATACTTAAATTTAGGGCTGCAACTAGCGATTATTTTCATAATCGATTAGTTGGCCGATTATTGTTTCGATTAATCAGATAATAACCTTAAAAAAAGTGTGGTGTATAATTTAGTTAATATGTAAAGTTAAAAAAAGGCAGTTTTTCTTAAATATCTATATGCAGTGCTAAATATAAATAACCAACTATATGCTTAGGGAGCAAAATCTCTAATCCACAAACTGTACATACTATTAGAGGTTGAATCTGATAAATATCATCAGTCTCAGAGATCAAATTTTTTATGTAAAGAAAAAGAAATTTAGACTGTTTTGCCGATTTTCAGACCGAACTAATACAATATATACTGGTTTTCGTTCAAAAATATACATTCATTTTTAAACTGAATGTTAAAAGCAAGTGAAATTTTCAAATTACATTCTTTCATTCAGCAAATGTACAAAGATTTTTCGTATGAATATTCTGGTCTGAAAATCGATACGTGTATGGCCAGCATAAGGCTCTGTTCACACCTATGCAGTTTTCCTTTGATCCATTTCTGCAGTGCTTTTTGCTGTGCGTTTTGCATTTTTTGCACATGTGATTTTGCTGCAATTTACGTTTTGTATTTTGCAAATACAAATGCAATGCAAATGCTATTGAACCAAAAAAAGCACCGTTTTGCGTTGAAAAAATTCATAAGACTTTTAGAAGAAGCAGCATGCTTTTTTTTTTTGTATCACCTGTCAAAACGGGGTTAAAAAAACTAAAATTGTCCCTTTTTATAGTACAAAAAGAGCAAATAATCGTTACTATAAGGGGTTTATTTATACTGTGAAACAGTGAAAGTAATATATATATATATATATATATATATATATATATATACAGTGGCTTGCGAAAGTATTCGGCCCCCTTGAACTTTTCAACCTTTTGCCACATTTCAGGCTTCAAACATAAAGATATAAAATTTTAATTTTTTTTGTGAAGAATCACCAACAAGTGGGACACAATTGTGAAGTGGAACGAAATCTATTGGATATTTTAAACTTTTTTAGCAATTAAAAAACTGAAAAGTGGTGCGTGCAAAATTATTCGGCCCCTTTACTTTCAGTGCAGCAAACTCACTCCAGAAGTTCAGCGAGGATCTCTGAATGATCGAATGTTGTCCTAAATGACTGATGGTGATAAATAGAATCCACCTGTGTGTAATCAAGTCTCTGTATAAATGCACCTGCTCTGTGATAGTCTCAGGGTTCTGTTGAAAGCGCAGAGAGCATCATGAAGACCAAGGAACACACCAGGCAGATCCGTAATACTGTTGTGGAGAAGTTTAATGCCGGATTTGGATATAAAAAGATTTCCCAAGCTTTAAACATCCCAAGGAGCACTGTGCAAGCGATCATTTTGAAATGGAAGGAGTATCAGACCACTGCAAATCTACCAAGACCTGGCTGTCCCTCTAAACTTTCAGCTCAGACAAGGAGAAGACTGATCAGAGATGCAGTCAAGAGGCCCATGATCACTCTGGATGAACTGCAGAGAACTACAGCTGAGGTGGGAGAGTCTGTCCATAGGACAACAATCAGTCGTACACTGCACAAATCTGGCCTTTATGGAAGAGTGGCAAGAAGAAAGCCATTTCTCAAAGATATCCATAAAAAGTCTTGTCTAAAGTTTGCCACAAGCCACCTGGGAGACACACCAAACATGTGGAAGAAGGTGCTCTGATCCGATGAAACCAAAATCCAACTTTTTGGCCACAATGCAAAACGATATGTTTGGCGTAAAAGCAACACAGCTCATCACACTCAACACACCATCCCCACCGTGAAACATGGTGGTGGCAGCATCATGGTTTGGGCCTGCTTTTCTTCAGCAGGGACAGGGAAGATGGTTAAAATTGAGGGGAAGATGGATGCAGCCAAATACAGGACCATTCTGGATGAAAACCTGTTGGAGTCTGCAAAAGACCTGGAACTGGGATGGAGATTTATCTTCCAACAAGACAATGATCCCAAACATACAGCAAAATCTACAAAGGAATGGTTCACAAATAAACGTATCCAGGTGTTAGAATGGACAAGTCAAAGTCCAGACCTGAATCCAATCGAGAATGTGTGGAAAGAGCTGAAAACTGCTGTTCACAAACGCTCTCCATCCAACCTCACTGAGCTCGAGCTGTTTTGCAAGGAAGAATGGGCAAGAATTTCAGTCTCTCGATGTGCAAAACTGATAGAGACATACCCCAAGCGACTTGCAGCTGTAATCGCAGCAAAAGGTGGCTCTACAAAGTATTAACGCAAGGGGGCCGAATAATTTTGCACGCCCCACTTTTTGTTTTTTTATTAGTTAAAAAAGTTTCAAAAATCCAATAGATTTCGTTCCACTTCACAATTGTGTCCCACTTGTTGGTGATTCTTCACAAAAAATAAAAATTTTATATCTTTATGTTTGAAGCCTGAAATGTGGCAAAAGGTTGAAAAGTTCAAGGGGGCCGAATACTTTCGCAAGCCACTGTGTATATATATATATATATATATATATATATATATATATATATATATATATATAGGGAGAGGGAGGGAGGAAAGAAAAGGAAAGGTAGAAGTAGAACATAATAAGAGAGCATAACCCTATGAGGTGCAACCACCTTATGGGCGGGGTTCACAGGATACAAAGGAGTGACCCCACTCGGTCGTTCAAGTAGTACCATGTAACCTATTCTGTGGAGCCCAGGTCCTATAGTTTCCATAGGATAACTTCACATTGAGGGCTGGATCTGCGGCAAAGTTTCCAAAGGGCTGCTGCCGAGAGAGTACCCTCCGTTCAAGCTGGTCATAGTAGGGACCCAGGCGACATAAGACTAGATAGTTACTAGCATTGTCAGTCCATCGGATCTTCGGAGGAGGGTGTAGGGTTGTCGAACCGTCCTCTTTTGTAGAGATTCTGGTGTGTGGAATTCAGTTGCCCTGAGCCGCCCATTTTTTGCTTCTGAGGCGATTGAGAAGCTGAGCGCCTGCAGGAGGGATCCTTATGTGGTGTTACTTCCAGGAGGCCCAGGTCTGCTAGGGCGGACTGCAACTCTTCAGCCGTGCGACAGACGTATTTGGTTTCCAGGTGAATGAATCGAACAGAGAATGGGAAACCCCAATTGTACACAATTTGGTTGTGTTGAAGCACCTGCAGGTGGGGTTTAAGAGCTCGGCGTTTGGCCTCAGTGAGCGGGGATATGTCAGCGAATAACTGATATGTGTGGCCTTGGAATGACAGGGAATCTTTGCCCCTTGCTGTGGCTAGCAGCTGTTCCATAGTAAGATAAAAGTGAAAGTTTTCAATTATGTCCCTGGGCGGGCCATTAGTTTTACGTGGGGACAGGGCCCTGTGAACCATATCCATCTCAAGTCTGTCTACTGGGATGCCTGGTTGTAGCTCTTGAAATAGGGCTAACATGGTGGCATGTAGATCTAGAACTGTGTCCGGGATACCTCTGATCTTCAAGCCGTTACTGCAGAAGCAAGTTTACCTCCTTGAGGTTTTCAAACTCTGCTGTGTAAAGCTGCGTATGGGTCTCTAATTCATAAACTCTGACCTCCAGCTCTGCTGTTCTCTGCCCCAGTTCCCTGATCTTGTGAGTCAGCTTATCAGTATTGTGGTTTGATGTCTGCTTAAGGGCCTTGTGAAGCATTCGTACGAACTGCTTAAACATAGTGGATTGTGTGACTGATTGGGAACTGCCTGTGTCCTAATCAGACCTGTTATCGTTCTGTGATTTCATGCCGTGGAGCTGCAGCTGTGCTTTGGCTGATCGCGGTGTGCAGGGCTGTGTTTGTGAGGAGGAGGCGGCCAGCGCCATCTTGGCCGAGGGTCTGGATAGAGAATCCTTGATGTTGCCCGACTTGTATTTCGATTTGGGGCCCCCCAGGACCATGATCGTGTGCTTGGTGATCTCCGTGAGGTCCGAGGTGTCAGCAGGAGGTGTTGTGCATCTGTTACTGCGGGTATGGCTCTGGTGTGGTTCCCCAATCTCCCTCTATCTTAACTAAGCATTCCTTTTGCTGGCCTTGGGCCCCAGGCCAAAACCTCAGTCCCAGTATTGTAGGAAACCATATAATAATGTAAACCATGGAATTTCAGCATTTTCTCCCTCCATATTTCATGCTTTCAAATGTTTCTTTGAATTCGCAAAAAAGAATTGCTCTTTTGCACGCCTTTGATCATCTTGTATCTCAAAGAGTAATCATTCCGGTTCTGTTTTCTAGGTTTCTGCTTAAACCTCTTCATGGTTCCACAGCCAAATGGTGATATTCACCTCATCTTATATCTCAAGAGGTTCAACAAGTTTCTGTGGATGCAGAGGTTCTGGATAGAATTGGTACAGTTAGTGGTGGTTTGCCTCCAGCAGGGAGATATCCTGACATCAGTGGATATCAAAGACACTTACCTGTACATTTTCTTCCCCCTCACCATAGGACTAACATGGTGGCATGTAGATCTAGAACTGTGTCCGGGATACCTCTGATCTTCAAGCCGTTACTGCAGAAGCAAGTTTTCCTCCTTGAGGTTTTTAAACTCTGCTGTGTAAAGCTGCGTATGGGTCTCTAATTTATAAACTCTGACCTCCAGCACAGATGATCTGCGGTTTGCAGTGGAGGGTCGTCATCTTCAATTTGTGGCCCTGCCATTTGGCCTCTCCATAACTCCAAGAATGTTCACAAGGTCTTGCCTCCAGTTCTGATTCACCTGCAGACCTTAGGTATCCCTATTATTAGATGCCTGAGGGAGAAATTGGCTTCTTTGTCGGATACGAATGTGTCTCACACAGTATGTGCTCTGAAGACATTAAGATGGGTTCTGAATTTACAGAAATCTGCCTAAGTCTTGGTCCAAAGGTTGGAATGCCTGGGCCTGACCCTGGATACTGTCAAGGCACGAGTTACCTTCATTCCGAAAAAATGTCTTTGCTCTACGGACTCAGGTAGAATTGCTTAGGACTCTGAAAATCCCTAATTCGCATTTCATGAGGGTCCTGGGAAAGATGGTGGTCTCCTTTTGAGGCGGTTTCCTTTACCCAGTTTTATTTCAGGCCTCTACAGCAGAATGTCTTGATGGCATGGGACAGGAGGATGCAATTAGAGGACTCCCCAATGTCTTTACATCCCAGCACAATTCTGTCTGTGGACTGGTAAATATCCTCACAGATGCTGGAGATAAAAAAAAAATCCTTTTTCATCCTCTCTTAGAAGGTTATGACAATGGATGCCAGCCTGATGGGTTGAGGGGAGCTATAGAGAATCTATTTATTCAGGGAAAATGGTCACCATAGGAGACGTTGTTGCCCATGGACATCCTAGAGCCGAGGAGACACCAGAAGTTCAGTGACCTAGGATTAAGTGAATCTCATCTTGTCTCGGGCGGAATTTTATGGCCCAGCAGTGTCCGCTGTGCATGTTCCAGGTGATGGAAAATTGGCAGATGGATTTCCTCAGCCGTCAGTAACTGCCAGGGAGGTGGGCTCTGCACCTGGAGGTGTCTGCTGGGGAGGTGGGCTCTGCACCTAGAGGTGTTAAAGGAACTCTGTCGATGGTGGGGCATCCCGAATGCGGATCTTCTGGCATCCAGGTACACTGCAAAGTTGGACAGGTTTGTCTCCAGGACCAGGGATTCTCAAGCGTTTGCCGTGGATGCTTGGGTGGCACCCTGGGGACAGGTTTCCTTGGTTTCTGCCTTTCCACCGTTGCGTTTTTTCCCTCATCTACTTTATGAGATTTGGTGGAAGGAATTACAGTGATTCTAGTAACCCTGGTTTGGCCCAGGACATCGTGAACACGACGGCAGGCGGTCCTTGGCTTGACACAAACTTCTTTCGCAAGGTCCAATCTCTCTTTTTACATCTTTTTTTTTCCAATCCTCCTTCTTTACAGTCACTAGCTTTAATGGAATGGCTGTTGAGGCTCAAGTCTTCGAGAGACAGAGGAGTCTGTTCTGGTCATTTTTTTTTTTTTTTTTAATTCTTTATTTAAGGGTATGCAACAGAACACAGTAGTATGACATGACAGCACAGTCTCAACAAAAAATGTCAGCAGTGACCAGATGGAATTAGAAATCACATAACTCAAACTATATACATTCTGTCACTTTGGTGATAAGTCATGTCTAACAAGTCAGGGTCTTATTCAATACTAAGTAAGATATAACCATGTGTAGATAATTAGTTGTAGGAACATTGCTCCCATGTACACACTAAGAGGATCAGATCACTTATAGGTACGCATCAGTTGTAAAGTAGCAGCAAGTGGTGCCCCACTTCAAGAAGGGAGCATCCTCCGCCACCAAAAAACACGGCGTACCATGTGGTCGGTGCATACCGAAAGGCATTTTTGGGTGTTTTTTGTTAAAAAGGAGAAAGCTGGACACATTTTGTGTCCAAAGAGGGGGGAAGAAAGAAGAGAAGAAGAAGATAAAGAAGAACGAGAAAAGGGGATGCAGGGAAGGGGGGAAAAAAAGGGGGGGGGGAGCTTCTGTGGGGTTGACAGTAATAGGAACCGAGCTTCCAGAACTAAGTACCTTCAGATAGTTAAGTAAATGTTAAATATTCATCCGAATAATGAAACGTGTCCCAATGCAGCCAGCGCTTGTTGTGCTCCTCTGTCTTATTCCTGAGGACCGCAATGAGGTGTTCCATCCGTTGACTATCGTTCACCCTGGCAAACCACTGTGTTATAAGGGGTGGGGTTTGTTGTTTCCACATACTGGGGATACATGCCCTAGCGGCATTTAAAAAGTGCTTCAGCAAAGACTTACAGTATCTCCTATTCTACATAGGGGTCAAATTAAGAAGCACTGCTGCAGGGTTGTCAATGAGAGAGAAGTCTGTAAGTTTGTGCACAATTTGGAGTACCTGTTGCCAGAAGGGGCGAATCTTTGGACAATCCCAGAAAATGTGAAATATTGTGCCGTTCTTGGTGCCACATCTCCAACACAGTGGGCTGTGTCCAGGGAAAAGGGACGCCAATACAGCAGGGGTCCTTTTCCAGGGCGTCAAGATTTTATAAGACGTTTACTGATATTTGCTACAGAGGGAAGATTTGTGAGCAAAAAATAATATTCGATTCTTTCGATCTTATGAAAATGTGAAGTTTAGGTCTCTTTCCCATTTGAGCAAATATGGTGGATCTTTTTGAGACGTGACTGCGAGTAAAATACCGTATGAAACGGAGAGAGATTTTCGGATAGGACCTTCTCCCAAACAAAGGTCTTCAAATGAAGTAGATTGTCTTCGAAACACGGAATGATTTGGAAGGGATCGGAGGAAGTAGGTTAGTTGTAACATTTTCCACTGGCCAAGTGCTGAAGAGTTGAAAGAACTATACTGTTCTGATGGGTGGATCCAACCAGATGGGCTAAGGAAGGAAGGAGCTCTGACTAGGTTCAGATTTTGATGGAGTTGAAAGGTTCTATCAGCCAAACCCGGAGCAAAGCCTGGGTGACCAAGGATGGGAGTCAATGGCGAAGGGAAACTGGAAGTAGCTGCCAGTCTGTAATATCTAGAAAGTTCTATCAAGGTAGATTCAATCAAGGAATGGGGAGGTGCTACTCAAGAATGGTGGACTTCTGCCCAGGGAAGGCGGGCTAGGAGGCAGTCACTGATTCTTGTTCCAAAGGCATCCAAAGTTTGTGAGAAGCGTGTCTGCACCAATCGACCACTCTGGCCATATGTACCGCTATACAATATAAGGCGGGGTCTGGGAGTCCGATGCCACCCCTGAGCTTAGATCTTTGCAAGAGTGCCCGCTTAAGACGGGAAGGCTTACCTTGCCAAACATATCGGATAAAGGCTGTTCGGATCTTTTGAAAAAACTCTTGTGGCAGTTTGATTGGCAAGGCTTGCAGGAGATATAAGAGACGTGGCATGACGTTAATTTTTATGACATTACATCTGCCAAACCAAGAGACTGCCAAGGATTTCCATTTCTCTAAATCTGCAGAAAGGGTAGCCAATAAAGGTTGGAAATTATATTGGAAAATAAATTGGAGATTGGAAGGGATTCTAGTTTCCAGTTATTGGATGGCTTGGGGGGCCCATCGAAAAGGAAAGTTACTACTGAGATGAGAAATGGACTGAGGCAGGAGGTTAACGTTGAGGGCCTCTGATTTTTGTAGATGTTAATTTACTTTAAAGTCCGACAATTCTCCATACATACGGATTTTAGATAAGAGAACTGGTAAGGATACGAGCGGGTTTGACAAATAGAACAGCAAATCATCCGCTTAAGCCGCGACTTTGTGATGGTGTGTACTAGTTTCAAGACCACTAATGTCTGGGTTATTCCTAATGTGCTGCAACAGAGGTTCCAATGATAAAATGAATAGGAGGGGAGAGGGGACAACCCTGTCTCGTTCCTGTCATGGTTATGCAATAGAGTTTTCTCTGTCAGCTTACCTGTCTCCATGTGTTCATCTCTAAAGACCAGCTGCCTCTCACCTGACTGGTTTTATAACCTCTCCTCTAAGCATGGCCCCACCCCAGGCCCTATCAGGGAACCCTATATTAACCTGTGCACTGCAAGCCAGCAGTGCTGATCAACCATTGTGTGTTAGCCTCCGTGTGTACTTGCTGTGTTTCCTACGTCTGATTCCTGTTACCGACTTTGGCCTGTTCTTGACTCTCCCTGTCTGCTTGTTACCCTGACCTTTGGCGTGTTATGTTTATCCTTGTCTGCTAGTCGCCCTGACCTTTGGCTTACCCCTTACTTCCCTGTGTTTCCAGCCTGCTGCCTCCTTCCTCTTAGTCTACAGTGAGCGTGAGCTGTGAGACCCTGGGGGCCGCGACCTGGAGCCAGACTGCAGCGCAGTCCATCCTCACCACTAGAGGCTCTGGTGAACACCCGCTGGCTCTTAGACTCCGCGCCCTGGGGAATCTATGCTCTAGCTCTCCCTGGGATCCATGTTAGTTATCTGTGGACCTGCTTCCTGAACCTTCCAGGGTTCAATCCGCAGCAGTCAGTCCTAGGGTCCACTACCTTAGCGGTGCACTTCCGACTCCTACAGAGTGCATCTGTCACCTGGTCCCAGGTGACCTGACAGTTCCATTACCAATCACAAAGGATCTGGAGACTACTGCATTCACTTTGACCGTGGCTGTGGGCATCGAGTACAGGGCAGAAATCCAAGATAGGACCGAGCTCGGCATCCCAATGTGTCGTAAGATGGCCTGGAGGAAGGTCCAGTTCACCCCATCAAACGCCTTTTCAGCGTCGGTGGAAAGGAGAATGAATGGTGTATTAAGATGCTTGGCTCTCACTATAACATTAGTAGGGCGGCACAGTGGTGTAGTGGTTAGCACTTTCGCCTAGCAGTAAGAAGGGTCGCTGGTTCAAATCCCAACCACGACACTACCTGCCTGGAGTTTGCATGTTCTCCCTGTGCCTGCGTGGGTTTCCTCCGGGTACTCCGGTTTCCTCCCACACTCCAAAGACATGCTGGTAGGTTAATTGGATCCTGTCTAAATTGTCCCTAGTATATGAATGTGAGTTAGGGACCTTAGATTGTAAGCTCCTTGAGGGTAGGGACTGATGTGAATGTACAATGTATATGTAAAAGCGCTGCGTAAATTGACGGCGCTATATAAGTACCTGAAATAAATAAATAAATAAATAATAAAATAGTTCTTATCGTGTTGTCTTGTGCCTCTCTGTTGCGGATAAAACTGACCTGATCAATGGGAATGATACGCTGGAGAATAGAACCCATTCTCTCTGCCAAAATTTTTGTGAACAATTTTAGGTCGCAGTTAAGAAGGGAGATGGGCCTATAGTTGGCACAGATGAATGAGTCTTTGCCTGGCTTTGGGATGACCGAGATACTTGCCCTGAGGAGATCTGGAGGCATGGCCCTTTAAGATGGTGTTAAAAGCCTTGGAAAAGTGGGATGCCAGTTGCACCCCAAAGACTTTGTAGTATGGGGTTGCAAAACCATCTGGCCCTGACGCTTTTTCTGCTGGCGATCCAGCTATTGCATCCAAGAATTCCTCTGCAGAGATGGGTGCCGATAGCAGCTCAACATCCTCGTCAGTCAGTGAAGGTACCTTTGCAGCCTGAAGATAAGCTTCTATCGCTGCAGACTTCTTCAGGGTACAAGCCGCCACAGGGGATGAGTGTAAGTTTTAAAAAAGAGAAGCGTAAAAATCACAAAATGTCTCCGCTATCTCCAGGGATGAATTAATTTTTGTACCTGAAGGTTGAAAGTTGATATAGCTGCAATGTAGGATGAATTGCGTCGGGTTCGTATAGCGTTCGCCAGGGACCTACTACACTTGTCTCCAAATTCGTAGAATGTTCTACGTGCCTTCAAAAGCCTATTTTTGGCCTGGAATAACGAGAGGTCTCTGACCTGCTCCCCGAAGCTGATTAAACTCTGCTCCTGCAAGCTGATCAGGGCGAGATTTATGTTTTTTTTCAAGGTCATGCAGTTTGGATAATAAACTGGATAATGTTTTCGCCTTATCTTGTTTAACTCTGTGGTCATGTTTAATGGGAGCTCCTCGTATATAGCACTTGTGTGCCGCCCAAAGGAGAAGAGGGCTAGATACTGAGTCTTTATTGGTCTCGAAGAAGAGTTGCAGCTCCCTCAAGACATCTGTTTTAATGTCAGGGTCCTGTAGAAGGGTTTCATTAAAACGCCAAGTGGCGGACCTAGGCATTCGGTGTTGTAAAGCTAAGTCCAATGAGATCGGGGCGTGGTCTGACAGTGCAATATTGCCAATGTGGGCACTAGAAACTATTGGAATCGTGGCATGGGAGACAAGAGTTTTGGTCATTTCTACCTTTTTCTGAAGGCTAGGAAGGCAACTTCAAGGAAGATTTACCACAGAACATAAACATTTTTTATTGCTTAACCACTTCCTGACCGGCGCAGGCCGATGTACGTCGGCAGAATGGCACGGCTGAGCAAATGGGCATACCTGTAAGTCCCATTGAACCTCCCGCCGTGCCATTGCGTGCGTGCCGCCAGGGGGCGCGCGCCAGCCGGGAGCTCCGTGAGTCAGGTCGCGGGTCCCACGGACTCGATCGCCGCGGGGATACCCGCGATCGCCTCTTGGAGAGGACGAACGAGGAGATGCTGATGTAAACAAGCATCTCCCCGTTCTGCCTAGTGACAGTGTCACTGATCTCTGCTCCCTGTAATCGGGAGCAGAGATCAGTGACATGTCACAGCTAGCCCATCCCCCCTACAGTTGGAAAACACTCCCTAGTATTGACTTAACCCCTCCGCGCCCCCTTGTGGTTAACCCCTTCACTGCCAGTGTCATTTACACAAGAATCAGTGCATTTTTATAGCACTGATTGCTGTATAAATGACAATGGTCCCAAAAATGTGTCAGAAATGTCCGATGTGTCCGCCGTAATGTCCCAGTCACAATAAAAATCACTGATCGCCGCCATTACTAGTAAAAAAAAAATTATTAATAAAAATGCCATAAAACTATCCCCTATTTTGTAAACGCTATAACTTTTGCGCAAACCAATCAATAAACGCTTATTTCAATTTTTTTTTACCAAACATATGTAGAAGAATACGTATCGGCCTAAACTGAGGGAAAAAAATGTTTTTTTAATTATTTTTTGAGGGTATTTATTATCGCAAAAAGTAAAAAATAATGTGTTTGTTTCAAAATTGTCACTATTTTTTTGTTTATAGCGCAAAAAAATAAAAACCGCAGAGGTGATCAAATACCACCAAAGAAAGCTCTATTTGTGGGAAAAAAAGGACGTCAATTTTGTTTGGGAGCCACGTCGCACAACTGCGCAATTGTCAAGCGACGCAGTGGCGAATCGCAAAAAGTGCTCTGGTCAGGAAGGGGGTAAATTCTTCCGGGGCTGAAGTGGTTAATGTGAGTATGGTGTGGGTCACATCATGGCCTTTCTCAAAGTGGGAGTGGATCTGAGATTGGCTTTGGGTCAGATTTTGACTTTTGCAATGTTTTTTCAGAGGCTGATTGCTTCACATTCCTTGTTGCATGCGTTTTGTGCAGGATGTCACGTGTATTGTTCCACTAGTTAGGGGGAACAATGTGGGATCTCAACTGTATTACAGAAATCTCAATTTGAATGCATCCTGGATTTTCTTTTAGTCCTTCTGATGTGGAAGGTTGTTTTTCTGGATACAAGACTTTTCGCACTCTGGATGTGCTTTGTGTTATCAGAAGTTTTCTTCAGTCGGATTTCCTTTTTGTGCTTCCTGAGGTTCTGAAAAAAGGGTGATGCTGCTTCAAAGTCTGATTTCTCAATTATTTTGTCAGATTATTTCATTTTTTTTTCTTTCAATACTTTATTTTTGAAAAAGAACACATGGTAAATACAGAGACCACAACCATAAAGTGTACACCAAGGAACAATTCCAGCTTATTTCTTAAAGGGGTTGTAAAGGTATTTTTTTTTTTAAATAACAAACGTTATACTAACCTCCACTGTGCAGCTCGTTTTGCACAGAGTGGCCCCGAACCTGGTCTTCTGGGGTCCCTCGGCGGCTGTCTCAGCTCCTCCCCGCAAGAACTAAACACCTTCATGCGAGCTCTCTCGCATGGTGTTTAGTTCTTGCGGGCGCGCTCCCGTAAAACAGCCGGCGGCTATAGCCGCTAGAGTTGCCACCTCATCCCTTTAAACCCGAACACATATGAATTACACAGGTTCTGAGGCTAATTAAATGCAGATAAGGCACCAAGTGAGTTTAATTACCACCTTAATCAGCCACTGAACCTGTGTAATTAATATGTGTTTGGTTTTAAAGGGATGAGGTGGCAACCATAATAGCCGCCCACTGTATCACTCGGCCCCGCCCCCCGGCGCGCCACGTCATTGGATGAGATTGACAGGAGCGCGAGCCAATGGCCAATCAACGGCCAGGCTGAGCAACGAAGCGGATGTTGGGAGCGAGCGCTGGACTTTCGAGGGGTCAGGTAAGTAAAACGGGGGGGCTGGGGGGGCCGGCATTGTTGGATGTTTTTTTACCTTAATGCATAGGATGCATTAAGGTGAAAAAACGTGAACCTTTACAACCCCTTTAAACCTTAATGCATCCTTTTATCCTGCTGATTAGACAACGAAGGGGCAGCAGTACATGGATAGGTATTAGGCTGTGCTCATTCTTCCTGTCAGTATGTTTCTTGTCAGTTCAGCTCCAGGTGGCAGAGTCAGTCGGAGTGTTGCTGATAGAAGGCCGATTTCAAGTCCAATGAGTATTTAGGTTAGTTGTATGTAAACATTTCTAAATTAATACACAGCTGCATCAGTTGGCGTTTTTTATATTTGCCTGAACCTCAACTTCTTTAAAAAAATGATTTTACAATTCATTTCTATTTTAATTATGCAGATGCCTTGTTCACATGTTCAAAGACACAGTTGTAAAGTACTTCAAGATACGTCCTTTCAACAATCTGGTTGTGCTTGATCTTTGTCGTCATGAGGTTCGCTATGGCTGTTTAAGAGAAGATGAATGCTTCTATGCTCATAGCTTGGTGGAACTCAGGGTCTGGGTCATACAGAATAAAACAGGTGGGACAAGTTGCTTCAAGAAATGTCAATATTGCTTTGCTTCAGTTAACTTTCTTGTAACAGTGGTTCTATTTATTTAGGAATTACAGTTGAAGAAATTGTGCGAGAATCTCAGAAGTATTGGGTAAATGAGTCCAGTGCACATAAGCCTCAGGTAAATTTTTGGATTATTGTTACAATTACCAATCTACAGGTATACATTGGGCTTGATTTACTAAAGCGGAAGAGTGCAAAATCTGGTGCAGCTGTGCATGGTAGCCAATCGACTTCTAACTTCAGCTTGTTCAATTCATCTTACTGGTTTCTATGCAGAGCTGCACCAGATTTTGCACACTGCACTTTTAGTAAATCAAACTCATTGTGTATGGATAATATACATGCTAATTCTTAATTGCAACATAAACACTTCTAAAACTAAAATCCTTCCAACTGACAGCAAGAGCAAGAATCTGCTTTTTATGTACCCAACCCGTCACCAAACAGGCACAATCAAAATCTAAATATGCGCAAAGTCACTCAAAACATTTCCCATTTCCGCTTTTCTTTGGATACAAATTCTGCTTCCTGTTATGTACAGATATGTTATTTTTGGACAGTTATCCCAGTGACATTTTTTTTGTAGTTGGTTGTATATCTGCAAATTCCTAGTAAAAGCTATTTTTTTTCTTCTAGATTATATAGTATATAATTTATTTAATTGCTGGTCATACTATTATTTTTTACTATACTAAGAAAAATGAAAAATTTGTATTCGATCTGGAAGTGAAGTGAAATGCATTAATGTTGACCTTCAGGCAAACAGCTAAATACACAGATAAAACACATACTGTATATGAGAGCAGTTTAACCTGCCAAATGGTTTGTTTTTCTTTCCATACAGTTCTGAGATTTACACAGTTCTGCCACATGAAGTAGATGCAGTCCAGTGCATTTTTAATCTGCATCAAAAACGCATGCATAGTATTTTCCATGTGTTCCAATGGCCCTAGTTCACACCAGTGCAGTGCATTCCAGTGCAGTCAAAAAAAGTATTAACATGTTGCATTTTTTTCTGTATGGAACTAATCTGGAACATGGCAAAACACATGGAAAAGCACCAGCATGGATGTAAACGCACCAGAACGCACATTTCCTGCATTGAGATACAGAAAAAAAAAGAAAGGGAAGAAAATGCACCAGAACGTATCACAAACCCTTCTAAATGCACGTGCAGAAACGCATCTATAATGCAGAAATTCTGGTGTAAACCAGCCCTTACAGATCTCCCCACCCCCGCACCATGTGGCATTAATGTATTTGTGTTCTTTATATCTCTGGGTTCACCTTTAACCATTTTTGTTGTGGACACACAGCTTTTTAACCACTTCGCGCCCACGCTATACCCGAAAGACGGCTACAGCACGGATGCCAATTGCCGGGAGGGCGTCCCTGGACGTCCTACTGCTTACTTCCGCGATGCGCGCTCCCGTGGGCGCACATCGGGGAAATTCTGTGCTGGCCATGTCCCTTGAACACAGCGAGTCACAGATTGCTGTAAATGGCCAATCACAGCGGCCGTTTACAGTGCGATCGGAGCTTCCAATGAGAGATAATCTCATATGTAAACATATGAGATCATCTCTTATCGCCGTCTCTCCCTCCTCACACAGAGACAGTGTGTGAGGAGGGAGAGCGAACGGCTGCAGCGGTGAGTGTCAGGAAAAAAACGGAAAATAAAGTGACCACAGTACCTGTCAGTGCCATCTGTCCCCACTGTCATCTGTCAGTGCCTTTTGTCCCCAGTGCCACCTGTCAGTGCCATCTGTCCCCAGTGCCACGTATAAGTGCCATCTGTTATCAGTGCCACCTGTCAGTGTCATCAGTGTCACGTGTCATCAGTGCCACGTATTAGTGCCATCTGTCATCAATGCCACGTATTAGTGCCATCTGTCATCAGTGCCATGTGTCATCACTGCCATGTATTAGTGCCATCTGTCATCAGTGCCACATGTCATCAGTGCCACATATTAGTGTCATCAGTGTCACGTGTCATCAGTGCCACGTATTAGTGCCACGTATTAGTGCCATCTGTCATCAGTGCCACGTATTAGTGCCATCTGTCATCAGTGCCACGTATCAGTGCCATGTCAGTGTCACGTTTCGTTGTCCTGGTGCTTCAGGGCCTTCAAAAGTGTAATAGGTAATCAATAAGTTAGATGTGTAATTTATGCTCCTAGAACACCTGATGGTGCTCCCTGCATGTTTGGCCTCTCTATGTGGCTAGGCTGTGAAAAAGTCCCACACATGTAGTATCGTAATACTCAGGAGGAGTAGCAGAATGTATGTTGGGGTGTCATTTGTGGTATACGCATGCCATGTGAGAGAAATAACCTTTCTTTATCGTACACAGAGCCTTAGGTACTTACTTGGTGGGTTATGGGCCTACCTTCAGGTGTTGACACTGGTATAACCAATACAGGAAGTTGACTCCCCTTTATAACCCCTTTTTCTTCCAGGAGTCCTCAGTTTTTTCGCCAGTGTCTAAGGTGTTGGTCACGAGTGAAGATGTGCTCTGAGGAGCTCCAGGGAGGGATTCCCTAGCTGTATTTAAAAAACCTCCACAACCGGATCCATCCTCGCCACTGAGGCCATAGGATGGTACCTGGGCCTCGCATTGAAGAACGAGGTTTCGCCTGTAAGCTTCTCTTTGAGAGCTGGACCCTAGGAACCAGGACTCTTTTTGGTTTTTCATATTACCTAAAGTTGTTCCTGAGGGGTGCTATACAGGTCCAAAGGAGCGGAACCCCTATTAAAAGGGCCCCAGTCTTTGAAGGTTTAACTACGCTGCCCGCTGTGATGGGTGAAAGTTGGATCTGTCTGTTAAATCAGCAGTATCCTGCAGCGAGGATAAGGTAAGGGGAGAAGCCTAGGAACTGTAAAAAGTCCACCTGCCTTTTTCTCCAAAAAATACACTATATAATAGTGTATTTATATAATATAAAATGTATAACTGTATGCCTTTTAAAATGTCTCCCCTAGAAGAAGTATATTACACTTACCTAGTACGATGCCTTTTTCAGCAGCTCTGTGTCTGGCTATAGCAGTGGGTGTGGTCCCTGCAGCCAGAGGGGAGTTCTTAATTGAACAGATGGTGTTCCTCTTCTGAGGGATCTAAAGGGGTTACAGCAGTAGTTTATGAACATACAAAACCAACCATTTGCATTTTTTTTTTGTATAAGGTGAAGTCTTCCTTTAAAACTAGGAGCTTAACAAACACTGCTGATAAAAATTCCCCTCCCCCTCCCCTCTCCTCCTGGAGAGGTGCAGTAACAGCTGACACTTATGTGTAATCAGGTTCTCACCTGAGGCTTAACACAGACGCTCTCAGTTCATATGCTGAAGACAGAAGTCTGTCACACTAAGAGACACAGGAGCGCTGGGCGTGTAAAGGTGTGTAAACAGGCATTTCCAGCACAGGAAATATTATGGTACTCAGCATCAAAGGCTGATCCTTATGGTAACATTGTTTTCTTTTGCTAAAGCTATTGTTCAGCAAATACCATAATTTGTTAAAGTGCCTCTGCTGTTGTGCTTAGCACATTTGATTTCCAGTGTACCACAAAGGTACCAAGGATTCTACCCCCAGGAGCTGGGAACTCCAGTCATGCCTCCACACTGTCATCCTCTCCGGAGATACCTGACATGGCAAGCCGGGGTGAGTCATTGAAAGCAATTGGTGGTGCAACTGCTTCTCACACTTCAGCCCCTGTGTATGTGACTGAAGATGCATTCTCCTCTGCCCTGTTGGGCTTAGAAGGAAGATTAGCGGCTTTAATCGCATTCTCCATCCAAGAGGATAGGAAGCATGCTAGATCCCCCTCCCCCACCTCAAACCTCTTTTTTCAAGGGAACAGTGGGCACAGGATGAGGTGTTATCCTCAGGTGATCACGGGGAAAAACAAGCCAAATTTTCCTCTGCGGAGGAAACAACAGTTGATGAACCTTATGCAACCTCACAATCTGACAGATTGATTGTACAAACTCTTACAGAGATGGTTCATTCCACTTTTTATACTACTCCTAACAGAGTAAGCTGAAAGTCCAGGTCCCTTCTTTGGTTTTTAAGAAAAAAAAAACCTTTTACAGCGCTTATTTATGCTGAATGTGATCCTCTGGATAAGCATTTTTTCCCTCCAAAAAGTTTCTCAGTTCTCTATCATGGAGGAAAAATTCACAAAGGTTGGAAAGTACCAGCAGTAGACGCTGCGATTTCCAGCATCAATAAAGATGCACAATTGCTTAAGCATCCAACAGATAAGGAGTTGGAATTTTTTTGTTAAAATCCTCCTACCAATGGCGCTATGTTTCGCCATAGATGCCATAAAAGACCCTATCCACCAGGTGTCTCGCCTTGCGCTTGTGCTAAAACACATGCTTAGGACCCTGTGGTTAAAAGGGTTGGTCAGTCGAAGTATCTTGCAAAAAAGGGTGTCTGACTAGTTTCCCTTTTCATTGGGGAAGGTTTGGTGAAATACATCCAAATGATTTCTAGCAGTAAATCTCTTTTGTCCAGTAGAAGGTATAAATGTCCTTTTATTTAAAGTGAAGCCACAACAGCTCACAGGTTAAGTACTCTGACGGCCAGTGCAGCCATGGGAGACTTCCTGACAGACATGGGTTCAGATCCACATGTCGGCGTTCACTTGTGAAGGAGCCACTCCTCACAGGTTAACTACTCTGACGGCCAGCGTAGCCATGGGAGGCTTCCTGAAAGACGTGGGTCGTCCTCACGTTGGCTCCTTGTGACCTTGGACAAGTCACTTAAACAGATTCCTTCCCCTGCGCAGGCACAGCGGTGACGGCCTCCACCGTCAGACTCTAGGGCATGATTTCCAAGAAATACTGTTCAGATCTGTGCGACTTCAAGGTAGTCCCTGCACTACTTTGGTACCACTTTGATGCGACTTGAGGTCCATAAACCTCTAAAATACACAGGCATTGTTTCCTGTCGCATCAAAATCGCGCCCGACGTATTCTCGGTGGCAAAGGATCACAGTAAAATCACGCAACTTTGGGTTTGCAATAGTGGAAACTGAGCCTAAGAGGAGAAAATATTCAGCCCCTGTATACATGATTTAAGATGCGTTTTTCCTCCGCCCTGCAGGGCCTAGAAGGAAGATTAGCGACTTTAATCGCATCCGCTATCCAAGGATGAGAAGCGTGTTAGACCCCCCTCCCCCACCTGAGATCCCTTCTCAAGGGAACAGTGGGTAGAGGATGAAGGATTACCCTCAGGTAATCGGGAAGAAAGGCAAACCGAGTACTCCTCTGCAGAGGAGACAACTAGAGTTGAACTTTTTTTTCAGCTTCGCAATCTGAGAAATTGCTGGTACAAACCTCTTACAGAGATGATTTGTGCCTCTTTCAAGCTACCTCTAGTAGAGTCAGCTGATAGTTCTGTCCTTTCTTAGGTTCCTTGGAAGCTTCACTGCCTTTTTCATGCGTTTCCTGTACATGTACAGAGCCACGCAGAAATTCAACAGATCCATTCTAGATCTAAAAGAATCTAAATCAGTTCCTGAAGATCCACTCCTTTCTATGGAGTCGATCAAGTCAGTAGTTTCTATCCTGCAAGGAGGAAAACTTCTGGCGCCTATCGGCATCAGGGATGCATTTCTGCATGTCCATATATTTCCCGCTCACCAAAGGTTTCTTCGGTTCGAAGTAGAACAGCAGCATTTCAGTTTATAGCCATGCTCTTCGGGCTAGCTACAGCACCTCGAGTGTTCACAAAGGTGCTAGCCCCACCTGTAGCCAGGTCAAGGGCACAGGGCTTAAACAGTCTTGGCATACCTAGACGATCCATTGCTAATAGACCAATCGCTGTTCGGAGTAAGGTGTACGCATTACAACCAGTTACCTGGAAAGGTCTGGGTTGCATTCTCAACCTAGTAAAGTCTCCATTAAAATCGCTAAAAAAGGGCTGCAGTATTTGGGTCTGATCACAGATACAGCCCAGAAAAAGGTTCTTCTTGCCCAGAAAAAAAAAAACACAACTCCATGAAAGAGTTTGTGCAGATGGTCAGGTCAAAAGGAGGTCCCTCCATTCGCCTTTGCATGAGGTTGTTAGAAAGGATGGTGGCTTCATTCAAAGCAGTTCCCTTTGCCCAGTTCCATTCGAGACTGTTGCAAAACAGTATTCTATATGATTGGAACAAAACGATCCAAGCTTTGGACTTGCCAATGCGGCTGTCCCCAAGGGTGTCCCAAAGCCTCAATTGGTTACTAAAGAATGTCCTAAAGGGTACATCCTTCAGACCACTTATCTGGAAAGTGGTAATGACAGAGAAGACAACTGTCCAAGGACAGTGTTCAAGAACCGAAAGGGCCTTGCCCATCAACATCCTAGAGATTCGGGCAGTGTGTCTGGCTTTAAAAGCCTGGACTTCCAGGTTAAGGGATTGTCCCGACAGGATCCAATCCGTCAAAGCCACGGCTGTGGCCTATATCAATCACCAAAAGGGGCACCAAGAATCTCTCAGTGCAGAGAGAAGTGAACCATATTCTAACTTGGGCAGAAAGAAATATTCCGTGCCCATCGGCAGTCTTCATTCTGGGAATAGAGAATTGGCACGCGCACTACATGTGCCGCCAGCAGATTAGTCTCAGGGGAATGGTCTATTCACCCCGACATGTTTCGGGCTGTTTGTCAAGGATGGGGGACTCCGGATGTAGATCTAGCATCCAGTGCAACATAAAGTTAGTCAACTTTGTGTCCACAACAAAGGATCCATTCGCATGCAGGACAGATGCGTTGGTGATATTGTGGGATCAGCTTTTACTGATCTATGCATTTCCCCCTATTCAGTTACTGCCTCGACTTCTTTTGCAGGATCAAGCTGGAAAGAAAACCTGTAATTCTGGCAGCACCAGCATGGCCCAGAAGGTCATGGTATGCAGAGGTTGTAAAGATGGCAGTGGAGGATCTGTGGTCCCTTCCACTAAGGCCAGACCTGCTCTCACAGGGGCTGATATTCCATCCTACTTTACGAATGCTAAATTTAACAGCCTGGCTATTGAGACCCACATTCTGAAAAGACGTGGGCTTTCCAGGGCAGTTATTTCTACTTTAATTAATGCTAGGAAGCCAGCTTCTAGAGCTATATATTATAGAGTCTGGAAAGCTTATGTTTCCTAGTGTGAATCCAAGGGTTGGCACCCTCGGATATATATTAGAGGCAGAATTCTTGCCTTTCTACAAGTAGGCGTACAGATGAAGTTGGCCCTGAGTACTATTAAGGGCCAAGTCTCAGCCTTATCAATTTTATTTCAAAGACCACTTGCTACGCATTCTTTAGTTCGGGGTTTCATGCGAGGAGCGATGCGGATTAATCCGCAAGTTAAATCACCCTTAAGCCCTTGGGACTTTAATTTAGTTTTGTCAGTGTTACAAAAACCGCCATTCGAACCATTACAGCATGTTCCCCTCGTCCTTCTAACTAGGAAGCTGATATTTTTGGTTGCTATATCCTCAGCAAGGAGGGTTTCAGAATTGACAGCTCTTTCCTGTAAAGAGCCATATTTGGTTATTCATGAGGACAGAGTAGTGTTGGGCCCTCGTCCAGGTTTTTTACCAAAAGTGGTCTCAGGTTTCCACCTGAACAGGATATTGTCCTGCCGTTTTTTCCAAAACCATGTTGGTTATTCATGAGGACAGAGTGGTGTTACGCCCTCGTCCAGGCTTTTTGCCAAAAGTGGTTTCAGGCTTTCATCTGAATGAAGATATTGTCCTGCCATCGTTTTTTCCAAAACCATGTTCCAAAGAAGAAAAGTCACTACATTGTCTTGATGTGGTGAGAGCAGTGAAGATCTATTTAAAGAAAACTGCTCAGATTCGTAAGACTGATGTCTTACTTATTCTGCCTGAGGGTCCTAAAAAAGGACAGGCACCGTCAAAATCCACTGTAGCTAAGTGGATTCGGCAAGTTATAATTCAAACTTATGATTTAAAGGGAAAGATTCCCCCTTTTCAAGTTAAGGCGCACTCTACCAGAGCGGTTGGTGCTTCTTGGGCAGTGCGTCACCAGGCCTCCATGTCTCAGATCTGCAAGGCCGCGACTTGATCTTCAGTGCATACATTTACAAAATTTTATCAAGTAGATGTAAGATGGAATGAGGATATCGCCTTCGGGCGCAGTGTGCTGTAGGCAGCAGTATAATTCCTCAAGGTCTGGGGGTGCCCTATGGGTTGTGTCTCCCTCCCCTCAAGTAGCATTGCTATGGGACATCCCACCAAGTAATTACTTGAGGCCCTGTGTCCTATGATGTACGATAAACAAAAAAGGATTTTTAAAACAGCTTACCTGTAAAATCCTTTTCTTGGAGTACATCATAGGACACAGAGCTCCCGCCCCTCTGTTTTTATGGGGTGTGAGTAAATTGCTTATATTGCTTGGCTACAAAAACTGAGGACTCCTGGAAGGAGGAGAGGTTATATAGGGGAGTCAACTTCCTGTATTGGTTATACCAGTGTCAACACCTGAAGGTAGGCCCATAACCCACCAAGTAATTACTTGAGGCTCTGTGTCCTATGATTTACTCCAAGAAAAGGATTTTACAGGTAAGCAGTTTTAAAAATCCTATTATTACAATGACAATTTTGTGGGGAAAAAAAATCTTCATTTTGCAAAGAATTGTGGCAAAAAATGACAACATCAAATACCTCTTACTAAATACCTTGGACTGTCTACTTTCAAAAAAGGGGTCATTTGGGGGGTATTTGTACTTTGCTGACATGTTTGGGTTACAAGAAATGAGATGAGAAATGAGGCCACAGTACATCAGGTGTGATCAATTTTTTATGATTTACAGCTTGTAGACTCTATAACTTTCACACAGACCAAATAATCGCCACTAATTTGGATTATTTTTACCAAAGATATGTAGTAGTATAAATTGTGGCCAAAATTTATGAAGAAAAATTAATAATTTGCAAAATTTTATCACAGAAACTAAGAAAAATGCGTTTTTTTTCAAAATTTTCAGTCTTTTTTCATTTATAGCGCAAAAAATAAAAAACCCAAAGGTGATCAAATACCACCAAAAGAAAGCTCTATTTGTATGAAAAAAAAGGACAAAAAATTCATTTGGGTACAGTATTACATGACTGAGTAATTGTCATTCAAAGTGTGAGAGCGCTGAAAATTGGTGTCTGGGCAGGAGGGGGGTTAAAGTGCCCAGTTGTCAAGTGGTTAAACACACTGGCTGTTATAGTGTTTACGCTTGGTAAAGTGGTTGTAAAGCCACCTTGTTATCTTCCTAGAATCCCCTATTTCCGTTAATTATGTGCCCCAATGTATGTTCTGTATAACAAAATATGCCGCTTTACATTTTATTTCAGAGGGCCGCTCGGCGCTCATGTCACCTGCTGCCACTCTCCTCCCCTGATCTGACAACTACTGTGGGAGGGGCTGATAATTCCCTGCTGAGGTCAGCCGGGAGGAGAACAGCTGGTGGTCACGTGAGCACCAAGTGGTGCTCTGAAATCAGGTATAAAGTGGCATTTTTTTTTTATAGAACATATACTCACTGGAGCACATAACTTAATGAAACATAAGGGATTTTAGGAAGATAAAGTTATTTTAGCAGCAGGAGGGGAGGGACGGGGAGCAGATTGGCAGAAACTATCTGACAGACAGGAAGGGGGAGAGAGACAGTGGGATGATGGAGGCATGTAAACTGACCACGGTAATCATTTATCAGCAGCCATGATAAACGTGGTCAGTTTACAAAGGGGTGGGCAGCACCAGGCAGGATCAGCCAAGTATTTTAGATGATAGAAAGGGACAAATTACACAGCACAAGCACTGTGCTGTTGTTCATGCTTATAAGCAACAGGATTCATTTATTTTTTTGGGGTTACAACCACTTAGGCCCCATTCACACCTGAGCGTAGTGTTTTCAGGCAGAAAGTTGCGCGATTTTTACTGCGTTTTTGCTGCGATTTTGTACAGGTCAAAAGGTCACTAATGTAAAAAGCAGAAAAAGCCCAAATTTGCCTAAAAAAAAAGTTCCAGAACTTGTTTGAGCTTCAGGCATTTTGGAGCTTCTGTGTTCAGGCATTTGGAGTGGAGATGTGAACCATCTCCATAGAGAATAATTGATTTTTTCCCCTCCAGCGTTTTGTAGCTTCAGGCTTCAAGCTACAAAACGCTCAGGTGTGAATGGGGCCTTAAAGTTTGACTTGGTTGTGTGACTTTACAAGCAATACTATGGGAATGTTTTTGCCTTAATGCACAGAATGCATTAAGTTATATCATATGTATTTATAAATATATATATTTTCTAAAAGCAGAGATTAAAAGGGTGACAGTTGCAAATGATTTTGCCTATTAAACCCATATGTTCAGTAAAAAAAATAAAAAAGATTATATATATATATATATATATATATATATATATATATATATATATATATTATAAAATCTTTTAAATTTTTTTTACTGAACATATGGGTTTGATAGGCAAAATCATTTGCAACTGTCACCTTTTTAATCTCTGCTTTTAGAAAATATAAAATGTTTTGTGGGTTTTTAAGTAATCTAAAATGTTCTTTTTAACATGTGCAAAAAAATTCCAAAAACTAATCTGGCAGTGAAATGGTTAAAGAAGCACGGGTCAATGTGTTATAGGGGTTATATTTAGTTTCAGGGCAGTTGGTTATTATTCACAGCAGGAAAAAGTTTATAAGAATTGCATAATTGAAGATACAAGGACACTGCTGGATCTTCTGTCTTTATTTGTCTGTGTTTGTAAATTAGATTTTTCATCTGAATTGAATACTTTCAAATTTTTGATTTCACATGTCTTTACATAAATTAAATTCACAGAAAACAAATGTAACAGTGTAAATATGATTGCTTTATTGTCCATTGAGGGACACAGGAAGTCTTTAACCGGTTCCCGACCGGCTCGCGAACATTTACTGCGGCACAATGGCACCACTGTGCGAAATCCCGTACATATACGGGTCCCCTTTAAGAGCCGCCAGAGGGAGCGCACGCCGGCTGCACGGCAGGGGACCTGATACATGTGGCCGGCGGTCACGATCGCCACCAACCATGCACTATCGTGTGTACAAGAGCCAGGCACCTGTGCTGTCAGGGGAGAGGAGACATATCGTTTGTTCCTACTAAGTAGGAACAACGATATGTCTCCTCCCCTAGTCAGTCCTATCCCCTCACAGTTAGAACACACTGAGGGAACACAGTGTGTTCCCCCAGTGTGGGGTGAACACTTGATTGTCCCCTAGTGTTAACCCCTTCCCTGCCAGTGACATTTACACAGTAATCAGTGCATATTTAAAGCACCGATCGCTGTACAACTGTCAGTGGTCCCAAAAATGTGTCAAAAGTGTCCGATCTGTCCATCGCAATGTCGCAGTACCGCTAAAAATCACAGATCACCACCATTACTAGTAAAAAAAAAAATGTAAAAATAATAAAAATGCCATAAATCTTTCCCATGGTTTGTAGACGCTAACCAATCAATATACGCTTATTGCGATTTTTTTTTTTTTTTTTTCCAAAAATATGTAGAAGAATATATATTGGCCTAAACTGATGAAGATGAAGAAATTTGTTTTTTAAAAACATTTTTGGGGATATTTATTATAGCAAAAAGTAAAAAATATTGTATTTTTTTCAAAATTGTCGCTCTTTTTTTGTTTATAGTGCAAAAAAATAAAAACCACATGAGGTGATCAAATACCACCAAAAGAAAGCTCTATTTGTGGGAAAAAAAGGACGCAAATTTTGTTTGGGTACAGCATTGCATGACCACGCAATTGTCAGTTAAAGCAACGCAGTGCTAAATTGTAAAAAGTGCTCTGATCAGGAAGGGGGTAAAATCTTCCGGGGCTGAAGTGGTTAACATTCAGGTTATTCTTCTGCCAAGAGTACTGGATACTGGCAAACAAAAAAAAACTGTAAGTCATCCCAGAATAACCCCTCCTACTACAAGCATGCCTCAGTTTTAGATGGTGTCCTAGGAGGATGAACATCTGTTTTCAGCTCTGCTGCTGAAAAAACTAACCTATTAGTTTGCTAACACTTTTGTTCAATTTTGTATTTAATTTTTTTGTTCTCTTTCAGTCAAGACTTTTCTCTACACCACTGCTTGAGGTTTCCCTGCCAATTGCTAGCTATCTGATGCAGTCATCCTTGTAGCTTTTAGACTGCTGCATACAGACCCCACTGGACAGAACATTTCAGAAATAGCCTGGAAGTGACTGTCAGGCACTGGGCTCCATGCCCTTTCCAGACTTTGCTCTGGTAAAAGTTTGCCACAGGGTGCTTTTCAGGTTCAGAGCTGCTGGCACTGCCTTACTGCTTGCCCCGCCTATATAGACTTACCTATTGAGTAGGTTGGTCAGGCCAAAGAGCAGGAACTCCTTCATTTTAAGGTTGAACTGGATGGACTTGTGTCTTTTTTCAACCTAACTATGTAACTATTTTCACTGGTCATGGGTGCCATTATTCCCCATTACTTCAGTCTTTGCTGCAGAAAGGATTATCGCCATTCACCTGAGCATTGAACTCCACTGCTAGGCGAAGTGTCACCCGCTGTCTGCTCTCATTCCTGCCATACAGCATCGAGGAAGCATCCGCCACTGCTGCTTTGGTTGCAAAGAGCCCTGTTGATCTCTGTTCTTTGATCTATTCTTGCTTCCTGCCTACAGTGACTTTGGTCCCCTCCAGCCATCTGATCCTCTTGTCACTGATCCTCACCTGCTACGAGCTGTCCGGTTTTCTTGAGCACTTGGGGTCTAAGCCTATATGTTACCTTACCACATTACAGATTTTAGATTCTAGACACTGGGTGGCAGACAGTCCCACTGTACCAGCTGCCTTTGGCTCATTTTCTACTAAGAATTCTAAGGTTTCTTGCAGCGCACTACTGATAGTGAAAACGTCTGCAGTCTGGAGTCCAGCTTTCCTCTGCTGTTAAAGTCGCTCCCACTCTCTGATTCCTCTTTGACTACAAAAATGCAAGGAAGAAAGAAAAAAGAAGGAACGTAGGAAAGAGCAATGCAAAGGCAGGTGTGCACTCCAGTCTGTAAAGCCAACAGGGTGCCTGCTTTTCACAGGTACCCTTCCCCACTTCCAGGAGACAGCGCTGTCCCTCGGAAGTTTGGGTCCCCCCTTCCTCCACCGCCAGCCCAGTTAGAATGCACAGCGCTCTATACTCATTCGCAGTAGGGAACCAGCTGTGAAGCCTAAAGGCTTCACTGCCGGTTTCCCTTACAAGGAATGGCATTGGCAGCACCCGAGAGCCAATCTGAGAATCGACTGGGGTGCCGACATCGCGGGAACCCTGAACAGGTAAGTGTCCTAATATTAAAAGTCAGCAGCTACAGTATTTGTAGCTGCTGACTTTTAATTTTTTTCCGTGAGGCGGTTGAACTCCTCTTTAAAGGAGACAATTTTGGCTCTTATTGATGCAGTGCACATCATTCTGAAAATAGAATATCAGCCTGTTGCTTCTACCTGTAGTGTTTTCTAGTCTTGAACTCAACTCTTCAGAGAGCAAAGATTTTACCTTTGCACCCCTTTTCCAACTTTTTCTTAATGGAGTTTGGAAGCACCTTGATAAGCTGATTGCATCCCCAAGAACTTGTTAGCATTGTATCCATTTTGCACAGCTTTTGTTCAGAAATGGTTAGTTGCTAATGTGGATCTGGCCTTAACAAGGCCCTTACTATACTGGTGGAGGATCCACTTTTCTTTAATGACCCAACTGATGAGTGCTTGGAAGCCCTTTCCAAATCTATATTCTGGATGGTGGGTTCTTCTCTACACCAAATCCTGGCTTCGACTATACTTTGTCAAACTATGTCTGATTGATATAAATCCCTTGAAAGGGATCGAGCCACTGCTGATGTTGATCAATTGCTTTTTGAACCTATGGAGCAGATGGCTGCAGCATTCAATTTTAGTTGTGATGGTTCACTAGAGGCCTTACATCTAATCTTTTGCATGTGCCTCATGTTGGTATTAGTGTGTTTGGCTAAGGTGCTGGACTGTGGAGACTTTGTGTAGGAAGCACTTGATCCACACGGCCTTGAGGGATACCATCTCTTCAGATTGGCTCACGATAACATTATCGAGGATGCTACTCATGGCAAGAGCATACATCTTCATTCGCTAGGGATGCCTAATGCCGCGTACACACGAGCGGACTTTTCGACTGGACTGGTACGACAGACATTTTCCATGGACTTCCAATGGACTTTCCAAATGAATGGACTTGCCTACACATGATCACAACAAAGTCCGAGGGATTTGTACATGATGACATACGACCGGACTAAAATAAGGAAGTTGATAGCCAGTAGCCAATAGTCGCCCTAGCGTCGGTTTTCGTCCGTCGGACTATCATACAGACGAGCGGACTTTTCGATAGGAACTGGGTCCAGTGGAGTAAAGATTTGAAACATGTTCCAAATCTAAAGTCCGTCAGATTTTCCACCGAAAAAGTCCACTGCAGGTCCGATGAAGCTCACACATGGTCGAATTGTCCGCTGGACTCGGTCCGTTGGACCAGTCCGGTCGAGAAGTCTGCTTGTGTGTAGGCAGCATTAGGAGTAGATTGCTAAATTCTCTGCCCCTCTTACTGTCCCTTTCATTACTCCACTCCCTCAACGGTGGGACCCCCTAAGCTTAGTTTGCAATCCACCCGCAAAGTCTACCATTTCAAGTCTTCCAAATCTTTAGACAAGCCTTCCTTTGCATGAAGGTCCCCACTGCTTTACAGAGTGGGGGATGCCTGTTAACTTTTGTGGATGCTTAGACAGCTAGCATTCTGGATGCCTGGATACTTGAGTTTTGCCCACTACCCCTCTTTGTTCCCTCACTTTCTACCTTCCTGTGTCTGCACAGACTAGCAGATCTTGTTCGACTGCTCTCTAAACTTCTGGATCAATGTGTGATTGCCCTAGTCCCTGAAATGTTTCAGAGGTTTTATCCCAACATGTTCACTGCTTCCAAACTGAAAGGAGACATTTGTCCAATCTTGGATTTCAAGGCTCTGAATGTTTATATTTGAGTCTTAATATTCCTGATAGAATCCACCAGATCTGCCATTGCCTCCTCTCTCCAGGGAAACTTCATGACTTTAGTGAACATCAAAGATACTTACTTGCATGTCCCCATCTTTCTAGTGCATCAGCAGTTTCCACGCATTGCTGTGGGGCCCCTACAATACCAGTTTATGGCCTTGCCTTTCAATCTTCACTTTGCATCTTTGTTGTTCAAAAAAGTGTTGGCTCCAGTGTTAGCCCTGTTGCATTTCCATGGCATCACAATTGTCGGATAATTAGATGACCTGTTGAGGGAACAATCAGCGAGGACTCTGTTGGACAAAGTATACCTGTCAATATGCTAGAGGTTCGGATGGATCCGCAAACCTTTTAGAAATCGTTGCTGGAACAGACTCATTACTTTAAGCATCAGGGTCTGGTTCTGGACACTTCCCAGGCCAGAGTCTTCCTTCCCCAGAAGATGCACCAGACTTCCCAGTGCCAGGCTTGAACTCTTCAGTCCAGAAGCCATCCAACTCTCCATGTCAGCATGAAAGTCATGTCAATGATATCTTCCTTCAAGGCAGTCCCCTTTGCCCAGTTTCAACCTAGACATCTGCAACACGACATTATGTCGTAGTCTGAAAATATAGTCTCATCTTTGACTTGGGGGCTCAGGAATCCAGCTCTGGAGTCACAAATCCTTTCATCCCATCTTTTAGAGGATTCTCTTGATGGAAGCAGGTCCTATTCTGGGCAGAACGTAGCATTTCAGCTTTGTTAGCTTGATACATTCCAGGCTGAGACAATTGGCATGCAGATTTTTTCACCTGGTAGCGCCTGTACTCTGAGGTGCTCCAGGATCTGTGTTGCAGGTGTAGGATGCCAGATGTGTCCTCAAGGTTCAACAAGCTGAACAAGTGACTATTTAGGTATAAGGTTTCCCTGGTTGAAGCAGTAGATGCTCTAGTGACTCTGTGCGATCAGTACACCCTGATCAATGTATGTCCTCCCCTGAAAAATCATTCTCAACTGCATTGCAGGTTCAAGATGGAGAGCATTCCAGTGATGCTCATTGCTCCAGACTGGCTCTGACAAACATGATACGCCAAAACAGTTCAAGGTTCTGCACCTCCTCCTATTCATAATCGCTTTCCCCATTAGCAATTGTGTAAATATATTATTTGAATAATAACCATATATCATTGAATACACACCAACAAAATAAAATCAAATGCTAGTGCTCCACACCTTCAAAAGTGCACCACCAGTTACAGATTCATTCACTAGATTTATTTGACCACTCATTACAAGATGGTCAAAAAATGCTGTATAATGGTGCTTGATAAACAGGAAGATGACTTCCTGTTTCTTTAAAATTTTCGTAAGGTTCCATTAAGTAACGCACAAAGGGTCCATAGCGCAAAAGCAATCCAGCGCTGCTGCCTGTGTCTTAGAAACATGTTTCCCTCTGCTCTCTAAAGATAAAATAAAAACTAATAGTGCTCTCTCTTTAAAATGTTTATCAAAGGTAAAAATATAAAAGCTCAAGTTAAAAGGTGCATGAAAGCTGTGCAAAAGGATAAAGACTCATCCAGAGCCTGTCTGTCTCCTTCAATGTTCTCAGCAGCTCTCGCAGCATTTACCTTAAAAGGGAAAGGCGCATTATGGTTTAGGTCCCACCATGCGAGGTGTGAGTCCATCCTAATATTAATTTGAAAAAAGAACATGAAGTCCACCGTGGGACCTGGTTACCATAGGTCCATGCTGCGCCTTTTGCCTTTAGGGAAATGCTGTGAGAGCTGCTGAAACAATGAAGCAGATGACAGGCTCTGGATGTGTTTTTATACTTATATTTTTACCTTTAATAAACATTTTAAACAGAGGGCACTATTCGTTTTTTATTTTATCTTTGAAGAATATATCTGTGCCTACCTGTGGGGTGAAGGAGATAGAGTTGTGTTATTGCAGCCATCCTTTAAAGGGAAGAGGCATTAACAGAACATACTGTACAGTGGAGGAGACTAGGTGATGCTATTACATATATCCCCTTAAAGGGGAAGGGCGCAGTATAGAGCTATGGTAACCAGGTCCCACCGTACATGGTGAGAGTCCATCTTATTATTAAAGTGAGAAAGGAAGACAAAGTGGTGGTGTGTGTCAATATTTTTCGTTCTGGGTTCATGTGGAACAGTATATCAAGATTGAGCACTGAAGAGCACACTGCATACTTTTTGGACAGTATTGTATAGTTTTGAAAAGTAGTTTATTACTTTTATTTATAATTGTGACGTAATGGCACTGGTGTATGCTTTTCACTAAGGTGACAATTTGTTTATTGAGTATATATTAAGTTTTCAACACCAGTGAGCGTCGCACTTAATTTAGTTTTTGTTGCGGTATCCCCAAATGCTTTGCTTCAGGTCCTCCTGTTTTGTTAAAGGGTTCATTGTCTGTATACCCCTTCTTTTTTTTTGGAAAATTATTTTTATTGTTTTTAATAAGAAACACACAAAACTGGCATAACAGCCATCGCACAAGACGAATAATACACTACAGACAAGTTGAATAAGGCACTTCCAACTCCGACTGAGCCTAAACTAACAGAATTCCTAGCCTCCAACTTGTAATTCTACCAGCCCAGAACATGGCGAACTCCTTCAGCAGCGGAGTATGTTGGCTAACATTCCCTAGCAGCGCATGAATTGAATTTAATTACTGTATAAAGTTCAGACATATTAAATCTCACAGTACACATTAACAGAATGCACATGCAAATTTATAAAGTTAGGATACTGTAGATGACTATAGAACCAAGTCTACAGAGACATAATTAAAGGAGAAGTCCAGCCAAAGCTCGTTTGGCTGGGCTTCTCCTATGGTTTACAGGAGTGCAATGCGTTTTGCACTCCTGTGAACCGTTTTCAGTAGAGCGCGGGCTGAAGTCTGCTCTCTGCTGACATCCGAGAAATCAGTCCAGGTACCACATCATCACAACACTAAAGTCTGGATCCGCCAGGTGCGAGCCGCTGAGAGCCTGAGACGGCCGCTCCCCGCCCCTCTACAGCTCAGTGCTCCAGTGAGCGCAGGGGGGGGCAGAGCGGAGAGCTGCTGACCGACAGTCTGCAGCTCTCTGCTTGGGGAGCTGAAAGAACCAAGCTATCAGCGGTGTTCGATGGCTCGGTTCTCAGTGCAGAGGCACCGGGGGACAGATGCAGCATCCACCTAGGTAAATGATTCTGGGAAAAAAAGAAAAAAACATACTTCTCTTTTAAAAGCATGCAAGACAGATGTGGTATCCTGGTGTCAGCAGGGAGGACCTAAGTAAATATAGATGATTCGGAAAGCCAGCTATGCTAAATTTTTAGGGCAGCCCCTACTCAAATATGTGGCTTTCTACAGCGGTAATGCACTGTTAACCAGCCCCCTCCAAAATGTCAGAGAGGGAGCCTACATTTTTTTCCAGCATAACACTATTGCCTTACGAACATAAGAGTACAAGAGTAAGGAGTGTCCTCTGCACCCTAAGGGGTGCCAGCTCCTCCACCAGGCCCAACGGATAAACTGAAATAATGGGATCAGAAGGGCCATAATCTCTTGAAGATCCTGGGTTACCCCCTGACAAAATAATTGGATTACTGGACAGTGCCAGAGAACATATTTATAATTGGCAGGGGAATAAGGGCAGTACCAACACAGTAGAGCAAATTCTGTGTAATAATTTATATTGAATGAGTTGATCCCTGGCCGACACCAGGTATTTAAAGGGGTAATCCCACATATCATCCCAGTCCGTCCCCCCCCCCCCTCGAAAGTTGGGAATAACAGACATCCACCGTTCTTTGCATCTCTCAAGAGCCTTTGGCCTATCCGCAAATGATTCCTTATACACTTCGGATGAGGTTTTACCTAATGCTTCAGAACACAATAATTGTTTCAAACAGGAGGCCTGAGTCTCTATGGTGACCTCACCAAACTGTGACACAAATGCATGACGTAATTGTAAATCGCAGAAAAAGTTTCCCCGCCTGGACTATATGGTTTGTATACCCTTGATTTGTGAATTGATGTCTACATACAGAAAAATTCTAAATGTATGATTCGTGTAGGGTTTTTGCAGAATCGTTTAATGAAGCCTGAGTTAACACAAAAGCGATTGGTAACATTAGCAAATAATGGATGGTATTGACAATACTGTATGCATTATGACTTTGAATGGATACTAATAAAGGTGTGAGGTGCGTTAAAATTCATACATTCACTTATTTTATATATGACCCTAGTGTATTCAAATTCCTTATATAGAATTAATGATTTGTCTATTTTTTTCAAGCTTTTGAATATGCAGAATCCTGAGCTTCCAAATTTGACCATTAAGTTTGTGTGTGGACAGTGTTGGAGAAATGGTCAAGTAATTGAAGCAGACAAAAACAGAAAATATTGTAGTGCAAAGGCAAGACACACGTAAGTACAGAATATCAGGTCATTGAATCTGTTTAGCAAAATTGCAAATATTGGGCTGCATACTGATTTTTTTGCTTTAACTTTTTTATAAAATACATATTTATATGTTTTGAAAGATGGACAAAAGACCGCCAGGTTGTGTTAGCAATGTCCAATGAGCGGAGTAGTGGAAGAAATGCGAAGAAGTGGATATCTATCAGACCTTGCCCTATAAGAAAGCCATTGCCAGCTCAGTTTGAGGTAATATTCAAATCTTATTGTTCTGAATATTTTTTGAGATTCTTATTTTATTTGAAAAAGCATGTTTTGTTCAGTAGAGAACACAACTTTGTTATATTCAGATAGTGGTTTACAATGCCTTGAAAAAGTATTCATACCCCTTGAAATTTTCCGCATTTTGTCCACAAATGTCACTCTCTAGATATACAAAGCTGGTAGAGACATACCCAAAAATACTTGCAGCTGTAATTGCAGTGAAAGGTGGTTCTTCAAATTTTTGACTCAGGGGGCTCAATACAAACGCACACCACACTTTTCACATTTGTAAAATATTTTGATAACAATTTATAATTTTCCTTCCACTTTACAATTATGTGCCACTTTGTGTTGGTCTATCACATAAAATCTCAATAAAATACAGTTTTCACGAGTGCACAACATAACTCAGGGAATAGCTCCAAAATACAGTAGGATAAAGGAAAGTCACAATAAGTAAAATATGGAATAATTAAACTAATCCACATTATAAGTGCAATGTTCAAATGTTTATGAAAGGTAGAATAAACCATAAAAAACTTAAAGGAGGCCAAACCTCAGAAAACATGAGGAAGGCGACATGGTCTCAGTCATTAAATCAGAGGAATGTCAGTCGACTGAGCTATACAAAAATATATAGGAAGAATACCTCTCGGGATAAGTAGGAAGGGGTTAAAGATACAGGGAAAAGAAGAAAAAGAGGGGAAAGTGGGAAAGGTTAGAGTGGGAAGAGAAAAGGAAAGAGGAAAAAGAGTGGCCTCAGAGGACAATGCAATGCACCTGACCAGCTTCGAACCTGAGAGCAGGAGTTTTCCAGGCCCACGCTATAGTAAGCTTTGTTGCCAGAAAGAGGTGCTTTGACAGTTTGTGTTCTGCCCGTAATAATGACTTGGCTTCACAGGGGTTCCTCTTTACACCTGAGTGAAATAATGTTCGCAATAGTGCGTAAACCCTGATCCAGAGTCGCCATAGGGCAGTATCACCAGATATGGGCCATTGTCCCCGGCTCGGTGCCTGTCTGGGCTCTTTTTAAATTAATCCGGAATCTCATCTCTTTAAAGCGGACCTTCAGTCATTTTTTCAACTTTACATCTATTAAATCTTCTGCCCTTGTTGTTTTAACTTTGGGTAATAAAACATTTTCTTTCTGCCAGTAAATACCTTATACAGCCCACTTCCTCTTTCTTGTCTGGTCATTAGCCTAGACTTATGACATCATGCACAGCTCTCTCCTCCTTGTGAGAGTTTGCCAGGAAGGGAGGGGTGATGAGTCATAAGAGGGCCAATGAGAGCTACAGAGCTGGAGGTGTGCCTCTGTGTGTCTGTGTAAATCCAGGAAGTGAACAGACAGCAGCTTCAGCTGCCCACAGTTAAGTGGAGGGAGATTTCTGCAGCATATTTGGCAAGTACAGAATCACAGTATATATGAAATAATATGCAAAGTGGTTGGAGGAAAGCTTCAGAATGGCAAAGATTTTTTTTTTACAAATTATGTGAGCAGACTGAAAGTTCCTCTTTAAGTTCAAACTCTGATAGCCAATCAATTTTTGGTTGACAGACCAAACTCACAAGTTTATGGTGAGTCATTTCTGGTCATTTTTCCCTGAGGATAGCTGGAATGTGTCTTCCTATCTAAGCACCCTCTAAAATCTAGCAGCAGTTTTACAGCCAATACTAATTTGGTGGAAGGAATTGAATTAATGAATTGGAATTGTCTAGAGGGCAAATAAGTCTAATTCTAAATTCCAACCTGGTTTAAAGGAAACCTACTGAGGGGAAAAAGTGTGTAGACTTCTATTACTGAACATTCCATCTAACAAAGTAAGTTGTGTGGCGGTGATGCTGATCTATCGACTTTATTATTTGTTGTCATATTGCCCAAAAGAGTATGCAGATTAAAGCTTTCTCACTGCATTGCTTGCTCCATGCCATTGACTCAAAGTAGAAAGTCAGTGTATTAAGAGAGAGAGAGACAGCTGGCAACAAGCATTTTTAGGAGGTCAGCAATGTTACCCTCTGAATTTCACTCAGTGAAAGCTTCCTTTAAGTAAGAGAGTAATTCAAAACATGTATACATAACCAAGCAAGTCATTATCTTCTGTAAATAGATAATCATTTAGGGGTACATTAATAAAGCAACAGTCATTCCATGACGAGGCAGCTACTTAAAAAAAATGGCCGCTTTGCATTTATACAGCACGGTGGTAATTTACAAATGTGCATTATGCACCATTAACTTTGGAAGCCCAAATCTAGAAGAGTGCAATAAAAACAAGTGTAAGTCAAGGCCGGAGCAGAGATTGATCATGTTTCTTCATACCACAGCCTGCATTTTGTGAACGGGCAGCAAAATGCAGGCTGTGATAAGGAGCAACCCTGCAAAGTATAACAGAAAACAGAGATACCTGTTCTTTGTTACAAATGTGCCCCTTAATGTTTCTTTTTTTTTGGGAATACCTTTTCCTCCACGCTGCTGACTGATAGTTGAGTATTGACACTGAAAGACAAGGCATAGGGGATTATTTACGAAAGGCAAATCCACTCTGCATTGAAAGTGCACTGGAATTGCACTTGGAAGTGCAGTCGCTCTGACTCTAAGGGGTAGATATGAAATGAGTGGATGCTCTGTTGATTTTATCATCCAATCATGTGCAAGCTAAAATGCTGTTTGTTTTTTTTTCCTTGCATCTATATCGACTGCACTTTCAGTGCAAAGTGGAATTTCCCTAATTAAATAACCCCCATAATATTTATAAGACTTCAGTAGTTTAAAGTAGTTGAAAAATAGATAGGGTGCAGTAGGCTTCTTAGTATGTGTTAAAGCAATAACAAATATTTCACATTGTGTACTAAGGCTCCTTTCACACTTCTACGACTTGTCCCACAATTTTGTACTGCAAAATCTTATGACAAGTCATTCTCCATGATTTTCAATGACTACCATTCATATTGGCACGACTTTAAGTCGTGCCGACTTCAAAGTAGTCCCTGCACTACTTTGGTCCAACTTCCATACGATTTGTACTCCATAGACCTCAATGTTAAACCCTCAAGTAGCATGCAAATCGTACCTGAATAATATAGACATGATTTCAGCACTACTTTGGTCCAACTTCCATACGGTTTGTACTCCATAGACCTCAATGTTAAACCCTCAAATAGCATGCAAATCGTACCTGAATAATATAGACACGATTTCAGCACTACTTTGTAAGCACAAGCTGAGAATGGTTAATGCCAAAGTTGTGGCAAAGTCGTACAAAATAGTACTGCTCCCAAATCGCGGCAAAATAGCGGCCGCGAAATCGTGGTAAAATCGCGGGACTTTGAAGTGTAAGTGTGAAAGGGGCCTAAGATGGGAACTTGTAAATGCTAGGAATATTCGTAAATAATTTATGTAAAAGTAGCTAGTTTTTTAATTTAAGGTAGTGTTTATTGTATAAATACTATTTCAAAAAATGATTAAATAAATATATTGTATTTTCTGCAGCTGTGTAATCATATAGTGAATGACAGAAAATGCCAGTTTATAGGAAATTGTGCCTTTGCTCACAGCCAGGAGGAAAAAGAAATATGGACATATATGAAGGATTTAGGAAGTAAGTAATATATAAATAAAGCATACATTGCCACTTCTTTTTTGTACCTTATGTTAATGTCTTTTTTCACATTTTGTCCCATTTCTGTAGCATTTTCTGACTACAAAACTCCAGATAGAGCTAATTGTATTGTTCATAACTGTAATAGTTGTGGAACAGTGAATGAGGGACAGTTCTCTCCTTGATCTGCCAAGTCAGGCTTGTTGAAAAATGCAATGTAAATGAAATACAAAATGTTCAAATACAGTACCCAGAAAAATGTAACTGACGCTAGTTTGTACTGATCTGACTTTTTTAAACTTCAATCAGTTGCTATAGGTTAGCGCTTTACTCCGTGAAATGTTTATTGAACAAGGCGTATTGATTATAGCGGAGTTTGTAATGTTCATAACCTGGGGGTCTGGTCAGTGGGGGCTAACATTAATACACTTTTATGCCCTGTACACACGGTCGGATTTTCCGATGGAAAATGTCCGATCGGAGCATGTTGACGGAAATTCCGACCGTGTGTGGGCTCCATCACACATTTTCCATCGGATTTTCCGACACACAAAGTTTGAGAGCAGGATATAAAATTTTCCGACAACAAAATCCGTTGTCGGAAATTCCGATCGTGTGTACACAAATCCGACGGACAAAGTGCCACGCATGCTCAGAATAAATAAAGAGATGAAAGCTATTGGCCACTGCCCCGTTTATAGTCCCGACGTACGTGTTTTACGTCACTGCGTTCAGAATGATCAGATTTTCCACCAACTTTGTGTGACTGTGTGTATGCAAGACAAGTTTGAGCCAACATCCGTCGGAAAAAATCCTAGGATTTTGCTGTCGGAATGTCCGAACAAAGTCCGACCGTGTGTACGGGGCATTAGTGTAAGAACTGGTTGGTGAACTCTGTATACTAGAGGGGCTAACTCACTGCTGGCATAGATAATGGGAAGTGCGGTGTTTGTGGTTGGGGGCAAGATAAAGTGAAAGGATGAATGTGTGTGGTGGGGATGGGATTTCATTTGGTAGCACTTACACTAAAAACAATTGAGCACTGTAGACACAACTACTTAATACTATATAGGATGTAGATTCCCCCACTAATAGTGGGACAGTATAGTCCTTCTAAATGTATTTACAGTGAGGGAAATAAGTATCTGATTCATTGGTGATTTTGTATGTTTGCCCACTGACAAAGAAATGATCAGTATATAATTTTAGTGGTAGGTTTATTTTAACAGTGAGAGACAGAATAACAACAAAAATATCCACGAAAAAGCATTTCTAAAAAGTTATAATTTGATTTGCATTTTAATGAGTACAATAAGCTTTTGATCCCCTATCAATTAGCAAGATTTCTAGCTCCCAGGTGTCTTCTATACAGGTAACGAGCTGAGATTAGAGGCACTCTCAAGACCCGGTTCACACAGGGGCGACCTGTAAGGCGACTTAGCCATCTGACAAGTCACGCTCCATTCTGTACCATGGAACCGTTCTAATAGGAGCAACTCAAGTCACTCCGACTTAGAAAAAGGTTCCTGTACAACTTTGGGGTGACTTCAGAGCTGCTTGCTTTGACTTCTTTACAGAAGTCGCTTTGAAAGCCGCACTGAAGTCGCGCTGTACGGGGCGGCTTCAGAGTCGGGTGACTTTGAAGCTGCCCCCGTGTGGACCAGCACCAAAGGGACTGCTCCTAATCTTGGCTTGTTACCTGTATAAAAGACACCTGTCCACAAAAGCAATCAATCAATCAGATTCCAGTCTCTCCACCATGGCCAAGACCAAAGAGCTAGAGCTATCCAAGGATGTCAGGGACAAGATTGTAGACCTACACAAGGTTGGAAAGGGCTACAAGACCATCGCCAAGCAGCTTAGTGAGAGGGTGACCGTTGGTGTGATTTTTCGCAAATGGAAGAATCACAAAATAATTGTCAATCTCCCTCGGTCTGGGGCTCCATGCAAGATCTCACCTCGTGGAGTTTCAGTGATCATGAAAACGGTGAGGAATCAGCACAGAACTACACAGGAGAATCTTGTCAATGATCTCAAGGAAGCTGGGACCAAGAAAACAATTGGTAACACACTACGCCATGAAGGACTAAAATCTTGCAGCGCCCACAAAAAAGCACATGTACAGGCCCGTCTGAAGTTTTCTTTTTTTTTTATTGTATTTTTATTGAAAGTTTATTGGAATACAGATAAAGCAAGTTATACATATTAATCAAAGAAAGCAAATATAAAAAGAAATGATAAAGAAATAAAAAGAAAAATATGTTGAGCATAATACAGGCAAAACTACTGAAAAGGCTATAGCCAATGACATTTGAGTGTTATCTGGGTGTACACTGGAGTCATAGACCTAGGAGGTGTTAAGCAGTGGGCTGCTATGTGTAACTAGGTCAACAAGGAGATAGGGAAAATGGGTGATGACAGGGTGACATGGAACTGTATGCGGGGAACTGGAGGTATTCAGGGAGGAGAACCATACTCGGAATGCTCCCACACATCCCAGATCTTGTCAAACTTGTCAACAGCATCCTCTACCATAGCTGTCATATACTCCATTCTATGTATGTCAGTAATAGCTTGTAGAAACTGAGCTTGGTTTGGGGGGGAGGGAGATAGCCAACACAATGGAATGACTCTCTTTGCAGCTAGTAAAATATAGGAAGCCAATCTATTTGAGGTCTTTCCCAGACTCGGAAATGGGAGACCCAGGAGAAGATGTAACGGATCCAGCGAAATGGGGGACTCAAAAATTTGCTGGAGCAGAGACATCATCATGGACCAGAAAGGAACTATCAATTCACACTGCCAGAAGATATGGTAGCAAGTTCCTCTAGTTTTACCACATCTCCAACAGAGGGGGGAGAGGGAGGGGTAAAAATGATGTAATACCTCGGGGTCCTATACCAAAAAAATAACACTTTAAATGCTGTCTCTCTCTGCGCCACACATCTGGATATTTTGGAAGTTGAGGTCCATATTTTGGCCCACTGTTGGAGGGAGATTGGTTGTTGTATAGTTTGAGTCCATTTGCGCATGTAGGAGTGGGAGGCTACAGAGAGTGGAAGGGTCTCCTGAAGCAATTGGTATAAAGCAGATATTAGTCATGTTTGGTGGGGGCCCTGGGAAAAGATTACTGTAAAAGTTGTTGGTTTGGAAAGGGTAAGGGATGGGGAGAGAGTTGAGAAGCAGTGGGACATGCAAAAGGGTGAAATTTACGCGTGACCGGGTGTACAAAGTGTCGAAGTTGGAACAGACGGGCCTGTACCAAAGGGAACATTCGGGGGTGGGATAGGCTGTTGGGAATGAAGGGTTTAAGGATTACATTAGAGAGAGGGGGGCACGGGGATGAGAGGGAGAATTTGGTGTGACATGAGCGCCATATCCTCAGTGAAAACAACATAGGGCCCAAACAGAGGCTATGGAGCTTGGGATCTGAAAATAATGCAGGCTACCATACAGGAGAGCAGGGATGAGCCGGAAACAGAGAACCCATCTCTATCTAAGGCCACCTATTCGGCGGCCTTAAACTGGACCAGGCCACCACTGCACGGAGGTGGGAGGCCAGGTAATATTTGTAAACGTTCGGGGCTCCCAGTCCTCCATGGCTTCTGGGGGAAAATATCACTGAGCTTGCCACTCTATGTACCCCGTCCTTCCAAAAAAAGTTAAGAAACCATCGTTTAATCAATTTTAATTGAGCCATAGGAATAGGGATAGGCAGGGTTTAAAAAAAATACAGTAGTTTTGGCATAACTGACATTTTCAACACATTAATCCTACCTATCCAGGATATTGGGAGGGGATTCCATCGAGACAGCATGGCCTTGATGTCCTTGAACAGGGTTGTATATATGGCTGAATAGAGGGATAAGTACCATTTGTACACCCAGGTACTTGAGTGATGAGGCGCACCAGCGATAGGGGTAAGAGTTTTGGAGCAATAGAAGGTCTGCAGGTGGTATATGTAGCGGTAGGGCTTCTATTTTTAGATGTGTTAATTTTGTATCCAGATAGAGAGCTAAACTGGAATAGGAGAGCAGAAGTACATCGTCCGCAAATAGAGATAGTTTATATTCCCTGTGACGCATGGGGACCCCTCGGAGGTCAGGATGGGATCATATAGCCTCTGCTAGGGGTTCTAGGCATAGGATGAAAAGATGTGGGGAGGGCAACCCTGTCTGGTTGCCATTAGACATTGGAAAGGATCGGGACATGAAAGAAGCCATTTGGACCTGGGATGAGGGGTTGGAGTAGAGGGTTTTTAGGGCCGAGATGAAGGGACCGTGGAAACCAATGTTAGTAATGGTGGCAAACATGTAGGGCCAACTTAATCTATCAAATGCCTTTTGGCCGTCGAGGCTGAGAATCAAAGCAGGTCTACGTACTCTACTCAACATATCATTGAGGTCAATAGTGCGCCTGGTATTGTCACCCACATGTCTAGTGTGGACAAAGCCCACTTGGTCTCGATCCGTTTTGTCAAGGTTGGGAAAGGCGGTTAGCCAAAATTTTTGTGATTAGCTTATAATCTGAGTTTAAAAATGCTATCGGCCTGTAGCTATCTAGAAGCGACGGATCTTTGTCCGGTTTAGGTATAACTGTGACATAAGAGTGTAAGAACTGCCGATTGGGGGACTCGCCCTGAAGAAGCGTTATATAAGGATACTAGATGAGATGATAGAATTGGGAGAAATGTCTTGTAGTAGGAGTATAGAAGTCCATCTGGACCAGGGGATTTGTGGGTTGGTAGGCTCTTAACAGTATTGGCTAGTTCCTCCCCAGTAATGGGGGCATTCAGTGCATGCACATCTGACCTGGTTAGTTTAGGCAACTTCAAGTCTGACATAAACGCCTCAAAAGCCTCTTGGTCAAATGAGGAGTGTAGGTTTGGGAGTAAGGCAGTTGTAGATTTTATTGTAAAACTAACCAACGACCTGGGTCATGGTCTGTGGGCAGTGAGTGGGGGTACCATCCGGTCGTTTGAGGTGATGCGGGAAGAAGAGAGAAGGCCTAGGATTGAGCCTGGAGACCAGCATTCTATGTGGCTTATTGGAAAATTCGTAAAATTTTTGTTTTGTCCATAAGAGGGATTTATCTATGGCTGACATGTCTTGAGATTTTATTTGATTACGCAGCGAGGTTACTGCCTGCAGTCGAACCACCGAGGGAGAGCAGAGCAGGGAACATTCAACGGCTAGCAGTTTGGTTAGTAAAGAGGGCTGCATCCTTCTTTCTTCGTGAGCTTACAGAGATACACTGGCCCCTGAAGAACGCCTTGTGAGCCTCCCATAAGGTGGATGGACTGGATACGGAACCCGCATTTATCTGGAAGTATTCAGTTAGCGCTTGGGAGAGTTTATCTTTGTTTTCAGTATGTTTTAGCAGAGATTGATTGAGTCTCCAGTGGCATTTCCTGGGAAATGTAGCTGAGAGGCAAAGAGCCAGGGTCAGGGGCGCGTGATGCGACCAGGTGATGGGGCCCAGGTCGGATGACACTGTCACTGTATGAGGTAAAAGGGGGTCTGTCACGAGGAAATAGTCCAATCTAGAGAACATCTTATGGGGGGGAGAGTAAAACGAATATTGTTTACCAGTGTGGTGTTTGATCCTCTATGCGTCAGACACACTATGGCTTTGAGTCAATTTACGAAAGGAGGTGGCCCAGGATTGTGTTACGAGGGGTAGTGTAGAACGGAACAAAGATTTCCGATCTCGAGTGGGAGAGAGGACAGCATTAAAATCTCCCCCAATCACAATAAAAGGCTGAGAAAAGCATTGCAGCCCTTCAAATGCACCAGTAAGAAATTTAATCTGACCTATATTTGGAGCATATACATTCATTAGTGTTATAGGATTAGACAAATTGGTACCTTGCAGTATTATATAACAACCGTGGAGATCTAAATGGGTGGACTTGATCTGCAACCCCAGCCTTTCCAGATGAGTCAGATGCCATATAAGACACCGGGAAATACTTAGAGGCATCCGCGTCTCAGGAATCCTTGGACACAGCCAGAGGACATGTGGGGGAGCAAAGCAGTCTCCAACAAGGGGAAAAATGTGACGTTCCGCCACGGTGTCCCGCATCTAGCCTTATCGAACTCTTCGTAGAAGTTATCTAGTAGAAAGAAACAGTTCAAGGCACCTCCATGAGTGAAGAAAATATAAGGCAAAACAGTCCCTTGAAGGGGCGACGGGGAGTTGGGTTCCCATGTGGGAAGAAAGAAGGGCAAAAAGAATGACTCCCAGTAGGTTAGGTAGGTAGCCTTGTACGCTGAGAGCGCTGGGGTGTGGAGTAGGCCCTCGATCCCCTTCCTCTCACTGTTGTCCAAATCTTAGAAGGAGCCAGCGGAGGGCGTGGGGTGGCAGGTGCGAACTGACCTTTTTCTGCAGGCAATGGTGGGAGGCCTATGCACTTGAGAAAGGCATCTTCTGCAGGTCTCGAAAGACATGTTGAACACCATCCTTAGTGACATTGAGGTGAAAGTGGAAGCCACAATAATAGGGGACCTTGTGTAGTTGAAGGTGAGAGGTGAGCAGCATTTGGCCAGGGAGATTGGGGAGAGGTCGCTGAATAGTTGAAGTGGACAAAGTGAGTGCCTCTTTGCTGTCATAGTAGTGGAGCCTTACCAATATGTCACGCAGTGTAGCCCCCGCAGGGGGTTTGGGGGCCAAGGACCTATGGGCCCGGTCAAGGCGCCAGTCTATGTCCACGATGTCAGGTGCCAGGGTGTTGAATAGGCCCAGGAGGTAGGGTCTGGTATTATTGTCAGCCAATTGTTCCAGGACGCCATGGATTCTGAGGTTTTGGCGCTGTTCCCTGTTCTCCAGGTGCTCTTGCTGGAGCTGGGATACAGTCATTTTGTGAGTGATTCTACTGTCCTGGTGTTTCAGAGCCTCCAAAATGTGATAAGTAATCTAAGAATTAGAAGCAAAATATATGTCCCTAGAACACCTGAAAGTGTGCTTCTTTGTATTTTGGGCCTCTCTGTATGCCTAGGCTGTGAAAAAGTCTCACACGTGATATCGCCATAGGAGGAGTTGCAGAATGTGTTTTATGACGGCCATCTTTGTGGTTAGAAACGCTGGACGCTTCACACTGCTGTATACCTTCTTACTGAATGTGAGTGGTTTTTATCTTTTCAATAAATCATCCTTGTTTATGGAGATTGCGCAATGAGCGTTTTCTTTTTATTCCCTACCTACCACGATCTTGAGGTGCATATGCATACTGGAGTATACTTGGTTTAATATCCAGCTACCAAAAGGAGATCTACAGCCTTCCATTTAGTTCAGAGGGGAATATGTTGGTGCTACTCCATTAGAAGATCGTTGGTTTATCCTAGGAAGACTGCCTTTTTTTTCTACACACGTGTATAACTCATACACTGCTGGTAAGGGTCAGTTTGTTTGGGTGTTGGTGACGGTGTTTTCATCTCTCTTCTGTGTCTCCTTTCAATATGGATATCTCTGATTAGAGTATTATTTCTTCCTGACGGAGAGGACTTTTGTTTGACCATATTTATTTTGGTTCTTATTGGGACATTTTTACATTAATATTTTTTAGCGCTGCACCATTCCTATTGATATCCCTGCACAACAGGCCTGTGAGTTGCCTGAATTACAAAAGCATATGTTTGCCATAGATGCTATGAAAGACTCTATTTACCAGGCGTCTCGCCTGGCCCTTGTGTTACCACACATGTGGAAAGGTGGGTCTGCTAAAGCACCCTGCAAACAGCTTCTGTCTAGCTTCCCATTTCATGGGGAGCGACTATTTGGCGATGATTTGGATAAATACATCCAAACAAATTTCCAGTGGAAAGAGTACTTTTTTTGCCAGTCTAGGAAAGCTTAAACGTCCTTCGTTCAAACGGACTCTCTTTCCTGCGCCAAGCGCTTCCACCTCTAGGCAGTGGCGATGGCTTCCACCATCAAATGCCAGAGGAAAATCGCATGGTCAGACTTAGATTCATGGAAGACCTGGAGCCACAAAACTGCAAAGCAGAACATGAAGAGGCATCACCCCTCAAGAAAATGGGAGGAAGGCTTCTGCATTTCGCGGAGGTCTGACTAATGGAAACTCGGGACAGATGGGCTCTCTCCACAGTGACTCTAGGATACAACCTAGAGTATCAGGAGTTTCCACCATCTCATGTGATAAGATCAAATGTTCTCATTCTGGATATAAAAAATCTGAATCGATTCCTGAGAATTCGCTCCTTTTGCATGGAGTCAATCAGGTCAATGGTCTCCATCCTACTGGAGAAAGAACTTTTGGCATCCATCGACATCAGGGTGCATACCTGCATGTCCTTATATTTCCTGCTCACCAAAGGTTTCTGCGATTCCAAGTAGAACAGCACTTTCAGTTTGCTGCTTTGCCTCCAGGCTAGCCACAACACCACGGGTATTCACAAATACTGGCCCCACCTCTAGCCAATTTGAGGGCACAGGGCATAACAGTGTTGGCGTACCTAGACAATCTATTATTATAGTCCAGTCACTTATACTATATTTAGGATTCACCTATACATTTCTTTTGTTTATTTTGCGTTTTGGACCATTTATTAGTTTTGTTGGTGTTAACCAACAGTCCTCATAGGACTTATTTTCATTAACACTCTTTGGTGTGCATATTGCCTTCCAGACACCATTCTGTTTGGCTTTGCCCAGTAAAGGACATTCTTTTAGCGCCACACTTATTTTAATTTTAGTCCAGTCAATGACCCGCTTAAAGCAAAGCTTTCGCATTTCAACCAGTTACCTGGAAAATCTTGGTTGGATGCTCAACCTAGAGAAGTCTTCCTTAAAACCAGTAAGAAGACTGGATTACTTAGGTCTGATCATAGATATAGTCCTGAAAGGGGTGTCCTGTCTCCAGCAAAGATCAGCTCCATACAAGAGCTGGTACGGATGGTCAGGTCAAAACAAATCCTTTAATTCACCTTTGCATGAGGTTAGGAAGATGGTAGCTTCCATCAAAGCAATCCCTTATGCCCAGTTCCGTTCAAGACTGTTGCAAAACAGAATCCTCTCGGCCTGGAACAAGACGATCCAAGCTTTGGGCTTATCTATGCAGGCTGACCCCAAGAAGGTCTTAAAACCTCAGTTGGTGGTAACGAGGTGAGAATTTACTAAAAGGGAAATCCTTCGGTCCAATAATCTGGAAAGTAGTAACGTCAGATGCCAGCCTCTCATACTGGAAGGCAGTACTAGAAAGATAACTGTCCAGAGACAGTGATCATACTCAAAGAGCCCTGCCATCAATATCCTAGAGCAGGGATATGCAATTAGCGGACCTCCAGCTCTTGCAAAACTACAAGTCCCATTATGCCTCTGCCTCTGGGTGTCATGCTTGTGGCTGTCAGAGTCTTGCTATGCCTCATCCAATTCGATATTCCAGTCGCACACGTTCCCGGACAAACGGCAATAGAGCATTAACGGGTGCTGTAACGATTACCAGTTGGGTTCTGGAAGCATCAAACAGAAGTACATCTTCGCCAGCACACCATGGATCAGCAAACAAGATTGTCCAAAAAAGGTTTTTAATCGAAAACAGTCACATCACAAGGGAGGTGCAACGTTTCGGGGCTGCGCAGGACCCCTTCGTCACTTGCCTGACGAAGGGGTCCTGCGCGGCCCCGAAACGTTGCACCTCCCTTGTGATGTGACCGTTTTCGATTAAAAACCTTTTTTGGACAATCTTGTTTGCTGATCCATGGTGTGCTGGCGAAGATGTACTTCTTGCTATGCCTCATGGGAATTGTAGTTCTGCAACAGCTGGAGGTCCTCTAATTGCATATCCCTGTCCTAGAGATTCGGGCAGTGCAGCTTGTCCGGATTCAATCCGACAATGCCACAACTGTGGCCTATATCAATCACCAAGGGGGCACCTAGAGTCTCTCAGTTCAGAGAGAGGTGAACCATATCCTTACTTGGGCAGTAGGAATGTCCCATCCCTATGGGCAGTTTTTCATTTCGGGAGTATAAAATTGGCTGGCGGACTATCTAAGTCGCCAGCAGTTATTCCCAGAGGAATGGTTTCTTCACCTGAAGTGTTCGGGCTGTTTGCCAGGGATGGGGGACTCCGGACATAGATCTTCTAGCCTCCAGATTCAACATGAAGTTAAACAACTTCGTATCCAGGACAAGGGATCCACTCGCATACAAAAACATATGTGCCGGTAACCCTGTGGGATCAGTTTTCACTGATCTAGGCATTCCCCCGATTCAGTTGCTACCTCGACTTCCTTGCAGGTTCAAACTGGAAAGAAAGCCGGTAAGCCAGGAGTCATAAAGATGGCAGTGGAGGGTCCTTGGCCTCTCCCAGGAGGGGTTACAGGTGCCAGACCTGATTTCACGGGGGGGCGATATTCCATCCTACTTTACGAACGCTTAATTTAACGGCTTGGCTAGTGAAACCCACATTCTGAAACGTGGATTTTCCAGGTCAGTTATCTCTACTTTATTCAGCGCAAGGAAGCCAGCTTCCAGAGCTATATTATAGAGTTTGGAAAACTTATGTTTCCTGGTGTAAAACCAAGAGTTGGCACCCTCGGAGATATAGTATAGGCAGAATTCTTGCCTTTCTAATATTGGACGTAGGGATGAAGTTGGCCTTAAGTATTATTAAGGGCCAGGTCTCAGCCTTATCAGTTTTATATCAAAGACCGCTTGCTACGCATGCTCTAGTCCGGGGTTTTTATATGCAGCAAGTGATGCGGATTAATCCGACAGTTTAATCACCTTTAAAGCCCTTGGGACCTGAATTTAGTTTGTCTGTATTACAAACCGCCATTTTGAACCTTTACATCATATTCCGCTGGTCCTCCTGACTAGGAAGCTGATATTTTTTTATTGCTATCCTCAGCTAGGAGGGTATCAATTTGGCTGCTCTTTCTTGTAAGGAGCCATATTTGAATATTTACGAGGACAGAGTGGTGTTACGCCCTCGTCCAGGCTTTTTGCCAAAAGTGATTTCAGAATGAAGACATTGTCCTGCCATCATGTTTCCCAAGACCATGTTTCAGGGAAGATAAGTCACTACATTGTCTTGATATAGTAAGAGCAGTAAAAATGTATTTAAAGAAGACTGCTCGGATTCGTAAGACTGATGTCTTATTTATTCTGCCATAGGGTCCTAAGAAAGGATAGGCAGCATCAAAATCCACTGTTGCTAAGTGGATTTGGCAAGTTATAATTTAAACTTATGATTTAAGGGGTAAGATTCCCCTATTCGGGTTAAGGCGCACTCTACCAAAGCGGTTAGTGTTTCTTGGGCAGTACGTGACCAGGCCTCCTTTACTCAGATCTGTAAGGCCGCAACTTGGTCTTCGGTCCATACATTCACAAATTTTTTTAAGTGGATGTAAGAAAAAAAATGAGGATGTTGCCTTTGAGCGCTGTATGCTGCAGGCAGCAGGGTAAATCCTCAGGTCTGCGGGTGCCTTATGGGCTGTCTCCCTCCCCTCAAGTGATATTGCTTTAGGACATCCCAATAAGTAATTACTTGAGGCTCTGTGTCCTATGATGTACGATAAAGAAAATAGGATTTTTTATAACAGCTTACTTGTAAAATCCTTTTCTTGGAGTACATCGTAGGACACAGAGGTCCCTCCCTTCTGTCTTATGGAGTATAACTATATTGCTTGGCTACAAAAACCAAGCACTCCTGGAAGGAGGAGGGGTTATATAGGGGAGTTAAAGCTGAGTTTCACTCAAAAATTGAACCTCCGCTTTTCGGAACCCTCCCCCCCTCCGGTGTCACATTTGGCACCTTTCAGGGGGGAGGGGGGTGCAGATACCTGTCTAAGACAGGTATTTGCACCTACTTCCGGCATAGACTCCCACGGGAGTCTATGCCTCTTCCCGTCCCCACCGCGCTGTCTGCTGGGACTCAAACGGGTCCCAGAGACAGCGGGGACCAGTTAGGAAGCGCAGCGCAACTCGCGCATGCGCAGTAGGGAACCGGGAAGTGAAGCCGCAGCGCTTCACTTCCTGATTCCTTTACAGAGAATGGCGGCGGCAGCACCCGAGGGACGATTCTGTCTCGGGTGCCGACATCGCTGGACCCTGGGACAGGTGAGTGTCCTTATTTTAAAAGTCAGCAGCTGCAGTATTTGTAGCTGCTGACTTTTAAATTTTTTTTTTTTTGGCGGGACTCCCTCTTTAACTTCTTTTATTGATTGCCAGTGTCAACACCTGAAGGTAGGCTATAACCCAATAAGTAATTACCTGAGGCTCTGTGTCCTATGATGTACTCCAAGAAAAGGATTTTACAGGTAAGCTGTTATAAAAAAAAAAATCCTATTTTTTCAAAATTGACGGCCTTTGTTTATTTATAGCGCAAAAAATTAAAAACGCAGAGGTGATCAAATACCACCAAAAGAAAGCTTATTTGTGGGAAAAAAAGGACGTCAATTTTGTTTGGGTACAAATTCGCTGGAACGCGCAATTGTCAGCTATCGCAATAAAATGCTCTGGTCAGGAAGGGGGTAAATCTTTCCGGAGCTGAAGTGGTTAATTGACAACTTTGTGTAAAGAAAAAAAAAATACATTTTCATTTTCTTCCCTGCATTTTCCAAAATCTTGTGGTGAAAAATGACATTTTCACAACACTTTTACTGTGTAAACACTAACTATGTGTAGTTTTAGGTATACTTATGATGTGTGTGAGAAATAACCTGTTAAAATGGCAACCTTGTAAAAAATAAAATAAAAAATGTATTTTTGATTTTTTCATTTTCCAAAAAATTGGAATAAAAAACCTGACAACGTCAAAAAACTCACCATGCCTCTTACTAAATACATTGGATTGTCTGCTTTCCAAAAAGGGGCCATTTTGGATGGTATTTGTAATGTCCTGGCTATTTAGGGCCTCAAGAAATTAGATAGGCAGCCAGTACATCAGGACTGATCAATTTTTAAATATCTATATGTACCATACCTATGTAAAATTTTGAATTTGGAAGTAATGTACACTGATTTGGATTCTTTTTGCCAAAGAAATTAAGCAGAATACATTTTGGCCTAATTGTATCTGTCAGTGTCACTGTCAGTGTCACCTGCCACATCAGTGCCACCTGTCAGTGTCACCTGTCACAACAGTGTCACGTATCAATGCCATCTGCCAGTGTCACGTGCCATCTGTCGTCAGTGCCATCTGTCATCAGTGTCACCTGCCACATCAGTGTCACCTGTCAGTGTCACCTGCCACATCAGTGTCATCAGTGCCTTCTGTCACCAGTGCAATCTGCCAGTGTCACGTGTCATCAGTGCCACATATCAGTGCCATTTGTGATCACTAAGAATGTCACAAAGATTATTTTCAGCCGAGGAGGCATAAAATATTCTTTCGGGCGACAAGAGCAACGGGGAGCTCTCCGTTTCGGATTCCTCATATTCAGATTCTGAGTCTGACGTGGAATATGAGCCTGTCCCAAGCAGTGGAATACTGACAGCCTCAGAGGAGGATGAGAGTCCACCCGCCAGACGAAGGCGTACTGGTGAGGAGGCAGTGCCATCCACCAGCACCGCAATGCCATCCAGAAAAAAATGACAAAATCAAACGCCTCACCATGCATCTTACTAAATACCTTGGAATGTCTACTTTCAAAAAAGGGGTCATTTGTGGGGTATTTGTACTTTCCTGGCTTGTTCGGGTTGCAAGAAATGAGATAGGCCACCAGTACATCAGGTGTGATCAATTTTTTATGATTTGCACCATAGCTTGTAGACTCTATAACTTTCACACAGACCAAATAATATCCACTAATTTGGGTTATTTTTACCAAAGATATGTAGCAGCATAAATTATGGACAAAATTTATGAAGAAAGATTAATAATTTGCAAAATGTTATCACAGAAACTAAGAAAAATGCATTTTTTTCCAAATTTTCGGTCTATTTATAGTGCAAAAATTAAAAAACCCAGAGGTGATCAAATACCACCAAAAGATATCTCTATTCGAATGAAAAAAAGAACAAAAAAATCATTTGGGTAAAGTATTGCATGACTGATTGTCATTCAAAGTGTGAGAGCACTGAAAGCTGAAAATTGGTCTGGTTACGAGGGGGGTTTAAGTGCCCAGTTGTCAAGTGGTTAAATACCACCAAAATAAACATCTATCTGTCTCAAAAAATGATAAAAATTTCATTTGGGTACAGTGTTGCATGATTGAGTAATTGTCATACAAAGTATGACAGTGCTGAAATCTGAAAGTGGGCCTGGGCAGGAAGAGGGTGAAAGTGTCTAGTACTGAGGGAGGTGGTTAATCTAATCTAGAACCTTTCCGACTTTCTTGAAGAGAGTTCCCATTTTCAGACATCTGCAATGCCTGTGTGGTTTCTGGACAGACCGGTTCAGTTAATCTCAAAGACCAGGCTGTTCCTGGATTGGTGGCTTAGGAATCTGGCTTTGGGATTGGAAATGTTTTTTCTTCTCTTTTTGGAGGGTCCTTATTACAGTTGGGTTGGGGATAGTTCTGGGAGTTGTGGGCACCTTGTAGGTGCTGGGTACTTCGTCGTTGGAGGAATCAAGGAGTACTATATTGGAGGTCCAGCTGATCTAGATTCATTTGGACATGGTCAAGCCAGTGGCATATATCAATCATCCCAAAAGAACCAGGAATTTCCTTGTGGCAAAAGAGGCATTTCAGATCATGGGAAGAACTTTGCATTCCAGCCTTGTCAGGAGATCCCCCCCCCAGATTCTAGCATCTGTACTACAAGTTGGGGATTTTGGATGTTGATCTTCTGACCTTTAATTTTAACAACATATTGGACAGGTTTGTATCCAGGTATAGCTTCTAGCAGATAGAGCATAGGCCCTGCCAGACTGTCCAAACCTGTTGTCCCAAAGAACTGATTTTTTCATTCTTCTTCTCGTTCATTGGTTTTAAAGACATGGCCGTTAAAGGATCTAATGTACAGGGGCACCTTCAGATCAGATGGGCACCATTGGATGTGAAAGGTGTACATCACTTGGTTCAAGTCCAAGGACCTTCTTTGTGGGACAGATTCTCTCCTTCATGCAGCTGGGTCTTCACCAATGTTTAGCTCTTCAAATGTCAACTGTCTGTACTTTTTATTCCATTTCAGAGACCTTTGTCTTCACACTCTAATTAAGACCTTTGTGCAGTAGGTCTCCCAGGTGGTTCCCCCATTCCTTTCATCTGTGACTGCATGAGATGTGAATCTGGTTCTGTCAGCACTTCAGAGGCCACCGTTAGAACCCCTTAGAACCCCTTAGAGATATTCCTTTCTACTCTCACCCACAAGGTTGCTTTTCTTGTAGCTATCACCTCAGCAATAAAGCCTTATCTTGCAAGGAACCCTTTTTTGGTACTGCTAAGGGGACAAGGTGGTGTTACGGTCCAGGACTTCATTCTTCCCTAAGGTAGTCTCTGCCTTTCACTTTAACTAGAACATTATTCTCCCATCCCTTTATTCTGCTTCGGTTCATCAAAAGTAAATTTCCCTCCATTGTTGGGATGTAGTTCAGGCTGTGCGAGTCTATCCTCAGCTATTGCTTCTTTTAGAAAGACTGATTACCTTTTTTTTTTCATTATGGACGGGCCCTAGAAGGGCACTCCAGTTTTTTTCCACCATCTCTAGGCAGACTGCCATTCAGTTTTATGGTCTCAGGGATCAAGTTTCCCCTTTTCCTGTTAAGGCTCACTTCACTAGAGCAGCAAGAGTTTCTTGAGCTTTTCAACATCAGGCCCTTGTTTCTCTGATTTGCAATTCAAGGATATCCAGAGAGGGGGGAATTTCCCCACCGGGGACACAGAAAACAATAACAGCCTGAGAGGTAAATTAACCTTACTGCAGTCTATTCAAAATTACACAATTCACTATCAAAATATTTTATTTTTAAAATACATAGAATACAATACGATATATTTAATAACTATTTTAAAGGTTCATTAACAATAAATCCTGGAAAATGACAAGTTCATGACAGTAAGCTATTAATGGGGATAAAATAAAAATGGATATTCCAATCCTGTTAGGCCAGCTTAATGGGTAACCCAGTCTGGTGGAGAACACTAAGGAAATAGAGGGATTCCCAACCCCGTCACCCCTAACGGGATCATACTGTGCCGAAAGAGCGAACTCTCCACCTCCCCAGCGACCCCCCCCCCCCTGGTCAAAAAATGTTTTGACAGAAATATCCAGTCTAACATGTAGGAAGATAAGATAAACTTATCTATAAATGTTGATATAATGAGTTAAAATTGGAGATAGGAATCCTCAAATGTCATTTCATAGTGTCCTCAAAACATATAGATAAAAGGACAGAAAAAGAGAAGGAAAAGAAAAGGAGAGAAAGAAAGGGGATACGGGTCTATCCTAATGCTTAGAAGGAGAGAGGGCCAGTGTGACACCATGCGAAATAGAAATCTCTATGTATTTAGCCCAAGGATCCCAGATTTTTTCAAACTGTGGGGTACTGTCGACTAAAATGCTGGCCAATTTTTCTTAGGTCATTATCCAGGAAACCTTTCTTCTGACCTCTGACAAGAAGGGCCTAGGTTTTTTTCAAGCTTTCGCTATTATAAGCTTGACTCCTGTGAGTATGAAGTGAATTAATTTTTGTGTGTGCTTGGGAATGAGAGGTATGTGGGCATTTAAAAGAGCTACAAGAATGGGACATAATAGCAATCTCTCCCCTTCCTGGAAGCTAGAAAAGGAGTAGGATCTGCCTTTGTCAGTAAACTTGACTGCGAATGGGAAGGTTCATCTGTATTTTATTTCTTTCTGAGTGAGGATCAGTAAAAGTGGCTTCAGTGCCCTCCTTCGTTGAAGCGTGGAGGGGGATCGATCTGCGAAAAGCTGAATCGGGTGGCCACGGCACAATATTTGCGGAGCAGATCTGGCTTGTTTCATGACCTCTTCTTTTACGGCATAAAAATGGGGCTTGGTGATAATATCTCTGGGTTTTCCATCCTTTCTAGGAGGTCCTAGGGCTCTGTGGGCTCTATCCAGTTCTAGACGGTGCTGGGGCATATTAGGAATCATGGTTCTGATCATTTCCTGGACTGCTGATGGTATGTCCAAAACAGATTCAGGTAGCCCCCTGATCCTAATATACCTGTGTGATCTGTTTTCCAGTTCATCGATTCTGGAAATGGCAATATCTAGTTGTTCCTTGGACAGTGTATAACTGTTTTGCATTTTGGTTCGATGCAGCCACTGTTTCCTCCAATTTGTGTTCTATAGCGTCAATTCTTGTTCATATATTTTGAAAGTCGGCTTTCAGGTCTCGGGTAATATTAGCCGCCGTATTTGCTAGTCCTCTATCAAGGAGTTCTGAAAACCTTTGAAATAGGTCCGTCAATATAAATGCCTGCTCCCCTGAAAGAGCCTCTGAGGGGACTGAGGTATTCTGAGAGGAAAAATTTATCCCTGAGGAAACTATGGAATGATCAGGTATTGAGTGGCTAGTAAGGGGTTCAATGTATGCCAAAGGAGGTATGAATGCCTGAGGTAGATATCAGTGTCTCAGAGGTGAATACTGGCATTTTCTCTGTGAGGCAGAATGCGCTGGGTTCTGTATTCTGCATATCGGTGGCCATTTTGGATTTTTCCCCTCACAGTCCTCGGACTCAAATTAGGGTCTGAAGTCCCTCCTTAAATAAAATTTAACTATTGGGGGGTGTTCCCATTTAGACAGGTAGTCTGCCTGTAAAATTTCCCGTCTTTGTGACTGCCAGTCTGTCCGCTACGGGCGCCGCTATATCAGGCTGGAGCGGAGCTCTCGGCTCAGTCAGCCATCCACGGAGCTCCATGCATGCGCTCCAAAACTACACATTTTAAAGGAATCCTGTCATGCAAACAGTTAGAGTCAGTGACCTGAAACAATTATCAAGATAACATTTCTGACTTTCATTCGCCACGTGTTTTTTCAAGTCTGTTTATAAGGTATTCTGCAGTTGATCTAACAGTATACGGTTAGAAGCATCAATGGAATTGTAGGTAATCCTACAGATCTAAGCAGAGAAAAAGCAGTGGTTTTCCTAAACCAGTTGCAGATTTTACTATTACACTGTTATGAACACAGGTTAGATTTATTTATACTGCAGAGTTGTGGTAAAGTTCTGTACAATTTCTTAGCCACATTAGGATTATTCACACTTCATTTTTCTGAATAGAACCATAATACTTGTGTGAATTTTTTTTTTAAACGTTTCCCAGCATTGTTTTAAATGCCTTTTAGCATGAAAATGTGCAGTAACACATGTAACCCTTGTTCTGAAAAAACAAAAATAGGAAGCTTCTGCCTACTTTTTGCCTGGTCCTATTTCACTTAAAAATGAAATACATGTAAAATGCACCAAAAACACCATGGGTTATTAGAACACATAAAAGGTGCAGTTAAAAAAAAAAACTTTTTTTTTTAATGCCGAGGTAGTGTATGTATCCGCCTTAAGACTAGCTCATAAAAAAACATGCTGTTTCCTCACAGCATTCATATTTTTTTGTGGGGCAACAGAGACAATAGAGATAATTTTCCCTTAAACCCCTTTAAAATGTGAGTACGTGGTATGTTTTAGGATTGCTGTGTGTGTATACACATGTGAATTGGCAATTCAGAATTACCTTTATTGTTGAATTGTTATTAACAAGTTGTAACGTGATTATGTCTTTTTTTGTTTTTTGTTTTTGTTTGATTAGTTCAAGATATGGATCAACTGTATGAGAAATTGAACAGTAAAAAGATTGAGAGAGGAAATGAAATGTTCAATCAAGCCAATAAACAAGTTCACTTGCCCACTGACTATGCAGAAACCACGGTGGGTATTGTTGAAAGATAGACATAAAAGGCATTGGGACAGATCTGTAAGAGAAAGCATAAACAGTCTGTCAGAAATCAAAGCATTTAAATACTTGAAATTATATTCTCAAGACTTGCAGGTTTGTGTGTATATATGTGTATACAGTATCTCAGAAAAGTTAGTGCACCCCTAACATTTTTGTTAATATTTTATATCTTCATCTGACCATACTGAAGAAATTACACTTGCTACAATGTAAAGTAGTGAGTGTACAGCTTGTATAACAGTGTAAATTTGCTGTCCCCTGAAAATAACTCAACACACAGCCATTAATGTCTAAACCGCTGGCAACAAAAGTGAGTACACCTCTAAGTGAAAATGTCCAAATTGGACCCAATTAGCCATTTTCACTCCTCGGTGTCATGTGACTCGTTAGTGTTACAAGGTCTCAGGTGTGAATGGGGAGCAGGTATGTTAAATTTGGTGTTATTGTTCTCACTCATACTGGTCACTGGAAGTTCAACATGGCACCTCATGGCATAGAACTCTCTGAGGATCTGAAAAAAAGAATTGTTGCTCTATATAAAGATGGCCTAGGCTATAAGAAGATTGCCAAGACTCTGAAACTGAGCTGCAGCACGGTGGCCAAGACCATACAGCGGTTTACCAGGACAGGTTCCACTCAGAACAGGCCTCCCCATGGTCGACCAAAAAAGTTGAGTGCGTGTGCTCAGCGTCATATCCAGAGGTTTTCTTTTGTAAATAGACATATGAGTGCTGCCAGCATTGCTGCAGAGGTTGAAGGGGTGGGGGGGTCAGCCTGTCAGTGCTCAGAGAATACACACTGCATCAAATTGATCTGCATGGTTGTCATCCCAGAAGGAAGCCTCTTCTAAAGATGATGCATAAGAAAGCCCGCAAACAGTTTGCTGAAGACAAGCAGACTAAGGACATGGATTACTGGAACCATGTCCTGTGGTCTGATGAGACCAAGATAAACCTATTTGGTTTAGATGGTGTCAAGCGTGTGTGGCAGCAACCAGGTGTGGAGTACAAAGACAAGTGTGTCTTGCCTACAGTCAAGCATGGTGGTGGGAGTGTTATTGTCTGGGGCTGCATGAGTGCGGTCAACTCTGGGGAGCCAAAGTTTATTACGGGAACCATGAATGCCAACATGTACTTTGACATACTGAAGCAGAGCATTATCCCCTCTCTTCAGGGACTGGGCCACAGGGCAGGATTCCACATAACGACCTCAAACACACCTCCAAGATGACCACTGCCTTGCTAAAGAAGCTGAGGGTAAAGGTGATGGACTGGCCAAGCATGTCTCCAGACCTAAACCCAATTGAGCATCTGTGGGGCATCCTCAAACGGAAGGTAGAGGAGCGCAAAGTCTCTAACATCCACCAGCTCCGTGATGTCATCATGGAGGAGTGGATGAGGATTCCAGTGGCAACCTGTGAAGCTCTGGTGAACTCCATGCCCAAGAGGGTTAAGTCAGTACTGAAAAATAATGGTGGCCCCGCAAAATATTGACACTTTGGGCCCAATTTGGACATTTTCAATTAGGGGTGCACTCACTTTTGTTGCCAGCGGATTAGACATTAATGGCTGTGTGTTGAGTTATTTTGAGGGGACAGCAAACTTACACTGTTATACAAGCTGTACACTCACTACTTTACATTGTAGCAAAGTTTAATTTCTTCAGTGTTGTCAAGATATAAAAAAAGATATAATAAAATATTTACAAAAATGTCAGGTTGTACTCACTTTTGTGAGATACTGTATGTATGTATGTATGTGTATGTGTGTGTATGTGTGTGTATGTATGTGTGTATATATATATATAATATATGTGTGTGTTTATATACACAGAAAATTATAACCATATTATTATACATAATGTCGCTGTATTTTGCATGCAGTAATTTGGAATTTGATTGTAAAAGTTTGGGAAGGTATATAGTTAATCTTTTGAATATAATTTTAATAATGGTCCTATAGTTAAATCAGAACTCCAGCTTCTCTTTCCCACCCCATTACTCCTCACCCTTCAGTCTTTTGGCAGGTCTGGTGATGTCACTGGTCCTACTTCATCTCCCCCTCCAGGCAGTCCTTCTCCTGGATCAAGCGGTCATAACTGGCTGTAATCACAACTCTAGTAACATAGTAATGGTTAACAATCATTTACTTGAGAAGTATTGGTCACACATGTGAGCATATATAACGAAAATAACAAGTATATAATGCATTTAATTTAAGCTAAGACTAGGCTTTCAAAAAATTTAAGTCGGAAATTGTGGGTATTACTAGAATATGATTTTGCTATTATTCATTTTTACAAGCAGGCTGATTTTCATTGCTGGCTTTGTGGAAAGAACTGCAATAGTGAACGTCAGTGGAAAATGCACATCTCATCAGAAAAACATAAAGAGAGGGTATTCCACTCTGAAGATGACCAGAATATCTGGCAGCACCGCTTCCCTACTGGATCTTTCAGTGTGTGTAAAAGGTAGGTGTTTTGATCTCCAGCCATGATTGAGTTAAAATGTTGATTGCACATCGCTGGTGCCCATACTGGAGTTTAAAACCACCATACTAAAAATACATATACAGTACCTAATTGGGATATCCTCAAAGAAGGAGTTGGTTGGCCAAAGCTTGCTTTACACTGGCCAGCAGACTCTCTACAGAGGTGGGACAATTTCAAATTCCAGCTCTAGAAAATGTATTAAATATCTGTGCAGATTGTGATGAGCATGTTTGGCCTATAAATGTAAAGAAGAGTGCTAAATATAACAAATCATGATTACGGATTTGTAACTGCACATGATGCAAGTGGTTTGGTAATCACTTTGATCTCTGACAGTATAAAGTTGAGGTCCTGGATACAACCGTATTTTGGGGTCCGGGGCTGATTTGTGTATGATTCAGGCCTACAATGTCTTTCATCCTCTGATTTAGAAGAAATATTCTGGTAAATCTTTAGGAATATTAAAGTGGTTGTAAAAGGCAGAAGGTTTTTTTTTTTTGTTTTAATGTATTCTATGCATTAAGATAAAAAACCTTTTGTGTGCAGCAGCCCCCTAATACTTACCTGAGCCCCATCTCGATCCAGTGATGTTGCACGAGAGACAGCAGCGAAGTGCTATTGGCTCCAGTCGGTGAGCCAATGACAAGAGAGCGGTGGTGGGGCCACGGCTATGTGTCTGAATGGACACACGGAGCTGCAGCTCGGCTTGGGTGCCTCCATAGCAAGCTGCTTACTGTGGGGTCACTCGGCAGGAGTGAGGGGCCAGGAGAGCCAGTGAGGGACCCGAGAAGAGGAGGATCTGGGCTGCTCTGTGCAAAACCATTACACAGAGCAGGTAAGTATAACCATGTCTAACAAATATAACGAGACTTTAATATTACTTTAGACATAAAATGAATAAGCTGATTTAATATAATAAATAAACAAAGACCGTGAACCTGATGTATGTTTGCACTAACTCTAAGGTGAAAGTGTCTGGTTTAGCTAAGCTTTTTAGTAGAGAAGCTGTGTGTGTGTTTTTTTTAATAACCTGTGTATTAATCTGGTGGAGAGCAGAATTTACAGGGAAAGAGTGACAGGAGCGTGGGTCTCTCACAAGCCAGCAATTTGTTAGTGCTGGAAGCTTGTGTGTTTGATCCTTGTTTTTTTTCTTTTTTTTTATTCTTTACTTATACAAAAGAACCAAGTATCCATCAAATACAATATACTGCAAAATAAGTGTCACATTCACCTAATACAAAAAATGGTTCAAAACAACATGGTATTATAGAGCAAGTAACCAAAATACTAAATATCTCTAAGCCCTACACCATTTTCTTCTCTCCAGAGCTAAGGAGGTGAAAAAATAGTCCCCCAAGGTTTACTCCGACGGTCACTTCAGTTTCCTTTTTTCTCTTTAAAGTAAGAAAAACCTAAAACAAAACACACACAAAAAAAGCCCTAGGGTGATGGACTGCGTGTATGTATTAACAGGAAACAACTTTCCAGGAGTAACTTCCCCTCATATACAAACTTATCCCAGTGTGACCATGTTTTGGTGTATTGTTCCTTTCTGTCTTGAGCAGTAAGCACTAGGCCTTCTATTGCATTAATACTCCTGACCTTATTAAGCCACATAGCAATGGAAGGAGGATTCCTTGTTTTCTATGTCCAGACCTTGAGGTTTTTGGTGCTTATAAATTTCTGAGGTTGCCAGATAGACAATGATTTTTTTTTCGTCTTCATTTGTATCTTTAGCCACCTCTCCCTGACGTTAGCCCTCTTACAAAATAATGGGTATCCTGTTTTGTTCTTGCATCACAGTTAATGACCCCTGTAAACATTTTGCTATATATCAACCTGGACCCACAATCCTCAGAGACTACCTGTTGTTCAAGTACACTGCGGTTACCCTATTTTCTGCATCTGTATTTCAGCATACAATATATAAATGATTCCTAAAAGATAACTGTGAATGCAAACTGGCATCACTGCATAATGGAAAATAGACCAGGATGTAAAACGGGAGAATTCATAAAGATAGTCAGACACAGGCACGTGAATCGGATGAAGGCCTCACTCCATACCAGACACTTTTTCCTAAGTGAGCTCCCTCCCTTCTGGCCACCGCAACTGTCACACAGACAGGCGCATAGTTTAAGAGTTTTGTAGTGGCATAGCCAGAGCCTGATGAGGAACTGAAAGACTAGTGTCTCGTCAAGTGCACCTTTTTCTTATTTACAGTGCATAGCAGTTGACGGTGCCATAGCTGCTATTTAGTACAATAGCAGCTTTTCAAATCCATCCGCTGCTGGCTTTATCCTTGGCCCCATTCAGCTGTTGGCCGGGACATTCCCCAGCTGAAAGCTAAATGTAAACAAGTGGACCACATATACTGGTGATGTCATTACCCAAATATGGAAATGCCTATATTTCAGAAATTACAAACTTCCACAGGGGAAGCAGTTCTGATGGGAAACTAGTTCCCATGGCTGCCACACTTGTGGTGTGGGTGGAACCTGATGTAAAACCGAGAAACTACTTCCTTATCAGGTCCACCTTGCTTTTGATTGGAGCACAGACATTGGGTAAATTTGAAAGCTGCTCCAGTTTCTTACACTCTCAGCATGTACAAGAGACACGAGATAATATGATTCTAAATTTCCCCTAACAATGAACATTGTTAGGTGCAAATAACAGAAAACTTTCGGGGTGGGGCATATTTGTGTCAGGAGCTTGTCATGAAAACCTACCCAGAAAGTATTCTGTTGTTTGCACCTTCCACTGTCCATTGTTATGAGGACCTGTATGTGCAAGTCCTCTTTTTTGGGTAGGGAACATTATATTACATTGTGTCTGTTGTACATGCTGGAAGACAAAGTAAAGCCTGATACATACTAACAGTCTTTTTTTTCACTCAACGGGTTGGCAAAAAAAAAACTGACTGCTTCGGTCAGAGCCACTATACTAACCATCTAACGGGAGTACAGTGACCATACCCCCCCCCCCCCCCTGCTGAGCGGTTGTGTTCTGACAGGGGGACACCCCCCGCCAGAACACTCCCATCAGTGCTCTCAGCCATTGAACCAACTGACTGTGATTCTGGGCCCTGGCTTTTGATGGGCTTTTTTCTTTGGGAGGTGTGTGCCTGGGGGATCTTTGGAATGGGTTTGCCTCGGGTTCGGGTCCATGTCTTCCTGAAAAACACAGAATCTGGGAACCTTGGACCTGGATACAGATTTGGGGCCTCTGTGCCCAAAAGAGGCACCCCCCCAGACTCAGAGGTTCAGAAAAGATGTTATTATAATCTGCTCAAAACAACCTGATCCTGGAGTCTGCTGCTATATTCTGTTTATTAAGATGTCTTTCCATTGTGTGCCTGCTAGGTGTGAGTTTCCATTGTTAATTGATTGGTTCTGTCTGACTGCTAATTCTCTTGTAGATATGATTCACTTACTGTTATTTAGAACACTGTGAGCTATTCAGATGTACTGTTAGATGCACTGATGTTTTAAGTTAGCATTGTTTGCATTGTTTCGGATAATGTGATCAAGCTCTTATTATATTTTGTGTGGTTTCATTTCTGTGTGAGTTTTCAATAAAGAGTTCCAGTTTGCACCTAAGCTAGTGTTGTGTTCTTGGGTGCAATGCTCAGCTATAATATTTGGTTCCTGATTCTAGAGTGGAGGAAGCTGTAACTTGGCAGAGGCACCCAAGCGGGGTGCCACGCAGTCTGTCACAGAGACCATTGGGATTGGTGTACAGTTTTGGTGCAGGGGGAGGAAGATAACAGCCCTTTCACACTGGGGCGGGGGCGGCGTCGGCAGTAAAACGCCGCTATTCCAGTGTGAAAGCCTCGGGGCTTTCCCACTGGAATGCAAGCAGCGGCACTTTCGGGTCGGTTTGCAGGCGCTATTATTAGCGCAATAGCGCCTGCAAACCGCCCCAGTGTGAAAGGGCTCTTACAGTCAGCTGTGGTCACAGCAGCTTAGGGGGGGTGGGGGTTCAAGAAGGCACAGTGTTAAGGGGTGCAGCTGTCTTGTTGGTGATGAGTGGTGCCTCTGCAAGTCACTGTCAGTTGTAACTAAAGATCTGGGCCAGCGGCATAGGTCGGGGTTGAGGTGGCGTATTGGTGTTTGCTGGCAGGCTGGACTTTACAGTGCCTTGTGTAAAACACAGCAAAAGTCAGGTGATAAGGGAGGTGGTGTGAGTTGACTGGGCTAGAAGTTAGAAGGCCACATCCTATTGCAACACAGAATAACCTGCTGGATGTGCTTCCAGCTGGCCATGGCTCTTGTGGATGGCGCTATGTCTATGCTACTGTACATGCATAGTAGTAACACAGTGTTTTTTACATACCTGCAACTACCATGCATGCCCCAGGTATTGGCACCATTTTGGGTAAAAAGCAAAACATTAGACTACTCCAACCTGGCATTTAGTGACGGTGCTGCTGATCTCTTACCTACAACAATCTTCTGGATTACTTGCAGTCAGCTCCCTGCACACAGTCTCCCATCACCAATAACTTATTTGTGGTTACTACATGTCTTCCACTGAGCCACAAATAAGTTATTAATGATGGGAAACATCCTGTACCAGAAGTTGCTTACTGGTATGTGCAGGGATTCCTTGTGGTTAAAACGATTGCAAAGGTTCATTTATTTGTCTTTAAATAATAAAGATGTTATACTTACATTCTCTGTGCAATGATTGCACAGAGCAGCACTGAACTTCCTCTTCTGGGGTCCCCCGCCAGGTGCTCTCCATTCTGCCTCCTTTCCGAGTACCCCCATAGCAAGCCGTTTGCTATGGGGGCACTCGTGTGGGCTCGATCCCAAGCCAGTCTGCACGCGTCTATTGACACATGCAGCTCAGCCAAGGCCCCCGCTCTGTCCTTGCGTTATTTGATTGATGTCAGCAGGAGCCATTGGCTCCCACTGCTGCCTGTGAGGAGAGAGCAGTGCTGCTGCTCTCGGGCACAGCAATGGATTGCGAGCAGATTCAAGTATTTTGGGGGGAGGGGGGGGCTGACCATGGAAGTTCTTTTTATCTTAAATCAGAGCCTTTAGTACCACTTTAAAGAACATCAGCAGCTGGGGGGGTGGTGGCCTGGACAGCAATGTAGAAAGACGCACATGTGCTGAGCTCCACTCCCGGCTTATCCTGCACCCGATAACATGTGTGCCCACCGCTGTTCCTTCCTTCTACAAATAGCTCTCTGAAGTGCCTATACCCTTCTCCATATGTCGCCACCACGAAAAAACACCTCCGCTGCCCCGTCCTTGGAGAAATACAGGAGGCAAGAACGAGACCCCTCAGAGGAAGATGGCGCCAGCGCCCTCCCCTCCTCGGAGCCTGCCATGGCCGACACTGCCAAGGTACTTAAGGCAATCTCCATCTGCCAGGCGACCCTGACATCTAAGATGGAGGAGGTGAAGGTGGACATTTCTCTGATTAGGCAAGATATGCACAAACTGAGGGACCAGGTCATGGAAGCAGAGACCAGGATTAGCCAAGCTGAAGACACCCTCCACCCCCTGCAACACACAGCAGAAGACATGCAATGACGGATACAGCTTGCTCAAAAGCAGACAGGAAACAAAAGGTGGACTGCTGCGGCGGGTGAGTATGATGATCCTACAGGCTGAAGGGACTAGGCTCGCATCGGTGAGCATGAAATCAAACAAGAAGAAATTGTCCGCACACCTTCACCGATCCAACAGGTTTATTAAACATGTAAAGACTGCCACCAGGACACAGACCGCATAAGAGGTGACGCATTTCACACTGACATTGTGCTTCTTGTCAGTGTGAAACGCATCACCTCTTATTATGTCTGTGTCCTGGTGGCACTTTACATGTTTAATAAACCTGTTGGATCAGCGAAGGTGTGTGATCAATTTCTTCTTGTATGTTCGCACAAAAGCAACTCAAAAGTTGCAACCTGCTCTTCATCGGGCTCCCTGAAGGCCCTGATCCTGTTACTTTTCTGGAAAATATCCTTGTCAACACCTTTAGCAGAGATGCCTTCTCCGCCACATTTGTGGTGGAGCGTGCCCACCGCATGCCTGCTTGCCAGTCCCCGAGGGAGCTCCACCTTGCACCTTCATAGCGAAGGTTCTGAACTTCAGGGACCAAGATGCAGTCCCCCACTCACCTGGGAACAAAGGAATATGCCCTATTAAAACGGTCGCATATCAGCTTTCCCAGACTTCTCAGCAGCGGTCCAGCTTCACTGATGTTAAGCAACACCTCCGGATTCATAACCTGAAATATGTCATGCTATTCCCAGCCTGTCTGTGTGGTAGGAAACAACCGGGTACACTTTTTTGAGAACCTGGAGTTGGTGTCTGCAAGGTTGGATAAATGTTATGCTGACAGAAATTGCCCTGTGTGATGATAACCCCTTTTTCACTCTGGGTATTGTGAGAACATTGCATTTATACTGAGCGTTTCTTGTTTCAACATACTATACTGATCACCACCGTACAGGGGTCGATCCATGTTGATGTACTGTTGACCGTACAAACTCCCCCCTCGGGATCTGCCCCTAAAGCTTCTGAGGCTGTGCATGGAGCCTATATCATGCCTTCACCCCTCGTGTCTCTAACACATGCTCCCAGCCTTTTCCTCTGACATGGGCACTGCACTGCAGTTCACCAAATGGTGAAGCCCTGAACTACGTTACCCATCCAGCATGAGATCGCTCCCACAGGATCTTGCCATTCTACACTACTATGGTCCTTCAGTTTGATATTTTCTCTACATGAAATGAAAAACCTAGTGCCAAAGTACCTCAATATGCAGGGTGACTCTGCAGGTACTCAGTAGCAATTTGTGCCAGCGTCCCCAGAAATCGGATTGTAGATAAAAAGACTCTAGACATGGGACTTTGAGGGCACAATAGTATTAAACTACAAAAAATAAGTTTGATAAGGGTTTTTTATTAGAAAATTATAAAAGACAATGGACACACATGGATTATTTAAAAAAAAAATTTTCTCTACATGCAAGTTCTTTTTGTGTTTTGGGTATTATGCTCCCGCCATGTTTGGGCTGTGGAGAGCAGGGTGGGGGTCTAGGGATATAACTATAAAGTTTTGCTTAAGGTACTTTAATTGCAGTGTATTGTTTTTTGCATGGTGCTCTATCCCTTGGTACTTTACAGCTCAGGTGTATCTCAGAAATGTACTGCATTTTGGTTTATGCAAATCTGTTCTGCGGGTTAATCTGCCATCTCTCCAGATATTGATCATTACATTTCACATACTGTATGGCCCCCGTAAAATTCTTTAGGTGGAACGTCCGCGGAATCTGAGATGAGCGGAAACGCTCTACAGTTTTTGGCCATCTCAAGTCCCACCAAGCAGATATTGTGGTCCTAGTGTGAGACACATATCACTGGCCAACTTCAACTTGTTCTCAGGCATCCATGGATAGGATGGGCTTACCATGCTACCCATACCTTCTACTCCTGTGGAGTCTCAGTCCTAATTGCCAAAACTGTATAATAGGAGATGATTACCATATGCACAGACCCCCAGGCCAGATTTGTATTTATGCATATTGTTTTATATGGAAGGCCCTATTTGATCCTAGCCTATTATATCCATCCCCCATATAGTTCTGTGGTGGTCAGTAACGGCTTCCTATTTATGGCCCAACATCCAGCTACACCCGCTATTTGTTTAGGGAACTTCAACATGGTTCTTAACCCAGAGTTAGACCGCTTGCACCCCACCCGACGTCAACCCTCTTGTGGCCCACAACCACTCATCTCAGTCGTATCTTCCTTCACAGAATTTGCATTGACAGATACATGGCATAACAAATATCCAAACATCCAGGCATTCTCATGTTTCTCAGCGACGCACTCCACTATGTCTCATATAGACTTTATAGTAATATCCAATATCCTGCTTTCTCTGCTTGAGGAAGCAAGATTCCACCCCAGGACACTCTCAGATTACGCACCTTACTGGGCAACCCTCCAACTTGCCCCTCAGACTATACCCCGGACCTGGCGTCTACACCCTTTCTGGCTGACTGTCCTAGCTGACCAGGAAGACATTCAACTGGACTGGCAATTTTTTTTCAATTCTAACTGTGGCTTGGCTTTGATCAGCCTAGTATGGGAAGCTTACAAATTACATGCCCGCTCTACTCTTTCTAGACGTAACTAGCAAGCCTCAGACAGGCTGACTTCCCTTACTGAAGCTTTTGCAATGGACCCCTCACCTGACCACCTTTCTGAGCTCAAATCCCAAACACGAATCGTAAACCGATTGCATTACGAAAAGGCCTGGCATAAACTTTCTTGCCGGCAACAAGTCTTTGAGCAGGGAGAGAGGTCAGAAAAATTGCTTGCCTACCTAGCACACCAAGATTCTAGACCACCAGTAGTAGTTATCTAGGTCTACAGTCGGGGGCACAAATCACTGACCCGTCACTTATTGCCGCAGAAATTTATTCCTTTTATGCAACCTTATACTCCGCACAAACATCTGTTACTGGGTCGGAAACACAAGCTTTTCTACAGAACACCCTTTTTCCGCAATTACCTGAGGCTCAAGTTAAAGACCTTGAGGCTCCCATCTTCCTGGATGAAATCGCCATTGCCAGCCTCGCCCTGCTAAGGCCCCTGGAAAAGATGGGCTTCCCCTAGATTCCTATGCAGCCTACTCGAAAAGTAATGCTTCCTGAATTGCTATTTCTATACAACCATATATTTGAATCAGGCAATTTGCCGGATTCTATGCACGAGGCCATGATCAATGTGATCCCCAAACCGGGCAAACACCCCCACTACTCTGAATTCTATCCTCCAATATCCCTGTTACAAGTCGATACAAAAATTCTAGCAAAGGTTCTGGCCACCCGCCTCAACCAAGTAATTCTTTAACTTATACATCCCGATCAAACAGGGTTTATGCCTGGGAAAAACAAGGCCATGAACATTCGCTGTCTCTATATGAATATCCAAGCTTCCCATGACAGGGTTGGAACCAGGGAGGTGGTGGCGTTTGATTCCGCTAAAGCGTTTGACTCTGTGGAGTGGGGATTCCTTTGGGAGTGCCTGAGGTGTTTCGGAATCGACCCCAAGTTAATCAAATGGATGCAGCTACTCTATTACCTCCCAGTGGCTCGTGTGTCTGTAAATGGGTGGCTGTCAGACTCACTCCCTCTTGGGGCCCTGCTTCTATATACCCTAGCTGCAGAACAACTGCCCATTTTCACTCAGAACACACCCAGATATCCACGGCCTACAAACTGCTCTTCAATTATTGAGTTTGGCACACACTCTGGTTTGCGCATAAACTGGAACAAGTCACAAATCCTCCCATTGCATCCCCATGCACCATCATATAGTCCAGCTTTCCTCCCACTGAACAGTCTTCTATACAGTACCTAGGAGTTCGAGTCACTAGGGAGTCGCAGGATTACATATCCTATAATATTGAACCATTATTCACCATTCTGAAAACACGTACACAATCTTGTGTAAGACTGCCACTAGGAGTGATGGGAAGGGTAAACCTCACCAAGATGACCCTCCTGCCTAAGTTCCTCTATATGTTTTGGCACTCCTCGTTCATACTTCCCCTTAAATTCTTTAGAACAATTGACGCTATCCTTAACTCTTTATCTGGGGGTCTGGTAGACACAAACTGCCCTGGCTCATTTTTAAGAACCCGACTACATTATGGGGGCATGGCCCTACCTGATTTTCACTCATAATACCTGGCAGCCCAATTTACTTCTATCACTTTCACAAAACAGAGGCTCCAAGATACCAAACGTGAGTCTGTAGACAACCTAACCGTGGATCTTAATCTCCTTTGCAGGTGATTTTGAGAGGTAGTTGCCAAACGGGGGCAGTTCATACCCATATCCCCTTATTGAGACACCATAGATGCATTTGGGAATTAGCTCTTAGAAAAATCAATGCACCACCCTACCACAGACATACCCCCCTGTGGCATAACTCCCAATTGCAGGAACCTGCCTCTATTCCAGACACTGTCCTGTGGGCTTCCAAGGGCATGTTATACCTCTATCAGGTGCTCAAACCCTGAAAGAGGAATTTGCCACAATTTCCGGAGACCATCCACACCATGCGCACTCTATCCCTGATAGATATCATCACCAGCTCAGAACCTTCCAAACTAATATCAGCACTGTATAATGCTTTGCGTTCCCCCACCTCTAATCTAGTAGTCGACAGGGCTAAATCCTGATGGATGAGTGATATTGGGCCTCTAGAGCAGTGGTTCTCAACTCCAGTCCTCAGGACCCACCAACAGGCCAGGTTTGTAAGATAGCTGAAATACATCACAGGTGATATCACTTGCTGCTCAGTGATTGCAGTATTCTAGTCTGCAACTCCCAAGGGTAATACTTAAAATCTGGCCTGTTGGTGGGTCCCGAGGACTGGAGTTGAGAACCACTGCTCTAGAGGAATCAGAATGGGATGAGATGCTGGAAGGCACAAAACTAGTTTCACCTAAACTCTGACCGTCTGAGGCAACTGTATATTATACACAAAGCCTATTTAACGCCAATAAGAATATTTAAATATTGCTTCAATCAGAGCCCCAATGTGCCCCAGATGCTCTACTGAACCTGGTACTTTCTTCCATTTAATTTGGAGCTGTCCTCATATTCAGGCTTACAGGGGGAAAATTATTAAGTTCCTACATGACTACATGGGTTCCCCTCTTCAACTAGACCCCAGGCCATGCATACTAGGACTGCTCCCTGACCTTGACGTGGATACGTTTCTTACCACCTTTCTGCATGAAACTCCTTAGTGCCTGAAAACTTGTGGCATGTCACTGGATGCAGGCGGCTCCCTCTACCATCCAGGCTTGGATCTCAGAAATAAATGCCACACTGCCATACAAGAAAGGTGCGGGGCGACTGTGACACTTGAAGCCGTTCTGAGCCGCTCGGAAACACTCCGTTCCCGAGTGTCTCCTAGTGTTTCCAAATGTCTCTGGCGCCCCCACCTCTGGTTATATGTGGTACTGCATACATTAGCAGTGCCACTGAAATGGATTATCTGAGTTTCCATTATTTACTATGGGTAAACTCGCTTTGATACGAGTGCTTTGCATTACAAGCATTCTTCTGGAACGAATTATGCTCGTAATTAAAGGTACCACTGTATTGAAAAACACATCTATAATTGCCGTATGACTGAGTTCAACTTAAAGTGATACTAAACACAGTGTTTAGTTTACATTGTCCCTTCTAATTCTGCATGTGGATGATGGCACTTTAATTATTTTAATAAAACAAACATCTAACATCTAACTGTATATCTAAGTAACAAACATCTAAGTAATCAATATACAGCTGTCACATGACCTAGCTCTTTCCCAGCCTGTCTGCAGGGAAACGTAAGCAGGAGGAGCTTCTGGTCCTCTGCGCCTGGTCACATGTTTAAAATAAAAAATAAAAACAGCCTTTGGAATACAGAGTAAAAATAATTAATATCAATTAACTGTTTTATATTGGCATACAAATATATATTTGAAATAAAATATTTATTATTTTGTGGAAATAACATAGTGGGAACATATTTCTGACAGTCACAGGCAGAACTGTTAACTATTTTCACCTTTTTGTTTAATTAGGTTCTTATCTGGCTCCTGCCCTGATGGAGAAAAATGCAGATTTGCCCATGGAAATGCTGAACTTCAAGAGTGGGAAGAAAGAAGTAAAGTTCTAAATCAAAAACTTCTGAAAGCACGCAAAGATCAGCTCATTAGTGCAGATGATAATGACTTTGGAAAATATAGTTTTTTGATTAATGCTTTCAATTAAACAGCCAATTATCCTGAGAAGTAAATGCTACATGGAGACAAATGCAATATAAGTTTTAAAAAAAAGCTCCTAAAATTGTTAAAACAGCAATTTTATGCTCTGAGTTCTTGTGTAGAGGTGTGCATTATTGAATGATTCAATATCTTGCACTGAGAGGATCACACTTAATTTGATAGAAAAAGCGGAGCCGAGGAGCATTATACAGAGAGGTGCCTTAAGTGAACTTTTGCAGAAAGATTACTTGTTATAGTAAAAGTTTAATATTATAAACAACTTAAGGGGAGTGGTTTTATTTTATTTTTTTCTGGAATATGTTTGATCACCCTAATTGTATACTTGCTCTACCAGCAGACAATATCTGTTACAGCTGTCCACCAACATTTATATATTCACTCTTTTAAGAGTGAATGCTATCAAATATTTTGAACCTGTGTTCAATTTGAATTCCCAAATGTGTGTTGAACATTAAAAAACATTCTGCCAACACCTGATTGGGTAATTGCTATACTAAGTGAATTACTCTTTCGGTAAAATAAACCATACTGTGAAGTTGAACATAATATTGTCATTGGTAGGTAAATGCTTAAATTTGACTTTTTTTATGTAGATAGCATACAATTTTACTTTCTCTCTAGCAATATAGCAATGACTTTCAGCCACTAAAATAATACCTACTGAATAAAGTGAACATAACCTCACCTAAAATGTTTCGTAGGTATCAACAATGCTTATGTCTGCTTTTATATCCCAATGCCCTCACAAAGACAAATTGATTTAAATGTGATCACCAGTACTTGTGTTGTCTGCACATCCGTACTGTTGATACCTGATCAGATGAAGGAGCCAAGAAATGTCATACACAGACAGAGTAGTTCTACAATCTTGACCCCTTTCTTTAGTCTTTTTAGGATTTAGGTTTAGCAGTAAGTTAGAAAACGCATTTATAGCTAAAAGGTCAATTGTCGGAAATACTTGAATTTTGTGGTATCACCAGATAAAATATTTTAGTTTAAAACACATACAATATCTCACAAAAGTGAGTACACCCCTCACATTTTTGTAAATATTTTATTATATCTTTTTTATATCTTGACAACACTGAAGAAATGACACTTTGCTACAATGTAAAGTAGTAAGTGTACAGATTGTATAACAGTGTAAATTTGCTTCCCCCTCAAAAAAACTCAACACAGCCATTGATGTCTAAACCTCTGGCAACAAAAGTGAGTACACTCCTAAGTGAAAATGTCCAAATTGGGCCCAAAGTGTCAATATTTTGTGTGGCCACCATTATTTTCCAGCACTGTCTTAACCCTCTTGGGCATGGAGTTCACCAGAACTTCACAGGTTGCCACTGGAGTCCTCTTCCATGACGTCATCACGGAGCTGGTGGATGTTAGAGACCTTGCGCTCCTCCACCTTCTGCTTGAGGATGCTCAATAGGGTTTAGGTCTGGAGACATGCTTGACCAGTCCATCACCTTTACCCTCAGCTTCTTTAGCAAGGCAGTGATCTTCTTGGAGGTGTGTTTGGGGTTGTTATCATGTTGGAATCCTGCCCTGCAGCCCAGTCCCTGAAGGGAGGGGATCATGCTCTGCTTCAGTATGTCACAGTACATGTTGGCATTCATGGTTCCCTTAATGAACTGTAGCTCCCCAGTGCTGGCAGCACTCATGCAGCCCCAGACCATGGCACTTACACCACCATACTTAACTGTAGGCAAGACACACTCGTCTTTGTACTTCTCACCTGTTTGCCGCCACACATACTTGACACAATCTGAACCAAATAAGTTTATCTTAGTCCCATCAGACCACAGGACATGGTTTCAGTAATCCATGTCCTTAGTCTGCTTGTCTTCAGCAAACTGTTTGTGGGCTTTCTTGTGCATCATCTTTAGAAGAGACTTCCTTCTGGGATGACAGTCATGCAGACGAATTTGATGCAGTGTGCGGCGTATGGTCTGAGCACTGACAGGTTGACCCCCACCCCTTCAACCTCGGCAGCAATGCTAGCAGCACTCATACAGCTTTCCCAAAGACAACCTCTGGATATGACTATACAATGAGCACTCAACTTCTTTGGTCGACTATGGCGAGGCCTGTTCTGAGTGGAGCCTGTCCTGTTAAACCACTGTATGGTCTTGGCCACTGTGCTGCAGCTCAGTTTCAGGGTCTTGGCAGTCTTCTTATAGCCTAGGCCATCTTTATGTAGAGCAACAATTCTTTATTTCAGATCCTCAGAGTTCTTTGCCATGAGGTGCCATGTTGAACTTCCAGTGACCAGTATAAGAGAGTGAGAGCGATAACACCAAATTTAACACACCTGCTCCCCATTCAACCTGACACTAACAAGTCACATGACATTAATGGCTGTGTGTTGAGTTATTTTGAGGGGACAACAAATTTTCACTGTTATACAAGCTGTACACTCACTACTTTACATTGTAGCAAAGTGTCATTACTTTAGTGTTGTCACATGAACAGATATAATAAAATATGTACAATACTGTGAGGGGTGTATGCACTTTTGTGAAATACTGTACGTTGCTCCACAACTGCAAGGGTTAAATGCTCCTTTTTGCCTAAGTATAGAGAAATAAGGTGTAATACTTTACACAATTACAGAGCTACAAAAACACATCCCCCAAACAAACAGAGATATAGAGGAGGTTTCTCAGAATCCTCTAACCCCCCCCCCCCCTATCCTTCCAACCTCTCTGTGGATGAACCGACCCCCCCGACCATACAAAAAGATACAATAAGCAGGATACCAGTTGTGCACACACAGTAAAGGCTCCTAAACTGGAGTAAACAGGTAAGCCCCAAATTTTGCATAGCCCTCTGACCCTAACACCAATCATTTAAGCTGAGCAATTCTAATCTCTGAGGAAAATATCAAGCTAAGAGTGTGGAACGAAAAAACAGATCAATTATATCATAACCACTATCACCCCTTCCAGATTTTACTCAATGTAATAGAGAAGCCATGCAGGACTACCCGCTTGGGTCTGGTATCGAGAGCTGGCCACCCTAACCTTTTTCAAATTTCCGAGGGCAGCCCCAATGTAGATAAGTGGCCTTGCAAGTGTTCGCTGTGGGGGATAAGGTTTTCTTTCCAGTGTAGAATGATGCCCTTTTAAGCATAAAAAAGTAGTATACTCAACAATGTTCTGTGTGCAACTGTCCTGTATCTCCAAAAGACCCAATAAACATACCGGGATAGTCACTGGGACCGGCAGGGTTGTAACCCTGGCTATAAAATGTGTAACATCCTTCCAATTTTGTTGGGCTGCAGGGCAAGTCCAAAACACATGAGAGAAGTATGCGGGGGGGTGGGCAGGTGCATCTCCAGCACTCGGCCATAAGGGACCCATAAATATTCGCTAGCTTGGCTGGCATATGACAGATACGATGAAGGAATTTATACTGTTTTATACGGTCTCTCGCCAAAACCAAATGTTGAAATGGGTAGTCTCACATGTTTCAATCATCACCCTGTAAATCAAAGACATATCTTCGCATTTTTCTCTGCATCTCACAGTTGAGGTGGATCTGGTTGAGAACAGTTGTTTATATGCTTCAGATAGCAGTTCACACAGTGTATCATGCCGTAACAAACCATTCAAGAGAGGAGGGCCGAGTCACTAATTCAGCCGTACTGAACTGGGAGACAAAGGCATGCCGCAGGTGAATCTGACAAAAAAGAAACATATTAGGAAGAGCAAATTTATCTTTAAGCTGGTCAAAAGTCAGCAGTTTATTCTGGAAAACAATGTCTCCTACAGTCTTCAACCCTTTGCCTGCCCAATAAGGTGTAATACTTAACCTTATGCCTCGCTCCAGCAGAGTCCTTCTAGCAATGTGACCGGTCTCACAGAGCCTTCTCTTGAAATTGCTCCCGCATTTGCAGACCTGCCTCTTCCACATACAGTACAGGGTTAATAATTCTAAATAACGCTAAAGTAACACCCTCAGCCCTGATTTCCCGGGGGGAGAAGAGGACAGGTCAAGAGCTGGCCAAAGTGGGGGTAAGGTAAGTAATACAGCCTTCTCACCTTCTTCTAGATGTAACAGGCATTTAACCCTTGCAGTGAGAGTGGGGCACTGTCAGTTATTTTTTCTTTTCCACCCCAGAGTTGGGCTTTAAAATGCAGTGTTAACATTTTATTATTGTTATACATACCTGGTGGGAAGGAAATAATCTGTGTATCCTTTAGCAACAAGTAAGTTCAAGTTTTTTTATGCAGGTTATAAAATAAAGGCTAGAATAATATGATCCTAATACAAGTCATATACAAGTCCTTTTTTATGAGAATAGGTGCCTTCTTTATTTTTTAAATCTGGCTTCTGTAACTTTTTTAGACAGTGAGTTTTCAGACAAGTTATATCATACATTCACATCAATTGACAGGTATTCTTTGGCTATTCTTATTAAATTTAGTTTAGAATGAAGAAACTCCTATTCTGTATATTTAGTATTTTTCTTACGTTATTGCAAAATTATACATTTTGGGCATGATTGCCCAAATCTTGGTATATAAAGTGCTGCAGGCCACCTAAAATATAAGGAGATTATATGTTATCCATTTAATATATTGCATGCAAGGATGGCTTTGCATAACATGCTGAGGTTATTTTTTGACAATGTCTATCTGTTCTGTAGTTTTGTGCCAAGCTGTACCTAAATAGGGGGCTGGTGGCACAAAAAGGCATGACTACTTTCTGTTGCATAATGACAAATACTGTAGAGCATAAATTGTGCACTTTGCCTTAATTATCATCATGATAGTATACAGCAGTGGTTCTCAACTCCTGTCCTCAGGACCCACTAACAGGCCAGGTTTGCAAGATAACTGAAATACTTCACAGGTGATATCATTTGCTGCTCAGTGATTGCAGTATTCTAATCTGCATCTCCCCAAGGTAATACTTAAAATCTGGACTGTTAGAGCCCTTGCACACTGGGGCGGTTTGCAGGCGCTATTGCGCTAATAATAGCGCCTGCAAACCGCCCCGAAAGTGCCGCTGCTGGCATTCCAATGTGAAAGCCCCGAGGGCTTGCACACTGGAGCGATGCGCTGGCAGGACGGTAAAAAAAGTCCTGCCAGCAGCATCTTCGGAGCGGTGAAGGAGCGGTGTGTATACCGCTCCTTTACCGCTCCTGCCCATTGAAATCAATGGGACGGCGCGGCTATACCGCCGGCAATGCGCCTCTGTAGAGGCGCTTTGCCGTGGTATTTAACCCCTTCTCGGCCGCTAGCGGGGGGTAAAACCGCCCCGCTAGCGGCCGCATACCGGCCGCATACCGGCGGTAAAACGCCGCTAATAATAGCGGCGTTTTACCGCCGACGCCGCCCCCGCCCCAGTGTGCAAGGGCTCTTAGTGGGTTCTAAAGATAGGAGAACCACTGGTATACAGCTTCATAAATATCCATGGGATAGTATAATGCATTATTGCTGAGTAACTGGCATAGTGTATGCTTGCAATAATTGATAAATATGTTATAACTTTTAAGGTTTGTTTTCATTGTTTTAGCCTCTGTACCACTTTTGTTCAGACTGCTATTAATATCCATCGTGTTGCCATGCAAGTATGTTAATGCCTTCATATACTGTGGTTTATTTGCCTTTTAAAAAATATATTTTTAATTAGGGTCCACATAGCATTTTATCATTGTTCATACAGTTTATTTTCATATTTAGTGAAGTTCCAAAACATAGTGCTTTATACATTTGGGTGTAGTTTTGTATGTGCTGTTTTCTAGATATGTCCAAGGCCCTATGCACACTAGGTGTTTAACATTGACACATGGGACTCTGGTGTTGGGTGGAAGGTACAGCTGGGTGACTGTCCAGTCCCACTGCCAGTAGCTGCTGTGGCTGGATGGGAAATCTAGCTGTACTAACGTTTAGAGCAGTATGAACCCAGGGATGAATTCCTGAAACACAGGCAGTCTGCATTCTGGGCATTTTTTTTCTCGGCAAGTACTACCCTAAACATTTATACCCCTAGCTGCACCATCCAACCCCATCCAGTTACAACAGTTGCCAAGCTCTCAAAGAGTTTAACAATTTACCAGTGGCTTGGCACCTGTGTTCATGAGGTCTAACACATTTTATGAAAATGGTATGTGATGTGGAAACTGTATTTGTAATAACTGAACACTTGCTCTAGGTCAGTAATTCACTAGGTGGTTGAGCCAGGTTTAAAGGATAAGTTCACCTGTTTTTTCTTTGTTTTCTAAATTCCAGCTCCTCCATGTACCAATATAGCATGAATGTACTTCTTTTGCAAAAATAAAACAGCTTTCCATTAATTCTACACAGGCTTACCTCACTCACTCACACAGGAATAAGTTGACCAGCTGAGGATAGATGATGCAGGATGTGTGCTAATGAGGTCAGTTGGTCAATTCCTTCCTGTGTCATGACCTAAAGTCCAGGAAGTTAGGCAGAAGTAATTGAGCAGTGTGTTTAAACAGCTATGAAGAGAGTGAGGTAAGTGTGTGTAGAATTAATGGAAAACTGTTTTATTTTTGCAAAAAAATACATTAATGCTATGTGGGTAGCATTAGGGGAGCTGGAATTTAGGGGGGAAAATGAGAACTTAGCCTATAAGTTGAAGTCTGTCCAATGGACAGGTCTGCAGTGGCACTAGCCATATTTCAGTTCTCGCATGTTTACTGTAAGGTCTCATGTCCTCAGTGGTCAAGGTCATACTCAGAAAACCTTTTGCTGGTATATCCTACTATGATAGCTGTAAACTAAACCAGGAAACCTCTTTTCCCTCTCATTCTGTTGTTCTCTATCAGTTTACCCTTTGAAAAAATTTCGTTAGGCACAAACTGTTGATAATTTGTGTCTCTGTACCTATAAACTCATGTGCAGAAATATCTAATACTTTCTATATTGAAAAAAGAATGTTTACAGAGTTCAAGCTAAAATTTACACAGATGGCACTTATCCCTCTCTGCCTTCCTGTTAAGATAGCTCTGTATATGGTTTCAATCAGAGTGTGTCTGAAAGCTTTCTATAGAAAACCCATAATGCTAAATGAATCCGGTTTTATGGATTCACCCTGTATTAAATGTTTATTTGTAAAACAACTGCTATATGCAAAAACTTTGACATTGTAAATATTTACTCTCCTTCATCTTGCATCGCCTCTTTGGGCACAAAGAGACATACTAAGCCTTGCAAAACATTCCCTGTTCATGAACAGGTAGAGTAGGCAGTCTATGATGATTGGGTCATGCTTGAAGAAATTTTCACTAATCCAAAATTCTTTGCTGAACTCTATCCAGTGGGTAAAGAGTTTACAAAAAAACGAGGCCTAGTCCTCCGGTTGACCTTTTTGGTCTCCGTCCTAAACAAACTTCTCACTGTACCTATTGAAGATGTTTTATCCTTTAAGGATTCTGCTGACAGAATATTTGAGATGCTTTTAAGGCTGTTTTTAATATGGAAGGCCCAGCCCTGCAACCAGCTAGTGCTTCTATTTCTGTATGTCATACTACAGCTGAATAACCAATATTACCCTGTCTTTTAGGGTCAAGCAGTTGCAGAGCATATTCAACAGCTTTCCACTGCTCTTCTTTTCTGTGTAGATGCTGTGATACAGGTCATAAGACATGTATCCAGAATGGCTCTTATCTCTATACATATGCGCAGCATTACCTGGCTAAAAGCTTGGACTGCAGAAGCTGCTTGCAAGAGGTGCTTCACACACATGTGTATTTGGTGAGGCACTTGACCAATTCATAAATGGGGTCATGTGTGAAAAAGTTTTTTGCTTTCTCAGAGAAAGGTCATAAAACCATCCTCCTCGGTACCCCACATTCTGTCCTTTCTGCAAAAAGGGCTTGACCACAGTCTAGCACTCAGTACCCTAAAATGGCAAGTTTCAGCTGTATGCATAGTTTTCCTAAGGCCCTTACCTTTGTATTCTCATGTAAAAACCTTTATTCAAGTTGTTTCTTGTATAAGGCACCCTTTCCAGTAACCCCCACTTTGACCTTGGTTCTTTCTGACATGGAAAAAAACACCCTTTGAACCCATCAGGGATATTCCCTTGGTGTGCCTTACCAGTAGCCTTTCCTGTAGGCTAGCATGTCTTTTCAAAGTATCTCAGAACTAGCGACCCTTTCCTGTGAAGAGCTTTTTCTCATACTTTACAACAACATGGTTGTATTATGGCGTAAACCATATTTACTTTCAAATGTGGTGTCAGCATTCCATCTCAATGAAGACATTGTTCTGCCATCTTTGTGCCCTGTTCCTAAGCAACCAAAAGAAGTCTACATTGCCTGCACATTGTCAGAGCCAAAAGACTGTGCCTAAAAGCTCCTGCTTCCATTAGATAAAATTGTTTGATCCTCGGGTCCTGGCAAGAGGCACCCAGCTTCAAGAGCCACCACTGCAAGATTGAAAATGAATTTGATTTCTAGAGCCTATGCTCTAAAATAAACACCTCCTCCTGCGCTGTTATGCGCACACTCCACCAGATCTGTTGGAGGATGCTCTTTAGGCACCAAGCTTTTGTTGCCCAACTTTGTAAGGCTGCCACCCAGTCTTCTGTTCAAAAACTCTCCTTGTTACTCAGCATTACTAGCTAATAACTAAAGCCTCACTGAGTGGGGTAAATTTATAGGGGAGTTGCCTTAGGGTTATCCTCAAAAACTTGCCGGTGTCCAATCACCTGAATGTATGAGCCTATAACCTATAGTATATTAATACATTGCCAGTGTCCTGTACAGTAATCTCAAAAGAGATTCCTTTTTTTGTACTCATTATAATCTTTTCTTGCAGTCTATTGAGGGACACAAGTCCCACCCCTGTGTTTATGATTGTGCACTCAGTACTGCTTTACTACAAAATTCAGGCATACTGGTAGCTGGGGTGGTTATCCTGGGTGGCCTACAGTTTTTTGTTAGCCAGTGGGAAATCCTCCTGAAAGCAACAATATAACCCAAAGTTTAGACTTCCTAAGTCCCTTAAGGGACCACAAGAAAAGGATTTTATGGTAAGTAAAAATATATATATATATATATTTTTTCAACCTTGTCCATATGTTGGGCCTATGCTGACCAACATAGCACAAAATACACATAACCAGGCAGAGCTAATACCTGGTATATTATTATTATTATTATACAAGATTTATATAGCGCCAACAGTTTACGCAGCGCTTTACAATGTATAAGGGGGACAACACAATTACAGTACAGTTCAATACAAAAGGTACAGGAGGGCCCTGCTCGTAGAGCTTACATTCTAAAGGGAGGGGGTGGTGGTACAAAAGGTAATAGCTGCAAAGAATGATTTGATGGGGGTGGCTCAGGGACAGTTATGTGGGTGTGGGATAGGCTTCCCTGAATAAATGAGTTTTCAGGGATCTCCTAAAGGTGGACAGGGTAGGGGCTGATCGGACATACTGAGGCAGGGAATTCCAGAGGATGGGAGAGGCTCTGGAGAAGTCCTGAAGGCGAGCATGGGAGGAGGTAACAAGGGAGCTAGAGAGCAGGAGGTCCTGGGAGGAGCGGAGGGGGCGATTTGGGCGATATCTGCAGATGAGGTTGGTGATGTAGATGGGGGCGATGTTGTGAATGGCCTTGTATGGTATATTGAAAGGGTCCTTCATTTTGGCTAGAAACCAGGGTAGGAACCAACACAAACATTGTGCCTGCAACCTTCTACTATGGAATGCAAAAGCTTTCAGACAATTGAAAATGCATCTGATTTGAAATAAAATATTACGTCCATGAAGAAAAAAAGTGAATCTTTACTGTATCTTCTCATTTCATTAGTAGATCACTCCTTAGTCTCTACCCACTACTTTTTTTTTGCCTACTTTTGGTGAATTTTGCAATAAGGAAAAGACACTATTCAAAAACATACATTAATACATGCAATAAATACATTAAACAGATTTAAAGTTGTAGTAAAGGCTCTGTATTTTTAAAAATAATGCATTCTATGCATGCATTAAAGCACTGTACAATAAGTAATTTTTGAAAAATGTGCTCAAACACTCACATATTAATAGCTTTACTACTGTCTCCCAATTCCTATGCGCGTCCTCCCCTAAACTTCCGTAGGGAGAGCGCACTTTGTGTAGCAAGTCACAATGGACAGCAGCTGTCCATCTATTGGCTTTGAGGAGGGAGGAGGCAGGAAAAGGGGAGTGGCTTTCTATCCTAAGGCATCGTAGCTGTGTTTTTGTATGGATGCACACAGCTCTGTACAGAGAGAGTGCATGCAAGGGTGTCTTTCTAGGTCCCTGTAAGGGAAAGGGAATACCCTGAATAGGGAGAACTGTACTTGTGCTGAGTGGCCCATTGGAATCCAGTGGATGGAAACAGGAATAAAAGAAGCAGTGTAGCATGTAAGTCATTACTCCAACAGTAAGATTTAGGAAAAAACGCTAAAGCTTTCATATCACTTTTATACTTCCATACCTATGTGCCAGTTATTCAAAGTTGAGAACATTTTTGATGCTTTCCTTTACAGCTGGTGGACATGAGTACCTAAGTAGTATTGAGGTTTTGCTATGCTTGAATTAGGATGTTCAGTTAGGTTTTCCCATTAATACTCCAGTGTTGTGCCGTTCACAGTTTTTAGGAATATGTATGGTGTGATTCTTTGATACGTGTTTTATTGTTTGTCGATGCAAACTTTTGTCTAGTTTTAATGTTCTGAAACAAGAATCTGAAACTGGACTGCAAATTCCCTGGACAAATATAGATAATAGTGTGTTTGCTGTCTTCTAATTGACCAGTGCAGTATCTCAGTCATAATTAAAAAAAAGTGCATTCCAGTAGGCGTTGGTATTTGTTCTGTGATTGCCAAACTGTAATTAAAGTATGCAAAGTATTGAAAATCTGTTGATTTTTATTTAATGTTTTTCTATTCTGAAATGTGTCTTTTAACCAGATCTGTCTGAAGTAAAGATGAATTTGTTATACCTCAAAGCTGCACTTGTGCTTTTTTATAAACTAAAATACCACACTAGTGTTTGTGGGAAACTTTGATCATATACGCCAGGAATGTAAGTAGGAGAAATTATAATAGTGATCTGTTGATCTTTCATGCTACATATTGAAGATCTACAGTGGGGACGGAAAGTATTCAGACCCCCTTAAATTTTTCACTCTTTGTTATATTGCAGCCATTTGCTAAAATCATTTAAGTTCATTTTTTTCCTCATGAATGTACACACAGCACCCCATATTGACAGAAAAACACAGAATTGTTGACATTTTTGCAGATTTATTAAAAAAGAAAAACTGAAATATCACATGGTCCTAAGTATTCAGACCCTTTGCTCAGTATTTAGTAGAAGTACCCTTTTGATCTAATACAGCCATGAGTCTTTTTGGGAAAGATGCAACAAGTTTTTCACACCTGGATTTGGGGCTCCTCTGCCATTCCTCCTTGCAGATCCTTTCCAGTCCTGTCAGGTTGGATGGTAAACATTGATGGACAGCCATTTTTAGGTTTCTCCAGAGATGCTCAATTGGGTTTAAGTCAGGGCTCTGGCTGGGCCATTCAAGAACAGTCACGGAGTTGTTGTGAAGCCACTCCTTTGTTATTTTAGCTGTGTGCTTAGGGTCATTGTCTTGTTGGGAGGTAAGCCTTCAGCCCAGTCTGAGGTTCTGAGCACTCTGGAGAAGGTTTTCGTCCAGGATATCCCTGTACTTGGCTGCATTCATCTTTCCCTCGATTGCAACCAATCATCCTGTCCCTGCAGCTGAAAAACACCCCCACAGCATGATGCTGCCACCACCATGCTTCACTGTTGGGATTATATTGGACAGGTGATGAGCAGTGCCTGGTTTTCGCCACACATACCACTTAGAATTAAGGCCAAAAAGTTCTATCTTGGTCTCATCAGACCAGAGAATCTTATTTCTCACCATCTTGGAGTCCTTCAGGTGTTTTTAGCAAACTCCATGCAGGCTTTTATGTGTCTTGCACTGAGGAGAGGCTTCCGTCGGGCCACTCTGCCTTAAAGCCCCGACTGGTCGAGGGCTGCAGTGATGGTTGACTTTCTACAACTTTCTACCATCTCCGGACTGCATTTCTGGAGCTCAGCCACAGTGATCTTTGGGTTCTTCTTTACCTCTCTCACCAAGGCTCTTCTCCCCCGATAGCTCAGTTTGGCCGGACAGCCAGCTCTAGGAAGGGTTCTGGTCAGCCCAAACATCTTCCATTTGAGGATTATAGAGGCCACTGTGCTCTTAGGAACCTTAAGTGCAGCAGAAATTTTTGTGTAACCTTGGCCAGATCTGTGCCTTGCCACAATTCTGTCTCTGAGCTCTTCAGGCAGTTCCTTTGACCTCATGATTCTCATTTGCTCTGACATGCACTGTGAGCTGTAAGGTCTTATATTGACAGGTGTGTGGCTTTTCTAATCTAGTCCAATCAGTATAATCAAACACAGCTGGACTCAAATGAAGGTGTAGAACCATCTCAAGGATGTTCAGAAGAAATGGACAGCACCTGAGTTAAATATATGAGTGTCACAGCAAAGGGTCTGAATACTTACGACCATGTGATATTTCATTTTTTCTTTTTTAATAAATCTGCAAAAATGTCAACAATTCTGTGTTTTTCTGTCAATATAGGGGGGCTGTGTGTACACTAATGAGGAAAAAAATGAACTTAAATGATTTTAGCAAATGGCTGCAATATAACAGAGTGAAAAATTTAAGGGGGTCTGAATACTTTCCGTCCCCACTGTATATAATAGCTTTCCTTATTTGTAATATGGTTTTGTATGGTATTTGCTGAAATAAATGTAGAGTCCCTTTTTAAAGCTTGTGTTTCAGTAACTGGCACTTAAAGAATCCTCTGTCAACATCTAATCAGACACTGGCAGAAGGAGGCGAGCGCAGGCCTGTTGGACATCTCACAGGTTAATTGTCAGGGTCCTGCAGTGTACCTATGATGCCCAGAAGAGGCTTCTGGATATCAGAGGTAGAGGAGTGCCAGCTCTGTAACTATTTGTAGCTAGCATTGTTACCATAGTAACTGCGCATGCAGTCATGATGTGCAGGACTGCAAGACAGGTAAGGCCAGTTGCAAACAGGGTGTCTAGTTGCTGTGTTTCTACTCCTAGCTTTCTGATGCAGACCAGGAGCACAGGTGCAGCAACCTGCTCTGCTGCTGTACCAAGTAATATTCTGCATTCTGAGCATTTGTGCCTGGATGCTTAGGGCCCTAAATGCAAGTTCCACTCGGTACAACATTCAGCCCCCTCCAGCAGCAGCATATTTCAGCCTGTCATTGGCTTTGACAGGCAGCACATATTCCACACTCACTGAATTGTATTCACTGGACCTTGACATGGCGTTGTTGGTGAGTCCCCAAAGTCCACCATCTGCAGTTCTCTTCCCTTATCTCCAGTGGTAATACCTATAAGCTATACAGCTGCAGAAGGTACCATATACTTGCAGGACAGGGAGTGGTTTGTGGCAGTGTTTCTCAACTCCAGTCCTCAAGGCGCCCCAACAGGTCATGTTTTCAGGATTTCCCTCAGATGAACAGCTGTGGTAATTACTAAGGCAGTGAAACTGATCAAATCACCTGTGCAAAATAATGGGAGGCCTGAAAACATGACCTGTTGGGGCGCCTTGAGGACTGGAGTTGAGAAACACTGGTTTGTGGCATCAGATGGAGCATGTCACCTCTCCAGCAGCCCCCTGCTTCTCTCTGTACAGACCATTACCAACACGCTCATGTGACAGTTCATGTCCCAGGCTGCATTTACAGGTGGCTGCCAGCAAAGGGCTCTCCAGTCACAATCCAGTTCAGTATAGCAATGTTATAAAGTGCCATTAGTGTCTACTGATACTGATTTACTTGGCCACATGGCACTGCTTCCCCAACATTAAAACACTGTGCACAGAGCAGCTGCTCTTCCTGCATGCCCACCCACCCTCTTGTTCTGGCCCTGCATCCTAGTGTAGTGCAGGCACACTTGTGCACTGCAGGTCACCATCACAACGAAGAGCAAGGCAGCAAATAATCCATATCCTTCAAATTAGGGACTAAAGTCCCCGGAGAACCTAAAATGCACAATTGAATCTTGTGAGAGAGGATATGCATGAAGCTCAGTGAGCAAAGAATGTGGTGGGAATATAGATATTGCACAGTGGGGAAAGTGTCTGGAAGGGTTGTGGACACTGGGGAGTGAGCTCATTGTACTGAATAAGGATGTACTTAAGGTTCAGTCTCAACACAAGTACGGATGATTGCTCAAACATTCACCCATTCAGAAGGAGCCAAAGGTCATGTAATACTACTGCTATTGTACATGACAGCTTCTACATTGCCTTGAAAAAGTATTCATACCCCTTGAAATTTTGTCATGTTACAACCAACAACAAAAATGTATTTTATGTAATAGACCAACACAAAGTGGCACATAATTGTGAAGCGGAAGCAAATGATAAATGGTTTTCAAAATTGTTTACAAATAAATATCTGAAAAGTGTGGTGTGCAATTGTATTCTGCCCCTCTGAGGCAATACTTTGTAGAACCACCTTTTGCTGCAATTACAGCTGCAAGTCTTTTTGGGGATGTCTACCAGCACATCTAGAGAGTGACATTTTTCCCATTCTTTTCTGCAAAATAGCTCAAGCTCTGTCAGGATGGATGGAGAGCATCTGAACAGCAATTTTCAAGTCTTGCCACAGATTCTCAATTAAATTTAGGTCTGGATTTTGACTATGCCATCCTATAACATGAAAATGCTTTGATCTAAAACCATTCCATTGTAGCTCTGGCTGTATATTTAGGGTAATTGTCCTGCTGGAAGGTGAACCTCCGCCTCAGTCTCAAGTCTTTTGCAGACTGTAACGCTCTTTACACACGACCGGTTTTGCCGTCGGAATAAACTCTGAAGGTTTTTCAGACGGAATTCTGCTCAAGCTGTCTTGCATACACACGGTCACACCAAATTCAAACCGTCAAGAAAGCGGTGACGTACAACACGTACGACAGGACTATAAAACGGAAGTTCAGTACCCAGTGCGCCACCCTTTGGGCTCCTTCTGCTAAACTCGTGTCTATCTCGTGTTAGTAGACGTTTGGTGAGAGACGATTTGCGCTTTTCAGACTCGTGCTACAGGCATCTCCCCCCAGAAGGTGGCCGTGTCCAGTGTCAGCCAGGAGGTGGGTGGGCCCAGTGGCCTCACCCAATAACCGGTGCCTCCCCTCTGCCTTACAAAAAAAAGGACCAGGAAGGGGACGATGATGGAGGAGGCAGCACTGGGCCTCATTAGGGACGTAAGTGATGTCCTCAGAAGCTCCCCTATGGGCCTATGGCTGCTATCTAGCCACTAGATTGCAGAAATTGGAGGAGGGCCAATGCCTCTTCTGTGAGGGAATTTTTACTCTGGCCCTTCAGAAGGGGTTGAGGGGCCAGCTGTCTGAGAACAGCCACGTATGTGAGCTCGCCCATCCTCCTCCTCCTGCCACAAGTCCACCTCCAGAGCCACAGCCTCCAAGGAAGGCTGCAGGGAAGCGTGGAGGGAACGCTGCAGTGAAGAGAAGAAAGCGATGGCCTGGGTTCAGTCTGGTCTGACAGAAGACGCAGGCTGGTGTAGTACCACAGCCTGGGGACATACAGTATCTCACAAAAGTGAGTACACCCCTCACACATTTTTGTAAATATTTTATTATATCTTTTCATGTGACAACACTGAAGAAATGACACTTTGCTATAATGTAAAGTAATGAGTGTACAGCTTGTATAACAGTGTAAATTTGCTGTCCCCCCAAAATAACTCAATGCACAGCCATTAATGGCTAAACTGCTGGCAACAAAAGTGAGTACACCCCTAAGTGAAAATGTCCAAATTGGGCCCAATTAGCCATTTTCCCTCCCCGGTGTCATGTGACTCGTTAATGTTACAAGGTCTCAGGTGTGAATGGGGAGCAGGTGTGTTAAATTTGGTGTCATTGCTCTCACGCTCTCATACTGGTCATTGGAAGTTCAACATGGCATCTCATGGCAAAGAACTCTCTGAGGATCTGAAAAAAAAAAGAATTGTTGCTCTACATAAAGATGGCTTAGGCTATAAGATTGCCAAGAACCTGAAACTGAGCTGCAGCACTGTGGCCCAAGACCATACTGCGATTTAACAGCACAGGTTCCACTCAGAACAGGCCTCGCCATGGTCGACCACAGAAGTTGAGTGCACATGCTCAGCGTCATATACAGAGGTTGTCTTTGGGAAATAGACGTATGAGTGCTGCTAGCATTGCTGCAGAGGTTGAAGGGGTGGGGGGCCAGCCTGTCAGTGCTCAGACCATGCGCTACACACTGCATCAAATTGGTCTGCATGGCTGTTGTCTCAGAAGGAAGCCTCTTCTAAAGATGATGCACCAGAAAGCCTGCAGTTTGCTGCAGACAAGCAGACTAAGCACATGGATTACTGGAACCATGTCCTGTGGCCTTATGAGACCAAGATAAACTTATTTGGTTCAGATGGTGTCAAGCGTGTGTGGCAGCAACCAGGTGTGGTGTACAAAGACAAGTGTGTCTTGCTTACAGTCAAGCATGGTGGTGGGAATGTCATTGTCTGGGGCTGCATGAGTGCTGCCGGCACTGGGGAGCTACAGTTCATTGAGGGAACCATGAATGCCAACATGTACTGTGACATACTGAAGCAGAGCATGATCCCCTCCCTTTGGAGACTAGGTCGCAGGGCAGTATTCCAACATAATAACGACCCAAAACACACCTCCAAGATGGCCACTGCCTTCCTAAAGAAGCTGAGGGTAACGGTGATGGACTGGCCAAACATGTCTCCAGACCTAAACTCTATTGAGCATCTGTGGAGCATCCTCAAACAGATGATGGAAGAGCGCAAGGTCTCTAACATCCACCAGCTCCGTGATGTTGTCATGGAGGAGTGGAAGAGGACTCCAGTGGCAACCTGTGAAGCTCTGGTGAACTCCATGCCCAAGAGGGTTAAGGCAGTGCTGGAAAATAATGGTGGCCACACAAAATATTAACACTTTGGGCCCAATTTGGACATTTCCACTTAAGGGTGTACTCACTTTTGTTGCCAGCGGTTTAGACATTTATGGCTGTGTTGAGTTATTTTGAGGGGACAGCAAATTTACAGTGTTAAACAAGCTGTACACTCACTAGTTTTCATTGTAGCAAAGTGTAATTTCTTCAGTGTTGTCACATGAAAAGATATAATAAAATATTTACAAAAATGTGAGGGGTGTACTCACTTTTGTGAGATACTGTATATGTCATCTGCTGCTGGTCCTGATCTCTGGGAGTCCTGGACCAGATTGGGCTCAAAATTATATGGACTCCACAAGCTAACCATTTTATTTTCTTTTTATTTTACACAGACTTGATGTCTGCCCTGGGGGCCAAAAGGCTTCGCAAATTCCAAAAGTTTCTCCAGCGTTGCCTTCCTCTTTATTTTGTTACCCAGAATAAATGGATATTTTATTTACTGAAAATACTTGCCTATGTGTTTTTCTACAAAAAGGACAGTTTGTTTGTGAGTAGGCAGGGACATTTCAAAAAGACAATGTTAAATTAACAAGGGGCATCAACCTCCTTGGGGTTAAAAAATACAAAATAATAATGTTATTGTGGTAACTTGACACACACAAAAAAAAATTATATATGGAGTTCACTAGAAAATAATTTTTCAATTATCCAAAAAAAAGGAAATCTTGATGAAATAAAAAAAGACTATAAAAAATCATTCTAAACATTATTATGGAGATCTGGCTTTTAAAAAATAAAAGATTATTTACGCGATCACGAGAAATAATAAAGAAATAAGTTTGTGACAACTCTGTGTGAATATGAGCAGCAAAACAACTTCATTATTCTAGCATTATAAAGAACAAAAGAATGTGCTGCCTTAAAAGATCACAGAATTTGCAGTGTGAGGAATGTGCTATCTCCATTACGAACGCTAATTTTACCACACCGAGCGCTTCGTACTTGCTTCAGAGCATGCGTCATTTTTGGTACGTCGGAACAGCATACAGACTAGCGGTTTTCCTGATAGGAATTTGTTCCGTCTGAAAAAATAGTGAAGAGTAACTAGCTCTCCTAAGTTTTAAAAAGGGCCGTGCCACATCCAATAATGCATATATATATATAAAGAGAGAGGTTCCCCTAAATGGATTTTACCGGCACTTAAAAAGGGGTTGTAAACAGTAGAGGAGTACAACAGCATATGAAGAGTAAAAAAAGGGTGTTTTTTTATTTATTTAAAGATATCATATGTTAAAAACATTATGGACATTACAATCAACGAAACATATTACATATTCAACATATTTGTAGTTGGTTACTAAATGGTAACGTTACGTAGTGGAACTCTTTTCAAACCCAACGCGTTTCGGGATATAGTGTTTCAGTCCTCCTTCAGGGGCGTAACAGAAAAGAGAGATTCATCTAGAGTAATTGAAATGTAAGGTGATAGATAAGTTGCCATATAGATATGTAAGCAAATATCCATTTTAGGTTAAATGATCAACTGATCACCTACCTGGTATGTTTTTTTTTTTTTAAAAACACACAGAGAAGCAGAAAAAGCTCAAAAATAGAATAGCATTGGGTGGTTAATACTGGTGCAAATGCTGTTCCTTAGATACCAAGGTTCTCACTGGGTAGTATTGTTTAACAGTGATTACCATTAGGGGGGTATGTAGTTTCACCTACCCTCGTCCCTCCCGGATGCGTGCAGGCCAGAGCGGTATACTGGGGCAAAAAGAGGAAACTCTACAAGTAAAAAAAGGAGCTCAGATAAGTTTAAATTCATTTAGGGCGTATAGCTGCCAATTGTGATTATACAACGTATTCTATTATAAAATAAACACATCTGTTTTTATGGAAATTGTTACTATGTTCTTAAAAGAGGGAATATAGTCCGTTTAAATGTATGTAAAGTGTATGGAAGTTATATGTAAGAACTTATGCAGCATTACAACATCCATTAATAGCTATTAATACTGACAATATAAGTATAGTAACAATGCCATAGCTTTGTTGCTGTGAAAAGGACATTGGGTAAATAAGAGTAAAAAGTAAGTAAAAGGGTTAAACATCCTCCAGGGATTGTCCTGATATTTAACTAACAGTACATGTGAATCCTGGTTCCAAGCAAAGATAGCGCTTGGACATCAGGAACAGAGGACCAGGAGGATATTTTCAAATGAACAATTTGGTAACCAAATAAATAATCTGAATGGGCATGAAGATAAAGAAATACCTTTGTTAGCATATGTTTTCAGTAAGCCAGCCACGCATCCCAGCATCCAGCAAGTACAACGCTTGGGCTAGGAATGAGTGGATCTGGCATATATATGGAGTGAACTCCAATCAGCTGGAGCGAAAATTGCACTCAGCTGAGTGTTGAAGTTCTTTTGGAGAAGAGCTTACAGACATATTCTGTCTATGCAAACATGTGATCCTGATCTCCCTCTGGGCCGCCATGTCTCTCTAGTACATGGGGGTAAGTTCCCCAGGATCAAATTCCTAATATTAGATCGGGTACACCCAAGTCCCAGAGGGGGCGACTGGAACAAAACTTTGCTCCAAAGAGAACTAAGGTGGATCTACTTATTAAAGGCCACCTCACCTCCAGGCCTAAATGAGGCTGTCTGTTTTAAACCATTCCTCGAAGGCTTTTGCTCCGGTGGAATGGAGAAATAAGTTACCGATATACTAACCGTTAGTTCCTCTTAACCTCTATTTCCACTTACTATTGAAAGGAAAGGAGTATCTGTTCTCTCTGTTGTATTACCACCTACTCATTCATATGTAAACAGTATGACAAAATAGTGTATATTACCTACAAGTATTGTAAACTTTTGATACGTCTGTTCTAGAGCATGCATGTCCTCAACAGTACAAGTTCCTTATAAATCACTAGGGACAGAAGGAATATCCTCCTGGTCCTCTGTTCCTGATGTCTGAGCACTATCTTTGCTTGGAACCAGGATTCACATGTACTGTTAGTTAGGTATCAGGACAATCCCTGGAGGATGTTTAACCCTTTTACTTACTTTTTACTCTTATTTACCCAATGTCCTTTTCACAGCAACAAAGCTATGGCATTGTTACTATACTTATATTGTCAGTATTAATAGCTATTAATGGATGTTGTAATGCTGCATAAGTTCTTACATATAACTTCCATACACTTTACATACATTTATACGGACTATATTCCCTCTTTTAAGAACATAGTAACAATGTCCATAAAAACAGATGTGTTTATTTTATAATAGAATACGTCGTATAATCACAATTGGCAGCTATACGCCCTAAATGAATTATTTTTTCCCCCAACATCAATACCCAATAAGGATTCATTACCTATGTAAACTTATCTGAGCTCCTTTTTTTACTTGTAGGGTTTCCTCTTTTTGCCCCAGTATACCGCTCTGGCCTGCACGCATCCGGGAGGGACGAGGGTAGGTGAAACTACATACCCCCCTAATGGGAATCACTGTTAAACAATACTACCCAGTGAGAACCTTGGTATCTAAGGAACAGCATTTGCACCAGTATTAAACACCCAATGCTATCCTATTTTTGAGCTTTTTCTGCTTCTCTGTGTGTTTTAAAAAAAAAAAAACAACAAAACATACCAGGTAGGTGATCAGTTGATCATTTAACCTAAAATGGATATTTGCTTACATATCTATATGGCAACTTATCTATCACCTTACATTTCAATTACTTTAGATGAATCTCTCTTTTCTGTTACACCCCTGAAGAAGGACTGAAACACTATTTATCCCAAAACGCGTTGGGTTTGAAAAGAGTTACATTACGTAACGTTACCATTTAGTAACCAACTACAAATATGTTGAATATGTAATATGTTTCGTTGATTGTAATGTCCATAATGTTTTTAACATATATCTTTAAATAAATTTAAAAAAAAACTTTTAAGTGCCGGTAAAATCCATTTAGGGGAACCTCTCTCTTTATATACGTCGGAAAAAATAGAACATGTTCTGTATCTAAGTCCGTCTGAATTTTCGACGGTTGGAATATACGATGAAGAGCTCCCATCTGACTTTTTCTGTCAGAAACGCAGACCGTGTGTACGGGCCATAACAGGTTTTCTTCTAAGATTGTCCTGTATTTGGCTCCATCGATCTTTCCATCAACTCTGACCAGATTCCCTGTCCCTGCTCAAGAAAAGCATCCCCACAACATGTTTCACTGTGGGGATGGTGTTTTCAGGGTAATGCACAGTGTTAGTTTTCAGCCACACATAGCACTCTGTTTTTAGGCCAAAAAGTTCCATTTTGGTCTCCTCTGACCAGAGCACCTTCTTCCATATGTTTGCTGTGTCCCCCACATGGCTTCTCGCAAACTGCAAACAATCCCTGCTATGGCTTTCTTCTTGCCACTTCCATTAAGGCCAGATTTGTGGAGTGCACAACTAATAGTTGTACTGTGGACAGATTCTCCCAACTGAGCTGTGGATCTCTGCAGCTCCTCCAGAGTTACCATGGACTTCTTGGCTGCTTCTCTGATTAATGCTCTCCTTGCCCGGCCTGTAAGTTTAGGTGGACGGCCATGTCTTGGTAGGTTTGCAGTTGTGCCATACTCTTTCCATTTTCAGATGATGGATTGAACAGTGCTCCGTGAGATGTTCAAAGCATGGAATATTTTTTTATAACCTAACCCTGCTTTAAACTTCTCCACAACTTTATCCCTGACCTGTCTGGTTTGTTCCTTGACCTTCATGATGCTATTTGTTCACTAAGGTTCTCTAACAAACCTCTGAGGGCTTAACAGAACAGCTGTATTTATACTGAGATTCAATTACACACAGACTCCATTTACTAATTAGGTGACTTCTGAAGGCAATTGGTTCTACTAGATTTTAGTTAGGTATCAGAGTAAAGGGGGCTGAATAAATTTGCATGCCACACTTTTCAGATATTTCTTTGTAAAAAAAAAATCGAAAACCATTTATCATTTTTCTTCTACTGCACAATTATGTGCCACTTTGTGTTGGTCTATCACATACAATCCCATTTAAAAATACATTAACATAACCTGCTGGAGTGGATACTGCAGAATCTTCAGAGCCAATATCCCTTCCTTTGGAAGCAAACATCCCCGGCATATCTAGGAGTACACCTAACTCCTAACGTTTCATCACTCTATAAGGGCTCTTTCACACTGGGGCGTTGGGGGCATCAGCGGTAAAGCGCCGCTATTTTTAGCGGTGCTTTACCGTCATTTTAGTGGCACTTTTCAGCCGCTAGCGGGGTACTTTTAACCCCCGCTAGCGGCAAAAAGGGTTAAAAGCGCTGCTGCAGCATTGATTTCAATGGGCAGGGGTGCTTTAGGAGCGGTGTATACACCGCTCCTAAAGCGCTGCTTGTATGACTTTTTTTAACATCCTGCCAGCACACCATTCCAATGTGAAAACCATCGGGCTTTCACATTGGAATGACAGGAGAGGCGCTTAGCAGGCGATATTTTTAGCGCTATAGTGCCTGTACAGCGCCTCAGTGTGAAAGGGGCCTAAGGCAAACTACTCGCCATTATTCGCTAAACTTTTGGAGGACATGAAGGGATGGTCTGATGTGAGCTTGTCTTGGATGGGGAGAATATCCTCAGTAAAGAGGACAGTCCTACCCAGGATATTGTACTATTTCAGAACTTTGCCCATTCAGGTTCCTGTTAACGCCACACAGCAATTTTAATCAAAAATCTTCCGGTATATCTGGGGTACTAAGGGGAGCAGAATAGCACAACCCACGATGTACGCCACTAAGGAAATAGGAGGTTTGGGAATGCCAGACTTTAGGAAATATATAGCGGCACAACTAACTCAACTGGTATCAACTACACAGCAAACATTATAGGCCAGACTGGGTGTCCTTAGAGGCCCAAGCTTGTTTCCCGCTTGCAATGGACCTGGTATTTTGGACTCCCTCGCGATGTCGTAAAGCAATATTATACCCTACACTTTTCCACTCTATTCGTTTATGGGATATGGGTTGTAGGAGATGGCCTTTATGTTCGCCACACACACCAGCGGCTCCTCTCTTTAGCGACCCCTTGTTTCCACCAGGATTGTAGACTGTAAGCTTTGACTGGTGATTTAACAAGGGTCTTTACCGCATTGGGGACTATATTGACCATAGAGGGTTTTGTTATGCTATCACATTTTGTGAACAGTCTGGAAGTGCCCCACTCTCGCGGCCGGAGAGGAAGGACAAGGTGAGTAAGATGTCTCCTCTTTAGCTAACAAAAAGCGGTTCCCAAGACTACATGTTTCGGAGGCGTGGCCTCCTCCTTCAGGTCACGCCCTTACCACCTTTAGCCTGTCTTTATATGAACCCTCCAGCCACTCCCCCGATACAGCCAATACCGTTCGACAGACCAGGAGCACGGAGTTCACAACAGGAAACACATTCAGAGAGGGTAGGGCCTGATATTTAGCAACAACGTCCTAAGAAAAGTTTTTAACAGGTGTATATGCATTGATTATGTTTAATTTAATAAAATTTAATCAAAAATAGAAATAGTGTTTTACCTATACTATTTAAATTATAAAATGTGATATATTAAAGCGCTACGTAAACTGTTGGCGCTATATAAATCCTGTATAATAATAATAATAATTAAAGAGGAAGTAAACCCTGATGGGTTTTACTTCCTCTTTGTTTCCCTGCAAAGGTAAAGCATAATGGGCTACTATGCATCGCATAGTAGTCCATTATGTGTCACTTACCTGACACAGGAGCCTGCAAAGTCACCACTGTCCCCTCTTCCACGAAGTGTCCATCTTCCTTCCGGGTATCGCGGCTCCGGCGCTGTGATTGGCCAGAGCCGCAATGACGTCACTCTCACGCATGTGCATGGGAGCCACCACTAATGGCGCGATCGCTGTTAGAAACGGCGCCCCTAGTGCGCCTGCGCGCTGTTGTCTACGCCGTATGCGCCATAGACACCAGTGCCTGTCTTTTGCAAATATCTCCTAAACCGTGTAGGTTTAGGAGATATTTTTTGCACCTACAGGTAAGCCTTAATCTAGGCTTACCTGTAGGTAAAAGTGGTCTGTAAGGGTTTACAACCACTTTAAAATTATATATATATATGTTTATAAAAAGGTCAGATTCTCATTATTATCATTAATAGAAAACATGCTTTGAGAACATTAACATTTGTCGTATTTTACTGAAATTCATTCTTAATCGATTAATATCATCATTCTAACCTAAAGTAGTTAGTTGCCTTCAATAATTCTCAAAAAAAAACGCATAAAGTCGCAAAGAGAAGTCGCAAAAAGAATTTTGCAAAAAAAAAAAAAAACGGGGAAGAAAATCTATACAAATAAATTATATGAATAAAAGTGTATAGGAATAAAATTAATCTGCATAAAATTAATTTGAATAAAATATGATATGGTCTGCTTATATCAAGGATTCTGCACACGTCCTGGATACCCTACAACATTATAAGTTGGAGCCAGGATATTTATGGTTATCCTTGCAAATCAGAATCAGACCATATTAATCCCATCCAATCCTAGTTCATTTGTCAATGTACTCGATTTGCCCTGGAGAGGAATTATTTTTCTTTCCAGGGACAGTTCTATAGACCGGTATCTGGCACTGCTATGGGTGCACATTTTGCACCCTGCTATGCCAACCTGTTTATGGGGTATTGGGAGAACTTTCATATTTGGTCCCAGAATCCCTTCGCCAAACATCTGGTTTACTATGGGAGGTATATAGATGATGTTATTATCATTTGGGATGGGCCCCCTAATGTCAGTGCAAATGAGAATCATGAGGTCAAAGGAACAGCCTGAAGAGCTCAGACAGAATTGTGGCAAGGCACAGATCTGGCCAAGGTTACAGAAAAAATTCTGCTGCACTTAAAGCGGGGTTCCACTCAAATTTTCAACTTAATCTTACCCCCTTCAGTTAATTGCATAGATGTTCAAATGCCGCTCGAAAAAAATTTTATCGCTGTAATTACCTTTTATATTGTACTTTATTGTGGCACTTCCTGTCTCTCCCTCCCGTGGGAGTAGGCGTGTTTATTGCCTTTCCCCAGCGCCGCACTGTCTCCTGGGAGCTTAGTGTCAGGCTTCCCAAGATTCAGTGCAGAACGCCGCTCTGCTAAAATCTAGAGAGATCTTGGAACCCGGTCACTTGATGAGGGCGTGTCTGTTTTCTTTGTTGTTAGTATATGTTTAGTTGCCATCACCATGGGGCGGTAACTTCCGATGACGACGCCCGTTGTGATGGCAACCCGGAATTTTACTGCGCTGCTCGCTATAAACAATGAACGAGCGGTGAATGCTGGGAGCTCAGCATTCACCGCATCCTGGAAATCAATGCTTGTGGGCTTCACATGCCCACAAGCAAGATGGAAATGGCCAGCATCATATTTTATAAGTTATTCTTCAGTACGAAAACAGAGGCGGAAATATTATACCCAAACTGTGAGTATTATTTTGGGATTAGAGAAGTGTCTCAGTGACCTAAAAAAAAAAAAATTGGTCTCCGGACTTCCGCTTTAAGGTTCCTAAGAGCACAGTGGCCACCATAATCCTTAAATAAAAGACGTTTGGGATGACCAGAACCCTTCCTAGAGCTGGCCGTCCGGCCAAACTGAGTTATCAGGGGAGAAGAGCCTTGGTGAGAGAGCTAAAGAAGAACCCAAAGATCACTGTGGCTGAGCTCCAGAGATACAGTTGGGAGATGGGAGAAAGTTGTAGAAAGTCAACCATCGCTGCAGCCCTCCACCAGTTAGGGCTTTATGGCAGAGTGGCTCGACGGAAGCCTCTCCTCAGTGCAAGACACATGAAAGCCCGCATGGAGTTTGCTAAGAAAAAAACCTGAAGGACTTCAAGATGGTGAGAAATAAGATTCTCTGGTCTGATGAGACCAAGATAGAACTTTTTGGCCTTAATTCTAAGCGGTATGTGTGGAGAAAACCAGACACTGCTCATCACCTGTCCAATATAGTCCCAACAGTGAAGCATGGTGGTGGCAGCATCATGCTGTGGGGGTTTTTTTCAGCTGCAGGGACAGGACGACTGGTTGCAATCGAGCGAAAGATGAATGCGGCCAAGTACAGGGATATCCTGGACGAAAACCTTCTCCAGAGTGCTCAGGACCTCAGACTGGGCTGAAGGTTTACCTTCCAACAAGACAATGACCCTAAGCACACAGCTAAAATAACGAAGGAGTGGCTTCACAACAACTCCGTGACTGTTCTTGAACAGCCAGAGCCCTGACTTAAACCCAATTGAGCATCTCTGGAGAGACCTAAAAATGTCTGTCCACCAAAGTTTACCATCCAACCTGACAGAACTGGAGAGGATCTGCAAGGAGGAATGGCAGAGGATCCCCAAATCCAGGTGTGAAAAACTTGTTGCATCTTTCCCAAAAAGACTCATGGCTGTATTAGATCAAAAGGGTGCTTCTACTAAATACTGAGCAAAGGGTCTGAATACTTAGGACCATGTGATATTTCAGTTTTTTTCTTTTTTAATAAATCTGCAAAAATGTCAACAATTCTGTGTTTTTCTGTCAATATAGGGTGCTGTGTGTACATTAATGAGGAAAAAAAATGAACTTAAATGATTTTAGCAAATGGCTGCAATATAACAAAGAGTGAAAAATGTAAGGGGGTCTGAATACTTTCCGTCCCCACTGTGTAATATATGTATATATATATATATATAGGTCAGATTCTCATTATTATCATTAATAGAAAACATGCTTTGAGAACAATAACATTTGTCGTATTTTTACTGAAATTCATCCTTAATCTCATCCTTACACATATATATCATTTTAATATATCACATTTTATATTTTTAATAGTATAGGTAAACACTATTTCTATTTTTAAATAAATTTTATTAAATTAAACATAATCAATGCATATACACCTGTTCAAAACGTTTCTTAGGACGTTGTTGCTAAATATCAGACCCTGCCCTCTTTGAATGTGTTTCCTTTTGTGAACTCCGTGCTGCTGGTCTGTCAAACGGTATTGTCTGTCCCGGGGTGGGGCTGGAAGGTTCATATAAAGACAGGCTAGAGGTGGTAAGGGCGTGACCTGAAGAAGGAGGCCACGCCTTCGAAACATGTAGTCTTGGCAAGTGTTATTTGTTAGCTAAAGAGACATCTCACTCACCTTGTCCTTCCTCTCCAGCCGCGAGTGACGTCACGCAGCGCTGGCTGGACTGTGCACGTGCCCTACAGCAGACACAGCTTGACGAGACGAGGAAACAGAGTCTGCAGTGACTTGTTCTACCATCACTACTCGTTCTTGGGAGCCAACCCAGTTATACAGGCTAGGAAGGGAGACATACATGTTGCTGTACATGCGATCTAAGACCCATGTTTGTGAGTGCAATCCTCTATTGTTTGATTTTGCATTTGTAGCAATAAAATGGAATTACACTAGGGCAGCTGTGCACTGTCTTTTCCTTGTATATTTCAGATTAAGTACGCCACCCAGTGGATCTTTGAGAGAGCTGCAGCACCTAGAGCAAGAGAACTTTTTCTATATAGACTGTGAACATTTGAGAGTTGGTTGTGGGGTCAGCGCTGACTGTTTTTCTTTTGTGTTTGGACTCTTTGAGGGGGGGCATCTCCATGCTATATAAACTATTCTCCAACCCTACGGTCAAGTTGAATTATCCGTTGGCCTGGGAGAGGGACCTGAACATATCTCCTGAGGCGGAGGACTGGCACAAATGGAGCACACGGATTCACAAAGGCATTTTAAACGTAACTTTGGTTGAGGCTAGCTATAAAGTGCATGCTAGATGTTACCTAGTACCAGAACGCCTCTTGAAGATGTTTCCAGGCTCGCCTGCCTCCTGCTTCAGAGGATGTGGCCTGATAGGCATGCCTTTACATACATGTGGACTTGTCCTAAAGTGCGCTGTTTTTGGATGAGAGTGCACCCCTTTATTTTTTCAGTTACGTTGGTTAATATTATTAACCACTTCCGGATCGCCCGCCGTCTTTATACAGAGCGTGATATGCAGGACGGAAGCGACCTCAAAACGTATACTAGACCTTCTCTGTAACTCAAAACATGCAACCTGTACAATTTTTTAAAACCTGGTGGCCAACTACAAGAAACATCTGACCTCAGTACTTGGTGACAAATCCTTGTTGCCAATCACAAAGTCATGTTTTGCGAAGGGGTCAAATACTTATTTCACTAATTGAAATGCAAATCAATTTATAACTTTTTTGAAATGCATATTTCTGGATTTTTTCGCTGCTATTCTGTCTCTCATTGTTAAAATAAACCTACCATTAAAATTATAGACTGATCATTTATTTGTCAGTGGGCAAACGTACAAAATCGGAGGGGTTTAAATACTTTTTTCCCTCACTGTACACACACACACATTATATTGTCAAAAGTATTGGGGTGCCTGCCTTTACATGCACATAAACTTTAACGGCATCCCAGTCTTAGTACGTAGGGTTCAATATTGAGTTGGCCAACACTTTGCAGCTATAACAGCTTCACCTGTTCAATACTATCGTGCTTATGAGGATAATTTTCCTGCACGGTATTTATGATTGAGTAATTTTTAACGATAATATTTTTAAGATACAGGATGAATCAAATATGATCACAGTCTAAAAATATGAAATGTATTCACCAGACATGTAATCATACAAAATAGTTATATATATATATATTGGTTGACAAAAACAAACGTCACATAAAATTAAAATATCGATTGTGTTACATAAAAAGAAGAGTCTCAATTCAAACACCCGATAATGGGAGTGTTGTACCTTTGAAATGACACAGCAATGATAAACTTCCCAGACATATAACCATACAAAATACTTATATACAGATTGGTTGACAAAACAAATGTTAAATAAAATTTAAATAATAATTGTGCTACATGAAAGCTTGAATATCAGTTGAAACACCAGCTAAATGGGAGTGTAGTACTTTTGAAAGGACACAGCAATGATAAACTTCCCTGTAGATTCAACCTTGTAAAAATGACAAGACAGAACGTCTGTTTTTCACAATTTCAACCGTTACTATACCACAGGTTAGTAAGTGGTTAACACGTGAAATAAAATTAGACGTTTGTTATGTCAATAAAAATGGAGACTATGCAAATGAAAAATATTGAAAATTGAATCATTAAAGAAAAATCTAGAAAGCGGTTACTGATTTGAGAGAATAATTATCAACTGTATAATACTCAATTAATCAATATCTAAGAGAACACAAATGAATATAAGGTAAAAATCAACACAACATTGTTACCCGTTCCAAAAATGGCTACTGGTCTGAATTGCTGGTTACCAGAGTTTTTAGAATGCCTGCCATGGCTTTCAAAATGACTACTCTTAAAGAGGAATTATTTCTTGTGACCTCCGAGTTTCAAAGCATAAGGTGTCCAGGAATCTTCATGAATGTAGAAATATGAGTTGATGAGTGGAGTGTGTGTGTGTGTGTGTGTGTGTGTGTGTGTGTGTGTGTCTGATTGAGTGGGTGATTGAGTCTTTCCATGGCAACCCTCTAGCTCCTAAATACCATGTCCGACAATAGGATAATAAAAATTATAATAAGCTCAGCCCAAAAGGTATGACTTCTTTTCCATTGGTTGGAAAAAGATCTAATGATTAACCTTTTCTGAATTCAGGTAATGTCACCGTCAACCACTAGCCATGTCTGAGGGCAGAAAAACGTGTTCTGAACTATCTGTTAAATAATATGTTCTATTTTCATAATGTGTATATGTGTCTGGTAACCGGTACAATATATAATACACTCAGTATAATTTTGATTAATCAATATCACATAAAATGATTATCTATATGGATAAACGTATAATTCTTGTATATCCTATGAATACTTATTTCTCTTGAAACAACACATACTATGTGTATATTTTTATGCAGATGTAATCACGATTTATGTCTTTCATAACAATGATTGGTATCTTAAAACAATTCTTACTTCTAATTTGTTCTAGATCAAAATATTATTTTTTTACCTTATGACAGAATAATCATTGGGTCACTAATGTCCCACTAAATTATGACACTAAAGTCATAATTGTTTCTATGACCTGGAATATAATATATAATTTGAATGACTTATAATCATATGTATTTTAAAATATCACTGGGTAGACAGAATTCTGATGTCTCTCAGAAATGTTTTAAATGAACTTTGGGCAGGCTCAATTTGTTTTTAGATAGCCCAGCTGTATACACATCCCTGGGGTCCTCACAATAAGTTTCGTTAAAGACTGTTTTTGATAATGGCTTGTCTCATCTTGGAAAACAATGGCATTTGCTGGGTTTCCCAAGCTTTATTGTTGCTTCAAAGCTTCTCAATTGAATCTTGTTTAGAGATAATAAAATATACTTTTTGATCAATCAATCTATGTACAGATCTTTAACTGAGTGATAAGAACACAGCATGTTCTGGTTTTAAAAAATTCTCATGTGATCGCCCTGGGCTTGACCTCTGTTTTGAGGCTTAACTGACTTTGCAACCATATGTCCCCATCTTAAATTTATGAGAGATGGTTATTTCTTCATCATTATTACAATACAGAGAAGTGTATTGCTGAGATGTTCTTATTATTTATTTTTATATATTTTTTGCAGACATATGCTTTAGGGTGTTTTGCAAATTAGAATTGCTTAGAGCTGCAATATCTTATCAAACAGTGATATTTTATCTTCTCATTAAAGTAGAACTAAACCTAATACACCAAGGATAGTGTCATCTTAGCCTCTATAGCAGGGATATGCAATTAGCGGACCTCCAGCTGTTGCAAAACTACAAGTCCCATCATGCTCTGCCTCTGGGTGTCATGCTTGTGGCTGTCAAAGTCTTGCTATGCCTCATGGGACTAGTAGTTCTGCAACAGCTGGAGGTCCGCTAATTGCATATCCCTGCTCTATAGTATGTAGATCTGCACTTGCTATGATGCTGCACATCATCAGCTATGACACAGACCTATGAGGGCTTCCTTGAAAGTAGCATACACTGTACATGTTCTAGTAAGCAGAATGCAAAGAAAAAAATACACTGCAGAAAAAAATATGAGTATGTTTGATTACCAATTGCTACCTGCCAAACGTGTAAAAATGGCCTAGCAGCAAGGGATTATAACAAGTTCATGGCTGCAGCTGGTAAAAGTTTTGAAATGGCAACGACTGGCTGTTCAGTAAGGCCTCATGTACACTGGACATTTTTGCAGCTGCTGTTAGGGGCTTCTAGCGTTTTTTTTCCTGCCTCTAAATGCCCCTCCAAGTTAGCCTACAGTGGGGAAAATAATTATTTGATCCGCTGCAGGTTTTGTAAGTTTGCCCACTTACAAAGATTTGAAGGGTCTAGAATTTTTATCATAGCTGTATTTTAAATGATAGAGACAGAATAGCAACAGAAAATCCAGAAAAAAACATGATACAAATGCTATAAATTGAGTTGCAGTTCAGTGAGTAAAATAAATATTTGATCCCCAAGCAAAACATGACTTGGTGGAGAAGCCCTTGTTGGCAAGCAGAGAGGTAAGACGTTTCTTGTAGTTGGTTACCAGGATTGCACACATCTCAGGAGAGATTTTGGTCCACTCTTTTTACAGATCTTCTCTAAATCCTTAATGTTTCTTGGCTGTTGCTTGGCAACTCGAAGTTTCAGCTCCCTCCATATATTTTCTATAGGATTAAGGTCTGGAGACTGGCTAGGCCACTCCATGATCTTAATGTGTTTTTTCTTGAGCCACTCATTTGTTGCCTTCGGAGGTATGTTTTGGGTCATTGTCATGCTGGAAGAAGGTTCTCATCCAAGATTTTACAATACATGGTCCTATCCATTGGCCTCTCAATGTGGCAAAGTCTGTCTGTACCTTTAGCAAAGAAACAGCCCCACAGCATAATGTTTCCACCTCTGTGCTTGACTGTAGGGATTGTGTTCTTAGGGTCTAAAACCGCAAAGGTGATCAAATACCACCAAAAGAAAGCTCTATTTGTGGGTACAGCGTCACACCACCGTGCAATTGTCAGTTAAAGCGATGCAGTGCCGTATCGCAAAAAATGGCCTGGTCAGGAAGGGGGTAAATTCTTCTGGGGCTGAAGTGGTTAATATGACAGTTTTGTGAAAGAAAAAAGAAATCTTCATTTTGCAAAGAACTGTGGGAAAAAAATACAACTTCAACAACTCACTATGCCTCTTACTAAATATTTTGAAATGTCTACTTTCTAAAAAGGGGTCATTTGGGGGGTATTTGTACTTTCCTGGCTTGTTAGGGTCTCAGTGATTGTAAACTCTTTAACTTTCACAAAGACCAAATACCGTATTTATCAGCGTATAATACGCACCCCAAGTTTAGGAGGGAAGTTTAAGGAAAAAAACTTACATTTAAATGCCCATCAATTCAGCCTTATCAGTGTCATTCTGCAGCCTTGTCAGTGTCAGTGTAGCATTGTCAGTTTCCAGCTGAAGCCTTGTCCATCATTGCAGCCCTGGCAGTGTCCATCATTGCATCCTTGTCAGTGTACATCATTGCAGCCTTGTCAGTGTACATCATTGCAGCCAGTGGTGTATTTAGGTTTTGTGCTGCCCTAGGCCTGACTAAACTGGAGTTCATGCACCCCCCCTAATTTAAATACGACCCACTCCTTGCTGAAGCCACACCCCTTCCTGTTTAAGACCCACCCTATCATCTGTAAAACACACCCCTTCCTCTTTAGGCTCATTTGGCACCTTTCAGGGGGGAAGGGGGAACAGGTACTTGTTTTTGACAGGTACCCTTCCCCACTCCCTGGAGACTGCGCTGCCCCCTCTGAAGTTCGGCCCCCCTCCTCCTTCCTCCACTGGGCCATTCAGAAAGTGCAGCACGCTTCGCACACGTGCAGTAGTGAACCGTCCGGTTTCCCTTACCATGAATGATGGTGGCAAAACCCGAGAGCCAATCTGTAAATCGGCTGAGGTGTCGACATCACGGGATCCCTGGACAGGTAAGTGTCCTAATATTAAAAGTCAGCAGCTACAGTATTTGTAGCTGCTGAGTTTTAATGTTTTCATGGGGTGGGGGCGGGACTCCTCTTTAATGAATTTGCATTGACTTCAGCATTGATGTAGCACTTTATTGCAATATCATGATCTGCATATTAATGCACTTTCACTAAATGTGGACTGTTTAAAGGGTTTGCATTGATTTTAGCATGCATGGAGCACTTTGCACATGCCAGTGGCGGCTGGTGCTCAAAACTTTTGGGGGGGTGCAAACAAACTAAAAAATTCAGAAAAAAAGACATCAATTGCATCCTTACTGTGCCCCATCAAATGCAGCCATTGTTCCATCAAATGCAGCCACTGTGCCCATCAATTGCAGCCACTGTGCCCACCAAACGCAGACACTGTGCCCATCAAACGCAGCCACTGTGCCCATCAAAAGCAGCCACTGTGTCCCATCAAACGCAGCCACTGTGCCCACAAAACGCAGCCACTGTGCCCACCAAATGCAGCCACTGTGCCCACCAAACGCAGTCACTGTGCCCATCAATTTCAGCCACTGTGCCATCAAACGCAGCTGCTACGCCCATCAATCACAGCCACTGTGCCATCAAATGCAGCCATTGTGCCCCATCAAACACAGCCATTGTGCCCCATGAAACGCAGCCACTGTGCCCACCAAACGCAGCCACTGTGCCCATCAATTGCAGCCACTGTGCCCATCAATTGCAGCCACTGTGCCATCAAACGCAGCTACTATGCCCATCAAACGCAGCCACAGTGCCCCATCAAACGCAGCCACAGTGCCCCATCAAACGCAGCCACAGTGCCCCCCAAACGCAGCCACTGTGCCCATCAATTGCAGCCACTGTGCCCTCAAACGCAGCCACTGTGCCCTCAAACGCTGTCACTGTGCCCATCAATTGTAGCCACTGTGCCAATCAATTGTAGCCACTATGCCATCAAATGCTAACACTGTTCCCATAACACTGATATAATTTATTAAATAACTTTACCTGCTGTCCTGGACTTTAAATATCAAAAGATATTTTTTGTCTAGACCTGGAGAGAGATAAGCTTCCGCAGTCAGTTTGGGTACACATTCCAACTTAGCTAATAAGTCGGTGTTTAATCCCCCTAAGAATGACCATAGACATGTTGAAGTCTTTAAACATATGGTAGCTGGTGATCTAGAGGATATGAAAGTAAGGAAAATAGGTGACCCCTCCTTCCTGAAAAAAGGTATCAGTACATTAGAAAAGAATAAGGATGTGGTCATTTGACCCGCTGATAAGGGGGGGGGGGGACTAGTTATCATGAGTATTACTCAAGGGAGATGGACAGGCTACTGGCAGATAAGAAAACTTATCAGGTGTTGGGTAGAGACCTTGTTAACCAATTCAGGGATGAATTGGAAGTTCTAGTCACCTCAGGTAAAACGAGTGGTGTACTGAATAAAAAGGAAGCCTCCTATTTGGTTCCGAGTGCCTGTAGGAGACCGATTATTTATTTTTTACCTAAGATTCATAAAGATCCCCAGGCACCCCCAGGGAGACCGATCGTTAACGGAATTGACTGGGTCTCTGCGCATTTGGGGCAATACATTGATTACTTTTTGAAACCCTTAGTAACCACCACCACAGCTTTTTGAAAGGATACTAAGCATATTATCCAAATAGTTGAAAATTTACCGCTTAAGAACAATAGTCTGTTGGTTACGGCCGATGTCGGCTCATTGTATACGATCATCGGACATCATGATGCGATTCAATCTGTACAATGGGCCTTAGATAAGTCCGATCTCCCTTCCCAACTACAGTCTTTCCTTTTGAAATCACTTGATTTTTGCCTTGCCAGAAATTATTTTTGGTATGGAGGCAAATTCTTCCTACAAACTCTCGGTGTTGCCATGGGCGCACGTTTTGCACCTAGTGTCGCAAATATTTTCATGGCACACTGGGAGGAGGAATTTGTCTTTGGTAGTAGACCAACACAATTGGTCTGCTACCAAAGGTATATAGATGACCTATTCATGGTATGGGAGGGTGATCTCATCAGCCTCCAATTATTCATGTCTAGACTCAATGGTAACACCAAAAATATCCGTCTCTTTTGGAATGCTGATGCTTCCTGCATAGCCTTCCTTGATTTAGAAATTTTTAAGGATGATGGTACTTTTAAAACCAGGAATTATTGCAAACCTACAGACCGGAATGGTTACATTCCCTTAGACAGTTGTCACCATAATTCATGGTTGCTCAACATGCCCAGAGGACAATTAATTCGCCTTCGACGTAATTGCTTTCTTGATAGTGATTATTTCTCTCAGGCCAATGTCATGGCAGAGAAGTTCATACAGAAAGGTTATACTCAGGCGCATATATCAGAAGAATTGGCTAAAGTGGGCACCATTGACAGATCTAAGTTGGTAGCAGATTCAACAAATAAAAGTATTGACCAGAGTGCTCCACAATATAGGATCATTTTGGAATAAAATATTCAATACAAAAAAGTAGAAAAAATCATTCTTAAACATTGGGATATTTTAAAAAGAGACAATGTATTAGGTCCAACTCTCCCAGCCCGCCCTAGATTTGTTTACAGGAGACCACCTACCTTAAGGGACATTATTGCTCCTGGGGTGGTGGACCCTCCTGTGTTTAGGGAAAATAGAATTTTCAATTTCATGTCCGGCTTTTATTCCTGTGGAAAATGTCCAGCTTGCAAGCAATGCAAATTTAATTTTAAAAGGAGGAAAGAATTTATAGCTACTGCTACTAATTGAACGCACCAAATTAGGAATTTAATTACCTGCGACACTGTGGGAGTAGTTTACATGCTCCAGTGTGAATGCGGTCTCCAGTATGTCGGAAGAACCTCCAGACCTATGGGAGTCCGCATTAGCGAGCATGTAAATAATATCAAAAGAGGTCTCAAAACACATTTTGTGTCCAAACATTTCAAGTTATGTCATAACAGAGATCCTAAAAAACTCTAATTTTGGGGGATAGAGAAAGTGACAAGGCACTGGAGAGGTGGCAATTTTATTAGACAGCTTAGCCAAAGAGAATCTTTATGGATACATGAGACACGGGTAGGCGTCCCAAGATGTTTGAATGTTGAGTTCGACCTCAACTGTTTTATTTCGGATAAATAAAAATTAGCTATGAGATTCCAGTCATTTTTATCTATTTAAAATGTATCTTTTCCGATGCCAAAAATATTGCTTTATTTTTTGTATCATTTTTATTGTAAGAGAAGGTTGCGGGTGCACACAGGGTACCATTTAAAGGCAAGATATAGAAATCATATATGTAATAAAGTCATGAGTTGTTACAACTTCTTAATTTAAGTATTCTTAGGTTAATTCCAAAAAGTTTTTTAGTATATTATTTCAGAATTCTCTCATGTTTTTTTTATCAAATGTTTATTTATTGTGTTTATGAGGCCATTTGAGTCCATAATTTTTCTTTTACTTAGTTTCTAAATTGTCCCTGTCAGGTCCATTAGCGGTGTCCCCGTGCAGCGGCCCCTCCATTTGTTAGGCGGGTTCCTGTTCCCGGGAAACAGTCACTTCACGCTGACAGGCGTCGGCTATTTTAGGAGCTAGGGTGACTCACAAACTCCACCCTCGCTGACGAAGTCCATATGGACGTAACGCCGCGTACGGGGGCGGAGTTTACCTGTGATGTCACCCGCAACCTTCTCAGCTGTTCGGACGCGAACAGTCTGAGTTTCCACTGGATGCTTTTATGCTTGTTACTGCCTCGTTCTTTCATAGTTGCGCTGCGGCGCTTTTTACTGTCATTGTGCCCTGGATTCCTTTAATAAATTAGCTTTTAGTCTACACTTAGAGGACTTTCCTTTTTTTCATTTTTGGGCACCTCTCTGATGACTTCACATACACACCCCACTGAGGATTTCTTAAAGAAAATACAGAATGTTGCGATTCACGAATTCTACGGTTTCCAGCTCGTATGAGTTTGCTGGCTGATGCGGATACTATTCAAGAGATCCAGGCCGTTTATCAAAGTTGTGTGAATCAGGCCCATGTGACCTCCTATAACTTAGAGGTCCATCACGTCCGGTAAGCGCATTTCCTATTGATTTGAACAGCAAGGGTGTTTGTGAAGAAATTTATCGATTTTTACTTCATCAAGAGTGGCATTACTATCATTCATGAGTTATCAAGGACTCTAATATATTTATATATTTTTTATCTTTTTCTATTTGTCATTGCGCTGCACTTAATTTTACATTTCTTGTCCTGGGGGTTCCCTTGTGCCTCTCTCTCCTCCTGACGTCACTGCCAGACCCCACCCCAGTGCCGAGGAGAAGAGTCAATCAGTGCGGAGGAGGGTAGGCGGAGCATAAGGCTCCACCTCCGTCAGTCACCGGGCGCTTATGGGAGGCGTGAGTCACACACCGCCCCCCGCATGAGAGAAAGTCCCCCCACCCATCTTCCCGGCTCCCGCCCCCCGCACACATGCAGCCCATAGCGGCCGCCTTGCTGTAGCGGGCGGCGCTGCTGTGTATGGGCGTGGTTGGCAAAGGGTGGAGGGGCGTGAGCTCTGCTAAGCACGCCCATACACACGCCCCTCCACCCTCTGCCAAGCACACCCATACACAGCAGCGCCGCTACAGCAAGGCGGCCGCCATGGGCTGCATGTGTGCGGGTGGCGGCCGTGGGAGCCGGGAATCGGGTGGGGGGACTTTCTCTCATGCAGGGGGGGCGGCTTTTTTTGCCGCCCCCCGCAAAGTGCCTTGCCCCTGTGTCATTTACTTGTCAGTACACTGAACTCCCGTTTAAAAATGGCGCCGCCATCCTCGACGGCTCTAGGCCATCCTCTGCGGCTTTCGGGCGCTCACGCGGGACTGCAAGAGCCGCCAAGAGCGGCCAAAAGCCAACGAGAGCGGCCGAAAGCCGCCGAGAACGTCCGAAAGCACCAGAGAGCCACCGAGAGGCTTACAATCAGCGGGGGATCGGCGTATAACACGAACCCACGATTTTCCCCTGATTTTAAGGGGAAAAAAGTGCGTGTTATACGCCGATAAATACGGTAATATGCCCTTATTTTGGTTATTTTTACCAAAGATATGTAGCAACATAAATTTTGGCCAAAATTTATGAAGAAAAATTACTGTCTGGAAGACATTATTTATGAAGAAAGGTTGCGAACACTGAACTTATTCTCTCTGGAGAAGAGATGCTTGAGAGGGGATATGATTTACAAATATCGTACTGGTGACTCCACAATAGGGATAAAACTTTTTTGTGGAAGGGAGTTTAACAAGACACGTGGCCACTCATTAAAATTAGAAGAAAACGGAAAATTGTATACTCACGTTTCTGTAATTTTTCTTTCCTGGTGCATCTTAATGGCAGCATACATATGGGTTGTGACTCCGCCCCCACAACCTGATAGGACTGGTTAACTATAAATCAAAGACAGACCCGGCTCACAGCATTCTCTGTAACTCTCAAAGGAAAATTACGGAAAGGTGTTCCTTTTACTGGTGCATCATGGCAGCATACATATGGGGACTAACTCGGGTGCAAGAAAAAATTTGTAATCATCAGTAGCGCAAGTATGCACCATGAATATTCAAAATTTTACTGTCGCGAGCTGGGTTCACCTATTAAAGTGTAATTAAGGTGTCCTGGGAGGACCATATTGCTGACTTGCAAATAACCTCAGGAGACACTCAGCGCTGAGCTGTCCACAGAGCTGGCACTGCCCTAGTTAAATGTGCTCTTAAGACCTCCAAAACTGGACGGCCTTGAAGAGTAGGCTCTTTTAATTGTCTTAACAATCTAGGAGGTGACTGAACGTGTTGATGCTGACTGACCCTGCCTTAAGCCACGCTGGAACCAAGAACATATTTCAGCTTAGCTGAATGAAAAGGTAGCTGCCAAGCAGGTCACCAGCGTTAGCTCAACATCTAGGGGGATGTGGTTCTCTCACTCAACCAAGAAAGACGGTAAATTGACTTCCTGGTTAAACTGGAAGGAGAAAGACACCCCATGGATAAAAGCAGTCTGGAGTTTTAGGACTATTCTGTCCGGGTAGAACGTTAAGTGAGGCTCCTTGAGTACAAAGCCTGCAGTTCTGACATCCTTTTTCACAGAGGTTGTAGCAACCAGAAATACGGTCTTTAGGGTTTGCAGAGTGTAGTCAATTCTGTAGGATAGAAATGAGAACCGTAAGCAAGTTGCACATAGGGAACAATGGTTTCCTGGGAGGTCTATAACTTCATGCAGACAAGGCTGAACTTTAAGCTTAAACATATTTTGAACCTAGGCCCCTATTCAGCCCCCGTTGTAAAAACTGTAGAACCTTGGCTGGTTTACGTAATAAAGGACTCCAGGCTTTTGCTGTGTGAAATCTGCATCATTTTCCCATATTCTTTGGTAAATCTTATTTATGAAGACCTCTCTGGTTTGGCACAAGGTAGGCACTACCTGCACTGAGCATGCTTGACTTGGTAGCCACTGCCTCTCAACTTCCATGCCATCAAAAGTAGTCTCTTGGAGCTGGATGGCAAAACTGTCCATGAGAGAGCGAATCCATCATCACTGGAAGTGGCAGTGGTGATTCAATGCTTAAGAGTAGGAGAGAGAGAGACACTAGAGCCTCCTAAGCCAAAATGGTATATTTGCAATTATTGATACAGGAAGCTCCACTGACAGCCTAGAATTCTACCCTTCCACTGCTGTCTAGGCACAGTACAAATCTTGCTCCTCTTGCTAAAAAGAGTGAATAACAGAAGTGCTTTAAACACTACTCGGTCCAAGACAATTCAATACTATTCCTCATAAGCTTAACATCTCATGACTTTGAGCAGCCTGCTCTTTGAAATGCTTTCCCCAACTTTTCTAGCTGGGGTCTGAAAACAATTGGTCAGTTACGAAGAACCAAGGAACCAAGGATACTCCGACACTGTTCTGCTGGAAGAGACTTCACTCCCAAAGCACCTTTGGCTTTCTCTAGCAGAGGACGGAAATTCCCTTGTGGGAAGGGGGAAGGACTCAAACTGGTAGAGGAATTAAAGATGAATTGGGAAGTAGGTGTCTGATAAACCTACAGGAGAATGCAGTCTTCCAGATTTGTGAATAATATAATTGATTGGAGGTTTTCCATCTTGCACAACTCTAACTTCCTGAGCTGCTTGTCAAAACCTTTTTTTTTTTTTTTAAACTTTAGCACTGGGCACAGATTACCTGGTTTGTATTTTTTATTTTTTATTTTTATTTTTTTGCTAGGAACAGAGGTGAACCGAATCCTCATCTCCTTTGGGTAACCAGGACCTTCACGATCGTTCTTTTTTTTGTTTTGTTTTTTAATCCAGCTACAAATTGGACCAGAATTTTTTACTTTTCCATCAACTCTGGTAGCCTGGCTGACTGGAAGAGATTGAAAGGTGGACTTCCCACCTGTCAATGTTACAGTGGGGCAAAAAAGTATTTAGTCAGTCACCAATTGCGCAAGTTCTCCCACTTAAAAAGATGAGAGAGGCCTGTAATTGTCATCATAGGTATATCTCAACTATGAGAGACAAAATGTGGAAACAAATACAGACAATCACATTGTCTGATTTTTGAAAGAATTTATTTGCAAATTATGGTGGAAAATAAGTATTTGGTCACCTACAAACAAGCAAGATTTCTGGCTCTCACAGACCTGTATCTTCTTCTTTAAGAGGCTCCTCTGTCCTCCACTCATTACCTGTATTTAATGGCACCTGTTTGAACTTGTTATCAGTATAAAAGACACCTGTCCACAACCTCAAACAGTCACACTCCAAACTCCACTATGGTGAAGACCAAAGAGCTGTCGAAGGACACCAGAAACAAAATTGTAGACCTGCACCAGGCTGGGAAGACTGAATCTGCAATAGGCAAGCAGCTTGGTGTGAAGAAATCAACTGTGGGAGCAATAATTAGAAAATGGAAGACACACAAGACCACTAATAATCTCCCTCGATCTGGGGCTCCACGCAAGATCTCACCCTGTGGGGTCAAAATGATCACAGGAACGGTGAGCAAAAATCCCAGAACCACATGGGGGTACCTAGTGAATGACCTGCAGAGAGCTGGGACCAACGTCAAAAAAAGGCTACCATCAGTAACACACTACGCCGCCAGGGACTCAGATCCTGCAGTGCCAGATGTGTGCCCCTCCTTAAGCCAGTACATGTCCTGGCCCGTCTGAGGTTTGCTAGAGAGCATTTGGATGATCCAGAAGAGGATTGGGAGAATGTCATATGGTCAGATGAAACCAAAGTAGAACTGTTTGGTAGAAACACAACTCGTCATGTTTGGAGAAGAGAGAATGCTGAGTTGCAACCAAAGAACACCATACCTACTGTGAAGCATGGGGGTGGCAACATCATGCTTTGGGGCTGTCTTTCTGTAAAGGGAATAGGACAACTGATCCGTGTACATGAAAGAATGAATGGGGCCATGTATCGTGAGATTTTGAGTGCAAACCTCCTCCCATCAGCAAGGGAATTGAAGATGAAACATGGCTGGGTCTTTCAGCATGACAATGATCCCAAACACACCGCCTGGGCAACCAAGGAGTGGCTTCGTAAGAAGCATTTCAAGGTCCTGGAGTGGCCGAACCAGTCTCCACATCTCAACCCCATAGAAAACCTTTGGAGGAAGTTGAAAGTTCGTGTTGCCCAGCGACAGCCCCAAAACATCACTGCTCTAGAGGAGATCTGCATGGAGGAATGGGCCAACATACCAGCAACAGTGTGTGACAACCTTGTGAAGACTTACAGAAAACGTTTGACCTCTGTCATTGCCAAAGGATATATAACAAAGTATTGAGATGAACTTTTGATATTGACCAAATACTTATTTTCCACCATAATTTTCAAATAAAATCTTTTAAAAATCAGACAATGTGATTGTCTGGATTTGTTTCCACATTTTGTCTCTCATAGTTGAGGTATACCTATGATGGCAATTATAGGCCCCTCTCATCTTTTTAAGTGGGAGAACTTGCACAATTGGTGGCTGACTACTGTATATGATCATTATGCTCATTGAATTATGCCCCTGCATGGGTGAGTTTGTCATGATGTTATACTTTTTCAATAAAAAATATTGTACCAGAAAGGCAGACCTCCCTTAAACTTCCACCAATGTCACGCCAATATAGCTGATATGGCCCACTGATCCTGAAGGTTTTCCATCCAGGTGTGTGCGTAAAGCTTCGCACAGGCACCCCCTGGATTAGTGCACCCTTAAAAAGGACTTCTGCTGTTCTCCTAAGACAGGAGCCTTAGATTATTAAGGCTTCAATAATGAAAATTGGGTACTTCTCCAGCTACTTTACTAATCTTTTCCCCGGTCCGTAGGATTTTGCCTCCTGGTATCTACTTGGGAGTCGCCACCTGTATGCTGGGCCCTCTGGAATTTTCTGGTTTTTTGTCAGATGATAGTCGCCCTGACCTGCTAATGGTCACCCTTGACATGGCTGTATCCTGTCTACTCCCAAATAGATTGGATCTGGATCTGGTGTCTTGCAACATTTTTTTTTATTTTTTGGCGGGATCCACCAACCATGGCTTCAGCCATAATGCACTCCTTGCTGTGACCGCGGGGAACACCGCTCTTGAAAAACATCAATTGACGTCTGACACATACACCACAGAGTATGCCGCCAATTTCAGCTCTCACAAAGCTGTTACCAACTTGTCTCTTCACTTCTTCCAGACGGGGTTATTTAACCATTTAAGCCCCGGACCATTTGGCTGGCCAAATACCAGAGCACTTTTTGCGATTCGGCACTGCGTCGCTTTAACTGATAATTGCGCAGTCTTGCGACGTGGCTCCCAAACAAAATTGACGTCCTGCTTGTATGACTGGTTCACTGATTTTCCCAGAAGTCTGCACCAAGATAAAAGTCAGATTTTTTGACATCCACTGCAATAAAAATTTCATTTTTGATGTGGTTCCCTATTGGGAGTATCTTGTCTAAAGGGATGTAGACCCTGCCACTTTCCTGAGTCCTGCAGGTGCAGCAGCTGGTTGATAATTATGCAACCACTCCCATTGGATTAACTCAGCACATGGGCTGGTGTTTGCTGGTGTGCCAGCACCTGCAGATGCTACAGTATGTAGAAGCACTTCAGATCTAGATCTAATTTTCAGACTAGAGCCTCCTTGAAAGTGACATGTTTTGCCAGCTACATTCATGATGCATCCATCATCAGAGCAGACTGCAGCAGGTTGACCTTTAGCTTTTTCGGGGTATACAGTTTTGACAGCCTGTTTATAAAGGCATTTTTTCTGACCTATTCAATTCTTCCTAGATTAACTCTTCCAGTTGTTCAGTGAAGGAAATTAGTACTTTCTAACATTGTGGAGAGTTTCCTCCATTTCAACCCAGGCAATTGCGTCCTTAGCTGCCCCTGCAAAAAGGTCTCTATTGGGCAATCTTCAAAGCTTGTGGCCCCTTTATTCTCATGGCAAGCTTTCCTATTTGGACACCACCTACTGGCTCTGGTTGGAAGTGCTAGGCAATTCATTCACTGTAGCTTGTCAAGCAATGACTTTCCACCACAAATGCAGCAACTATTAGTGCTGGTAATCTGTGGTTTTTGTAAATGGGGAGCAAACAAAATGAGAGGCGAGATGATGACATTGATCAATGTTGCCTGTATGTCTGTGCTTGAACGGTGACTGTTCTGGCTTTTAGCAGGCTCTCTTCACCTTGAGGTCCTTGCAGGGCTGTATAGTGCTTGTTTCAGGCAGATTTGACATTCTAGCTTGGCAGGCAATGACTTTCCACAACAAATGCAGCGACTATTATGGCTGGTAACTTGTGATGTTTGTAAACAGGGAGCAATGATAATCTTAACATCGCCTGGATGTCTGTTCTTAGATGGTGACTTGTCTTGACCGTCAGAAGGCTCCCACCATCTTGTAGTCCTTACAGGACTATAGATATTGGCTCTCTTTTTCTCAATCTTCACTACTTACCTAATCCCTATACCTTAAAGGCAATGGGTGGTCTGACTGGACAGGGTTTCCCATAGAAACAGAGCAAAGCAGCAGACTGAAATGAAAAAAACAGCATAATGCTAAGTCTCCACTATTGGAGAAAAACACAGGTGAATGCCATAAAAAGGGAAAACATACCTGCAAACAATGACCACATAAGCATCCAGCATGCATGAGTAGAGAGCTCCACCATTTGTTACCCAAAAATGTCAGAAAACCATTTAGAAATTACATTTGCCATTAGTGATGATATCAGTGCCTGAGCATGTTCAGATCACCAGCCTGGAAAAGCTCTAGCCAGGAAACAGAGGTCGCATCACTTCCTGCCTCTCATGCTCAGAGTGTACTTGCACTGCTGCAGCCATCTTAGGAATTGCAAACGCCCATAACACAGAGAAAAGTAGTAAAAAGCATATGGAAAGAAAAAGGAAACGCTGTCACTTACATCAAAGCTTGTTTAAAGCTTTCTTTGAGAAGCCTGCACCACAACAATGGGGCTCCAACCATATAGTTCATTTAGAGAATGTACAGAAAGGACTTCCACCAAGGAGAGGCTGAACCTGGCTGGGGCGACAAACGGTAAGGGATACCTCGCGATTTCAGTCCTGATCAGGTAAGGAAAAAAAAGGGAATGCTGTGAGCCGGGTCTGTCTTTGATTTATAGTTAACCAGTCCTATCAGGTTGTGGGGGCGGAGTCACAACCCATATGTATGCTGCCATGATGCACCAGGAAAAGAGGTTTAACCTTAACCTCCCTGGTGGTATGATTATTTCAGATTTTTGCGTCTCAAAGCGGTACAATTGTTTTGCATAGAAATTTGGCGTTTTATATTGTAGGCCTGTAATTCTTAGCAATAACACACTTAAATCTGTCCACCAAGAGTCTAGTAGATATCCCAGGTATGATGAAGTTCAAAATCATAAATTATAATATAATAAATAAATATAAATAATTATAAAAAATAATAATATAATAATATTAAAATAAATTTCCCCACGATTATCTATCGCTCAATTCTGCAAGTGTTCTAATTTTCTAATAACTGGTTTGTGTGAAAGTTATAGAATCTACAGGTTAGGCTACATATCAGTGAAGATTGATCAATCCTGATGCACTGAATGCCCTAAAATGTCAGGACAGTACAGATACCCCCCAAATGACCCCTTTTTGTACAGATGACAGTCCGAGGTATTTAGTAAGAGGCACAGTGAGTTTTTTGAAGTTACAATTTTTTGCCCACAATTGTTTGGAAAATAAAGCATTTATTTTTATTTTTTTCACAAAATTGTCATATTAACAAGTTTATTTCTCACACATGGGCATAGATAAACTTGCATTTACACCCCAAAATATATTCTGCTATTCCTCCTGAGTATGACAATACCACATGTGTGGGACGTTTCCAAAGCCTGGCCACATATAGAGACCCAACATGCAGGGAGCACCGTCAGGCGTTCTAGGAGCATAAATTACACATTTAGTTTCTTGACTACCTATAACATTTTTGAGGCCCTGGAGCACCAAAACAATGAAATTACCCACAAAATGACCCCATTTTGGAAAAAAAACATGCCAATGTATATTCTACAAGGCATAATGAATGAGTCTTTTGAACATGTCGTTTTTTTCCACAAGTTTTTGGAAAGTGTGGAAAGAAAGTGAAAACGTATATTTTTTCTCTTGTTTCAATGTTTTATTATTCAAGTTTTCACAAAAGTATATACAAAAGCGTTTAGAGTGCACACGTACAGTATAAAATATATACTTATTAGATGAATATCCGAACATTTTTAAGGCAGGATATTATCCCTACAATGTGCATTCTTTCAAATAAAGATCTCTACTGCTGATAAAGTTTGTATTATCCATGTCTCCATGGGGTCATGGGGTAGCCCCTGTTTTCATTTATTATTCTAAACGTGACATTATCAAAATGCATCTCAATCACCATTAACAGTTACAGTATCTCACAAAAGTGAGTACACCTGCACATTTTTGAAAAATATTTTATTATATCTTTTCATGTGACAACACTGAAGAAATGACACTTTGCTACAATGAAAATTAGTGAGTGTAGAGCTTGTATAACAGTGTAAATTTGCTGTCCCTTCAAAATAACTCAACACCCAGCCATTAATGTCTAAACCGCTGGCAACAAAAGTGAGTACACCCCTAAGTGAAAATATCCAAATTGGGCCCAAAGTGTCAATATTTTGTGTGCCCACCATTATTTTCTAGCACTGCCTTAAACCTCTTGGGCATGGAGTTCACCAGAGCTTCACAGGTTGCCACTGGAGTCCTCTTCCACTCCTGCATGACGCCATGGAGCTGGTGGATGTTGGAGACCTTGCGCTCCTCCACCTTCCTTTTGAGGATGTCCCACAGATGCTCAATAGGGTTTAGGTCTGGTGACATGCTTGGCCAGTCCAACACCTTTACCCTCAGCTTATTTAGCAAGGCAGTGGTCATCCTGGAGGTGTTTTTGGTCGTTATCATGTTGGAATACTGCCCTGCGGCCCAGTCTCCGAAGGGAGGGGATCATGCTCTGCTTCAGTGTGTCACAGTACATGTTGGCATTCATGGTTCCTTCAATGAACTGTAGCTCCCCAGTGGCGGCAGCACTCATGCAGCCCCAGACCATGTATAACCAAGGAAGAAAAAGGAAAAACCAGGTCCTACTATATACATATCCTGGTGATAGGGAAAAACAATATATACCCTATTAACCCTTACCAAAGTACGGCAATGTTGCTATATCCAAAGACCAAAGCATATAATAGAAAACAGACCCCCGTAAGACTACTGGGATCAAGAAAGTGGCTACTAAGGTAACAATAAGTCAACACCTGGGTATGTATATAAAATAACAATATTTATTACTCAATTAAAAAGCCTGCTTCAACACGCATAAAATGCATCAATATGCAAAACAGTAGCTAGTGCACACCGTATGCACCACCAGGTGCTCTCAAGGGACACTACCTTGGCGGGCAAGGTGATTTGTGAACTCATACCAAACAGAAAGAAAAAAACAAAAACGTGAACATACAAAAACAACAACAGACACACATAAAGTACAACCACAACACAGACAGTCCGGACACCGGCTACCCACTCACAGTAAAACAGAATGCGATAATCACCGCATGGGCACCACTACCAAGGTAGGGTGGGCAAAGGGAGTTAGGATCGAACCCCAATTGCTACTATCCCAAAGGGATGTATTCCGTATCACTGTGAGTGGCCCACGGGGGTGGCATAAATCTGATGTATTAGGATATTGGCTATGGCTCAATAAGCATATAGAATTGGATGAATGGTGCACCATCACCAGAGTAATGGAAAATTGCTACAAATGGTACAGTACTGAGATGAGGATCATCGCAGATCACGTGGACTTAGTATACGTGGGTCATCCCCTAATGGGGAGTTCAGAAGGCAACCGCCGAAGTCCCTCAAGGGATACTGCGAGCATCAACTGTGGACTGTAATGGCACTATTATCCGCTGTATCATCTGGCAAGTCACATAAGGCAGTTCAATCCCACAGCTAGAACACCTATGTGTCAATAAAGTTTTTTAATGCAGTATGGTGAGCATGAACTGTCACTACAATTTGCTGTCCATAGGATCAATTGATCAATGCATACATCTTCCAATTAGGCATAAAAAGCCGTTAGTGCTGGCATAAGTCGTGGCAGCAGATACTTATGGCCAAATATGTGCGAATGAGGTAGGAGGTAAAGGATGGAGGGAGTAATTGGAGTGTTGGTTACGTTACCACCTGGCCGGTCAGCGTGGATATATCACTGTATCTCTGCCTTGATCCAAGTCTCCGCGTGTCAATCCTGTCTTGGCTGCTCACGTGTGATGATGCAGTCTCCTCCTGTCACCGTGTAGCTGTCAAGTGCGCGGGGCTCGTGGGGCCAATCCACAGTAACGCTAGTTGAGCGGTGGAAGCACGTGTCACTCCTATCTTCTCCTATCCTACGTCTCCTTAACCATAGCAATAACCGATGGGGGGAGGCGTGTCGTCCGGCCGGTGTCACACCAGACCATGACACTCCCACCATCATGCCTCACTGTAGGGATGAAGATGTTCATAACGAAACGTACGTCGGAGCGGTACGTGGTCACGTGTTCTACCTTTGCCTTCCAACATCCGGATCCTCTGGTGGTACGTCCGTACTGGGTGGAACGCACGCCGCATACAAGGCAATGTGATGGGTCCATGACACCAATCTACCCTGATATACGAGCAGCCCCAGTGCCGGGTAGGCACCTACGAATGTAAGTGGCCATTTGGCGATTTCAATGTTATTTTAATTTTTTTATTAAATGGTTTTACGCTATGGAGACTCTGTCTGTTTCCCTATATCCATATCTTGAATGAGTGGGACGGGATAGATCCATGCCTAAAGCATCATCCAGTTGTTCAGCCTTCCATGTGAGCAGGCACAATCCTGCACAAGCGCTAGTGACTCTCTTTTTAAGTAAAGGGGTCATTGGTATCTGGTAAGCAGATATCTTATACTTCATGGTGTAATCTTTCTTATTTGGTGACGGAATTCTTTCTATCAAACAGCAAGAACTTGACACATATTTTGAAGATATCACTCACTTTTGTTTACAATATTCACTGGATTGGGACAATTATTCATTAATATTGTCATCACTAGAATGTTTGTTCTTTCAACATAATTATTTATTGTGATTGCTACCTTCATTTTTTATATTAAGCACACATTTTTTTTTTTTATATATTTTTTTTTATCTAAACCAATTTTGTAGCCTTTAGCGCCCCCTATCTATATTATTATTCACTTTTTGACTTATTTGTTCGAAATTCTGGGGAGCAGCTTGGTATAGGTATTTTATTTAATTGCGCATTTTTTATTTTTATTAATATTTCTTTTAATCTTGTTTGCAAATATATGGTTAATTTATAATAATTTTTCAAATATTGACACCATTGGCGCGGAGGTTATTGTTTTTCATATATTATTATGACACACTTGTCTTTGTACACCTCAGCTGGTTGCCCCCACACACGCTTGACACCATCTGAACCAAATAAGTTTATCTTGGTCTCATCAGACCACACAACATGGTTCCAGTAATCCATGTCCCTGGTCTGCTTGTCTTCAGCAAACTGCGGGATTTCTTGTGCATTATCTTTAGAAGAGGCTTTCTTCTGGGACGACAGCCATGCAGACCAATTTGATGCAGTGTACGGCATATGGTCTGAGCACTGACAGGCTGACCCCCCACCCCTTCAACCTCTGCAGAAATGCTGGCAACACTCATATGTCTATGTCTATTTCCCAAAGACAACCTCTATATATGACGCTGAGCATGTGCACTCAACTTCTTTGGTCGACCATGGCGAGGCCTGTTCTGAGTGGAACCTTTTCTATTAAACCGTTGTATGGTCTTGGCCACCATATTGCAGCTCGGTTTCAGGGTCCTGGCAATCTTCTTATAGTCTAGGCCATCTTTATGTAGAGCAACAATTCTTTTTTTCAGATCCTCAGATAGTTCTTTGCCATGTTGAACTTCCAGTGACCAGTATGAGAGAGTGAGAGTGATAACACCAAATTTAACACACCTGCTCCCCATGCACACCTTAGAGCTTGTAACACTAACGAGTCACATGACACTGGGGAGGGAAAATGGCAAAGTGGGCCCAATCTGGACATTTTTACTTAGGGGTGTACTCACTTTTGTTGTCAGCAGCATGGCTGTGTGTTGAGTTATTTTGAGGGGACAGCAAATTTACACTGTTATACAAGCTGTACACTCACTACTTTACATTGTTGCAAAGTGTCATTTCTTCAGTGTTGTCACATGAAAAGATATAATAAAATATTTACAAAAATGTGAGGGGTGTACTCACTTTTGTGAGATACTGTAGCTATTGAACCTCTATCTCTCACAAATTCCAATCAAAAGTCATCTTATGACTTCCAGTATATTTTAGATGCACTTTAGATCTACCTTGTACATTTTTGAAAGGGGTCTACACCTTCATAGAGAGGAGACCACATCCCTCGTCACCCCAAAAACGGACCTTATGCCAAGGAGATAAGCCCCATTCTGGGTGTGTTAGGGAATTGGCCAGAAGACCCTTGTTATACTACAGCAGAGATCGATAAGAAAAGAAAGAGAGAGAAGAAAGATTGAAAAAAGATAGAAGGAATGACCTCACGCTCCAAATGTCAAATTATAGGCTATTTCTCACACCCCAAAATACATTCTGCTACTCCTCCTGAATATGGCAATACTACATGTGTGAGACTTTTACACAGCCTGTCACATACAGAGGCCCAACATGCAGAGAGCACCGTCAGGCGTTCTAGGAGCATAAATTACTCATTTAATTTCCCGAGTCCCTATCACATTTTTGAAGGCCCTGGAGCACCAGGACAATGGAATTAGATGTGGCAGATGATCACGGACAGATGTGTGCAGGTGATCACAGACAGATGTGGGCAGATGATCACAGACAGAAGTGTGCCAGATGTGCGCAAATGATCACAGACAGATGTGCGCCGGATGATCATGGACAAATGTGCATCAGATGATCAGACAGATGTGAGTCAGGTGATCACAGATGTGCGCAGATGATCACGGACAGATTTGCGCCAGATGTGTGCAGATGATCACAGATGTGCACCAGATGATCACAGACAGATGTGCGCAGATGATCATGGACAGGAATGTGCCAGAAGATCACAGACAGATGTGTGCCAGATGAGCACGGACAAATGTGCACCAGATGATCACGGCAGATGTTCAATGTGGCAGATGTTCAGTGGGACAGATATTTACTGGGAAAGGTGTTTACTGGGACAGGTGTGGGAAAGGTGTTTACTGGGACAGGTGTTGGTGTTTTCACTGTTTGGAGGCACTAGCTGGGTGATCAGTGAGTAAAAAGCTGTAAAAAATAACTCATACACACTGATCCCAGCTCGCAGATCCACTCTCTCTCCTCACTGACTCTGATTGCTTGGCAATGGCTCTTTGCTTACATTACATGACGGCTGTGATTGGACACAGGCATCATGTGATCAGGAGGGCCAATCACAGAGCCCTCCTGCAGTGCATGTTGTCCTGTCTCTGAGGGAAACAGGCACATCGGGATCGCGCTGCTGAGTGGGCAGGCGACCACGCAAACCCGCTATTTGTGACGTCTCTCCAGGCTATTTACATCACACGATGGCTGTGATTGGACACAGCTATCATGTGATCAGGAGGGTCAAAACACAGAGCCCTCCTGCCGATCCGAGATGCGGCGTGTCCGGGGGACACACACGCATCAGGATTGTGCGTCTGCGAGATCCCCCTCCTTCTGAAGGATGTTCAGGAATGTCCACTCAGAAGGAATGTCAGAAACCATGAAATCAGGCCGAGACAGAAGTACAGTTTAATCACACTTGTTTAATAATAAAAGTAAAAAGAACAAACGTAGTCAAAACATAGCCAAAGTTCAGTAACCGGAACAGATAGTCAGCCAAGCCAGAAGTCAGGGATCAATGTAATGGAACAGCAAGCAGGATCTGGAGCCAGAAGGGATTTCAACAAAGCAAGGCTTGAACAGGATCGCAGGAGACAGTTTCTGTGATGTTGACCAAGGCAAAGGCAGGGATCCTCTGCACTGGATGGCTTAAGTAGGCAGGACTGACGAGCAGAATATCATCAACAGCTGAGTAACTGTGGGGAGATAGGAGCTGGCAATTAGCTGACAGCTGAGCGGCCAACTCAGAGAAGGAAGGGCTGAGCCCAGCCCTGACAAGGAGGAAGCGCCCACCCGACCGTATATGTACAGTGGCCGGGTGGGAATTGATTAAAGTGGTTGTAGAATCCTAGAATGCACTGTATTACAGTATTATATAATGTAAACTGTGTATGTTTCTGTAATCTATTTGTGATAAATACCTTCTTATAGCGCTCAGCTGACCTCCCACTGCTCTCCTCCTCCTCACCCAGCTGTCAGCGGGGGATCTAGGCCCCCCTTCTGCAATGCTCAGAATGGGGAAAAGAGGTCCAGCAGGTCACAGAAGCGCAGAATGGGGCGCAATAACAAGGTATTTATCACAAATAGATTAGAGAAACATACGCAGTTTTCATTATATAATACTATAATACAGTGCATTCTAGGATTTTACAGGCACTTTTACTCAGTTCCACTGGCCACTGGGGATTCCTGACAAGCCCTACTGGGTCTTTTGTTGCCAAAATTAATATAAGACCCGGGCTTATTTTTCGGGAAAACATGGAATAGAGAGTATATGGAGGAAGCTGAAACTTCGAAATGCCAAGAGACAGCCAATAAACCTTAAGCATTTAGAGAAGATCTGTAAAGAAGAATGGACCAAAATCCCTGCTGAGATGTGTGCAAACCTGGTAACCAAATACAAGAAACGTCTTACCTCTGTGCTTGCCAACAATGGTTTCTCCACCAAGTACTAAATCATGTTTTGCTTGGGGATCAAATACTTATTTTACTGACTGAACTGCAACTTAATTTATAACATTTGTTTTATGTGTTTTTTTTTCTGGATTTGTGGTGGATATTCTGTCTCTATTATTTAAAATACAACTATGATAAAAAAATATAGACCCTTCATTTCTTTGTAAGTGGGCAAACTTACAAAATCTGAAGGGGATCAAATAATTATTTTCCCCACTGTATGTTTTTACACACAGAAATTTAGCAGCTTTTTGTGGAGGAAAAGAGTTTAGAGGCAGAAAAAAAAAGTGGAAAGTAACAGGCAGGAAGTCTCGATTTCAGTATGATGTTGTAGACTTTGAAGATGAATTTCTCCACAATGCCCTGCAGTGATAATTATGCATCTTGTTTTAAAGTGACTTCATTGCTCAGAGTATTTGTTCAGAATATATAATATAATATATATTTAGTGTGCATAGTCTGGGCATAGGTTCACTTTGGAATGAAAACAGTGGCGTTGCAAAGTGGGGGCGGGGGGTGCGGGCCGCACCCGGGTGACACCTGCCAGAGGGGTGACACCTGTGTATAGCAGAACCGCTGACACCGCCCGCTGCCCTGTGCCTCTCGCTCACTCTGTGCCCCGTGGAGCGGACTGAAGCTGCCGCCTCCTCTGTTTACATCCAGTGAGGAGGAGGAGCCGAGTGACACACACCTCTGTGTGTATACGTCCGCGGCCACGCTGTTCTGAGCTCTGTAAACTCTATGTAGATTAGTAGATGGACATGTGCGGGGGGCGCTATGGGAGGGGAGAGGGGTGCTTATACTGATGGGGGGTCTGCACTAGGGGGATTCTATACTGATGGGGGGTCTGCGCTAAGGGGTAGTCTATACTGATGGGGGTCTGCACTAAGGTGAATTCTATACTGATGGGGGTCTGCACTAAGGGGAATTCTATACTGATGGGGGTCTGCACTAAGGGGAATTCTATACTGATGGGGGTCTGCACTAAGGGGAATTCTATACTGATGGGAGTCTGCACTAAGGGGAATTCTATACTGATGGGAGTCTGCACTAAGGGGGATTCTATACTGATGGCGGTCTGCACTAAGGGGGATTCTATACTGATGGGGGGCCTGCACTAAGGGGGATTCTATACTGATGGGGGTCTGCACTAAGGGGAATTCTATACTGATGGGGGTCTGCACTAAGGGGAATTCTATACTGATGGGGGTCTGCACTAAGGGGAATTCTATACTGATGGGGGTCTGCACTAAGGGGGATTCTATACTGATGTGGGGTCTGCACTAAGGGGGATTCTATACTGATGGGGGGTCTGCACTAAGGGGGATTCTATACTGATGGGGGTCTGCACTAAGAGGGAGTGTCTATATTGATGGGTGATCTGTACTAAGGGGAGGTTATATACTGATGGGGGGTCTGCACTAAGGGGAGGTTATATACTGATGGGGGTCTGCACTAATGGGGTGATTCTATACTGATGGGGGGTCTGCACTAAAGGGGGTGTCTAAACTGTGGGGGTTTGCACAAAGGGGGGGATTCTATACTGATGGGGGGGTCTGCACTAAGAGGGTGGATTCTACCCTGATGGGGGGGGGGGGGTCTGCACTGAGGGTGGAGGTCTGTTCTTAGTGAGAATAATCTATACTGAGGGAGGGGGATCTATACTGCGGGATCTGTAGTTAGTGAAGGGGGGTCTGTACTGAGTGGGCACTATATTTGGTGGAGGGCGGCGGGGGGGGGGGGGGTGACACCAATTTTTTAGCACCGGGTGACACCAACCCTAGTGACGCCATTGAATAAAAAATACAATTAAAAACATTAAGGAATGATTTTAAAGAAATATCTGGAAATATAAGCCTACAGCTGCCATAATTTGGTTGTAAAAATGCCTATGTTATGTTTATCTTATAGTTATTATTATTTGTTCCCAAAATCTGGTTCTTTTTCATCTTCAGATACGTGGGAGGTCTCATTTGAGGAGATTACAGAGCTACAGTAGCTGGGTAGCCTATAGGGCACAAGGAGCCGTTTTCCTGGGGAAATTTAGAGAGGAAGTGGTGATCAAGAAAGTAAAGGAGCAGAAAGAAACTGACATTAAACACCTAAGAAAATTAAAGTAACCCAACATAACTGTGTTCAAGTATGTATCATGGTTGCTGCTCATTACATGAACAAAGGCCTATATGCTAACCTTCTGTGAAGAGTTGACATGCATACTAGGCATTAAGAACACTGCTTTTAGGAACGTTTTACTTTTTCTTCTGCCTCTAAACATCCCCCAATGTTAGCCTATGTATCCATGCACACATACAGTAGACGTTTGCAGGAGATTAGAAGCAGGGGCGTCTAGAGGCAGAAAAAAACCCCCACTGGCAGCACACTCAGGAGTACCACCGTTTTGGCAGAAAAAAACGCTTCATGTGCCTAAACGCATATAAAAGCATCTAAACGAGTGTTAACACTGGATGTTTTGCTCTTGATCATTCATTTTTTGGACCTATTAAATTATTATTCTGGCCAATTAAATGAATTAACGCCCAAGCTCTTGACCTTCCTAAATGTGTTTACAAAAATGCAGCTTTAGTGTTTTTGATGCGGTTTTTCTCCTGCCAGGAGAAAGCCATTCAGAAGAGCTGGGCAAATGCCCAGTGTGTATAAGGCCTAAAGCTTATGGTAGTGTGTACAATATCCTCCCACAACCAGACCATTATCCACAATTATGTAGCCATACACTGCAGCACCACCTTGCTCATTGCACAATGACTGGGATCTTTGCTCTTTTGTGATTAATTGAATCCAGAGGCACGATGGCTGCAACCAGGATCCTGCATGGCTGAGAGAAGATCTCATAGCCTCCACTTGGTTGACTCAGATTAAATCCTAGTCCTCTGCTTTGCTCCTGTATGTCCAATGCATCTATAGGAGATGAAAGGTATGCTAAAGGTCTACAGACATGGTAAATGGAGGGTGAAATGTTTGTAGTTGTAGTGGAGCTCAAATCTGAAGTGTCTGCTCAAAAGCCATGCCCAAGGGAACTCATTTTATATCAATGTCAATAATTGACCTTTATGGCTGCTCTCGCCTTTTAAATTTGGCATGAATGAAAATGGTAGAAACATGTTTTAAAGCCTCATGGGGATATGCAGCTCTTCTCAACTGCTCTCACCATCCAGATCTGTTCAATTTTCCATCGCCATGGATGGACAGATCTTATGCATACTGGGCCAAACCCCTGCAAAAAGAGGATGTCTTCAGTGGCTTGATCTGTGTGTGCACAGGCAACTTTCGCTATGATTAGCATGCAAAAAAGCTTCTAAAAAGCTGCTATTCTTGGAGCACCACCTCTGTATTCCTTTTAAACATTTTTATATACATACCTTTGTTGCAGCTGTCTTTAGTCTGTTAACATAACATCCTGGGGTCCTCTTCTTTCTGTAGCAACGGTGGGCTGAGAATGATGCATGGCCGGAGCTACAGGATTATCTGATCAGACCGGACTAAAAAAAGGTAAGTACACAAATCTTTTTTACACAGGGTAAGCAGAATACCGTATATACTCGAGTATAAGTCGAGGCCCTAATTTACCACAAAAAAATGGGAAAAATGCATTGACCCGAGTATAAGACGAGGGTTAGAAATGCACAGCTACTGTAAGTGGAAAAAGATGGTCAACAATGCCCATCTGCAGGTGTATACCTCCCTGTGTCCTGTGCATATGTGTCATGTGTCCTGTGCATATGTGTCATGTGTATATATGTGCATGTGTATATGTACCTGTGTGCATGTGTCTGTGTGCATGTGTGTGTGTGCATCCTACCTGTGTCCTGTGCATGCTCTGTGCGCCGCTCTGCACCGATCACCATGTAGTATTCGGCGGCCATTCACTGTTCAAAAGCCGCGCCTCCTCCTCGTCCAAAAAACTCCATTCCCCAGCAGTCAGCCTATCACGGACCTTCTCTCATCCTCATACCACAGAGGAGGATGAGAGAATGTCCGTGATAGGCTGTACACTGACTGCCTATTACAGACGAGGAGGCGCGGCTTTTGAACTGTGAGAGCCCAGAGCCGCTGCCGAGTCTATGCAGCACACGCTGGCCGCCGTCTGCCTGCATGACACGCTGATCATGTAGGCAGACGGCGGTGACTTGTGTATAAGTCGAAAGGGGCACTTTCAGCCCCAAAAAAGGGGCTGAAAAATTTGACTTATACACGAGTATATACGGTAGGTAGTAGGAGGGGGAGGGAACTTTTTCTAAGAATAGTTATGCCTTATTCACACTTGCTCAAAATACTGACGCAAGAACAATCGTGCCTATAGCAATAAAGTGATTGTAAAGTCCCTTTTTTTTGTTAAAAATAAACATGTCATACTTACTTGCTCTGTGCAGTGGTTTTGCACAGAGCAGCCCAGATCCTCCTCTAATCAGGTCTCTCTTCAGTACTCCTAGCCCCTCCCTCCTGTTGAATGCCCCCAGAGCAAGCAGCTTGCTCTGGGGGCACCCGAGCCGAGCCACAGCTCCCTGTGTCCATTCAGACCCGGAGCTGCAGCCTGACCCAACCCTCTTTCTCTCATCTTGGCTGACTGATTTTGATTGACAGCAGCATGAGCCAATGAGGCCACGCAGCTGTCTCAGCCAATGAGGAAGGAAGTCCTAGGCAGCCGAGACAATCCTACAACATTGCTGGATCTAGATGAGGCTCAGGTAAGTATTAGGGGGGTTGATGCACACAGAAGTCTTTTTATCTTAATGCATAGAATGTATTAAGATAAAAATCCTTCTGCCTTTACAATCACTTTAATGCACATTGTTCGGTGCAATTAATGTGCAAAAAAAATGCTCCCCAAATGCCCTATGTGTGTTTGATGTGCATTTGACGCTCCTTAATCACTTCAATACAGGACATTTTTACCCCCTTCCTACCCAGGCCAATTTTCAGCTTTCAGTGCTGTTGCACTTTGAATGACAATTGCGCGGTTATACAACACTGTACCCAAACAGCCACATTATGTTTGCTTATAGCAGTGTATTTAAAGCAGAGTGCCACCTAAAAGTGGAACTTCCACTTATACGCTTCCTCCCTCCGGTGCCACATTTGGCACCTTTCAGGGGGGAGGGGGGGGGATCTGTTTTTGACAGGTCCCCTTTCCCACTTCCGGAGACGGGGCCACGGCCCGTTCTCCCGGAAGTCCGGCCCCCCTCCTCCTTTCCTTGCCGCCAATTAGAAAACGCAGCAGGGAACCAGCTGTGAAGCCGAAAGGCTCCCTCACCTGGAATGGTGGCAGCACCCAGGAGTCGATCCGAAGATTGTCTGCAGTGCCGACATCACGGCTCCCTGGACAGGTAAGTGCCCTAATATTAAAAGTATTTGTAGCTGCTGACTTTTTTTCACCCAGGCTGGACCTCCTCTTTAGGCATTGCACCCGTGATCAGTGAGTCAGGCTTCTGCAGACAAACCCTGCAGCTTTCTGCTTGTACCTTCATAAGGGCTGTCTGTTAGAAAGCTGCAGGGCTTGTGAATGAACCACAAGAGTGCTCCTCACTCAGAACTTCAGTCATGGTGAATGATGGTACTTGTAGTTCATTCATTACCAAGAAATTGTAAATTGTATGATGCAGTCGTGTGGGCTTCTCTGTCTGCTGTCACACTGGGAAGTGAGGGAGGGGGGATGAGCGGGAACTGGTGGCAGGAGCTGGAACATCTTAGATGTTCCACCCTAAATATGGGTGGGACATGTAACGTTCCAAAGGTTGAACTTTTCCTTTAACCACTTGCTTACTGGGCACTTAAACCCCACTCCTATCCAGACCAATTTTCAGCTTTCAGCACTGACGCACTTTGAATGACAATTGCGCGGTCATACAACACTGTACCCAAATGAAATTTTTATCATTTTTTCACCACAAATAGAGCTTTCTTTTGGTGGTATTTGATCACCTCTGCGGTTTTTACTTTTTATTAAAAAAATGTAAAAAACGGAATATTTTTTTTAAAAAAAGTTTATTTTTTTATATTTTGTTATAAAAAATTTTAAACGGGTAATTTTTCTCCTTCATTGATGTACGCTGATGAGGCGGCAGTGATGGGCACTGATGGGTGGCAGTGATAGGCACTGATGGGTGGCAGTGATGGGCAGCACTGGCAGGTTGCACTGATTGGCACTACAGGTGGGCATTGATAGGTGGTACTTGTGGGCATTGATAGGTGGCACTTGTGGGCACTGTTAGGTGGCACTGTGGGCACTATTAGTTGGCACTGTGGGCACTATTAGGTGGCACTTTTTGTTAGCACTGATGAGGCAGATGTGCCTCTTCCACTTGGGGACCGATGTCCCTCACATCCGATCCGGTGATCGGCTTTTTTTTCTACTCGCGCTGTCAGCGTGAGTAAAAAAAAAAAACGATTACCGATCTTTTGTTTACATCATGTGATCAGCTGTCATTGGCTGACAGCTGATCACATGGTAAGGGGCTGGGACCGGCCCCTTATACAGATCGGTGATCAGCCGAGTCTCAGTGACTCGGTGATCACAACGCGCCCGGTGCGCGCCCTCCAGGGCGCGCGCTGGGAGCATGCACAGGGGAGGCCATCATATGATGGCTTCCCGGGAATGTAGGTCCGCGCTGTGGCCGTCATTCGGCCATAGCGCGGATGTCTAGAGGTTAAAGAAGGCATTGGCATGTATGGTTCACACCTGAGCGTAGAGGGAACTGGTGTTCCTGCCAGTGGCGGTGCATCCATAAAGGGTGCAGGAACACTGCCCCCTGCTGTCTCCTGGCACTGCTCTATCACCATAGATAGATTCATGCATTGCATGAATCTATCTATGGTCGCTGCTGACACCCCCTATTCAGGTGTCCGGCCCCAGGCACCTGAATTACAGTGGCGAGGGTGTTTTTTGGAAGCACCTGATTAGAGCCGCAGGCTCTAATAGGCGACCAAAAAGGTGAACAGCAGGCGCAATGCTGTGAGTTAGCTGTTCACTCAGCTGTGTGTTAGCAAAGCGAAGGAATTCGCTTTGCTAACACTGAACCGCCTCCCAGCCAATCAAGTGCTCGGGTCTATTACCTGTCACCTGATTGGCTGAAACGTCAGACGCTGTGATTGGACACCGGATAGAGAGGACGGAAGAAGACATAGAGGAGCGTGCAGGACACTGCCACTGACCCGCTGCGAGACAGGTAAGTGCCGGGCGATGCACACTGGCAGCATTTGATGGGGCACAGTAGCGGCTATTGATGGTCACACTGGCAGCATTTGATGGGCACATTGGTAGCATTTGATGGCACACAGTAGTGGCAATTGATGGGCACACTGGCAGCATTTGATGGGGCACACTGGCACCAATTGATGGACACAGTGGCAGCAATTGATGGGTACAGTAGCTACGTTTGGCACAATGGCTGCGTTTGATGGGCACAGTGGCAGCAATTGATGGGCACAGTGGCTGTGTTTGATGGCACAGTGGTTGCGTTTGATGGGCACAGTGGCTGCGCTTGTTCACTTGAATGGGCTGCTTTACCCGCAACAAATTCCCCCATGGAAGCTCCAAAAACCATTTTTTGGAGTAGAGCGTGGCATATTTATTTTCACCATGCCAGGGGTGCCAATAACAAATACAGGCAACACAAGCATAATGTGCGTTTGCAGCGCGTTTCCTGTGTTTTTTGTAGCTTGTTCCGGAAACACCAAATGGGAATGGGTACAGTTGCCCTGTGCAGGAAAATTGCTGTATTTTATTTTAAGCCTCCAACTGTCCGTGTGCAGATGAGTCCTTACCACAATATTATCAATGGGCCCCTTGGCTGGATATTGCCAGTCACCAGGCCTGCATGGATAGATACCAATACAATGTCTGTATGCAGGACGTACAGTATGGGAGGTGTGCACACTCCACACACACACATATATAATCAGCACCGCGTATTGGTGTGCAAAGGCCAGCTGTGAGTGTACGTTTCCATCCGGGGATTCTAGTTGAATACAGTGCCTGGCTGCGCTCGTGTCCCCTGCACGTTCTTTCTCCACGTTCCCCGCCTCTCTCTGAGCCGGGCCGCGGAAGTGTGGTGGCAGACGTGGCGGTGCGCGGTTCGTGCTGGTGGCGGGCCCGGGGTGTGAGGTGGAGACGCTGTGTCCTGCCTCCCGCAGGCTCGGGCCGCCCCTCGGCTCTATAAGCGGAATGCAGAGGCCGGGGCGGCTGCACGTTAAGCGGCTACTGAACCTGATGGGCCGGAGGCCTGAGCTGCTGTGCGGGGCTATAGCGCTGAGCTGCGCTCTCATCGTGGCGCTCAGGTTCACCTGCAGGTAACACCGGCCACCTCCTATATATACATCCCACCTCTTCTATATATACAATGTGCTAACTGGGGGATTCTAGCTGAGGTAACACCGGCCACCTCCTATATATACATCCCACCTCTTCTATATATACAATGTGCTAACTGGGGAGACTACCTGAGGTAACACTGGCCACCTCCTATATATACATCCCACCTCTTCTATATATACAATGTGCTAACTGGGGAGACTCTACCTGAGGTAACACCGGCCACCTCCTATATATACATCCCACCTCTTCTATATATATACAATGTGCTAACTGGGGAGACTACCTGAGGTAACACCGGCCACCTCCTATATATACATCCCACCTCTTCTATATATACAATGTGCTAACTGGGGAGACTACCTGAGGTAACACCGGCCACCTCCTATATATACATCCCACCTCTTCTATATATACAATGTGCTAACTGGGGAGACTCTACCTGAGGTAACACCGGCCACCTCCTATATATACATCCCACCTCTTCTATATATATATATACAATGTGCTAACTGGGGAGACTACCTGAGGTAACTCCGGCCACCTCCTATATATACATGCCACCTCTTCTATATATACAATGTGCTAACTGGGGGATTCTAGCTGAGGTAACACCGGCCACCTCCTATATATACATCCCACCTCTTCTATATATACAATGTGCTAACTGGGGAGACTACCTGAGGTAACACCGGCCACCTCCTATATATACATGCCACCTCTTCTATATATACAATGTGCTAACTGGGGGATTCAAGCTGAGGTAACACCGGCCACCTCCTATATATACATCCCACCTCTTCTATATATACAATGTGCTAACTGGGGAGACTCTACCTGAGGTAACACCGGCCACCTCCTATATATACATCCCACCTCTTCTATATATACAATGTGCTAACTGGGGAGACTCTACCTGAGGTAACACCGGCCACCTCCTATATATACATCCCACCTCTTCTATATATACAATGTGCTAACTGGGGAGACTACCTGAGGTAACACCGGCCACCTCCTATATATACATCCCACCTCTTCTATATATACAATGTGCTAACTGGGGAGACTACCTGAGGTAACACCGGCCACCTCCTATATATACATCCCACCTCTTCTATATATACAATGTGCTAACTGGGGAGACTCTACCTGAGGTAACACCGGCCACCTCCTATATATACATCCCACCTCTTCTATATATACAATGTGCTAACTGGGGAGACTACCTGAGGTAACACCGGCCACCTCCTATATATACATCCCACCTCTTCTATATATACAATGTGCTAACTGGGGGATTCTAGCTGAGGTAACATCGGCCACCTCCTATATATACATCCCACCTCTTCTATATATATACAATGTGCTAACTGGGGAGACTACCTGAGGTAACACCGGCCACCTCCTATATATACATGCCACCTCTTCTATATATACAATGTGCTAACTGGGGAGACTACCTGAGGTAACACCGGCCACCTCCTATATATACATCCCACCTCTTCTATATATATATATATATATACAATGTGCTAACTGGGGAGACTCTACCTGAGGTAACACCGGCCACCTCCTATATATACATCCCACCTCTTCTATATATACAATGTGCTAACTGGGGAGACTCTACCTGAGGTAACACCGGCCACCTCCTATATATACATCCCACCTCTTCTATATATACAATGTGCTAACTGGGGAGACTACCTGAGGTAACACCGGCCACCTCCTATATATACATCCCACCTCTTCTATATATACAATGTGCTAACTGGGGAGACTACCTGAGGTAACACCGGCCACCTCCTATATATACATCCCACCTCTTCTATATATACAATGTGCTAACTGGGGAGACTCTACCTGAGGTAACACCGGCCACCTCCTATATATACATCCCACCTCTTCTATATATACAATGTGCTAACTGGGGAGACTACCTGAGGTAACACCGGCCACCTCCTATATATACATCCCACCTCTTCTATATATACAATGTGCTAACTGGGGGATTCTAGCTGAGGTAACATCGGCCACCTCCTATATATACATCCCACCTCTTCTATATATATACAATGTGCTAACTGGGGAGACTACCTGAGGTAACACCGGCCACCTCCTATATATACATGCCACCTCTTCTATATATACAATGTGCTAACTGGGGAGACTACCTGAGGTAACACCGGCCACCTCCTATATATACATCCCACCTCTTCTATATATATATATATATACAATGTGCTAACTGGGGAGACTACCTGAGGTAACTCCGGCCACCTCCTATATATACATCCCACCTCTTCTATAGCTATATATATATATATATACACACACACATACATTGCTAGCTGGGGAGACTACCTGAGGTAACACTGGACACCTCCTTTATATACATCCCACCTCTTCTATATCTAATATATATATATATATATATATATATATATATATATATATTATACACACATACATTGCTAGCTGGGTAGACTCTACCTGAGGTACCACCGGCCACCTCCTATATATACATCCCACCTCTTCTATATCTATCTATCTATCTATCTATCTATCTATCTATCTATCTATCTATCTATCTATCTATCTATCTATCTATCTATCTATCCACACACACACACACATACATTGCTAGCTGGGGAGACTCTACCAGAGGGAACACCGGACACCTCCTATATACACATCCCACCTCTTCTATATATACAATGTGCTAACTGGGGAGATTCTACCTGAGGTAACACCGGCCACCTCCTATATATACATCCCACCTCTTCTAGATATATAGATCTCTCTATATCTATATATACACACTGCTAGCTGGAGGACTGTACCTGATCACCTCCTCTATCTACACTGTATATCAAGGGTTAGGGTTGCCACCTCATCCCTTTAAACCCAAGCACATATGAATTACACAGGATCTGTGGCTGATTAAGGTGGTAATTAAACTCAATTGGTGCCTTATCTGCATTAAAGCGGTTGTATACCTGCAGGAAAAAAAAAATACTAGCTCATTATGAAATACTCGCCTTAGAACGAGGCGTCGGTATCTAATCCCAGTTCACGCCGAGGGAGCTGACATATTGCCCTCGGCGTGTCTTCCGGGTTTGCGGCTCCGGCTCTGTGAGTGGCCAGAGCCGCGATGGTGATGAGTTTTCTTCCCGGCGAGGTCCGGCAGCGCCTGCCGGACCTTCAGCCAGGCATTAACAGCGCATGCGCCACTGACATCAGTGGCTACATGCAAAGTGAATATCTCCTAAACCGTACAGGTTTAGGAGTAATTTGTTTTACCTACAGGTAAGCCTTATTATAGGCTTACCTGTAGGTAAAAATTAATAATTGGGGTATACAGCTGCTTGCCGCCCGCCGGCTGTCATAGAACGGCTCTTGTTCTGGGAGGACGTCACATGACGCCTTCGCCTTCCCGGCCCACCAGGGGGTGCGCGCCGCTGACGGCACTCGTATGCGCTCGCCGTTTCACTAGGGACCCGATGCGCGTGCCCGGCGGCCGCGATGTTCGCCTGGCACCCGCGATTGCTTGGTAACACAGCAGGACCATGGATCTGTGTGTGTGTAAACACACAGTACAGAGGAACACCGATCGTTCTCCTCCCCTTGTGAGTCCCCTCCCCCTACAGTTAGAAACACTCCTTAGGAAACATAATTAACCCCTCGATCAACCCCCAGTGTTAACCCCTTCCCTGCCAGTCACATTTATACAGTAATCACTGCATTTTTATAGCACGGATCGCTGTATAAATGTGAATGGTCCCAAAAATGTGTCAAAAGTGTCCGATATGTACACCGCAATATCACAGTCACGATAAAAATCGCAGATCGCCGCTATTACTAGTAAAAAATAAATGAATAATAAAAAATGCTATAAATCTATCCCCTATTTTGTAGACGCTATACCTTTTGCACAAACCAATCAATATACGCTTATTGCAATTTTTTTTTTACCAAAAATATGTAGAAGAATACATATCGGCTTAAACTGAGGAAAAAAAATTGTTTAAAAAAAATAGATATTTGTTATAGCAAAAAGTAAAAAATAATGCGTTTTTTTTCAAACTTGTCATTCTTCTTTTGTTTATAGCGCAAAAAATAAAAACCGCAGAGGTGATCCAATCCCACCAAAAGAAAGCTCTATTTGTGGGGGAAAAAATGATAATTTCATTTGGGTACAGTGTTGCATGACTGCGCAATTGTCATTCAAAGTGTGACAGCGCTGAAAGCTGAAAAATGGCCTGGGCAGGAAGGGGGTAAAAGTGCACTGTATTGAGGTGGTTAAATTAGCCTCAGAACCTGTATAATTCATATGTGTTCAGGTTTAAAGGGATGAGGTGGCAACGTGTGTGTACATCTGATCTGTTCTATATACACTGCTGGCCATGGGGGGACTCTACCTGAGGTAACCTAGGCCACCTCCAATATATAATGTACATCCCACCTCTTCCATATACACTGTGCTGGCTGGGGAACTCTACCTGAGGTAACACTGGCCACTTTAAAAAATAATACTAGTACTAGTACTAACATCTTTGTAAATAATTTATTATATCTTTTCATGTGACAACATTGAAGAAATGACACTTTGCTACAATGTAAAGTAGTGAGTGTACAGCTTGTATAACAGTGTAAATTTGCTGTCCCCTCAAAATGACTCAACACATAGGTATTAAAGTGGAATCCAACCCATATGTGGAACTTCCATTCATTTGTTTCCTCCCCCCTCCGGTGCTACAATTCTACAATTGGTATCTTTCGCGGGGAGGGGGGGTGCGGATCAGGACAGGTCTTTGACAGGTATCCTGTTCCCACTTCCGGGAGCCACAGCCGCGGCTATTGACATCACTGCTCAGCTCCCCCCTCCTCCCCCTGTCGCCGGGTCAGTAGGAGAGAGGAGCGGAGCATCTCACATGTGCAGTAGGGTTCCCGGCGTGAAGCCATAAGGCTGCACTGCCGGGTTCCCTTACCCGCAATGGCAGCGACATGCACCTGACAGCTGATGGAAACATCAGCTGCGGTGCCGACATCGCTGGACTCCAGGACAGGTAAGTGTCCGATTATTAAAAGCCAGCAGCTGCATTATGTGTAGCTGCTGCCTTTTAATTTTTGCAGTGGTGGGCGGACCTCTGCTTTAATGTCTAAACCGCTGGCAACAAAAGTGAGTACACCCCTAAGTGAGAATGTCCAAATTGGGCCCAAAGTGTCAATATTTTGTGTGGCCACCATTATTTTACAGCACTGCCTAACCCTCTTGGGCATGGAGTTCGCCAGAGCTTCACAGGTTGCCACTGGAGTCCTCTTCCACTCCTCCATGATGACATCACTGTGGATGTTAGAGACCTTGCACTCCTCCACCTTCCATTTGAGGATGCCCCACAGATGCTCAATATGGTTTAGGTCTGAAGACATGCTTGGCCAGTCCATCACCTTTACCCTCAGCTTCTTTAGCAAGGCAGTGGTTGTCTTGGAGGTGTGTTTGGGGTCATTATCATGTTGGAATACTGCCCTGCGGCCCAGTGTCTGAAGAGAGGGGATCATGCTCAGCTTCAGTATGTCACAGTGCATGTTGGCATTCATGGTTCCCTCATTGAACTGTAGCTCCCCAGTGCCATCAGTAGCACTCATGCAGCCCCAGACCATGACACCTTGACTGTAGGCAAGACACACTTGTCTTTGTACTCCTCACCTGGTTGCTTGACACCATGTGAACCAAATAAGGTCATCTTGGTCTCATCAGACCACAGGACATGGTTCCAGTAATCCATGTCCTTAGACTGTTTGCGGGCTTTCTTGTGCATCATCTTTAGAAGAGGCTTCCTTCTGGGATGACAGCCATGCAGACCAATTTGATGCAGTGTGCGGCGTATGGTCTGAGCACTGACAGGCTGACCCCCCACCCCTTCAACATCTGCAGCAATGCTGGCAGCACTCATACGTCCATTTCCCAAAGACAACCTCTGGATATGACGCTCAGAATGTGCACTCAACTTCTTTGGTCGACCATGGCGAGGTCTGTTTTGTGTGGAACCTGTCCTGTTAAACCGCTGTATGGTCTTGGCCATTGTGCTGCAGCTCAGTTTCAGGGTCTTGGCAATCTTCTTATAGCCTAGGCCATCTTTATGTAGAGCAACAATTCTTATTTTTAGATGCTCAGAGAGTTCTTTGCCATGAGGTGCCATGTTGAACTTGCAGTGACCAGTATGAGAGAGTGAGAGCGATAACATCAAATTTAACACACCTGCTCCCCATTCACACCTGAGACCTTGTAACACTAACGAATCACATGAAGCCGGGGAGGGAAAATGGCTAATTGTGCCCAATTTGAAAATTTTCACTTAGGGGTGTACTCACCTTTGTAGCCATCAGTTTAAACATTAATGGCTGTGTGTTGAGTTATTTTGAGGGGACAGCAAATTTACTGTTATACAAGCTGTACACTCACTACTTTACATTGTAGCAAAGTGTCATTTCTTCGGTGTTGTCACATGAAAAGATATAATAAAATAATTACAAAAATGTGAGGGGTGTACTCACTTTTGTGAGAAACTGTGTGTGCATGTATTTATATATATATATATATATATATATATAAAATCTCCATCTCTATATATCTCCCCTGTCATATAGTTGTGATCATAAGTTTACATACCCTGGTAGAATTTATGATTTCTTGGCCATTTTTCAGAGAAAATAAATGATAACAAAAAAACATTTTTCACTCATGGTTAGTGTTTGGCTGAAGCCATTTACTATCAATAAATTGTGTTTACTCTTTTTAAATCATAATCACAACAGAATCTACCCAAATGACCCTGATCAAAAGTTTACATACCCTGGTGATTTTGGCCTGATAACATGCACACAAGTTGACACAAAGGGGTTTGAATGGCTATTAAAGGTAACCATCCTCACCTGTGATCTGTTTGCTTGTAATTAGTGTGTGTATAAAAGGTCAATGCGTTTCTGGACTCCTGACAGACCCTTGCATCTTTCATCCAGTGCTGCACTGACATTTCTGGATTCTGAGTCATGGGGGGAAGCAAAATAATTGTGAAAGGATCTGTGGGAAAAGGTAGTTGAACTGTATAAAACAGGAAAGGGATATAAAAAGATATCCAAGGAATTGAGAATGCCAATCAGCAGTGTTCAAACTCTAATCAAGACGTGGAAAATGGGGGGTTCTGTTGAAACCAAACCACGGTCAGGTAGACCAACTAAGATTTCAGTCACAACTGCCAGGAAAATTGTTCAGCCTGCAAAGAAAAACCCATAAATAACTTCAGGTGAAATACAGGACTCTCTGAAAACATGCGGTGTGTCTGTTTCAAGGTGCACAATAAGGAGGCACTTGAAGAAAGATGGGCTGCATAGTCGAGTCGCCAGAAGAAAGCCATTACTACGCAAATGACACAAAGTATCCCACTTACAATACGCCAAACAGCACAGAGACAAGCCTCAAACCTTCTGGCACAAAGTCATTTGGAGTGATGAGACCAAAATGGTTGTGGCTTTTTGGCCACAACCATAAACACTACATTTGGAGAGGAGTCAAGACCTTTGATGACAGGCACACCATTCCTATTGTGAAACATGGAGGTGGATCGCTGATGTTTTGGGGATGTGGGAGCTACAAAGGCACAGGAATTTGGTCAAAATTGATGGCAAGATGAATGCAGTATGTTATCAAAAAATACTGGAGAAACATTTTGCATTCATCAGCTAGGAAGCTGCGCATGGGACGTACTTGGACATTCCAACATGACAATGATTCAAAACGCAAGGCCAAGTCTCGACCTGTCATTGGCTACCGCAGAATAAAGTGAAGATTCTGGAGTGGCCATCTCAGTCTCCTGACCTCAATATTATTGAGCCACTCTGGGGAGATCTCAAACGTGCAGTTCATGCAAGAAGGCCCAATAATTTACAGGAACTGGAGGCTTTTTGCCAAGAGGAATGGGCAGCTTTACCATCTGAGAAGATAAAAAGCCTCATCCACAAATATCACAAAAGACTTCAAGCTGTCATTGATGTTAAAGGGGGCAATACACTGTATTAAGAACTGGGGTATGTAAACTTTTGATCAGGGTCATTTGGGTAGTTTCTGTTGTGATTATGATTTAAAATGAGTAAACACAGTTGATTGATAATAAATGGCTTCAGCCAAACAATATGAGTGAAAGAAATGTTTTTGTGTTATCATTCATATTCTCTGAAAAATGGCCAAGAAATCATAAATTCTGCCAGGGTATGTAAACTTTTGAGCACAACTGTATATATACGTTGTGCTGGCCCGCCCTGAGCTGCAATTACACTTGTAGGAAAGTTTGACCTCAGATCACCTGTCACCTCGGAACTCTCTCTCTACAGCCACCAATCACATCAGACCTCTTCCTGTCATGATGGCTATGGGGTCACCAAACAATGTCTGTACAATTTTAGCTTTACATTCACCAAATCTCTGTAATATGAGCACCTACCTCATCTAGCCAATTAGTTTGTATCCAGCCTGGCAGGTCCTTGCACTACGTAGATAGAGTCTGGGTTCACATGTCTATGGTTGGGAAACACACACATTCCCACCCCACAGAGAAATACACTGCACTTTAGCAGACACACGGGGGTGCCTTTCATTCTTAAAGTGGTAGTAAACTTTTTTTAAACTGCTGACAGACAGGATATTAACGATAGAAGAGACCCTATCGGTCTTTTCTGTCATAAATGCTTCCTCCTGCCTACCAGCCGTCATGTACACTGAACCATGCATGCGCAGCGCCGTAAACATTACGGCCCCGATCTGTGCCGCTGCGATGTGGCTCCTGCACGCATGTGTGGGGGTGGCAACGCGGCCCGGCTAAGCAATCGGAATCCAGAAGGAAGACCAGGTGAAGATGGAAGCGCCTGGGACCCGTCGGCTCAATCGCAGCGCTGGAGAGCTCGTTTTCCCAGGTAAATAGGCGTGCAACAGATCGTCATCGATCCGTGACCCATACGGATCAACTTCCACGGATCGGGACACCCGCGCTCTGTGGCCTCGGCCTAGCTCCGGAGCGGCGGCCATCTTGGTACACCCGGCGGCTGTTTAGCACGTGATAGCTCCGTCAAATGTCATGAAGCCAGTTCCTCTCTCCCCTCTGTGTACTGATCTGTACAGTGGAGGGGAGAGATCGGATGGCTGCAATGCCCTGCTGCAATACTCTGCAATGCCCTGCTGCAATACTCTGCAATGCCCTGCTGCAATACTCTGCAATGCCCTGCTGCAATACTCTTCCATACCCTGACAATACCCTGCCAATAGTCTGCCAATATACCCTGCCAATACTCTGCCAATACTCTGCCAATACTCTGCCACACCCTGCCACTAGGGAGATTGTGGATATTACAGTGGGGGAAATTTTTTTTTTGTTGATCCGAAAATGATCCGAACCGTGACTCCTGATCCGAGGAACGATCCGAACCATGAGTTTTTTGATCCGTTGCACCCCTACAGGTAAATCTGTCATAATGTGCCAATATGTGAAGCATATTGGCACATTATGGCATATCCCACCTGGGGCCCCCAAAAAAGAGACAGCTGACTTTACTAATGATTTAGTGACACCCCAATGCATCAGCAGACGCAGCATGTTTTCACACATACCAAACTGGCCAATTTTAGAAAAAAAAGGGGTCAGGGACTTCTTTTTATTTCCCCCATTACTCCTGGGTGGAGCAGCTCATTTTAATTGATGGGCTGCCGTAAACAATACGGCCCCGATCTGTGCCGCTGCGATGTGGCTCCTGCACGCATGCGTGGGAGTGGCAACGCGGCCCGGCTAAGCAATCGGAATCCAGAAGGAAGACCAGGTGAAGATGGAAGCGCCTGGGACCTGTTGGCTCGTTCGCAGCGCTGGAGAGCTCGTTTTGACAGGTAAATAGGGGTGCAACGGATCGTCATCGATCCGTGACCCGTACGGATCAACCTCCGCGGATCAGAGGTTGATCAATGTGCTTGACATTTTCTGAACCGATATTTAGGGCCCTGTATCTCGGGGCCACTGGGTGCTAGAAACCCCAGCTTTGGATATTTTATGGTGCTAGATCCACTGGGTTTGCACATCAAATTTGTGGTTCCTAGCACTAAGTGGCCCCGAGATACGGGGCCCCAAAGTTGGTCAACTGTGTCCATCTACAGCAATGTCATTTTGGGACCCTTTGGGTTCAGAGACCCCAAATATTGGCTGCAGCTAGGGAGGCATCTAGGAACCCTTAACTACAGAGTTTGAAGTTTGGGGGACCTATGGCTGCAAATGGGCATTGTTGACCCTCTTTTCCACTTACAGTAGCTGTGCATTTCTCACCCTCGTCTTATACTCGGGTCACTAAGTTATTCCCATTTTTTTTTTTTTGTGGTAAATTAGGGCCTCGACTTATACTCGGATCGACTTATGCTCGAGTATATACGGTATATACAATCAGATTGTACAACCTCTGTACAAAATCCATCACCCCCCCCCCCCCCTTCCCACTTTCTCATAGGCAGAGCTCTGTTCTGTGTCTCTGCCTGGCAGACATCCAGTGCCCAGCACCCACAGATCAGCTTCTGCTGTGAGTAATCACAGCAGGAGCGGCACACACTTGCTCGCCCCCTAGACGAAAATGCAGAATTAAGTGTATATATACATAATTCTGCACAGGAGGGCCACCCTGTAAATCCTTACATATACACAGTGAAGTGACTGGCCGCAGATGATACGCGGGGATGAAACAAGTCCTCTTACATAAGGGGTGCCCATTTTCAGACCACTGCAGTCCCATGATCCGGCTCCCCTCTGTTAGTCAGTGGCAGCTCTAGGGGAGAGGAGGGAGCGCTGACAATGGATGAGCCATAGGAATCCTAGAATCCTATGGGTGACATCACTACTCCCACACCTTGGAGTGTTCTCTCTTTTTCCTGCAGCCAGTGCTGGCTGACATGGGAGATCATATAATTGGATCATGTGACTGAATATAGGTAAGTATTTAGAAATTTCTTACATCAGTTAGGAGGGGGAGGGAGTGTTTTAAGATTAGGTTCATCTCAAAATTTTTAGGCCCCTTTCACACTTCTGCGACTTGGGACTGCAAAGTTGCATGACAAGTCTTACCCCATGATTTCCAATGAGTACCATTCATATCTGTGCGACTTCAAAGTAGTCCCTGTACTACTTTGGTCCGACTTTGATGGCAGTTGAGGTCCATTGACCTCAAGTTTACACAGGCATTCCCTGAAATTGCGGTAAAATCGTGCGACTTTCAAGTCACGGCAGTGTGAAAGGGGCCTAAGTAAAATTTAGTTAATTCATTTACATCTGATTCATTCATTTACAAAAGCTGATTTTGTTTTCGGTCCATGAATATTTCTAAAATATACTCTTGTACTGAAAAGTTTGGGGACACTTGAACATCGGCGCAAGTGCTGGATTATTTTGGCGATTATTTTTGCAAAGATTAGATAAATTGCCCCAAAACATTATGAATTTTTTTATTACCCATCTTTCAGTTATATGTGAAAGGGGGAGTCACAATTTTTAATATTTAGTTTTGGATACAGTGTTGAGGAGTTGTATGTTTAATGGTAGCCATACACTGTGCAATGAAAGTGAACGATTGGTGTCCAAAACATTCGAATTGGTCATTTATCAAGCAAAACAAAAGTGGCATGGCCGAGCAATATGCAGCCGATAGTGACAGTTTTTGATCAACCCAAGTTGATTGCGGTGAAAATAAAATCCATTGTACATGGTTGATTGATGGCGATTTCTCACACCCTGTATGCGACATGTTTGCTTACACGTAGATTGATCGTAATTGAATCAGAAGAGCATGAACAAAGGACTCAATTACCAACTCTGGACAATCTATTTATTTATTTTTTCCTGTCACAAACAATTGACTTGAGTGATTGAAACCTTCAGTGTCCATCACTCATCTGTGTAATTTTTTTTGTCTCACTTGAGCCCAATCTTGATTCAGCGCTGTGCCTGAGAGCATAAGTGCTTCTCTCTCTCCTCACTTGGCATGGAGGCAGCTGTGGGAGTCATTGGCTCATGCTGCTGTCAATCAAGTCCAGTAAGGAGGGAGCAGGGGCAGAGCCACACTGTCAATAGATGCACACAGTCCAGCTTGAGATCAAGCCTGCATGAGTGTCCTCATAGCAAGTAGCTTGCTATGGCAGCACCTCAAAGGGAGGCGGAGCCAGGAGCACCAGCGGGGGGACCCCAGAAGAGGAGGATCGGGGCTGCTCTGTGCAAAACCACTACACAGAGCAGGCAAGTATAACATGTTTACTATAAAAAAAAAAAATGTTCCTTTTTACAATCCCTTTAAGTTTTTTACTTTGTCTGATTATAGCATTGACTGCTAGGTGTATAAACATTTTTTCAGCTTTAGATAGAGTAGGCAAGGGTTAAAACCCCTTTCAGTATGTTTATTAGTTTGCTATCTGTATCCTGTTGGGAATTTTCCCCTTCACTTCCTGTCCTGAAAATGCAACAGGAAGTGAGTGGATTTGCCATCTTCACCAGTTGTCACTGGAATATTTGCCCTTACCTGTTCTGGTGACAACTGCAAAAATTTTGGATTCTCTGTTTCTGACGGTCGTCACAGGGCAAATAGTGTGAATCTCCAAGGCAGGGCTACAGACAGTAATAAAAACTGACTGGAGGTCTAACACTTCTCTGATCCATCCAGTGTCATTGCTTACCATTTTTAAAGCAGCCTTTCCCAACCTTTTTTTTTAACCCAGAGGAACCCTTAAAATTAATTTCAGATCCTTGAAAGATCCTTGGGGGTCAGCAGGAAAAGTGCCCAATTACAGTGGTGGTCAGAATGTTGCGCTTGCAGACAGCTATATTGATACTGTATGTATGCTGGCACCATCAAATAGGAGGTAGATCAGCTCTAGGAATCCCCAACAACCTCTGAAAGAACCCAGGTTAAAACTGGCTGCTTTAAAGGGTTACATTCTTGTCCATTACTAGGACCCTATCAGGAGACGAATGGCAATTGCATCTAAAGCTTTATAAATGTGCTTTTTTATGCAGCACTATGTCTGCAGTAAGGCCATGCCAATGTTTTATAGTGTTAGACCTTAGTATTGGGTTAAAGCGTTGGTTCCTGGGTATAATTTGCTCATGTACCATTGTTTGGCATGCTCTATAATTTCCATATTTTTTTTTTCCTCCCGATCCCTCTCCTTCTCTTTCCAGTCGAGCTAAGGATGTCATTATGCCAGCAAGACCACCTGTGCACTTTTTCTCCACTCAGACATCAGTGGTGGATCTCTTCCTTGGTCAGCTTGACTATGCCGAGTACCTTCGCCGGGAATCTGAGATAACCTTGTATTTCCTGTATGCTCCATGGTGTGCACAGTCCATTACTGCAAGGGCAGAAATTGAGCAAGTGGCTAGTAGGCTTGCAGACCAGGTAATCTCACCTTTTAATTGGGTGTGTCATTATAAATTGTTTTTAGGGAAGTCAAGTACGGTAATTAAAAATGAGTAGTACAGGCCTGTATTATACATGTGTCTAATACTGCCTGATCTGATGTGGAATGAGTACATTGATATGTGTTCGGGCTCTCACCTATTCTTCTGATGATGTGCTCAGCTGACAACACAAAAAGCTCTACATACCAATACTCATTCTAACTGTAGAGTATGGTGCTAGCATAATGGGTTTGGGGCTGCTTTGCTATGCAGAATTTTATCATAAAATAAAAATACATTCAAAATTGTACATTTCACAAAACGGTGTCAGTACATTTCACAAACAAGAACAGGTGATGCAAAAAGCACATGACCTGAAACATGGGATTACCCAATAAACAAGTATATTTCTTTATCGTACATCATGGGACACAGAGCCATAGTTATTAACTTAATGGGTATATAGGCACCTTCAGGTGATGGACAGCCTCCATAGACCAGATCCATCCAAAGTGCCACTGAAGCCAAAGTGGATGGTACCCGGGCCTCATATACGAAGCACAAGGTTTTGCCTGTAACGCCTCTCTTTGCAGGGCTGGACCCCGGGACCCAGGACTTTTTGGTCATGCCTACATTACCTAAAGTTTTTCCTGGCGGGGTGCATTTACAGGTCCAAGGGAGTGGAACCCCCGATAAAAAGGGACCCGGTCCTTGAAGGTTTGCTAAACGCAGCCCGCCGTGATGGGTGAGGGTTGGATTGACTGTTAAATCACCAAATCCTGCGGAGGGGATAAGGTAAGGGAAGAAACTTGGGAACTAAAAAGTCCACCTATGATTTATTCTTTAGGGAAAAATGTTGTCATGCCTTAATTCTCCATTAGAGGGAGTAAATACCAAGTTTTGCTCCAACAGGTTTTTCCTCTGCCTGCTTGGGTCATTGGGCTCTGCCTCTCTCCCCCCCCCCCCTTCCCTGTTGGGACCCGATGCACTTCACAAACACAGGTTTTAAGAGGAAGTAAACCCTCATGGGTTTACTTCCTCTTTGTTTCTTTGCAAAGGTAAAGCATAAGGGGGCTACTATGCATTGCATTGCATAGTAGCCCATTATGTATCACTTACCTGACACAGGAGCCTGCGATGTCACCGCTGTCCCCTCTGCTATGGAGCGTCCATCTTCTTTCTGGGTATTGTGGCTCCAGCGCTGTGATTGGCCGGAGCCGTGATGACGTCACTCCCTCGCATGCGCACGGTAGCCACCACTAACAGCATATCGTCGTTAGCAGCGGCATGCTCAGTGCACCGCTATTTACGGCGCATGCGCCGTAGACAGCGGTGCCTGTCTTTTTGCAAATATCTCCTAAACCGTGCAGGTTTAGGAGATATTTCTTGGACCTACAGGTAAGCCATAATCTAGGCTTACCTGTAGGTCAAGGTGGTCTGTAAGTGTTTACAACCACTTTAAGGATCAGCTGGAGCAGTCTCTCCCCGGCTGATAGCGAGGAGGGGCAAGCAGGCTACACTCGGGACACAGGAGCGGTGGGGCACGTAAGGGCTGCAAGTGGCATCCCTAATATGGGAAGGACATTTATCCCAGCTCTAGGCTGAACTTATATAGTGGCATTATATTGTCAGATTATGTTCAGCAATTAGTGCAATTAAATGGTGCCTCTGCTTTTGTGCTTAGGACTATGCATACTAAAAAGACACCAAAAAGCTAAAGATTTCACCCCCTGGTGTTAAGAACTCCAGTTGTGTCTCCACACTGTCATCCTCGCCTAAAATACCAGATGTGGCAAGCCAGGGTGAGTCATTGGAACAAATTGGTGGTGCAGCTGCTTCTCTCATCTCAGCCCCTGTATACGTGACTGAAGATGCCTTTTCCTCCGCCCTGCAGGGCCTAGAAGGAAGATTAGCGGCTTTAATCGCATCCTCCATTCAAATGGATAGGAAGCGTGTGAGATTCCCCTCCCTCACCTTAGACCCTTTGCAAAGGGAACAGTGGGCACAGGATGAGGTGTTACCCTCAGGCGGTCAGGAGGAAAGGCAAACCGATGACTCCTCTGCGGAGGAAACAACGGTAGATGAACCCTTTTCAGCCTCGCAATCTGAGAAGTTGCTGATATCTCTTTTACGGAGATGGTTCGTTCCACTTTCATGCTACCCCTAAAAGAGTCTGCTGAAAGTTCGGTTTCTTCCTTGGGTTCCTTAAAACTTTCACAGCCTTTGCATGCGTTTCCTGTCCATGCATTACTAGAATAGCTTATTTATGCTGAATAAGATCACCCAGATAAGCATTTTCTCCCTCCGTTCTCATTTCTCTATCCCATGGAGGAGAAATTCACCAAAAAAATTGAATGTACCAGCAGTTGACGCTGCGATTTCCAGTGTGAATAAAAGTCTAACTTGTCCAGTAGACAATGCACAAATGCTTAAAGAGCCAACAGATAAGAGGTTGGAATTCCTGTTAAAATCCGCTTTTTTTCTCGGCAGGTGCCGTTACTCAGCCTGCAGTCGCTGCAATAGGCGTCTGTCAATCCCTAAAGAACCAATTTAGACAGGCCCTTAAATAGGTTCCTGCACAACAAGCCCGGGATTTAGCCGAACTGCCAAAAGAATTATGCTTTGCCATAGATGCCATTTAAAGATTCTATTCACCAGGCGTCCCGCCTTACGCTTGTGCTAGTACACATGCGTAGAATCCTGTGGTTAAAAAAATTGGTCAGCCGAAGCACCATGCAAAAAGCTCCTGACTGGTTTCCCTTTTTTAGGGATGATTTGGACAAATACATCCAAACAATTTCTAGTGGGGAAAAGTACTCTCTTGCCAGTCAAAAGAAAGTTTAAACACCCTTCATTTAAACAAGCTCTTTCTCCTGCGCCAGGGGCATCCGCCTCTAGGCAGTGGCGACGGCCTCTGCCATCAGACTCTAGAGGAAAACCTCAGGGTCAGGCCCAGGCTCAAAAGAAGTCCTGGGGCCGAAAACCTGCAAAACAGAATTCTAAAGCCTCATTATGAAGAGGCACCCCCCACTCGCTAGAGTGGGGGGAAGACTTCTGCAGTTTTCAGAAGTCTGGCAAGGACAGATGGGTCATCTCCACGCTAACTCTGGGGTACAAGCTGGAATTTCGAGACTTTCCACCGTCTCGTTTTCTGAGGTCAAATGTTCCCGAAGATCCAGGGAAAAGGCAATCTCTGTTTCGGGCACTAGACCGATTAATGGCTCAGGGGGTGATCATACAAATCCCCACAGAAGAGCAAGGTTTGGGGTTTTATTCAAACCTCTTTACAGTACCAAAACCGAATGGAGATGTCAGACCCATTCTAGATCTAAATCAGTTCCTGAAAATCCGCTCTTTTTACATGGTCAGTGGTTTCTATCCTACAAGGAGGAGAACTTGGCATCTATCGGCATCCAGGATGCATATCTGCATGTTCCTATATTTCCCGCTCACCAAAGGTTTCTGCGTTTCGTGGTAGAACAGCAGCATTTCCAGTTTGTAGCCTTGCCCTTTGGGCTAGCTACAGCCCCCTGGGTGTTTACAAAAGTCCTGGCCCCACCTCTAGCCAGGTTAAGGGCACAGGGCATAACAGTCTTGGCGTACGTAGACGCTTATAGACCAGCCTGTGGCTCATTTGGAGCAAAGCGTGCACATTACAACCAGTTACTGTACCTGGAATGTTTGGGTTGGATTCTCAACTTAGAGAAATCTTCTTTAAAACCGCTAAAAAGGCTGGAGTACTTGGGTCTGATCATAGACACAGCCCAGAAAAAGGTGTTCTTGCCTCAGGCAAAGATCAAATCCATAAAAGAACTGGTGCGGATGGTCAGGTCAAAAGGCGATCCCTCCATTCGCCTTTGCATGAGGTTGCTAGGAAAGATGGTGGCTTCATTCGAAGCGGTTCCCTATGCCCAGTTCCATTCGAGACTGTTGCACTGTTGCAAAACAGTATCCTGTCTGCTTGGAACAAAACAATTCAAGCTTTAGACTTGCCAATGCGGCTGTCCCCAAGGGTGTCCCAAAGCCTTATTTGGTGGTTACTAAGCTAAAATCTGCTGAAAGGAAAATCCTTCAGACCTGTTATCTTTCAGGCTGGGGAGCAGTACTAGAGAAGACAACTGTCCAGGGACAGTGGTCAAGAACCTTGCCCATCAGTATCCTAGAGAGTCGGGCAGTGCGTCTGGCTGTAAAGGCGTGGAATTTCAGCTTACGGGATTGTCCTGTCAGGATCCAATCCGACAATGCCACAGCTGTGGCCTATATCAATCACCAAGGGGGTGCCAAGAGTCTCGAAGCACAGACAGAGGTGAACCATATTCTAACTTGGGCAGAAAGGAATGTTCCGTGCCTATTGGCAGTCTTCATTCCGGGAGTAGAGAAATGGCAGGCGGACTACTTGAGTTGCCAGCAGTTATACCCGGGAGAATGGTCCCTTCACCCCGACATCTTTCGGGCTGTTTGCCAAAGATGGGGGACTCTGGACGTAGATCTTCTGGCGTCCAGATTCAACATAAAGTTAGTCAAATTTGTGTCCAGGACAAAGGATCCACTCGCATGCGGAACAGATGCGTTGGTAACCCTGTGGGATCAGTTCTCACTGGTTTATTATTCAGTTGTTACCATGACTTTGCAGGATCAAGCTGGAAAGAAAGCCAGTAATTCTGGTAGCCCCAGCATGGCCCAGAAGGTCCTGGTATGCAGAAATCGTAAAGATGGCAATGGAGGATCCATGGTCCCTTCCACTACGGCCAGACCTACTCTCACAGGGGCCAATATTCCATCCTACCTTACGAACGCTAAATTTAACGGCTTGGCTATTGAAACCCACGTTCTGAAGAAACGTGGGCTTTCCAGGTCAGTTATCTCTACCTTGATTAATGCAAGGAAGCCAGCTTCCAGAACTATATATTATAGAGTCTGGAGGGCTTATGTTTCCTGGTGTGAATCCAAGGGTTGGCACCCTCGGAAGTATATCATAGGCAGAATTCTTGCCTTTCTACAATTAGGGGTAAAGATGAAATTGGCCTTGAGTACTATTAAAGGCCAAGTCCCAGCTTTATCAGTCTTATTTCAAAGACTACTTGCTTAACATTCTTTAGTCCGGGGTTTTATGCTAGGGGTGATGCAGATTAATCCGCCAGTCAAACCTTCTTTGAACCCTTGGGACTTGAACTTTGTTTTGTTAGTGTTACAAAAACAACCATTCAAATCAGTACAACATATTCCCTTAGTCCTCCTGACTAGGAAGTCTGTGTTCTTGGTTGCTATATCCTCAGCAAGGAGGGTTTCGGAATTGGCTGCTCTTTCTTGTAAAGAGCCATACTTGATTATTCATGAGGACAGAGTGGTGTTGCGCCCTCGTCCAGGTTTTTTTTACCAAAAGTGGTCTCAGGTTTCCACCTGAACCAAGACATTGTCCTGCCATCGTTTTTTTCCAAAACCATGTTCCAGGGAAGAGAAGTCACTACATTGTCTCGATGTAGTGAGAGCAGTCAAGGTCTATTTAAAGACGACTGCTCAGATCCGGAAGACTGATGTCTTATTTATACTGCCAGCAGGTCCTAAGAAAGGACAGGCAGCGTCGAAATCCACTGTCGCTAAGTGGATTCGGCAAGTTATAATGCAGACTTATGATTTAAGGGGTAAGATTCCAACTTTTCAAGTCAAAGCGCACTCTACCAGGGCGGTTAGTGCTTCTTGATCAGTGCGTCACCAGGCCTCCATGGCTCAGATCTGTAAGGCCGCAACTTGGTCTTCAGTACATAAATTCACCAAGTTTTATCAAGTGGATGTAAGGAGGTATGAGGATATCGTCTTTGGGCGCAGTGTGCTGCAGGCAGCAGTATAGGTCCTCAAGTCTGGGGGTGCCCTACGGGTTCTGTCTCCCTCCCCTCAATAGCATTGCTATGGGACGTCCCATTAAGTTAATAACTATGGCTCTGTGTCCCATGATGTACGATAAAGAAAATAGGGTTTTTATAACAGCTTACCTGTAAAATCCTTTTCTTGGAGTACATCATGGGACACAGAGGTCCCTCCCCTCTTTTGGGGTTTAAGTATATTGCTTTGCTACCAAAACTACTCCTGGTAGGAGGAGTGGTTATATAGGGAGTGAATTTCCTGTATTGGGTATACCAGTGTCCATCACCTGAAGGTGCCTATATACTCATTACGTTAATAACTATGGCTCTGTGTCCCATGATGTACTCCAAGAAAAGGATTTTACAGGTAAGCTGTTATAGAAATCCTATTTTTTTGTGAAAGGGCCAAGGTATAGTCCAGATGTCAACCCATCGGAAATGATGTGCCATAAACAGGGAATCCAAGAAATATAGATTAAAGGGCAAGTATAGCCAAAGCTTTTTTGGCTATACTTCTCCTGTAGGTGACAAGAGTGCAGCTTGTTCTGCAATCCTGAGGTCCCGTTTTCAGCGGACAGTGGGATAAAGATGCCTGGACCGAAACCTGGCCAAGCCTCCCAGTGATCAGCTGAAAACCTGAGCCAGCCTCTTCTGCCCCCTCCGCAGTCCAGTGGGGAGACCTGAGTGATCAGCGGTGCTCGTTTCTCACTGCAGAGCCGGCAGGGGACAGATGCAGCATTGGGTCGAGTATAATGTTTTCTCTTTTAAGGCTTTTGTAAGAGAAGTAGTTTAGACATTACCTTGATGATTCCAGGAGTCAATCCAGCAGCTTTTGGAAATGCCTAGTGGAGGTGATTGCTGCTAAGGATAGAGGTAGATAGAGATGTTGCTAAATACAAAGGAAGCTTCAGGTGTTTTTCCAGCTTAGACTATAAATGGTCAAATTGTGTGTTCGACAAGCCATGAAAGATTAACATTGTTTTATTAGCCTAAACAGTGTCTTAAACAGACTTTGTTTAAAGATTATTTTGGTTCCCTCAGGTACTGTTTGTGGCTGTCAACTGCTGGTGGCACCAGGGAAAGTGCAGGAAACAAAAGAGCTTCTTCTATTTCCCTGTAATTCACCTGTTCCATAAGAGGTAAGTACACAACTCCAGGAACATTTTTATCTGGAACTGTAAAATGGTTTGATCATGGGTTGAGCTGTTCAGTTTTTGAATCATCTTCTACTTTCTACTTTGCATTCATACACTGAAGTTTTGATAATGTTGTCAAGAGCTTTCTAAGGTATTCTGACCCCTTGGCTACCAAATTTCTGATATTTAAAGGGTTAAAGCAAGCTTATAGCTGCTGTTGCGGCCGCAAACTTGGTATCAAAATTTTTTAGCCGGTGATTGGCTTTCAGGTAAAAGTGATCCAGGCCGGCACCCGTGTGGTGGTTCCTTGGTGTCCTGTTCTTCCAGAGAGCCCACTCTAGAGAACTGCTGAAGATTTAAGAGCAAGAGGAGAATTGGGAACATCTATTCCCTGATCCCCACTGCACCTAATGAATCTTGAAGCAATGTGTATTATGTCACTTCCAGTTTCAGAGATCTCATTTCCTCATTACTGTAGCCAGGGTAATAGGTAATCAAGCATGAAATGTGTTTTGATTAGCTGCAGTGAAGTGCAGGGGAGACGTTTGGCCATCCCACAGTCTGCCTACAATAATGTGCCCACCAGCATTCTGCTGGTGGACACATTGTTGTAGGCAGACTGTGGGGTGGTTTCGCTATCTGGTTTGGATTTTTGAAAGTAATATCCTCATTTATAGGACTGAATACAATGTCTGGTGGGCCTTTCCATTCTGGGCCCTTTCTCTCCTCTGCCCTTCTTATCCATCTTGGGAAGTAGTAAATGATACTAATAAGGCATATGGTCTTTCACCCTATTTGCAGATATCTAGACAATAACCTTGTACATCTGGGGTAACGACCCTTTGTTTGCTGTCTTTTCCATACTGTGCCTTTTTCTTCATCTGTAGAAGTGGCTACATTTGTATATGTTATTCTACTGCCCCACACTACTTATCTTGTCTGCACTATATGTTCCACTATCCTTGTGCTATGCCCCTGTGACGACACGCCATTATCTCTGCCTGCCAAATCAATGTGGTCCTGAGGAAGCGACTATGTGAAACGTGTCGACCTCTTTGGCATTAGCATAGACACGTTGGCTTCTCATTAACGGTGTATTTTTTTTCTGTCACATTGATGCATGTTTTTAGCAATTTTCTCTTTTTTGTAATATTTGTGTATAATAAATTTTCATATTTTTATATTACCCATGTGGCGGTCCTTTTTCTGGTACCAGTATAGTACAATTTTTTTGTTACATATTTCATATGGATGAGGTACTTTTTCAATAGCCCTAATTAATTTTGTATTAGTAATTTCTAGCAAAAAACCCAGATTTTATTCTGTGAAAAACTCAATTGCCCTGGTACAAAAGTGGTTAAAGACACTTCTTCATAAAGTGGGTGCTGTGTTAGAATACAGTGTCCTGTTGTGGGGACAATTCCTCCATCTACCTTGTTTATGGCTGAACGTTGCTTTCATCCCCACCCTACTGGCTGATCAAACTACTTTTAAAGTGTATGTCAAGCCAAAAAATTAGTTTTAGGCTCAGTTAACACTGTACACCACATGTGAATTGCCCAGGAACCACACCACTTTCCTATGCGATTCATTGTGGTGCGATTTGAGCCCATTCATTTTGAATCGCACCAAAGAAGCTCAGGCACCTGAGCCACACCGAACCGGATCACATGGTCATTTTGTACCATGTGATCCAGTGCATGCAAACGTACTGCATTTGCAACCTGTATTTGGGGTGTCATTCATTTTTATATTGACAACTGCAGCAAATTGTAATGTGGTGCGGGAAAGGCTCAACCCCCATCTAGCTTGTTCCATCAAGCTGGGGCTCCATTAGAAAGATTTTGCTTTACCTTCTGTCCTGAGAAGAAGTTTTATCAGACCGCAAGGGAAAAAGAATTTGCAGGATCTGGGGACACAGACCAAAAAAACAAACAATCAGATGGGGGTTGTAGTCTTAACTTATTCTACTAAAAAAGTAATTCTGATTTATCTGAGGTTGCTCTTGTATGGTTCCCTCTCACTTTCTGCCTGGTAAAATGTGGTTTGCAGGACTGGAAGCAAAGGTAAATGTCTCACATTAAGCCCTGAATAGCAGTAAAGACCCTACATTTGTTCCAGCCCTTCCCCACTCTATCTAAAATTAAAAAGAAGATTTTTGACTACACTTTAAATGGAAAGTTCACTCTTTGGAACATAGAACATGTTCCAGCTCCTGCAACCTCTCTCCCCCCCTCCCCGCCTCAGTGTGACAGTGGGTGACTGATCTTCTCCCCCACACCTGCTGTCACAATTGAGAAACCACGTGCCTCTGCCCACTCGGCTGCGTTATTCATTCACAGTTTCCAGTGATTGGATAGATTACAACTACCGTCAGCCATTGTATAGAATTAGGGAGGGTTTTAACTCTTGTAAGGTTTATTTCTGCCATCTGTGCCTATTGGGGAGATTTCCCTTTACTTCCTATTTCATAGCCAAAACAGGAAGTGAGAGAAAATCCCTGCAAATTAGGGGAATTCTTTGGGGACGCCCAGGTCACCAGAACTAGTGTCCCCATTGGAAGATTTCCCCTCCTATTACTTTTCTGGAGACAACCAAACATTTGGGATTTTCTTTTACTTTCAGTGATCATGATAATTTGGTGATTTTGCATTTTAATGAGTGAAATAAGTATTTGACACCTTCGCAAAACATGACTTAGTACTTGATAGCAAAACACTTGTTGGCAATCAGAGGTCAGATGTTTCTTGTGGTTGGCCACCAGGTTTGCACACAGATCAGGAGGGATTTTGTCCCACTTCTCTTTGCACATCCTCTCCAAGTCATTAGGTTTCGAGGCTGGCTTTGGTAACGCAAACCTTCAGCTCCTGCCACATATTTTCCATGGGATTAAGGTCTGGAGACTGGCTAGGCAACTCCGGGACCTTAATGTGCTTCTTGAGCGACTCCTTTGTTGCCTTGGTGTGTTGCCTTGGTGTGTTTTGGGTCATCGTCATGCTGGAATACCCATCCATGACCAATTTTAATGCCCTGTCTGTGGGAAGGAGGTTCTCACCCAAAATTTGATGGTTCATGGCCCGTCCATTGTTCCTTTGATGCAGTGACGTTGTCCTGTCCCCTTAGCAGAAAAACACCCCCAAAGCATAATGTTTCCACCTCCGTGTTTGACGGTGGGGGTGGTGTTCTTGGGGTCATTCCTCCTCCTCCAAACACGGCGAGTTGAGATGATGCCAAAGAGCTTGATTTTGGTCTCATCTGACCACAACACTTTCACCCAGTTCTCCTCTGAATCATTTAGCTGTTCATTAGCAAACTTCAGATGGGCCTGTACATGTGCTTTCTTGAGCAAGGGGTCCTTGCAGGTGCTACGGGATTTCAGTCCTTCACGGCGTAGTGCGTTACCAATTGTTTTCTTGGTGACTATGGTCCCAGCTGCCTTGAGATCATTGACAAGATTCTCCCGTGTAGTACTGGGCTAATTCCTCACTGTTCTCATGACCATTGAAATGCCACGAGGTGAGACCTTGCATGGAGCCCAAGACCGAGGGAGTAAATAAAGGAGGGTTTCCGCGCTCACGGACTATGGTCTGCAGCCTCCCCTTAAACGCACCCCCAAAGGGGTGAGATAGATTAATAAAGAGAAGTTGGGTAGGGGTAAGTGGCGCTACCTATGCCGGGGTACCTGTTTAGAATTAATAATCCGTGCTAATGTGTACAGAGCGGTAAAAACCACTCAACAAGAATTTTTTAAAAGTGTATATCAACCTATTTATAATTAATAAACCGTGCTGATGTGTACAGACCAATGAAAGTCACTCATATATAACTTAAAAGTGTAACTAAACCATCCAAGTTTAAATAAAAACCCCCACCTATTGCATGGAGAGGGGTCTTATTAATAGAAATCCCCCCAGCAAGTGGTATAAGGACAGTGTGGTGAACAATCTGCAGATACCAATAACTAAAATAATATAAATAAATAAGTGCAAACAGTGTCCACCAAGTAAATTAAATATATCAAATATATCACATAGATTCAGAGTCCATATTAGCCCACAGTCCCATCCATACTACAAATTGAACGGATATGGGATATAAATCTTAGAATCAAATTATCATATGGTGTGAAACCAAAAATAAAAAGTAGAAAACTGTAAAAATCTGTAAAAATAAAGTTCCAGCATAACAAAGTTCTTGTGAATAGTGACTTTCGTGAAAAAAATAGCTGGTATCCAGTGACTTGCGGTGCTCCCCCTCAAGGGTCCCCACTCACCAGCTCCTTAAACCCTTGCAGGGGTAATAGGCATGTAGTACCAGGCAGTGGAATGGCGTCTTAGGTTCCAGTAAAGCTGTCCCCAGGTGCCTCCGCTCCAGATATGATGTGTCCGTCAGTAGTTTAAGCCATCCTCATGGGAAAGAAACAGGGCTCCTATAGTGTGATACGTTTTTAAAATTTACTTTATTAAAAAACAGCCGATAAACATCAAATTAAAACAATCCGGACTCCCTATAATAAAGGGGCCAGATAATCACACTAAGTGTAGGAGATAATGCACGGAGGGAGCTAGTGGATACAACACCATCAGCCTACGGAGGCGGCGCTACGCACTTACGTCACACGCGGAAGTCGGAGAGAGCGTGGAACGCAGCTGAGGCGCACGCCGCTCAGCTGATGGTGCTGTATCCACTAGCTCCCTCCGTGCATTATCTCCTACACTTAGTGTGATTATCTGGCCCCTTTATTAATGCTAAAAAGCCTTCTGTGTGCAGCAGCCCCCCAATGCTTACTTGAGGTCCCTTTCTGTCCAGCAATGTCCAAGTGTTTCAGCCATCCAAGATTCTCCCTCCTGATTGGCTGAGACACAGCAGCAGTGCCATTGGCTGCTGCTGCTGTCAATCAATGTCTGCTAGCCAATTAAGGGAGAGAGGTGGCCGGGTCGGGGCTGCGTGTCTGAATGGACACAGGGAGCTGTGACTCGGCTCGGGTGCCCCCATAGAAAGCTGCTTGCTGTGGGGGCACTGAACAGGAGGGAGGGGCCAGGAGTACAGAAGAGGGACCCAAGAAGAGGAGGATCCGGGCTGCTTTGTGCAAATCCACTGCAACAGAGCAGGTAAATATAACATGTTTGTTATTTTTATAGGAAAAAAAAACGAGCCTTGATAGGGGATCAAATACTTATTTCGCTCCATTTACCTTCAACTATGTAGTACAAGGGCCTGCCTGATTGCATACACAATGAAAGTGTTTAGGTTTGACCTCATCATATGGTTTTGGTAAATCTAAAGGAAAATTGTATAATGTATGGCCAGCCTTGGTTTCAGAAAACTTTTCACATCTTTAAAGTGGTGTTCCACCCTAAAAAAAAAAAATGCATGAATGTGCCTAAAAAAAGAATAAAAAAAAACATTTGGAATTTTTTTTTTTTTTAACTTCTAAATGCCTGTTGCTAGGGGGTCCCTCGTAGTCTGCCTCTTTCAGTGCCTGGGCTGGTGACATCACTTCCCCTCGGCACAGGAAGGGCTCAGTTATGCTCCCTCTTGTCAATCATCTGGGACCCATTACAGGTCCCAGATGACTAAGCGGCCAATCACGGCGCGCGGCGCCGCTCGCGCTTGCGCAGTGGGTGCCCAGCTGTGAAGCCACAGCCCGGCGCCCACAGTTGCAATGCCGGCGCCGCCAAACGCAGGGGGAGACGAGCGGGGCTTCGATCCCCGGCATCGCTGGACCCTGGGACAGGTAAGTGTCCAATTAAAAGTCAGCAGCTGCAGTATTTTGTAGCTGCTGACTTTTTTTTAATTTTTTATTTTTTTTTTAAATGGGAACTCCTCTTTAAATAGTTTCCTTTCGGCCAGTTCTCAGTTTTTTAGGGGCTAAATGCAAATACCAACTCGTGCTTTTTAGATTGTCAGTATTAGAACTTTGCCAGCACAGCTGCAACTTTGATTGACATCTCTGAATATACACACACAGATTAATAAATTCTGCCCAGATTAACCATGCTGCTTTCCAAAGGTGCCCCTGTGCTCCTTTATTCAGAGTGTAAGCCCTTTACAGGAGGTGTGTTACTGACCGCATCACCAGGTGAAAACAGGGAAAGAAGCCTAAAAAAGAAAAACGAATGCATCCACCACAGTGTAGGGTTTAATACTGCTTTAAGGAAACATGGCTGATTTTACACCCCTGTTTGTGGCTGCCGCAGCAACTGTCAGTCTTCGTTGTGGCTGAACACATAGTAGCTATCCAGGGAAGGTGCTTGCGACCATGGGATGACAAGCTGCCTTGTGTCCACCTACAGCAAGTTGAAAATGCTTGTAAAAACTCATGAAATATGTACACTCATGTTCTTCCATAGACTTAAGTGCGCCCGAAAACACTGAAATGCATGTAAAAATTTAAATGGTTCATTTTTTTGCAGTGCGTAGATGTGAACAATATCCTCTATGCTTGTTAGCTCTAGTTTTGACTTGCATAGTGCTAAGTTTCTACAAACATTTACATTTTTCTCCAATAAAATAAAAAATGTATTTATTGTTGCAGTTTTGGACCAATTGAATATAAAGGACCACTGACAGCAGCATATATTGAGAAGTTTGTTCGACGAGTGATGAGTCCTGTTTTGTATGTTTCTACTGTAGGTAGACTAAGGGATTTCCTAGCTACCTATGAGGTACTGTGGTTTTCAAATGATTTCTCCTTGTCTGTGATTTGCTATGTGGATGTGATTCATGTACTGTATTTACTTTTTGTATCCAAAGAGAGCTAACTGTAAACCCCTTCCTGCCGAGCGTACGCAGATGTGCGTACTCGGCTTTCCGGGGTTATACCGGTATGATGCCCGCAGCTGCAGGCATCATCTCGGTACCGTTTTTTACAGCGGGCGATCGGCTTTCCTGGTATAACAACCGATGCGGCTAAAAGCTGCTCGGCTGTTATGCCGGAGGAGCGCCGCTCTTACCGGGCCTCCTGTTCCATCGGGAGGCCCGATGACCAATCAGACGCCTCCGGCGGCTGGGGGCGGGCTGGAATGATGCGTGACATGTTTGGTATCTATTTACTCAGCGTAACATCATCTTTCACATTAAACAATCTCCATTTTATTCTCTAGATTCTCTGCTAAAAATATATATATAATGTTTGGGGTTCTAAGTAATTTTCTAGCAAAAAATAGGGATTTTAACTTGTAAACACTAAATTTCAAAAATAGGCTTAGTCATAAAAAAGGTTAATATCTGTTACATTTTTAAAGACCGCAGGTTCTTTAAAGATTCATGATTCATGTTTAGATAATGCCTTGATCTGCTTTTCTACATCTGCTTTATTTCTCCAAATGGCACTATTTAGGCATTATCTAGTATCCACATCAATTTCCTAAACACAAGTGCTGGGTTGGAGATGACACAATCATGATGTATAGCTTGGTGCCTTTGTAGGTCCTGTTCGTAGATGGCAAAGGCCAGCCCTGTGCTATAGCCTCTCACTTTACGGCCTGCTACAAAATTACAGTGTTGCAGTCTGATCACTGGAGAAGAATAAGGGCTCATTCACATTAGCTGGCACTCTAAAAATGTGAAATGTGTGGTGTGAATTGCATTGTTACAATGCATCAAATTGTTTACTTTTTTTTTCAAACTTTTTGAAAGAAGGAAAAATGCAGCCTGACTTAAAGTGGTGTTCCGGCCGAAATTATACTTTTTAAATAAAAATACCCCTATAATACACAAGCTTAATGTATTCTAGTAAAGTTAGTCTGTAAACTTAGGTCTGTTTTGTTAGTTTATAGCAATAGTTTGTTATTTTATAAACTTACAGCAGGCCGTGGCCATCTTAAGTGTGGGCATCTGAAGCCAGACTGTATTTCTTCCTGGATCTCATCCTTGCAGATCTCGCACATGCTCAGTACAGCACAAGCAGTGTAATAGGTTTCAGGTCAGGTTTCCATAGCAATGGCAGTGTCAGAGGAAGTTGCCGCCCCTTCCCAGAAGGCATTGCAAACAGGAAATGATGCGATGGGCCACGGCCAGGGAGGAGGAAGTGAAAAATGAATACAGCAGATATACAGTAGGTGCTGAGAAAAAAAATTTAAAAATATCCAATTCATTTACAGTGCACAGTTTAGTGAGGGATGCTGAAGAGTTGTAAAAGTGGGCGGAACTCCACTTTAAGTTGATACTATTGCTGCATTAGTTACCAGATGTGACCCACTTTTTTCCACAATGTGATTTGTAACCTTGTCATTGTCCATCCAACTTCTGTCTTAGGGTTATAGACAGATGAATGTAAAGCGACCTAAGCTGATGACAAATGTGCTAGGTCTTGGGATGCCTTTTTGTAGAGTTTCTGACCCAAATTCAATGCCTAGTAACAGGTACTAAAAATGTTATACCACCCCCTAAAAAAATGGTGTGGTTAATTCAGTTTTAGCCTCATCCAGCAGCCCACACAGTTTTAGGTATTAGCCTGGAAATCAGGCAGGAGGCAGATCAGTCCAAACAGGAGCCCCTTGATCCCTCTTGTATAGAATTGTTTTGTTATTGTAACTGTATTGTATACTTCTTCCCTTTTTTTTTTTTTTTTTTGGAATAAACTTTCGGTGGTATATCAATCATGTATAATAGTTTTAAAAGAACACCTGGTAATCCTGTCGTGAGGTGCTTGTTCATGCACTTCCTTTTCTGAGGTGGCGGTCTCCTAATTCAATAAATCAGTTGTCATCCTGTCACATACATCCCTGTTGAAGGCTAAATGTTCACACACATTGTGCAGGGATGACCACTGTTGTCACCATCAAAAGGCCACTTCAATGCTGGATTGTGTGCATGTAGACAGGAAGTGACTGAAAGGCTAGGGCTGGTACCTTCAGGTGATCGGCAACTGGCAAAGCATCTAGGCACCCAACAATCCCCACACACACACTCACACACTACACTTCATGAATGAATGATCGATAAGGATGGCAGGGGATTATTACGGTGCCAGAGAAAAAAGTATGAAGATAAGATAGTAGATGTAAAATTACAAAAAATACTTTATTTCACAAAATTCAATACATACAAGAAACGATAAAATCATTGGCTGCAATTAACATATACATTGTACATGACCACAATGCAGTAGGGTGGGCCAGGTAGAGGCGGCCTTCAAAGCAAGAGCTCAGTTTCCTACATGTTTCGCCAAGGCTTCCTCAGGGAATGGTAAGAGCTTGTTGCAATATATAAGAATCTATGCATAGAGATACAAAAACATCATATAAACAAACAAATAAATAGACATTGGGATGTAGGCTGTTATGAACAATGATATATGTTGGAGTTCGTGGCTGGACATATATCATTGTCCATAACAGCCTACATCCCAATGTCTATTTATCTGTTTGTTTATATGACCTTACATGGTTGCTAATTAATGTTAAATGTGAAAATCAGAGGTGTTCTGTCTCATTAGCAACCATATAAGGTCAGCAGGTTTGCTGTTGCTTTTAAAATTTAACATCTAAACAGTCAGTCCGATCTACAAATACTGTATTTATGCATATAAGCTCCGTTTTGTGTTGAAAATAGCTGTTAAATCTAAAACTTCGGTGGGTGTAACAATATTTGTGTTTTTTTTTTTTTTGTTTTTGTTTTTTTTTTTGCTGGTCCGAAAATGATCCGATCCGTGACTCTGATCAGAGGATCGATCCGATCCGTTGCACCCCTAGTGGGTATCCTTGCTGGCCATGGATGGGCATCTCTGGTGGTCCTGGGTGGGCATCCTTGAGGGGGCTGCATTGATAATCAGTGCAGACCCTCCCCCTGACTGGAGAGCAGCTGATCGGCTCTCCTCTACTCGCGTCTGTCAGTACGAGTAGAGGAAAAGCTGATACACGTGATAAATGTTATCACAGTGTAACACAATTTTATTGTACAAACAAAAAAGCCCCAGTACAGGGTACATCCCCCTGAGGAAGATACGAATTTCCCTTGTACCTTCACATGTAGGGGAGGGGACAGGACAGTGCAGGAAGCAGCTGGTCTGCTCCGCAGAGAACAGACATAAGACCTCAACCAAAACCAGTGTTTTAAGGCACATTACAGATTGGTGTACTTACTGCACTTAACCCATGTGAGTACCCTGTACTGGGCCTTTTTTGTTTGTACAATAAAATTGTGTTAAACGGTATCACTCTATGGAGTCTCTTTCTACTGTTTTGTATATGAGGATACAGCATCAGTCAGCAGTCTGGATCCATACAGCTAAATTAGAATCCCTGAGGTGATTCATATGCGTGTTTGACTGAACTTAATTGCGAGGTCACACGCTCTAAGGTGAGCAGCCATTGCCTGAGGGTGGGGAGCACCTGATTATGGACACCGCAACACGTTATTTTCACATTTTTATGAAGTCACCATTATACCTTTTAATAAGAACTATAGGCAGGTCCATAAATATTGGGATATCGACACAATTCTAATCTTTTTGACAATGCATTTGAAATGAAACAAACAAGATGTGCTTTAACTGCAGACTTTCAGCTTTAATTTGAGGGTATTTACATCCAAATCAGGTGAACGGTGTGAGTAATTACAACAGTTTGTATATGTGCCTCCCACTTTTTTTTTTTTCTACCACCACCATGCTTCACTGATGAGGTGGTATGCTTTGGATCATGAGCAGTTCCTTTCCTTCTCCATTCTCTTCTTTTCCCATCACTCTGTGTCGATGTCCCAATATTTATGGACCAAACTCTATATACCGATTATGTTGCTAGGGGAAGATGGAATCCGACAGACTGGATGCTGTGCTATTTATGTCAACCTCAGAGGGGGAGACTTCAACAAATCACTTTTGAACTAAGATGGATTTTTCATTTGCCAGCTACGAAAACCCTGGGCCTCAATGAAGCATTTAATTTTAGACCATATCTGGCAGGTTTTGAGTCGGGAGTATGTGAATTTGATCTTTGATTCCTCACAGAATTTTTTCCCACTTTCAATAAATGTCAACAGAATTTTCATCTTTCTAGACTTTATACTAAGTTTCTTTGAATGTACCTCATATTTCCCATTGTTACAATTTTTGGTGCTTGTTTAACACCAGGTGTTTAGTTTTTATTATAAGGTATTTTCCTTCTGTGTAATTTTCCGCTATTTCCACTAGATGTCACCACGCTCTAATATTGTTTTTATTGTCTTTCTTTTTGCTAGGGGAAGATGGACTCCGACAGACTGGATGTTCTGCTTTGACCCCGGGGAATTTCTGGATTGCCAAATGGCGCCTTTTGCTCTGCGTGCGCGGGTCCCTCGTCTCGCCCCCTTTCATTGTGGGGTCACCGTGGACCATTTTGGCTTTTGGTTCCTGGCTTCCTGCCTTTGGTTCCTCCGTTCTGCGCTCCACTCCTGGAGTGCAAACGGCAGCCACTCCCGTGTGGGATGTGAACCCTGCCCCTTTGGGCGGGCTTGTGCCTTGCATCGTTACGCCGAGGGACTTAGCTGCGATATGTTCAGCATCCATTTGGTTGCTGACACTCTGACAGGGTCCAGCTGTTCCTGCCATCACAATCACTCTTGCGATTGGCTAGGTTGTCTCACATGTAGCCTTATCTACCTGCACCTAAAGCAATCACACGATATGCCGAGGAAGTGCAAGGTGGAAGCTGGCTGTACTCACTTCAATATGTTTGCAGGTATTGTAACCCTCTATTCATACTCCCCTTTTGTTGTTGAGAAGATCAATGCTCAATTTTGTTGCTCAAATAATCTGAGCAGCTTCATGGATATTCTTATTCATTTCCATCATTCTTTTGGATTTAGATTTATAAAGCTTGCCAGGCCCACCATTAGCATGAAACGTATGTTTCCTAGCTACGAGTCCTTGTAGTGGAGCACTTGTTGCCATATAATTTCGGCCCTCCAGAAATCTTCCTGAGTGTTGAAGTTGTCCAGTTTGCCTTCCAAAGGGATTTCCATCTTTCCCACTGGCTTTTCAGACATATGCATTGCTATATGTATGACTTTGTAAGTATAGCTATTCTGTCTGTATTATGTATAATTAAAACTGTGGACAACACATGTATAGTGTTTAGTTTATTAAACTTTTGTACCTTTATGTATAGTAGTTACCTTAATACGAATATGGAATATCTTTTGGTATTTCTTGCATTATAGAAACCCTGTACCCAACTTGACTTAACCTCTGAAGAAGGACTGTCTTATCCGTAACATGTAAGGTGTCAACGCCTGTATGCATCACCACTAGCCTGCTTGTTCTTAGGGCAGTGGGTGTACATACCATTGTAACTTTGGGTACTTTGTATCATTGTTTTTATTGTCAGCAATGTCCTTACCTACTTTTTTTTGTGTAATTGTAATATATATATATTTTTTTATAACAATACTTGGTCTGTCTATAATAGATCCAATAGGGGTTCTCTCCAGTGCTATAGCACTGGTTATTCCAATTGTTCCACTTTGCGATTAGTTCATTGAAGTTTTGAGAGAAAAAAAGTTGACATGTGCCGCGCTGTTTTCTGTGTATTGGCATAGTGGTCTGTGTTCTTGTGCGGCTGCTGGTGTAAATTGTGTCGCAACTACTTTTCATAGTTTTAATTAATATATTTTGTTCCTTCCTTCCTGCAGCCTGGGATATTGGGCTACTTTGAGTTCAATGCGTCACCTCAACCTCCAGGCTATTTAACCTTTTTCCGGTCTGCATTGCACTCGTTACAAAAAGGTAGGTAATCTCTACACTCTAACATGGTTGTGTTGCTAGCTCCTAATTTTAAACTGAAAACACACTTGTGAAAATGCTTGCAAGATAGGTTTATAATGTGTCTGAAATCTGTCTGTCATGCATTTGCAATATATTTATTCAGCAGTGGGTTTTCAGTGTTTTGGTTTTTATCAATTTGTATGTGTACTCTTGGTACTTAACCACCTTCATGACCAGACCATTTTTTTGCTATTCAGCACTGTGCTACTTTAACTGGTAATTGTGGGGTCATGCAACGCTGCTACGCAGATAAAATTTATATAATTTTTTTTTTTCCACACAAACAGAACTTTTCTTTATCGTACATCACGGGACACAGAGCAGCCATAGTAATTACTATGTGGGTTATACGCCACCTATAGGTGAACGGACACTGGCACACCCAAAGACAGGAAGTCCCCCTCTATACAACCCCTCCCATACAGGAAGTACCTCAGTTTTTTGCCAGTGTCTTTAAGGTGATTATCACGGATTACATGTGCTCTTGGAGCATACCTGGAAGTCTGGACAGTTCTATTTGGAATCATGGACTTCAATCGGATCCATTCGGAAAAGCTGTTGGCCAAAAATGGATGGTACCTGAGCCTCATAGGAAGGAGAGAGTATTCCTCGAGGTTTTGCCTGTAATGCAGCCTTACAGCGCTGGACCCTGTGTAATGGAACCCAGTGCAGTGTTCTGACCAAGATGTTTTCCTGCAGGGTGTTATCCAGGACCAGTGGACCCCACATTAAGGGGGACCCAGTCTCTGAAGGTCTTTTATGACAAAGCTCACCGTGATGGGTGCAGATTGGGTCTGGCTGTGTGTTTTCCAGAAAACCCTGGTAAGTTTATAAAAAAAAAACACAACGAAGAAAACCTGGGAAAGGAACACATTTGGTTCACTTCAAAGGATTTCTTCTGAGTAGCAAATGCCTTGCCTGTTTTTCACCAATAGAGGGTGTATTGTAACGTACCTGCTTGTCATGCTTGTTTTTTTCTGTGTACAGCGCTCCTGTGGAGACAGCATTTCCCCTCATCCTGGTTGCCAGTTCCCTGGGACCTCCTTCCTTCTACCCACAGACACGCAACCCTCCCCCAGAGGCTGGTTCCAACGGGGGGGAGTGGGCGGCATCTCCCCACAGTACTTAGCCCCCCGAGCTATCCCGATAAATGGGACTGCCACGTGTGCAAGCGTGTAGGTCAGCTGGAAATAGGCCGCCGCAGGACATAGGGGGCTTGGCTTAGGCGGCCAGTGTGCACGTGGGGAGCAAGCGTGTACAAAGCACGGAGCAGGCCATAAAGTTTGTGACTCTGTGATGAGTCTGGTGGCTGATGGAGGGACACAGAGTATACTGGGGCATGTAAGTGCTGTATAGGTGTGGCTACAGGCATTTAAAGGCACGTCTACGGGCTATTAGGCTGGGCAGTGATAGCGGCATTTTTACCTACAGCTTAGCAGTGGATGCATATTGTGAGTACCTCTGCATTTTGTGCTTACTGTGCTAACTATGTCTTCCCATCGGGTTCAAGAGGTAAGCCTCAAGGTCAAGCACAAGGCCAGAAGAAGCCATGGGGCTTCAAGGCCATACAAAGCAGAGTCCTAAGGCCTCTATATGAAGGGGTGCCCCCACTTGCTCGAGTGGGGGGAAGGCTTCTGCAGTTTTCAGGAGCTTGTCGGAAGGAGATCCAGGACAGATTGGTCATCTCCACAGTATCTCTAGGCTACAAGCTAGAGTTTTGGGAGTTCCCACCATTTCGGTTTCTAAGATCGAATATTCCCAGAGGCCCATTAAAAAGAAGGCCTTTGTTCCAGGCACTGGACCGGTTGACATCACAAGGTGTAATTCCAGAAGTTCCAACAGAGGAGCAGGGTATGGGGTTTTATTCAAATCTCTTCACGGTGCCAAAACTGAATGGAGATGTCAGACCCATTCTAGATTTCAAAGATCTAAATCAATTCCTAACCATCCGCTCTTTTCGCATGGAGTCAATCCGGTCAGTCGCATCCTCTCTGAGAGGAGGAGAATTTCTAGCATTGATAGACATCAAAGATGCATATCTGCATGTGCCAATCTACCCCGCTCACCGGAAATTTCTGTGATTCGAGGTAGAACAGCGCCATTTTCAGTTTGTGGCCTTGCGCTTCGGGCTAGCCACCGCCCCCCTGGTGTTCACAAAGATTTTGGCCCCAGTATTAGCAAGATTAAGGGTCTAGGGTATATCAGTAATGGCATACCTAGAAAACCTGCTGCTTATAGATCAGTCGGTTTCACAGCTAGACTGCAGTGTGTCTAGCACGGTCAGATATTTGGAGCACCTGGATTGGCTTCTCAACCTAGAGAAGTCAGCCTTACGGCCAGTAAGGAGCCTAGAATACTTGGGTTTGGTCATAGACACAGTCCAAGAAAAGGTCTTTTTACCTCAGACAAAGGTCAGGGCTATAAGAGATTTGGTCCGTGTGGTCAAGGGAAAAAAGGATTCCTCCATTCGACTTTGCATGAGGTTGCTAGGGAAAATGGCTTCGTTTGTAGCTATTCCCTATGCCCAATTTCATTTGAGACTGTTGCAAAACAGTATTCTATCTGCTTGAAACAAAAGGGTGCAAGCCTTGGACTACCCAATGTATCTGTCCCCAAAAGTGCGCCAGAGTCGTAATTGGTAGTTGACAACCAGAAATTTGCAGAAGGGGAAATCCTTCATGCCAGTAACCTGGAAGATGGTAACAACGGATGCCAGCCTCTTGGGCTGGGGAGCGGTTCTGGAAGAGGCCATTGTCCAGGGGAAGTGGTCAGAGACCGAAAAAGCCTTGCCCATCAACATTCTAGAGATTCGGGCAGTGCGTCTGGCCATAATATCATGGACTTTCAGGTTGCAGGGTTGTCCTGTCAGGATACAATCCGACAATGCCACAGCTGTGGCTTACATCAACCACCAAGGGGGTACCAGGAGTCAGGCGGCCCAAAGGGAGGTGGACCATATTCTGACATGGGCAGAGAAGCATGTGCCTTTCCTGTCAGCATTTTTCATTCCAGGGGGGTGGAGAATTGGCAGGCGGACTTCTTAAGCCGCCCAAAGTTGTCCTCGGGGGAATGGACCCTGCATCCCGAGGTTTTTTTCAGCCATATGCTGAAGGTGGGGTACCCCGGACATAGATTTATTGGCGTCCAGGTTCAACAAGAAGTTGGACAGCTTTATGTCAAGGACAAGGGATCCACTCCCATTTGGGACAGACACGCTAGTAACCCCTTGGGATCAGTTTTCACTAATTTATGCGTCACTCGCCCCCCAATTCAACTCCTACCACGGCTTTTACGCAGGATCAAGGAGGAAGGGAAACCAGTGATACTGGTAGTCCTGGCGTGGCCCACAAGAGCCTGGTATGCGGAGATCATAAGGTTGGCAGTAAGGAAATCGTGGACTCTTCCATTCCGTCCAGACTTGCTTTTGCAAGGACCGGTGTTCCATCATGCCTTACAGTCACTAAATTTAATGGTTTAGCTATTGAAACACAAATTTTAAAGGATTGGGGGCTCTCTGGCTCAGTGCCGACTACCCTGATTAATACAAGGAAGCCGGGCTCTAGGGCCATTTATTATAGGATCTGGAGGTACTATCTTTCCTGGTGTGAAGCCAAGAGATGGCATCCTCGGAAATATGTTATCGTGAGTACCATCAAGGGTCAGATCTCGGATTTGGCAGTATTCTTTCAAAGACCGCTTGCTTCATATTCTCTGATTTGGGCCTTTCTACAAGGGGTAACTCATATAACTCTGCAAGTTAGTGCCCATGGGATTTGAATCTAGTTTTATCAGTCTTGCAAAGACAACCCTTTGAGCCTTTGCTCCATATTCCCTTGATCCTTTTGACAAGGAAGTTGTTTTTTTTTGGTTGGAGTAACTTCGGCAACAAGAGTGTCAGAATTGGCAGCTTTTTCCTGTAAAGAGCCATACTTAATTATTCATAAGGACAAGGTGGTGTTGTGTCCTCACCCAACCTTTTTGCCTAAGGTAGTGTCCAGTTTTCACTTGAACCAAGATGTCTCCCTGCCCTTGTTTCTCCCAGAACCTCACTCTACGGAAGAAAAATTGTTGCATTCTCTCAACATGGTGAGAGCTGTCAAGATCTATCTGAAGGTGACAGCTCAGATAAGAAAGACCGATGCTTTGTTTGTGCTGCCAGATGGGCCCAGAAAAGGGCAGGCAGCGTCAAAATTGACTATTTCCCAGTGGATTCGTTGAGTTATAATTCAGGCTTATGGATTGAAAAGAAGGGCTCCACCCTTTCAAATTAGAGTGCATTTTACCAGGGGAGTAAGTTCTTCATGGGCAGTGCGTCACCAGGCCTCTATGGCTCAGGTTTGCAAGGAATCGACTTGGTCGTCAGTACATACATTTACTAATTTTACCAGATGGATCTAAGGTGGCAGGAGGATGCCGCTTTTGGGTGCAGTGTACTTCAGGCAGTGGTATAGGTCCTTACGTCTGGTGACCTGCTTTGATATGTGTCTCCCTCCCCTCAAGGTCATTACTTTGGGACATCCCACTTAGTAATTACTATGGCTGCTTTGTGTCCTGTGATGTACAATAAAGAAAATAGGATTTTTAATACAGCTTACCTGTAAAATCCTTTTCTTGGAGTACATCACGGGACACAGAGATCCCTCCCCTCTTGCTGGGATATACATTGCTTTGCTACAAAACTGAGGTACTTCCTGTATGGGAGGGGGACTTCCTGTCTTTGGGTGTGTCAGTGTCCATTCACCTATAGGTGGCGTATAACTCATAGTAATTACTATGGCTGCTCTGTGTCCCATGATGTACTCCAAGAAAAGGATTGTACAGGTAAACTGTATTAAAAATCCTATTTCTTCTGGTAGTATTTGATTTTTTTAAATTATATAAACGAAAAAGACCAAAAATTTTGGAAAACAAAATATTTTCTACTTTCTGTTCTAAAACACATCTCAAAATCTAATTTCTTCAAAATGTATTCCGCTACACGTCTTTGGTTAAAAAAAAAAAAGTCCCCAAAAGTGTATAATGGTTTGTGTGAAAGTTATAGTGTCTACAAACTATATTATATACAGTGGGGAAATAATTATTTGATCCCCTGCAGATTTAATAGGTTTGCCCACTTACAAAGAAATGAAGGGTGTATATTTTTTACCATAGATGTATTTTAAATGATAGAGACAGAATATCAACCAAAAATCTAGAAAAAACACATGATACAAATGTTATAAATTGAGTTGCAGTTCAGTGAGTAAAATAAGTATTTGTTCCCAAGCAAAATATGACTTGGTAATTGGTGGAGAAACCCTTGTTGGCAAGCACAGAGATAAGACATTTCTTGTAGTTGGTTACCCGGTTTGCACACATCTCAGGAGGGATTTTGGTCCACTCTTCTTTACAGATCTTCTCTAAGTCCTTAAAGACCTTTTTTTTCTTCCCTGCAAAGTAACGGCATAATGTGCTAGTATGCATCATTGCATACTAGCACATTATGTGACACCTATACCTGCAAACGAAGCCCGCGTTATCCTTGCTGGATGCTGCATCCAATTTCACCTTCCTTCCGGGGCCACAGATTCCGGCTCTGTGACTGGCCGGAGCCGCGTGGCGTCACTCCCGCGCATGCCAGTCACGGCACTCGCTTCTGAAGAAACGGCACAAGCGGCCATTCCTTCAGAGCGCATGAGCCAATGACCTCATCGGGGCAGTATATAGTAAATATCTCCTTAATGGCGCACGTTTAGAAGATATTTACAGTGCCTATAGGTAAGCCTTATACTAGGCTTACCTATAGGTACAAAGTATAAACAACCTCTTTGTTTTCTTGGCTGTTGCTTGGTAACTCAAAGTTTCAGCTTCCTCCATAAATTTTCTATAGGATTAGGGTCTGGAGACTGGCTAGGCCACTCCATGACCTTAATGTGCTTCTGTAGTAACTCCTTTGTTGCCTTGGTGGTATGTTCTGGGTCATTGTCATGCTGAAAGACCCATTCATGGACCATCTTTTAGGGTTCTGGCTGAGGGAAGAAGGTTCTCATCCAGGATTTTACAATACATGGCCCAATTCATTGGCTCTTCAATGCGGCAAAGTCTGTCTGTACCTTTAGCAGTAAAAGAGTCCCAGAGCATAATGTTTCCACCTCCGTGCTTGACTATAGGGATGGTGTTCTTGGGGGGTCATAGTCAGCATTTTTCTTCCTCTAAACACGGCGAGTCGAGTTAATGACAAAGAGCTCAATTTTCAACACTAAGAGGAAAAAGGACGGTTTGTAACTTTATATGAGGCAATAACCTGGTAGGGCCATCTTCCTCTATCCCTAGCTATATGGATAAAAAGAAAAGGGGGACTTTGTATGAAGCACGCAGGTGGTAAAAAAGTCAAGTTTATTACATGAGCATGCACGTGACTTGTATCTATAATAGAGTAAGGGAATAGCTATGTGGTCTGACCATATTGGAAAAATGGGGCAAAAAGTAATACTAATGAAAATGTAAACTGATGGAGTCCCATTCTCTATGATACTTACAAACAAGGCTGTTGAATGTGGCACTAGGAACTGGAAGCACCCAAAAGAGCATCTCTACTGGGAGCTGAGGTGGAGTGATCGGCCCGCAGAATCTACAGGGGCCACATCCCAGGGAGGGTAGTGTCCAAAAATAGAGCTATTCTTGACCATAAGTATTAAACCCATCATGGGAAGACTTCTATAAAAAATATTCTGTGTTAATACACAGTGTGCAATATGTCCTGTACGCAGTTAAAGCAGGACGGATATATGATAGAAAGTGTCAGTTGAAGCCCAGATAAGTGAAAGTAAGAGATTATAAAGTTGGTGAAAATTGTAGAGCTAAACCACCAAGGAGGAGAATAAAGAAGTGTGCCAGATATGAAAAGTAATGGATGCTAATGACCAAATTACCCAGACTGGAGCATTGAAACCGAGGTCCAGCGTGATGTGAATAATAAACCAAGCAGAGGCAAAGACAAACCACAAAGATGAATGAGCCACCCGGAAATGGGACCTATATGGACACAGCCATCACACACCCACCAACGTCACATCAGCGTGCAAAGGGGAATGGAGGCGTTACTGATTGAGCAGCGAAGCTGCCCACCATTGGCGCCAAAAAGCAATCCTCCCAAACAGCTGCTGGATGTAAAAGACGCTGGAGAGATGGCTCCTCGTGGTGTGACGCCATATCATCTGGCACAAGAGGCGTGACGTCAATGCAAGGCCATCCACCCGCCCCATGGGATGGGAGGGGGGAGGAGAGCCCGCAGTAGGCATCGCAGCTCCCAGCCAAAAGGCTCCTAGAACCAGACCATATAACGCACACAACACAGCAAAGGGAAAACAAAGCATCAAGATGAGGGATGGGATTGCTAATCACATCCCTATTGTATGAGTCTATGAGGTTCTGCGGGCCGATCACTGCACCTCAGCTCCCGGTAGAGATGCTCTTTTGGGTGCTTCTGGTTCCTAGTGCCACATTCAACAGCCTTATTTGTAAGTATGTAAGAGTCTCCGTCAGTTTGTTTTTTATCACTGTAGGATAAAAGGCCTTGTTGACTCCTCTCCAAATGAACCGTTTATGGTTGTGGCCAAAAAGCTACATTTTGGTCTCATCACTCCAAATGACTTTGTGCCAGAAGGTTTGAGGATTTTCTCTGTGCTGTTTGGCGTATTGTAAGCGGGATACTTTTTTGCATAGTAATGGCTTTCTTCTGGCAACTCGACCTATCTTTCTTCAAGTGCCTCTTTATTGTGTATCTTGAAACAGCCACACCACATGTTTTCAGAGAGTCCTGTATTTCACCTGAAGTTATTTGTGGGGTTTTCTTTTGCATCCCGAACAATTTTCCTGGCAGTTGTGGCTGAAATTTTAGTTGGTCCACCTTACAGTGGTTTGGTTTCAACAGAACTTCTCATTTTCCATTTCTTGATTAGGGATTGAACACTGCTGTTTGACATTCTCAATTCCTTGGATATCTTTTTATATCCCTTTCCTGTTTTATACAGTTCAACTACCTTTTCCCGCAGATCCTTTGACAATTCTTTTGCTTTCCCCATGACTCAGAAACATCAGTGCAGGACTGGATGAAAGATGCAAGGGTCTGTCAGGAGTCCAGAGCTTTTATACACACACACACACTAATTACAAGCAAACAGATCACAGGTGAGGATGGATGGTTACCTTTAATAGCCATTCAAACCCCTTTGTGTCAACTTGTGTGCATGTTATCAGGCCAAAATCACCAGGGTATGTCAAATTTTGATCAGGGTGATTTGGGTAGTTTCATGATGTGATTATGATTTAAAGAGTAAACACAGTTGATTGATAATAAATGGCTTCAAGCAAGCACTAACCATGAGTGAAAGAAACGTTCTTGTGTTATCATTCATATTCTCTAAAAAATGGCCAAAAAAGCATAAATTCTGCCAGGGTATGTAAACTTGTGAGCACAACTGTATTATTTATTTATATTTATATATATATATATATATATATATATATATATATATATATATATATGGCCGTCGCTGAGGACGTCTATGACGAAACGCGTACAACGGCGCCACACACGCTACGTCATTTCCGGAATTCGGGCCGGTGGAACTCAGGTGGAGTGCAAACAAGCGGTCTCACTTCCATCTAGCGTCACAGGCTGCCGATTTTTATATTTGTTTGGTATAGCAATCTCTTAGCTACGCCAAAGCTGGGAGTACAATATATATTTTTGGTACTTTTCTGCTGAATACTACTAGCCAGTTGCTGCTGGACTGTAGGTTTTTATTGGAAGATTTTATATGTTGCAATAAAAATTTTATCTCATTTACTACACTATGGGAGTCCACTATTCCGTCTTTTGTATATGACTGACCAAGCTCTACTCCCTTATGAATGCTGAGGATTATCCCTGGAACCCCAACGACCACGCCAATAAGGAGAGACCATATCCATATGTGCAGTGCCCCTTTGGGGTGACTGGATCTGGTGAGTGGGGACCCTTGAGGGGGAGCACTAAGTCACCAAGGATATTTAGAGCACTCAAGTCACGTTTTTGAAAACTCTTATCACCGTTTTGAAGATATCTGTATACACTAATTGTGGACTAATAATTTTTTGAACACAGTTCACCTAATATGCTCATGGACTTTTTAACCTGGTAGCTGTATACCATTTATTTAATTGGTCAACTGCATGGTGGTTTATGGGCATACTGTTATTATTTATTATGGTATTATTGTTTAAATTTAGGTACGGAGATTATCAATTCATCACTGTATATTGCACTGTACACTGATAAGTTTATACATATATGAGTTATATTGGTTTGGTACTCATAGGGATTTCACTTATGTTTTTATTTTTACACTTGATGAGTGTATCCACATATTATCACCACCACTAGTATAATAACCACACACCTTGTAAGGGGATCATATATGTAATAGCACCCCTGGTTATACACATAACCTGTAATTAGGTGGGGCACCTCCGCCGTGGAGCCAGCACATTGGCTTTTATTACTTTCAATTTATTTCTTTTTATTTCTTTTCATACTTACTCACGCCCAATCAAGTATAGGGAGCGCCATCACCCCATTCTATTTATCTATTCAAACCTTCGGTCCAGTCTGAGGTCCTGAGCACTCTGGAGAAGGTTTTCGTCCAGGATATCCCTGTACTTGTCCGCATTCATCTTTCCCTCAATTGCAACCAGTCGTCCTATCCCTGCAGCTGAAAAACACCCCCACAGCATGATGCTGCCTCCACCATGCTTCACTGTTGGGACTGTATTGGACAGGTGATGAGCAGTGCCTGGTTTCCTCCACACATACCGCTTAGAATTAAGGCCAAAAAAGTTCTATCTTGGTCTCATCAGACCAGAGAATCTTATTTCTCACCATCTTGGAGTCCTTCAGGTGTTTTTTAGCAAATGCCATGCGGGCTTTCATGTGTCTTGCACTGAGGAGAGGCTTTCTGTCGGGCCACTCTGCCATAAACCCCCGACTGGTAAAGGGCTGCAGTGAGGGTTGACTTTCTACAACTTTCTCCCATCTCCCGACTGGATCTCTGGAACTCAGCCACAGTGATCTTTGGGTTCTTCTTTACCTCTCTCACCAAGGCTCTTCTCCCCCAATAGCTCAGTTTGGCCGGACGGCCAGCTCTAGGAAGGGTTCTGGTCGTCCCAAACGTCTTCCATTTAAGGATTATTGGGGCCACTGTGCTCTTAGGAACCTTAAGTGCAGCAGAAATGTTTTTGTAACCTTGGGCAGATCTGTGCCTTGCCACAATTCTGTCTCTGAGCTCTTCAGGCAGTTCCTTTCCTTCCTCATGATTCTCATTTGCTCTGACATGCACTGTGAGCTGTAAGGTCTTATATAGACAGGTGTGTGGCTTTCCTAATCAAGTCCAATCAGTATAATCAAACACAGCTGGACTCAAATGAAGGTATAGAACCATCTCAAGGATGATCAGAAGAAAAGGACAGCACCTGAGTTAAATATATGAGTGTCACAGCAAAGGGTCTGAATACTTAGGACCATGTGATATTTCAGTTTTTCTTTTTTAATAAATCTGCAAAAATGTCAATAATTCTGTGTTTTTCTGTCAATATGGGGTGCTGTGTTAATTAGGAAAAAACATGAACTTAATGATTTTCGAAAATGGCTGCATTATAACAAAGAATGAAAAATGTAAGGGGTTCTGAATACTTTCCGTCCCCGCTGTGTATATGTGTGTATATATATATATATATATATATATATATATATATATATATATATATATATATATATATATATAACACAACACTGAAGAAATGCCACTTTGCTACAATGTAAAGTAGCGAGTGTACAGCTTGTAGAACAGTGTAAATTTGCTGTCCCCTCAAAATAACTCAACACACAGCCATTAATGTCTAAACTGCTGGCAACAAAAGTGAGTACACCCCTAAGTGAAAATGTCCAGATTGGGCCCAAAGTGTCAATATTTTGTCAAATTGTCAAAAGTGTCAATATTTTGTGTGGCCACCATTATTTTCCAGCACTGCCTTAACCCTCTTGGGCTGGAGACATGCTTGGCCAGTCCATCACCTTTATCCTCAGCTTCTTTAGGAAGGCAGTGGTCATCTTGGAGGTGTGTTTGGGGTCGTTATCATGTTGCAATACTTCCCTGGGACCCAGTCTCTGAAGGGAGGGGATCATGCTCTGCTTCAGTATGTCACAGTAATTGTTGGTATTCATGGTTCCCTCAATAAACTGTAGCTCCCCAGTGATGGCAGCACTCATGCAGCCCCAAACCATGACACTCCCACCACCATCCTTGACTGTAGGCAGGACACACTTGTCTTTGTATATCTCACCTGGTTGCTGCCACACACGCTTGACACCATCTGAACCAAATAAGTTTATCTTGGTCTCATCAGACCACAGGACATGGTTCGAGTAAGCCATGTCCTTAGTCTGCTTGTCTTCAATATACTGTTTGCGTGCTTTCTTGTGCATCATCTTTAGAAGAGGCTTCATTCTGGAACAACCACCATGCAGAGCAATTTGATGCAGTGAGCAGCGTATGGTCTGAGCACTGACAAGCTGACCCCCCACCCCTTCAACCTCTGCAGCAATTCTTGCAGCACTCATACGTCTATTTCCCAAATGCAACATCTGAATATGACGCTGAGCACATGCACTCAACTTCTTTGGTCAACCATGGCGAGGCCTGTTCTGAGTGGAACCTGTCCTGTTAAACGGCTGTATGGTCTTGGCCACCATGCTGCAGCTCAGTTTCAGGGTCTTAGCAATCCTCTTATAGCCTAAGTCATCTTTATGTAGATCAACAATTATTTTTTGATAAATGGGGCCACGTATCGTGAAATTTTGAGTGAAAGCCTCCTCCCATCAGCAAGGGCATTGAAGATGAAACATGGCTGGGTCTTTCAGCATGACAATGATCCCAAACACACCGCCCGGGCTACGAAGGAGTGGCTTCGTAAGAAGCATTTCAAGGTCCTGGAGTGGCATAGCCAGTCTCCAGATCTCAACCCCATAGAAAACCTTTGGAGGGACTTGAAAGTCCATGTTGCCCAGCAACAGCCCCAAAACATCACTGCTCTAGAGGAGATCTGCATGGAGGAATGGGCCAACATACCAGTAAAAGTGTGACAACCTTGTGAAGACTTACAGAAGACATTTGACCTCTGTCATTGCCAACAAAGGATATATAACAAAGTATTGATATGAACTTTTGATATTGACAAAATACTTATTTTCCACCATAATTTGCAAATAAATTCTTTCAAATCAGACAATGTGATTGTCTGGATTTTTTTCCACATTTTGTCTCTCATACCTATGATGGCAATTACAGGCCTCTCTCATCTTTTTAGGTGGGAGAACTTGCACAATTGGTGGCTGACTAAATCCTTTTTTGCCCCACTGTATACAGAAAGAGAGTGATAGATATATATATATATATATATATATATATATATATATATATATATATATTACACCCAGAAGTAGGATATATGGGCATTTTAACTAGGAGTCAGACATGAAGCTATATGAAGGGGGAAGGGAGATATACATCATTTTATTATGAAAGTAGTACTAAAAGCTGAGACTTTTTGTTTTTATTTCATGGGTATAATAATTTTAAATATAATGCACAATACTGGTAAACTTTTACTTTAAATGTAATTGTAATGCCTTATATTACTTCCAGTCTATCAGCCTCCACCTTCTCAGGGTTCAGATGCTGATCTTCCCTGCACGCAGTCTTTAAAGTCATTTTTTTTTTTAAACAACAAACATATTATACTTACTTGCTCTGTATAATTTTTTTGCACAGAGCAGCCCTAATTCTCCTCTTCTGGGGTCCCCCACCAACGCTTCTGGCTCCTCCTGCCTTCAAAGTGCCCCAATAGCAAGCTGCAAAGTATAGTATAGAGTGCCTGCTATAGCAAGGTAAAAAAACCTGCCTTTTAGAACCACTTACTTCCTGCCCAGGATTACATGTCCCATGAGGTATTGCTCCTCACACATTCACGAGTTTTCAGGCACTTACTGACATGGATGGTGTACTGAGCTGTATGTGTGGTGCACTGTGTCTTCTGACATGTATGAATGGTGTACTGAGCTGTATGTATGCTGCACTGTATTTCCTGATATGTAAACAAATAATGTATTCTGTATGCAGGCCAACTAATCGGCTGGCCGATTAATCGATTATGAAAATAGTTGACAACCATTTTCATAATCGATTCGTTGTTTTGGCCCTACTATATTTATCTTATATGTATTATCTGTAATCATATGACAATTTACCTCCTTGTATGTTTGTATATGTGTGTAATATATACAGTATCTCACAAAAGTGAGTACACCCCTCACATTTTTGTAAATATTTTATTATATCTTTTCATGTGACAACACTGAAGAAATTACACTTTGCTACAATGAAAATTAGTGAGTATAGAGCTTGTATAAGGCCCCTCTCACACTGGGGCGGGAGGTGCGTCGGCGGTAGCGGCACTTTACCGTCGTTTTAGCGGCGGTATTTGGCCGATATCGGGGCGGTTTTACCCCCCGCTAGCGGCCGAGAAAGGGTTAAAAACCACCGCAAAGTGCCTCTGCAGAGGCGCTTTGCCGGCGGTATAGCCACGCTGCCCCAATGATTTCACCGCTCCTTCACCGCTCTGAAGATGTTGCTAGCAGGACTTTTTTTCCCATCCTGTTAGCGCACCGCTCCAGTGTGAAAGCCTCCAGGCTTTCACACTGGAGACACAGCAGCGACTGTTTAGGGTCAGGTTGCAGGCGCTATTTTTAGCGCAATAGCGCCTGCAAACCGCCCCAGTGTGAAAGGGATCTAACAGTGTAAATTTGCTGTCCCCTCAAAATAACTCCACACGCAGCCATTAATGTCTAAACTGCTGGCAACAAAAGTGAGTACACCCCTAAGTGAAAATGTCCAAATTGGGCCCAAAGTGTCAATATTTTGTGTGGCCACCATTCTTTTCTAGTACTGCCTTAACCCTCTTGGGCATGGAGTTCACCAGAGCTTCACAGGTTGCCACTGGAGTCCTCCTCCACTCCTCCATGACGACATCATGGAGCTGGTGGATGTTGGAGAGCTTGTGCTCCTCCACCTTCCATTTAAGGTTGCCCCACAGATGCTGAATAGGGTTTAAGTCTAGAGACATGCTTGGCCAGTCCAACACCTTTACCCTCAGCTTATTTAGCAAGGCAGTGGTCGTCTTGGAGGTGTGTTTGGGGTCGTTATCATGTTGCAATACTGCCCTGCGGCCCAGTCTCCGAAGGGAGGGGATCATGCTCTGCTTCAGTATGTCACAGTACATGTTGGCATTCATGGTTCCTTCAATTAACTGTAGCTCCTCAGTGCCGGCAGCACTCATGTAGCCCCAGACCATAACACTTCCACCACCATGCCTCACTGTAGGGAAGACACACTTTATACTCCTCAACTGGTTGCCCCCACACACGCTTGACACCATCTGAACCAAATAAGTATATCTTGGTGTCATCAGACCACAGGACATGGTTCCAGTAATCTATGTCCCTAGCCTGCTTGTCTTCAGCAAACTGTTTGCGGGCTTTCCTGTGCATCATCTTTAGAAGAGGCTTTCTTCTGGGACGAAAGCCATGCAGACCAATTTGATGCAGTGTGCGGCATATGGTCTGAGCACTGAAAGGCTGACCTCCCACCCCTTCAACCTCTGCAGAAATGCTGGCAGCACTCAAATGTCTATTTCCCAAAGACAACCTCCTATATATGGCGCTGAGCATGTGCACTCAACTTCTTTGGTCGACCATGGCGAGGCCTGTTCTGAGTGGAACCTTTTCTATTAAATTGTTGTATGGTCTTGGCCACCGTATTGCAGCTCGGTTTCAGGGTCTTGGCAATCTTCTTATAGCCTAGGTCATCTTTATGTAAAGCAACAATTCTTTTTTTCAGATCCTCAGATAGTTCTTTGCCATGTTGAACCTCCAGGAACCAGTATGAGAGAGTGAGAGTGATAACACCAAATTTAACACACCTGCTCCCCATTCACACCTTAGAGCTTGTAACACTAACAAGTCACATGACACTGGGGAGGGAAAATGGCTAAGTGGGCCCAATTTGGACATTTTCACTTAGGGGTGTACTCACTTTTGTTGTCAGCGGTTTAGACATTAATGGCTGTGTGTTAAGTTATTTTGAGGGGACAGCAAATTTTTTCACTGTTATACAAGCTGTACACTCACTACTTTACATTGTAGCAGTGTCATTTCTTCAGTGTTGTCACATGAAAACACATAATAATATATTTACAAAAATGTGAGGGTGTACTCACTTTTGTGAGATACTGTATGTGTGTGTATATGTGTGTGTATATATATATATATATATATATATATATATATATATATATATATATCTATCTATATATATATATATATATATATATATATCAATCATATCATTCAATATACTATTTTTTTCATTCAATAAACTTGACTCTTTATCCACCTGCGTGCTTCATACAAAGTCCCACCTTTTTCTTTTTATCAATTTTTGACACGGCGAGTCCCCCTCCTTAAGAAGGCGCATGTACAGTTTGCCAATGAACATCTAAGTGATTCAGAGAAGGATTGGGAGAAAGTGCGGTGGTCAGATGCAACCAAAATTGAGCTCTTTGACATTAACTTGACCCGCCATGTTGGGAGGAAGAAAAATGCTGATTATGACTCTACGAACACCATCCCTAAAGTCAAGCCCGGCGGTGGAAACATGATGCTTTGGGGTTATTTCTCTTCTAAAGGTATAGGCTGACTTTGTCGCATTGAGAGGCCAATGGACGGTGCCATATATAGTAAGATCTTGGATGAGAACCTTCTTCCCTCAGCCAGAACACTGAAGATGGTTCGTGGATGGGTCTTCTGGCATGGCAATGACCCAAAACAAATTGCCAAGGCAACAAAGGAGTGGCTCAAAAAGAAGCACATTAATCACCATGGAGTCATGGAGTGGCCTATTCAGTCTCCAGACCTTAATAATATAGAAAATGTGTGGAGGGAGCTGAAATTTCAAGTTGACAAGAGACATCCAAGACACCTTAAGGATTTAGAGAAGATCTGTAAAGAATAGTGGACCAAAATTCCTCCTGAGATGTGTTTGTTTTACGTGTTTTTTTCTGGATTTTTCGTTGATATTCTGTCTCTATCATTTAAAATAAACCTATGATAAAAATTATATACCCTTCATTTCTTTGTAAGTGGGTAAACGTACAAAACCTGCAGGAGATCAAATAATTATTTTCCCCACTGTATACTGGAATTTACACAGCTATAGATGCTATACTATAATGGTGGTGAGCAGCGACATAGTGTGACTGTGATAGTGTGGCGGGTAATCTGGTGCCAGCAGACACTGGCTGGAGGAGTCACTAAGTGATACTGACGTTGCTTACGACACTAATGCTGGTTGGGACATCAAGGGGTTAACTGTATGCCTAACCAGTATAATATGTGCTGTTTTTTTTTTTTTTTTTCCCTTTTCCTGCTTTTTAAGAAGGAACAAGCCAGCTTGCTCTTCCCTTTACACAGAACGCTGTGTGTGATTTGACACAGCCGATCAGCAGGTTTCATACTAAATCATTGGCTGAAATCCGCTGCCAAATTCGGGTTGGCATGGGGTTTGCTCATGCTCCCCCCAAACCCAGAAGCAAGCTGCCAATGTAAATGTACATGTACGTTGCAAGGCCTGCATCTGGCACTGCTTGCAGTATATTTCCTGTGAGCGGTTGGCAGGTGTTTACATTTACAATGTTAAAAAAAGAATGCTGTCCTTTACACAGCTTCTCCCTCCCTTTCAAATCGACAGAGCAGGATGTGTAAAAAGTCTACCACAGAGATTACAACATTGGTTCAAATATCCGGAGACCTATGATTTTGTGTTTGACGGTTTTCTGCCCGTTTTGTAAACTGGACTAATGCTCTGTTTCTTAAGTTGGCAGAGTCAATTCTATAGCTCCAATTCTGCATGTGTTTTCTATGAGATTGACTGTAAAGATAGAATGTTTGAGCTAATAAAAATGTTAGTGTTTCCTTACAAAAGCTTTGCTTCATGCATGGACGCTGTTCTTAGAGATTCTTTGCATATTAATATTCTAATTTAGATCTAGGTAGTCAACTTTCTTCATCTTCAGTGTGGATATGTCATCCATTCCAAGGTACTGTTAACAGTATCCATTCCGATACAGTGAATGGTGCTGGTATTGCCCATCTCTGTGTAGTCAATTTCTTGTGAGGAAGACCTAAACTTCTTCTTTTTAAATGTAAATTTCTTATCGTACATCACGGGACACAGAGCCATAGTAGTTACTATGTGGGTTATAGGCCACCTTCAGGTGATGGACACTGGCACACCCTAAGACAGGAAGTCCACTCCCTATATAACCCCTCCCACTACTGGGAGTACCTCAGTTTTTTCGCCACTGTCTAAGGTGTTGGTCACGAGTGAACATGTGCTGTGCTGAGCTCCACTGGAGCAATCCTTGCTGGGGCTAGCTTTGCAGCTGGATCCATTCAAAGTGTCTTTTAAACCGAATTGAATGGTACCCGGGCCTCGTGTCCAAAGAAACAAGGTTTTGCCTGTAAACGCTTCTCTTTTAGAGAGCTGGATCCCGGGATCCAGTACTTTTGGTATTAGGTCCATAAAGTTTTACTGGCGGGATGCTATTACAGGTCCAGGATTGTGGGTTCCCCGAGGGTCCCCAGTTCCTGAAGGTTTGTTAACAGAATCCACCGTGAAGGGTGAAGATTGGGTCTGTTGGTTTTTATCACAGAAAACCCTGCGGCTGGAAAGGTAAGTGGAGTTTTCTAAGAAATTTTTGAATTTTTCTTATGAAATGTCTCCTTTTAATTAGTAAATGTTGTCATGCCTAAGTGTCACCACTGGGGGCTGTATGGAGCACATACCTTCTCATGCTTCCTCAAAGAGATCACGCTGTGTCCGAAACAGGCTTCTTTTTTTTTCTCCAGCTAGCAGCAGACCTCCGGTAAGTCTGGGGGGGGTTTCCTCTTCACCAGACACCCCCCCCCCCACCTGTGCTGTACTCTCTTCATAAGGAAGAGCATCAGGGAAAAAAAAAAAAAGGATCAGCACGTCGCCCTGCTCGGCGGCTTCCAGGCTCTCTCCTTGCCATTTTTTCCCCTCACAGAGTGATCCCGTAGGATCAGAGGCTCGTGCGGGAAAGCTCTTTCTTAAATAAAAGAGGAAGGGGGCCGAAGGTGATGGAGGGGGGCGGGGCTTAGCGCTGCGTTGGTGTCCTCCAATGTCCAGCATGGGAATGTGTTTTTTAAAAGCACCATTATTGCTGTTGCAAGCTGACGGAGGGACACAAGAACAAAGAGGGGCATGAAAGAGGTTTGGTGACACAGGCATTCCTTTTGACACATTTACTATTGCATCAGGCTGAGCATTAATAGTAGCGGCAGGGCTGGACTATTGCTCAAGCAGTGGATGCATTCCTTCTCGTAGTACCTCTGCTTTGTGCATCAGGCTATGGTCGGAAGGGGGGGTAAAACACCTCAAAAAAGGGCTATAGAAAGACTTCTACAGCCAAAAAGGAGCCTAGAACCATCTCAAAAAAGATGGCATCCTCCCCTGAGAGTGAAATGGCTGGTCAGAGTGAGCAATCAGAGACGTCGGGTGTTGCAGCTGCTCTTAACACTGCAGCCCCTGTTTATATTACTGAGGAGGTTTTTTCCTCAACCATTTTAGGCTTGGAACAAAAGATTGATGCGTTAATCGCATCCCAGAGTGGGACTAAGCATAACAGGTCCCCTTCCATTACCCAGGACCCTCAAACTGAGGAACGGGGCGAGAGATGACGAATTTCTCTCAGGGGACCAGGAAGAGTCTGATGACTCTTCTTCTGAAGAGTCTAATACGGAAGGATCAGGTTCACAAGAAAGGTTGTTGGTACAATCTCTCACTGAATTGGTCCGCTCCACATTTTTGCTGCCAGTAGTGGAATCAGTCGATGAGCCCACTTCTTGTTTGGGTTTGCTAAAGCCTCCCCAAGCTATTCATGCTTCTCCTATCCATGCATTACTAAAAAAGCGTATGTATTGTGAGTGGGAGCACCCAGAAACAGTTTTTTCCTCCAAAAAAGTTTTTAACACTTTATCCTATGGAGGAAGAGTTTAATAGGAAATGGGGGATTCCAGCAATTGACGCTGCTATATCCTCTGTGAATAAAAACTTGACTTGTCTGGTAGACAATGCTCAAATGCTAAAGGATCCAACAGATAAGAAGTTGGAATTCCTATTTAAAAACAAAATTTCTCTGGCAGGTTCAGTGGTTTAGCCCACGATGGCAGCGATCTGGGTATGTTAGTCCCTAAAAGACCAGTTTAAACAGGTACTCAAGATTATTCCTGAGCAGCAGGCCCAAGATTTGGCTGGGATATCAGAGGCGTTATGTTTTACAGTAGACGCTATGAGAGATTCTATTCTCCAGGCCTCACGGCTTATGCTCGGGCTGGTGCATGTGCGTAGAATTCTATGGTTAAAAAAATTGGTAAGCCGAAGCGCCATGCAAATAGCTCTTGGTTAGTTTTCCATTTCCCGATGAACGGTTGTTTGGGGACGATCTGGATAAACACATCCAAAGAATTTCTAATGGAAAAAGTTCCCTTTTACCAGTTAAGAAGAAGTTTAAGCGTTTTTTTTCTTTTAAACAAGATTCTTCTCCAGTGTCAGGAGCATCAGCCTTCAGGCAGTCACGACAGCCTCCACAGTCAAGTTCAAGAGGTAAACCTCAGGGTCAACCCCAGGGTCAAAAGAGGCCCTGGGGGAGGAAACCCACTAAACAAAATACTAAAACCTCCTTATGAAGGGGTGCCCCCGCTCGCTCGAGTGGGGGGGAAGACTTCTGTAGTTCTGCAGGGTCTGACAGGAACAGTGTTGACAAATGGGTGGCTTTCTCAATATCTCTAGGTTACAAACAAGAGTTCCCGTCTCCTCGTTTTCTCAGATCAAACGTTCCCAGAGATCCAGAAAAAAAGAAGTCTCTCTTTCTTGCTTTGGATCATCTCTGGTCTCAAAAGGTGATATCGGTGGACCCCATGGAAGAGCGAGGGTTAGGGTTTTATTCAAATTTTTTTATGGTACCAAAACCAAACGGGGATGTCCGACCCATTTTGGATCTCAAAGATCTAAACCGTTTTTTTAATATCCGCTCTTTTTTCGCATGGAGTCAATCCGATCAGTGGTCTCCATTCTACAAGGTGGAGAACTGCTAGCGTCAGTCGACATCAAGGATGCTTATCTCCATGTACCTATTTTTCCCGCTTACCAGAAATATATTCGCTTTGAGATAGAAAATCTTCATTTTCAATTTGTAGTTCTGCCTTTCGGTCTAGCTACTGCACCCCAAGTGTTTACAAAGGTCTTGGCTCACCCTTTAGTCAGATTAAGGGCTCAGGGTATAACAATTCTAGCTTACTTAGACGATCTACTCTTGATAGATCAGTTGGTAGCCTGCTTAAACCAAACTTTGGTCACCACAGTCAGCTACCTGGAATACCTAGGTTGCATTCTCAACCTAGAGAAATCCTTAAAACCATCAAGGAGATTGGAGTACTTGGGTCTGATCATAGATACAGCTCGGAAAAGGGTGTTTTTGCCCCAGGCAAAGGTCAGTTCCATAAGGGTACTGATTCAGGTGGTCAAAGCGAAGAAGAATCCTTCTATTGGACTTTGCATGAGATTGTTGGGAAAGATGGTGGCTTCATTCAAGGCCGTTCCTTATGCTCAGTTTCATTCGAGACTGCTGCAAAACCCTATACTGTCAACTTGGAACAAGAAGGTCCAAGCTCTAGACTTCCCAATGCGTTTATCCCCAAAAGTGCATCAAAGCCTCAGTTGCTGGTTGATAACCAGGAATCTCCAAAAGGAAAATCCTTTCTACCAGTTACCTGGAAAGTGGTAACAGATGCCAGCCTTCTGGGCTGGGGAGCAGTCCTAGAAGAAGCGTCTGTCCAGGGAAGATGGTCCAAATCAGAAATGACCTTGTCCATCAATATTCTAGAGATTCAGGCAGCTTGTCTGGCCCTGAAAGCTTGGATGCTCAGATTACGGAATTGTCCTGTCCGGATCCAATCCGACAATGCCACAGTAGTGGCCTATATCAATCACCAAGGGGGCAACGAAGTTGTGCGGCCCAGAGAGAGGTGAATCAATTCCTATCTTGGTCAGAAGACAACATTCCTTGCCTATCGGCAGTCATCATTTCAGGAATAGAGAATTGGCAGGCGGACTAGTTGAGTCGCCAACAGTTGTTCCCGGGAGAATGGTCTCTTCACCCTGACATCTTTCTATCGATATGTCAAAGATGGGGAATTCCGGACGTGGATCTGTTTGCATCCAGGTTCAACAAAAAGATCGACAACTTTACGTCAAGGACAAAGGATCCGCTGGCATGCGGAACAGATGCCTTGGTTTTTCCGTGGGATCAGTTTTCACTGATCTATGCGTTCCCTCCTGTTCTGTTGCTTCCGCGCCTTCTTCGCAGGATCAAGCAGTAGGGGAAGGAGGTGATTCTTGTAGCCCAGGGGATCTTGTTATGCAGAGATCATAAAGATGGCGGTAGGGGACCCATGGACCCTACCACCGTGGCCAGACCTTCTCTAGCAAGGTCCGGTATGCCATCCTAAAGTACAAACTTTAAATTTAACGATTTGGCTATTGAAACCCACATTCTGAAAGACCGTGTGCTGTCGGGTTCAGTAGTTTCTTCTTTGGTTAATGCTAGAAAGCTGGTCTCCAGAGTCATATATTATAGAGTTTGTAAGGCATATGTCTCCTGGTGTGCATCCAGGGGTTGGCACCCCAGGAAATATGTTATAGGTAGGATCCTTGAATTTCTACAGATGGGATTAGAAATGAAGCTGGCCTTGAATACTATCAAAGGCCAGGTGTCTGCCTTATCTGTATTTTTTCAACGACCACTTGCTTCACACTCTCTGTTTCGTAGCTTTATTCAGGGGTAACTCGGATTAATCCTCCAGTTAGGTCACCCCTGAACCCTTGGGACTTGAATTTAGTCCTGTCGGCATTGCAGAAACAGCCTTTTGAGCCGATTCGAGGTATTCCCTTGGTCCTTTTGACAAGGAAATTAGTTTTTCTGGTTGCCACATCTTCTGCTAGAAGAGTATCAGAGCTGGCTGCTCTTTCTTGTAAAGAGCCATATTTGATTATTTATAAGGATAAGGTTGTATTATGTCCTCATCCTAATTTCCTATTGAAGGTAGTGTCAGGTTTTCATCTAAACCAGGATATTGTTCTGCCTTCATTTTTTTCCAGAACCTCGTTCTGTGGAAGAGAGGTCACTATATTCTCTTGATGTGGTGAGAGCAGTCAAGGTCTACTTGAGGGCGACTGCTCAGATTCGTAAAACAGATGTTTTGTTAGTGTTGCCAGAAGGTCCTAAGAGGACAGACAGCATCGAAATCTACTATTTCTAAATGAATTTGTCAAATGATTGTTCAAGCTTATGGTTTAAAGAGGAAAATTCCACCTTTTCATATTAAAGCGCACTTCACCAGGGCTGTTAGTACTTCCTGGGCAGTGCATCACCAAGCCTCCATTGCTCAAATCTGCAAGGCCGCAACTTGGTTTTCAGTCCATACAGTTACCATATTCTATCAAGTAGATGTAAAAGGTCATGAGGATAACGCCTTTGGGCGCAGTGTACTGCAGGCCGCAGTATAAGTCCTCTAGTCTCTTAGTGCCCTATTTTTGTTGCGTCTCCCTCACTTCAGTTGGCATTACTATGGGACATCCCACATAGTAACTACTATGGCTCTGTGTCCCGTGATGTACGATAAGAAAATAGGATTTTTAAAACAGCTTAGCTGTAAAATGCTTTTCTTTGAAGTACATCACGGGACACGGAGGTCCCTCCCTTCTTTTTGGTATACACGTGTATTGCTTTGCTACAAAACTGAGGTACTCCCAGTAGTGGGAGGGGTTATATAGGGAGTGGACTTCTTATCTTAGTGTGTGCCAGTGTCCATCACCTGAAGGTGGCCTATAACCTGCATAGTAACTACTATGGCTCTGTGTCCTGTGATGTACTTCAAAGAAAAGGATTTTACAGGTAAGCTGTTTTAAAAATCCTATTATTTGTCTGACCACAGTATATGAACTGAAGGCAAATTAATGGGTCGTTGGTGATGTCCTGATGGTAGAAACAGATTTCTTTCCAATAGCTAAATATGTTGTGATATCTTCACATTAAAGCATTAAGAGCAGGCGTTTGAAGGCGTTAAAAATGCCCCTCAAACGCCTATGCACAAGATATAATAGACAGCACATTGTGCTGTTCACACTAACCATTAGCGTTGTGTTGCTTCAAAATTGAAGCCTCATGTCGAGTCAGGAGGTGTTTGAAGCCTTTCAATGCCTCCCATTCATGTCTATGATAACACTCCACAACTGGTATAAGCTCTAAAGGTTTGGGTGCTACAGCAACAACCAGCTGGATACTGGTTCAAGTCACAATGTAGATACTTGCCAGCACACTAAGGATCAGCACAAGGTGGCGTCCAAATGGTTCAGTTTATTGCATGATCACAACACAAAAAGGTGCAACGTTTCGGAGTCACGCAGGACCCCTTCGTCAGGCATGTGATGAAACCTTTTTGTGTTTTGATCATGCAATAAACTGAACCGTTTGGACGCCACCTTGTGCTGATCCTTGGTGTGCTGGCAAGTATCTACATTTTGATGCGGTTGCGGCGCATTAAAATTTGTTTATTTCTGTCACTCTTCATTGTGAAGCAGTTTTAACGCTCATCAAACACTACGAAACCGTGCATAGGGCGTTTAGGGAGTGTTTTTAAGGCTTGTAAAACGCCCCATTCTAAAGCTTATTGACGTCTGCCTGACACCCACACTAACGCCATACAAATGCTATAGGAGCGTTTGTTGAGCGTCAGGTATTTAGTCAAGTGTGAACAAGCCCTAAGTGCAGCAAGTTTCCTGAGTCTCGTCCACACAGATTAAAGCATGGGGTAGGTCTCAGACCAAAATTATGGGAGAACTGAGGAATTCTATATCCTCTGTGTAAGACAGATTTTCATCAATTGATCTTGCTCTATTGTTCCAATATCCATTTGCCGCCTTGCTTTTCATTGAGTATTTAGATGGGTTTTTATGTACTACATTATATACAGTAGACTGAGTAGAGATGGAAGTGGCTTTCCATTGGGGTACTTGCCATAGAGGAGGAGCCTGGAGCGCCAGCAGGGGACCCCAGAAGAGGATCGGGGCTGCTCTGCGCAAGTCCATTGCACAGAGCAGGTAAGTATAACATGTTTATTATTTTAATTTTAAAAAAATGAAGCTTTACTGTTGGTTTAAGGTTGTGTTAAAGTGGGTCAGAAGGAATCAAAAGGGGATTTATTATTTCAGTAAAGCTTTTTATTTTTTTTTTATTTTGGAATCGCTTCCATGAAGTGTTTGTTACCCAAACATTTCATTGTCCTAATATACAGTGGGGGGAAATAATAATTGGTCCCCTGCAGATTTTGGAAGTTTGCCCACTTACAAAGAAATTAAGGGTCTATAATTGTTATCCTAGGTGTATTTTAAAAGCGCAATTTGGCATGTTCACCCTGGGCTCTAGATGACCTTGTCCTGGCACTGAATAGACTTTACCGAATGAAGACCACACACACAGTTAGAAAATTTTTATAAAATGTACAAATTTCTATCCTGCTAGAAAAACAAATGAACACCCATACAACGTTCCTACCAAAAAAAAATATTAAAAATACTTCTAGTATATACCCAGTTTTACAGGGAAATATAAATGTATGAAATAAGGTCATTTGACATGTTATAGGAAGATTGTTTTTTTTTTTTTTTTTTTTTTCCAAAAAGAACATGTTTATTGTGAACAATAAAAGTCAGTATACATTGAAAATCACACGGCGTACATACATAGGAGGGAATATTGTACATTAAATACAGGTGGGTGCACTGTAGCTGAGAAATGTGGTCTTGCATGTATATCTATAAGACTCTAGGTAATCACAATTGGCATTTACATAAGGCATCATCGTTAAGGAAGGGAGTTATAACAGATGAAAAGGGTTATAGTATAGTGCAGCACAGCATTGTGTTAGATTATTACCATGTCGCATATATCGGTTGTCTAGAGTAACAACATAACTTATTACACACATGTATTGGCATTGTTTAACCATTTGTCCCATATTTTATGGTACTTGTTTGGGCATCCCCTGTGTTTGTACATAACCTTTTTGTATGGTAGGGATGTGTTGACTTCCCTAAGCCAAGATTGTATGGTGGGGGGGTCTGTACTCAACCAAAGTTTAGCAATCAATTTTCTGGCAGAAAATAGTGACTCACTGAGAAATATGATTAGGAATCTATCTGTGATGGCTTCTGGAAGTAGGCCGAGGAGACATATTTTGGGGTCAAGTTGGATCGGTGATCCCATATGGTCATGCAGGAATTTTATGATCTGTGTCCAGTAGCTTTGTATCACCGGGCATAACCATAGTAGATGGAAAAACGAGCATGGGTTACCAGAGCATCTCGGGCAGTGTGTTTTATGTTGTGGGGAGAATTTGGCAATCCTAGAAGGCGTGAGGTAAGATTTATGTATTATGTACAGTTGAGTTAGGCGTTCTGAGATCTTAGGTGACGTTTTTTTAACATTCTCGAGTATGTCCTCCCATTCCGAGACGTCTATTGGCCCCACGTCCTCCTCCCATCTAATCCTTGCTGTATTTATAGTCCTTTCTACCGAGTTGTTTCGCAGCGCAGTGTATAGGGTGGAGATTAGTTTTTCTGGGTTTGTTCCTGTTATTATATCTACCAGAGACAGTGTATGTGGGTTGGGGAGACCACTCGCGAATTGAGCTTGGAGCGCGTGTTTTAGCTGCATGTATCTAAATTGCATGTGGGGGGGAAGGTCGAATTCCTCACATAGTGTTTGGAAATGTCTCACGCCAAAAATGGTAATGACCTGGAACAGGAATACTATCCCCTTAGCGGCCCAGCAGGTAGTCCCAGATAGGGATGACAGTTCATTCAGTTGGGGGTTGCGCCATAAGGGTGTGTGTGAGTGGTAGAAGTCGGCTCCAATAAGTTTGGTCGCCCTTTCCCATACGCTTCTATGTTGAAATAATAGCAAGTTTCGGCCTTCTTTCTTGTGCCCTCTGTTCCCCCCTCTAAATAGAACTTGTAGTGGGGAGTATAAATTGCTATTGGTTTGTTTACATACTAGGAATTGGTATCTTTCTTCATCGGTCTTGTGAATGTGATAGAGGTGTGAGAGCTGAGCTGCTATGTAATATGTGTATAGGTCCGGTAAGGCAGTACCTCCAGAGGAGGTCGGGTTTTTAAGTGTGTTCCAGGCCAATTTGTGTCTATGGGGGCCCCAAATGAAAGAGTTAATAATTGTGTCAATTGTCTTGAAGATTTTAAGGGGAATGAGTATTGGAGAGTTCCATAACACATAAAGAAATTTCGGTAGTAATATCATCTTAAACAAGTTGATTCTGCCCATTATTCCCAGTGGGAGTCTTGCCCATGTTTGTATACGGGATTTTAAGTAGGAGAAGAGCGGTTCTATATTGTTAGCGATAAAGTCTACTGGGTATCTAGTGATCTCTATACCTAGGTATTTTATAGAGGCAACTCTCTGCAGGGGGAGGGAATCTGCACTATGTGTTGGAGGTGCCATGTCCAGGGGGAGGATCTGGGACTTGGACCAATTCATACTGAGACCTGAGTGTTTACCGAATTCCTCGATTGTTGATAGGACTGCCTGTAGCGATGGGCCAGTGTCCTCTAGATAGAGGAGCATGTCATCTGCATATAAACTTAATGTCTCTGTCACAGGTCCCACTCGTAACCCATGAATGTGTGGGTTTTGCCTAAGGGAGATAGCGAGGGGTTCTACCGCTAGAGCATATAGCAAGGGGGACAGTGGGCATCCCTGGCGGGTTCCCCTGCCCAAAGGGAAGGGATCAGATGTCCATCCATTCACTACCACACTGGCCGTTGGTGAATAGTATAGTAATTGCACCCATTTTATAAAATTAGGTCCAAAGCCATAGCCCCGAAGGCATTCCCAAAGATATCCCCACTCCACTGAATCGAACGCCTTGGCGGCGTCGAGTGCTACTATCGCTCTATCACCCGTGTTCTCGTGGTCTGCTTGTATGTTCATGTGGAGGCGTCTGAGATTCATTGCTGTGTTCTTACCAGGCATGAATCCCGTCTGATCGGGGTGTATGAGGGAGAGAATACTAGTATTTAGGCGCATAGCTAGTATTTTGGCTAGTATCTTAATGTCAGCTTGGAGGAGCGAGATTGGGCGATATGATTCTGGTAATTGGGGGTTTTTGCCTGGTTTGGGGATTACTATGATGACCGCCTGGCTAAGAGTTTCGGGAAGGGATTCTGTTTCAAATATGTGATTATATAGTTTAAGGAGCTCAGGAGCTAGTATCTCCGAGTATGCTGCATAAAAGTCTAATGGTATGCCATCCCCCCCTGGTGCCTTGGACGGTGCTAGTGAAGCTATAGCCAGGGTAATCTCATCTACCGTGAGAGGGGCCTCTAGGTCTTGCAGTTGGGTCTCCGATAGTTGTGGAAAGGGGACATCCCGGAGAAACATACTAGTTTCCTGGGCAGTGACTCCCACTTTGGAGGAGTATAGATCTGAGTAGTATTTCCTGAATATTTCTGCAACTGCTGGGGGGTCTGATAGTATGTCGTTATGGGGGCCTAGTAGGGTTACTACCACTGGGGGGTTGGTGTCTTGATGAGCTAAGTATGCGAGCAATTTGCCGGCTCGCTCCCCTTGTTCAAATATACGTTGTTTTAGAAAGAAGAGTTTCTTTTTAGCATTTTCATATTGCAAGTGGTCTAAGAGACGGGTGTGTAGTCTGATTGCCGTTGCTCTATCCTGAGTGGGGTCTTTATGAAATTCTTGCGTTAGTAATTCTGCTTTGCTTAAGGCTTGATCAATAGTGAGGGCGGAAGAGGATTTTATCCTGTTTATGCGTGAAGAGAGGACTGTGCGAACGTGTAATTTATAGGCTTCCCAAACATGTCCCACTGAGGCAGTGTCCTTGTTGGTGTTAAAGATGAACTGCCATTCTTCGTGTATATCTTCTTGGTCTTTCAACATGGAAAGCCAGAAGGGGTGTAGGCGCCAGGTGTGGAGTCCCGTGTTTTGGGCTAATTTGAGGGTTGCCCAACATGGGGCGTGGTCAGACAGGGATCTAGTGTTGTAACCTGATTCTATCAAGTGGGGAAGTAATGTGGAAGAGATTAGGATAAGGTCTATTCGAGACATGGAGGAGTGGGTTGCCGAAAAGCATGAATATGTCTGATCATGAGGATGTTTGTATCGCCATGTGTCGGTTAATGAGAATTCTTTTAGCGTGCGTCCTAGTCTAGTGGTGTCAGGGAGGTGGGTAGTTTGGTTTGATTGTATTCTGTCCAACTGGGGGTTCAAAACCGTGTTGAAATCACCCAGCCAAATTGCTGGTATATTGGGGTGCTGTGTCATATAAAGTAGGCCTTCTGTAATTAGATTGGATTTGTATGGCGGGGGTATGTAGAATGCCATAATCAGGTATTGTGAGCCACATAATGTGCAGTGAATGAAGATAAAGCTACCTTGGGGGTCTGTACGTACCGAGATAATTGCAAATGGGGTAGTTTTAGCAATGAGAACTGAGACCCCCCGAGAGTACGGGGAGTGGGTGGCATGGAACGCCCATCCTATCCAGGGCCGCTTCAGCGCAAGCTGGAGTTGTCCTGTAACGTGTGTCTCAACAAGCACTGTAATATCTGCACGGTATGTTTTGAGGCAGGTAAAGATTGCCGTGCGTTTCAATTTGTCTCTGATCCCTCGAACATTCCAAGTAAGGAATTTTAAGTTAACCATTCTCGTGGCAGATCAAATTTTGTGTAGAAAGTGTGTATAAGGTGTCTATCTGGGACCCATGCCAGCCCCTCCCATAACATTGCAATTGTATCTCCGCTGTTTCTTTTCCCAAGGTGGCACACACACATATTCATTTCAATGCATTGTAAGTTATTATCATACATGTTCTTTACCTTAATATTAACCGTAACATTCCCTCCTCCCACCCTCCCTACCCTCAGCCGCCCAAACTTGGCTGGGGTATGTATCCCAAAACCAGTGCTGTGCAGCACATTGAACATGCCGACCATGGCAGTAGCCTATTGGGCAATGCCGGTGGCGGAATAACAGTATCCCAAGGGGGGGCGAACAAATACTGGGTAACAGTCCAGCAATGGAGTAGACGTATCAAGGGTTAGCAGTTAGAATGAGGAAATCTCCCACAACTACATCCGTATTCCGCTGCAGCTTCTAGCAGATAGGGTTGGGCAGAGGCTATAGCAAATACCGCATATAAATTGTGACCATAGACTGAGGCCATTTCTCTGTGTTCCGGTTTGAAACAGTTAGTAGCGTGGTAAGAGTTCAGGAAAATAAAAGGGGGAGAAAAAATATAAAAAAGGGGGGGGGGGGGGGAAAGGAGGGGGACCTGGGCAAGTGTCATAGGAGGAGCGCCTGTTCAGATCCGAGGTAAATGACATGCAGGCAGTTTTAGGAGGATTTATGGACTACATGGGGTGAGTCATTTACATGTTGCACAGACTTGAAGGCACCTTGGTACTTATACGAGACAGATAAGGAGTAGGGTCGGTTGTGGCCAAGTTCAGGGTCATGACTTGCAGCTGTCAGTGCTGCAAAAGCAGCACAGAGCCTGAAATCGCTGTGGGCGCATCTACTGGCATATATTATGGCAGACATGAAGGGTGGTGAGTGGGGGGGGGGGTTTTGTAAAGTGTCACTCACGTATTGTTGATGGTTCAGGCATGTTTTAGGCAGGTCGGTTCTTTTGTGCGTCTTGTTGGTCCAGCCACGCGGAGGCCAGAGTTGGATCCTCGAAGAAGTGTACCCGATCTTCACCGACAATGCGGAGGCGGGCTGGGAACAGCATTGCATACTTGATGTGTTGTGTTCTCAGACGGCGTTTGACCTCAGAGAATCGCGCTCTTTGCCGCTGGACCTCCGCCGAGAAGTCTGGAAACGCTGAAATGGATCCGGACTGGAATGGAATGTTTCCCTTCAGCCTAGCCAGGCGTAGAACCGCGTCTCGGTCTCTGAAGTTTAACAGTTTTGCAATAAAAGTTCGCGGGTGCGCCCCTTTAGGCGGGCGGCGAGCCGGCATGCGGTGAGCACGCTCCACCACAAATGTTGCCGAGAAGGCCTCTCTGCCATATGTAGTAATCAAAAGTTTCTCAAGAAAGGTGGCTGGGTCTGTGCCCTCAGAGCCCTCCGGTAATCCAATAAACCGGAGGTTGGACCTGCGGGTCCGGTTCTCCAAATCATCTTGCTTTTGTGCCAGTTGCTGTAGCTGGCGCTGCAGGTCTTCTTGTGAATGCTGCATAGGGTATAGTGTGTCCTCCGCCCGCCCAAGTCTGGCCTCAGCTTCAGTGATCCGTTCTCTAAGTTTGGTCATGTCATGCCTAATAAGTGAAATGTCCACTTTCACCTCCTCTATCTTTGTTGTCAGGGTGGATTGACATAGGGATATTGCTTCTAGTACCTTAGCGGTGCCGTCCGGCTCCTGATCTGCAAGGGGGGCCGCGTGTAGTGCTGGCGCGGCGCCATCTTGTCCCTCAGAGTCCCGCTCCGTCCTCCGATACCGCTCCAGCGATGAAGAGGCAGCGGTATTCCGTTTCGGCGGGGACATAGTGTACCCGGGTTAGTGTGCCAGGTCCCGAGGATATCGGTAAGCGGTTGGAGTGTTTTTTAGGCAAAGGATGTGATTAGTAGGATCTGCTGCGAGCGGAGCTTCAGTCACGCACGTCTGCTCACATCGCTGTCCAGGCCACGCCCCTCATAGGAAGATTGTTTTTAATAAAAGTACGGGGACCTGGTCTGTTTAAGTGTAACATTTTACATATGAATTGCAAAAGGAAAAAAGGTAAAAAAAAAAATAATTTAGAATACGGTAGTATTAAGCCAGTTTTAAAATTAAATTTCTAATTTTATAAAGTTTATTTCTACTTTAAATGTTTGTTGCCTCTACCTCGTTTACTGTCCTATTTTCACGTGTTTTGTTTTAACCAGCCCTGTTTAATATAATTGGATCTTCAATGAACCCCCTGCAGTTCACATCTGCTGATTATTTCACAATGAGAACATCACGTCCTGAGCTTTAGGTGGTGGAAACCATGCAGCCACCCGCTGACTGCTGCCAATGACTTTTTCTACTTGCCATTTATCACCCTAAAAGGGAATCTGACATTTAAAATAATCAACTTGCTGTGTTATAATAACACGGGGGACTGAGAGTGCGTGCATATCCCATAAGTAACCTAATGATCAAAACAAATTGAGCTTCTACTTAAACTGCAGCACACAAATTTGGATGCTGCTATTTTTAAAGCAGTATTAAACCCAAAAGCAAACATTTATTATATATATGCAGTTTACCAATTCTTAGATGTGATGAGTATTCGATTCCTTTTTTAGGTTTTCTTTCTTCTGTTTTCATCTGGTGATCCAGCCAGAAAGTCTGTTTTTCACAGCACAAGCTCTCCAATGTATCAGTTTACATGGCTGAGACAAACCACTTACAGTGTCTTGAAAAAGTATTCATGCCCCTTGAAATTTTCCAAATTTTGTCATGTTACAACCAAAAACGTAAATGTATTTTATTGGGATATTATGTGATAGACCTACACAAAGTGGCACATACTTGTGAAGTGGAAGGAAAATGATAAATGGTTTTAAAAATGTTTTACAAATATGTGAAAAGCGTGGCGTGCATTTGTATTCAGCCCCCGAGTCAATACTTTGTAGAACCATCTTTCACTGAAATTACAGCTGCAAGTCTTTTTGAATACAGTGGAACCTTGGATTATGAGCATAATCCGTTCCAGGAGAATGCTTGTAATCTAAAGCACTCACATATCAAAGCGAGTTTCCCCACAATTTTCTTCCAGCTGGGGTCCAAATCTCATGTTTGTGTGATGACATCACAGTTCCTCAGTTACATCTGAACTCTCTTTTACATCACAACGTCCCTTATTATATTGCAGTTCCCTCCTCTACATCACAGCCCCCCCTTTACACCAAAGTGCCCCCTTTTATTCTGCAGCCCCCCTTACAACACAACACCCCCTTTAACATTGCAGTTCCCCCCCTTTTTTACCACAGCACCCTGTTTTACATTACAGTACCTCTTTTACACCAAAGCTCCCCATTTTACTTCACAGAATTCCCCTCATTTCATTAACCCCCCCCCCTTCACATCAGTCACTCCCCTTACATAGTTACATAGTAGGTGAGGTTGATAAAAGACAAAAGTCAAGCCTATGTGTGTGATTTTATGTCAGTATTACATTGTATATCCCTATATGTTGCAGTCGTTCAGGTGCTTATCTAATAGTTTTTTGAAACTACCAATGCCCCCCCCCGCTGAAACGACATCCTGTGGAAGAAAATTCCACATCCTTGCCGCTCTTACAGTAAAGAACCCTCTACGCAGTTTAAGGTTAAACCTCTTTTCTTCTAATTTTAGTGAGTGGCCACGTGTCTTGTTAAACTCCCTTCCCTGAAAAAGGTTTATGCCTATTGTGGGGTCACCAGTACGATATTTGTAAATTGAAATCGTAACCCCTCTCAAGCGTCTCTTCTCCAGAGATAATAAATTCAGTGCTTGCAACCTTTCTTCATAACTAATATCCTCCGGACCCTTTATTAGCTTTGTTGCCCTTCTTTGTACCCGCTTCATTTCAAGTACATCCTTCCTGAGGACTGGTGCCCAGAACTGGACAGCATACTCTAGGTGCGGCTGGACCAGAGTCTTGTAGAGTGGGAGAATTATAGCTTTATCTCTGGAGTTAATCCCCTTTTTAATGCATGCCAATATTCTGTTTGCTTTCTTCGCAGCAGCTTGGCTTTCCATTCCATTGCTGAGCCTATCATCTACTAGGACCCCCAGGTCCTTTTCCATCCTAGATTCCCCCAGAGGTTCACCCCCTAGTGAGTAGATTGCATTCATATTTTTGCCACCCAAATGCATTATTTTACATTTTTCTACATTAAACCTCATTCGCCATGTAGTTGCCCACCCCATTCATTTGTTCCCTTCTTCCCCTCTTCATCAGTCCCCCTCTTTACATCACAGCCCCCCTCTTTTACACTGCAGCCCCCCCTTTACACCAAAGTGCCCTCTTTTATATTGCAAGCCCCCCCGTTCTCTTCAAATAGCCCTCGCTTTGCATTAGACGCTCCCCCCTTCTTTCTCTTTTTTTCAGGTCCACTTTACATGAATGCCCCCTTTCTATCATTTTCCTTTTACGATCACATCCCGCATCTTTAGCATTCCACCTTAAACAGCAAGCAGAGGGCAGGAGGCATGGCATGACTGGACGTTGGGCGGGAGCTTCCTTTAAGCATGAAAGCTGTGGCCCCAGTAGGGGGAAGGAGGAGGGACATCCAAGCTGCTAAGTGGCGCAGTGAGGTCCGGACAGGACTATCATTTGTTCCAGGTCCAGACTGCAGTCCTTAGTCCATAGTGCCTGCTCTATGACCTCCTCACTAGACCTCCTCTGTAACTCTAACCTGGTAACCGTAAAAAAAATTTAAAGCGTCGCCTATAGAAATTCTTAGGTACCGTAGTTTGTCGCCATTCTACGAGTGCGTGCAATTATAAAGTGTGACATGTTTGTTATCTATGTACTCGGCGTAACATCATCTTTAACATTATACAAAAAAATTGGGGTAACTTTACTGTTTCTTTTTTTTTAAATTCATGAAAGTGTCCCTTTTCCCAAAAATTTGCGTTTAAAACACCGCTGCACAAGTACTGTGTGATATAAAATATTGCAACAATCTCCATTTTATTCTCTAGATTCTCTGCTAATATAAATATATATATATATATATATATATATATATATATATATATATATATATATATATATATATAATGTTTGGGGGTTCTAAGTAATTTTCTAGCAAAAAATACGGATTTTAACTTGTAAACACCAAATTTCAAAAATAGGCTTAGTCATGAAAGGGTTAACATACTGTTCACTGACTGCCACTTCACATTGCTTACTGGTTCGTACTGCTCACTGACTGCCCTGCCACTAGATACTACTAACTGATTTCTACAGGTACATGGAAACTCTGCATCACAAACTAATGACACTGAACTGTGCGTCACACCATCGGACCACTGAACTCTGCCTCACACATTTTAAGGCTTGTTCACAGATGCTGTGCAGGAACGAGCGCAAACTCTCACGTTTTCCCGTACTGCACAAAACGTGCTGCCTTTTGCAAAAGCTCACAGGTGCCATTAATTCCTATAACAAATGCATATTCATTCATACTTGCAAAGCGCATGGTACCGAATTGCCATGCTTTTTGATTTGGCATGAATGTAACAATCATGCCAGCAGCCCATGGAAAAATGTGATGCGTGGGATCTCACAAATAAGCATGCGCTCGGATGCACCTCCTGATGTGAACGAGACCCCGGGCTGGTGTGTCCTGAGATTATGCACAATTCTAAAAGTAGCCTTGACTGAAAAAAGGTTGAGAGAATCTGTTCTAGTGGTATGAATGTAGCTCTGCTTTTGCAGAAATAAAACATTCAAATTCCAAATCCATGGTAAACTTTCCCTTTCTGAATTTTTCCAATACTTGGCTTTTCCAAATATCTTCTAGTTGGTATTGGGATGCGTGATGGTTCCTCAAGGATGCGGAGTGTGTGATGTCAGAGCCACTCTGCATCATTGAAAGTGAGAGCAGAGACCTGAGGGGACACCCATGACGCCTTGCACTCACCGGATGTCCTCAGTCTTCCAAGTTCAGTGATGCTGAGCATCATTCAACCTGAAACATTGAAGACATCTTGTGTCCAAAAAGGAAATACTGTGAATTAGGCTTTAAATTTGGTTATAGTGTTTTTTTTTTGTTTTTTGTTTTTTTATCTGTTTTCTGTATGTAAGTGTGTGCATATACCTTTCTTACTGCTGTTGGTCAGTAACTGTTCAGACCATTTGTTTTGGGTAATCAAACCAAAAACTACAATTTTAAATATAATTAAACAAAAAGTGCTAGTGTTTGAAATTGTGCAATACAGAAATGGGACCCCCGGCCTACATGGCCTTCAAAACACATACTTTTTTGGGGGGGCATACTTTGAGCACAACATTTAAATAGAAGACAATTGTAATTCAAAGCAAAACATTGGTTAAAAGTAGACATGTACATGACGATAAAAGTTTTGTTAAATTTGGTTGATTCATTCAATTCATATTCGGAATATGTATATATTTTCTTTGATTTCTTATTTATATATTTTTTTTTTCTTTTTTCGAATCGATAAAATTTAAATTGGCCGAATCAAAATCTGTATTTTTTTTTCCGATTCGAATGTGGCAAAGTGAACAAACAAAAGAAAAATCTTGATCAGATGATTACAATGACACTTTAAATCACCATTGGCTTAACTAAAACAGCATTATTTTGAAATGGTACTCTAATAACACACACAGTCTTTGATTTCAGCAATATGTGCAATTTCGTTTTGTTATTCTGAGCATTCAGTAAACTTTGTTTATATTGTAATTCGGATATATCAAAATCTCCAAATAATGAAAAATTAATCTGATTATTAATTTGGTACGAAACGAACCGCACATGTCTAGTTATAAGGGCATTGTACAGTACTGTGCAAAAGTTAGGTAGGTGTGAAAAAATTCTTTAAATTAAGAATACGTTCAGAAGTTGAAGTGTTCGTTCCTATTTCCTATGTTTTCATACAATGGATGTGGAAACAAGGCTAAGCAACTCAACTATGCACAAAAACATAGGAACTGAGTGCAGCAAAATGACAGCAGGTGCTCTGTACTAACAAGTCAGAATTTGAAAAATATTTGGCTGTAGCAGGAGGCAGCTTGTTCACGAAGGGCTGGAAAGCAGTACAATAATGAGTGTCTGCAGGCAACAGTGAAGCATGGTGGAGGTTCATTGTAAGTTTGCGGCTGCATTTCTGCAAATGGAGTTTGAGATTTTGGTCAGGATCAATGGTGTCCTCAGTGCTGAGAAATACCATGAGGGAGGTGTGTGATTGACTCCAAATTTATTCTGCAGCAGGGCAATGACTCCAAACATTAACAACTTTCTTCAGAGTAAAAAGGAACAAGGAGTCATAGAGTTCCTTAAAAAACTGTGTGCAAGTGTACCTCGAAGAGTTGAAGTGGTTTTGAAGGCAAACGGTGATCACACCAAATATTGATTTGATTTGGATATTGTTTACTTTACATTTTTTTAATTGATAAAAGTAAACGCTTCTATTTCTGAATACATTCTTAATTTACAGCGTTTTTCCCACCTGCTTAAAACTTTTGCAGAGTAGGTCACATTTTTCATAATTGGATATATTTCCTTGTATGAGACACAGTCAAGGGAAAACTGTCACAAGGGAATTCTGTGAGCTGCCATTGCTGATCTCCTCTTTTTGGAAAAATAGTTTTTTCTTGGTGGAACTTTGGCTTTAATGCCTTGAGTCCTTGAGACGATTAAACGTCTAATTTTTCTGTGACTTTGACTGATTTGCTGCATGCTTGTTTTAGATGTGTAACTGTGGAAGTACCGTATTTATTGTAGACATTTTGGACAACTAGCAGTTTTGGAAGGAAACCAGCAATAGCAGACACTATGGGGGTTATTTACGAAAGGCAAATCCACTTTGCACTACAAGTGCAAAGTGCACTTGGAAGTGCAGTTCCTGTAGAATCCGAGGGGGACATGCAAGGAAAATAAAAAACAGCATTTTAGCTTGCACATGATTGGATGGTAAAATCAGCAGAGCTTCCCCTCATTTCAGATCTACCCCTCAGATTTACAGCGACTGCACTTCCAAGTGCAATTTCAAGTGCACTTTGCAGTTGTAGTTTGCACTTGTAGTGCAAAGTGGATTTGCCTTTCGTAAATAACCCCTATATTTCTTGACAGATCTATATTGGGAATACACTTGATAGGTTAGGTATTTTAAAGGATATGGCTGGTTTTGCAGCATTGTTGTTTTTCTCGCTCTACCCTTTTCTTTTTTTCATGGAGATTGAATGATATTGTGAGAAATAAATTCATCTGACAAATTTATTACATTATTTGTTTCATCACATAGCTTACACAGTTAGATAATCATTTTTTTTCTGTCATGCCTCAGAATAACTGTAATTGCATTATATTTGAGTTTGGGCATGTTGCCAATATTAGAAATAACTTTGTAAAAAATTGCTTCAAAAGGTTTTCTTTCATTTCAGCAAGAGGCTGAAGTGAATGCACTCTCAGAGCTGTCCTATAGGGATTAAAATGTTTCAGTGGATTGAATTATGTTCAGAAATCCGTGCCAAGTTTTCAGATCCTTCTGCATGATCTTTGCTAATCCATTTAGTGAATTACTCCCACAGCACTAGCATGCACTCTGGAAAACTAAATGCAGTTGACTACCTAAATTTACAATGTTTTTGCAGATCATTTTTTTTTTAGTATGCTGTCTTAATATTTTTCATGTGCATGCTTACAAGTGAACAAGAAAGTTTTAATATACAAATTTTTCCACTAAGAGCTGGTTCACGCCAGATCCAGTCCAGTGCGTTTTTTTAATCTGCATCAAAAATGCATGCACAGTGTATTCCAATGGCCCTAGTTCACACCATTGGAGTGCATTCCAGTGCAGTCAACAAAAGTAGAAGCATTTTGTTTTCTCTATAGATTGAATCTGGAACGTAACAAAACATGTGGAAAATGGGTGGAATGCAAATGTCCTGAAAGGGGTAAAAAGCATGAAAAAACCCCCACCAGAATGCTTCAAAAAACGTGTGGGTAGAGCCCTGCACAGTTGCGCTGTTTTTAAAATGTTAGTGGATTCAGGGAGAGGATCACCCACCTGCTGTGCTCTTAGGTAACATGTTACTTGTTGCATCCTAAATTGGGGGTGTAACAGATTACTAAATGCAAAGTTAGCCTTAAGGAAGAGACCAGATACAGCCAACATTTTTTTGTGGGAAAAGGACTCCCCCTTTCTTCAGGGCTTGAACAAGGATTTGTAACACAAGCCAAATTAAATAACATAAAATTCCTGAATTGAGGCAATGTATAGAGCCAGCTAGATTAAAGTATTGCCAAAAGGACATGCTAGCCTCAATTTATCCTTTTTGAGTTTGTCATTCGCGTTGGTCCATTACTGTCACACATCTATCAGACCTGCATAGGACAGTGTCTCTTCGAAGTTGCCATTAAGGATGTCAACAGGGACAAGAGTACAGCAAGAAAGGCCTATGCTCATCCCTCCTCAAGGGCCACGAGGCCTTTTCTCTACTCCCAGACCTCAACCTTTAAAACCAAGCCCAAGTCTGGCAACCAGTCTGCCAAAAACTCCTAAAATTCCAGATCCCAAAGGTACTTGGATAGCAGCTCAGCAAAGGTTAGCAGTTCTCCATGCAGCCTACACAGGTCTTCTGGAGCAGGGTTGTTTTCACAGTAAGTATGGCAAATCTCAGGGTCCTGAATTTCTGTATTCGGGCCCAAAAATTCAAAATAGAATCCACCAAGACTGTCATGGCTTTCCATCAGGATGATTTATTGGCCTCTGTGGACATCAAGAATATGTACTTCCATTTTTCCAGCACATTTTTCCCATTTTATGATTTGCTGTTGGTCCCCAACACTTCAGTTTGCCATTCAATCTATCCTCTGCACATTGCTATGCTTTCACAGCATCCCCATTGTGGGACTTCTGGAAGACCTTCTGTTGAGGGAGCAGTCGTGCAACAGGTTCTGACAATGTAGCACAAATTTTACAGACCTTGCAAAGGTTCAACTAATTCCTGAATCTTCAGAAATAAGTGTTGGAACCAACTGCAATTGCTTGGAATATCTGGGTCTTATCCTAGACACAGCTTAGACAAGAGTTTTTCTCAGGAGTAACTCCCTGGTTCTAGACAGACTCTTTATTCTAGGAGTTGTCCACTCTGGGGCTGAAAGTCTGATGGAAGATCCTAAGGACGGATGCTAGCCTGTCAGGTGGCTCTGGAGGAGTTCTGGACATCCTGTTAGTGCAGGGGGCTTGAATGTCAAATAAATCTCATCTCCTAATCAATATTCTAGAATTTAGGGCGATTTGCTTGTCCTTGCAGTGCTAAACATCCTGATCAGGATTCTGTCGGACAACTCCATGGCAGTAGAGGACGTTAACCATCTGAGAGGAATCGGATGTCTCGCAATGGTAGAAATAATTCTATACTGGGCAAATCTTTACATTTTAGTCATGCCTGCCATTTGCATATCAGGTGTGAACAATTGGCAGGCAGGCTACCTCTGCTGGCAATGCCTGGATCCTGGCCAATGGTCCCTACACCAGAATGTGTACCAGAACCTGTGTCACAGGTGGGGGAAGCTGGATGTAGTCCTCCTGGCCTCCAGGTTTAACAATAAACTCGACAGGTTTGACTCCAGGTACAGGGATGTTCTGACAGAAGTAGTGGATTCTCTGATGGCTCCATGGGTTCAGTACTTTCCTGAAACTCTTTCCTCATCTGCTCTGCAGGTTTCAGATGGCGAGCATTCTGGAGATCCATCTAGCTCCAGACTGACCCAATGGATATCCCATAAGCTGCACATCCATGCAGACCTGCTGTAGTATGATATGTGACAACCTCAGCCTGGTGTCCAACCAGGCTACGCTACTAAAGTGTTTCGCTCCTCCCCATACTGGCCCAGGCACACATACTCCAACCCTATCGGACTCCTGCCAGCCGCTCTGTGGGCTCTAGATCATCTGGATCTTCTGTCCCAGGGACTGGGTTACTATCCTGCTTCACAGTCGCTTGCTTTAACAGCATGGCGGTTGAATCCCAGTTTCGGAGGAGAAGGAGCAATCTGTGAATCAGTAATTTCCATGATGCTTAGGTTAGGAACTTTCGGCAGGGTCCACGATCATACATGGAAGCTATCTTTTGCTTGGTGCAAGGCAACAAACTTTGACCCCAATAAATTCTCTGTAAGACAAATGCTGGCTTTTCTGAAAACAGGCCTGGATCACTATTTGGCTTGAGTACCATCAAGGATCAGATATCAGTACTTGAGATTTTGTTCCAATGACTGCAAACTTCTCATTCTTTGATAAAGGATTTGGTACAGAGTGTCTGTCTGTCTGGTGGCTGCCCCCTGACCCTGTGGGATCTAAGTCTGGTTCTTCTGTTACTTCCAAAACTGCCTTTTGAATGCATCGGGGATGTTGTTCTTCCCTCACCCACTCACAGGGATTTGTGCATACCATAACTAGCTTGCTTCCTTCAATGGTTTGATGCCTGCGAGGTCCCCCACTGGCACGACTTCTTCTTCTCCATGGCTTCTTCCGAGTGCCAGTCTTTAATCATCTTGATTGGCTGATGTGGGATGATGCCACTCCAGCGCAGGAGTGTAGTCCTCCCAGCTCACAGGCACTGTGCCAGAATGTAAACTGAGCTGTGCTTGTACAGCTTAATGTACATATTACAGAATATTGCAAACAACAGGTTAGTGTATTTAATTTCAGAAGATACCATAAACAACCTGCCTGTTCATTTTTTTTTAATATTGAGCCTTTAGCTCCCCTTTGGGGTTAATCAGGTGGCTTATTTAGCTGTAGACCGTTTCAAGTCATGCTGGGCCTGTTAGTGGTGTTCTGCTGTTGTCTACCCTTCAGTTGGACAGTCTGTGAATTCCTGTGTCCCTCGAATGAGGGAGAAAATGGGATTTTTGTACTTACTGTAAAATCCATTTCTTGGAGTAAATTGAGGGACACGAGTCCCACCCCTGTATCTATTATCACGATTTTGGTAGTGTTTTTTTCAAAAATCGAAGGCCTGCTGTGAGCTTGAGGAGTTGTACTGAGTTGGCCTTGCCAGTTTTCACATCCTCCTGTAGGCAGAATTCTAACCCAGGAGTCTCTGAAGTCCTGTGTCCCCCAGTAAAAAATAATATTTTCTCTTGCATTCTGTTGTAATAGGGGTACCTAGTAGAGCTGCACAATTCTGGCCAAAAATGAGAATCACAATTTTTTCGTTTAGAATAAAAAGATAACGATTCTCTCGCAACGTAAAATCTTTCACATTATACAAACAAAATTGGGCTAACTTTACTGGTTAGTTTTTTTGTTTTTGTTTTTTAATTCATTAAAGTAATTTTTTTCCCAAAAAATTTCATTTGAAAGACCGCTGCGCAAATACAGTGTGACATAAAATATTGCAACAACCGCCATTTTATTCTCTAGGGTCTCTACTAAAAAATATATATAATATTTGGGTGTTCTAAGTAATTTTCTAGCAAAAAAAAAAAGATTTTATCTTGAAACCAACAAATATCAGAAAAAGGTTTAGTTGTTTAAGTGGTTAAACATTCCTCACTTACACACAAAGTCTATTCCTTTGACAAATTGTTACAATGTTTAGACTTAGTTCCACTGCTAAAGAATGTTGTGATTCTTGGCAGACTGCCGTTTTTTTTTCTTTCTTTCTTTTGACGGCTGTGGCTTCAGAAGAGCAGAGAGAATTCTTTGCATAACAAGAATCGTGAAACACTTTTGTCAAGATCACAACAGGGAAAAAACGTGATAACGATCCTTGGCGATTAATCGTGCAGCTCTAGTACCTAGTCTCTTTTTTAAATTTTACAGCTTTGATTGAAAAAAAATGGTTTGATTCCACACATTTTGCTCTTGTAAATTGCTTTTAAAAGTCTTTCAGTACTGCTAAATCTTTTACTGTGGTCAATTTCCTTTCAAAGCGTTACTCTTTATATTCTCCAAGTTGAGCTACAAAATTTTATAGTTTCATTATTGTAAGAGCATCTATTGTTAGACTAGAAGTGCTTTTGTGCCAAATTGTTACTGGGGTTTCACAGTTGGGATTTTTAGCTCTGATTACAAGTGCTGCATAATGAATCCTATTAAACGTAAGAAATAATTGAATCTCAGTAGATGTCCATAAGAAATAATTGTGGATTCCTTATAGAGCCTAGAGAAGTTTTTTATTTTTAGCTTGCAAAATCATAGTGTGAAGTGAAATGTGTTACACTAACCTCAAAATGCCTTTTAAATGATTTATATAATTATAATTTCAAGTGAGCCCTAAAGAAGTGTGCAATGATTTAATGCAACTCGAAAACCCGCTTTTCTTTTATAAATGGACCTAGCATCAGATATATTTTGTAAAGCTAAAGCATATCTAAGCACAAAAAAGTAATATATTGCAGCTTACCAGTCAATAGATGAAGGTGGCTGCATTTGTTTTTTTTTTCAGGCCTCTTTCTCTTATTTACCTGTACATCTTGTAAATAACACGCTTCCTGTTCTTGAGTTGCTATCTTTTATTCCTGCATTATGTCTATGTAAAAAGCCATAGTTGTCACCCAGGCTCAATTACAAATATGTCTATTTTTGTTCATCTGCATTACATGGGAAATGGGGGGGGGGGGGGGAGATTAGTAGTTTATAAAAGAAAAATAAGATAGTTTGTTTGTTTTTTGCCTCTAGTTCAACTTACAGGAAGTGACATTTTTGGCAAGATCAACAGGTGTTTTGTTTTCGGTGCTTGCTGAAAATGTTCTTAGCTGGGGAAAAAAAAATACTATGCAGCTGCCACATCTAAGGATTGGGAAGCTGCATGCATGCTAATTATTGTGTAACCTAGTTCAGTGATTACATTACTCCCAAAAACAATGCTTTCATCTGATTTTCTTACCATAAGCATAGAACCATCTTTGTTTAGACATCATCCAGAGTTCGCATCTACTTTCTCGGCGGAGATGCTGGCTCTAAGAGGAACAAGCACCAGAGGGAAACCACATTCAGTGCTTTGGAGATAGACTAGTAAACACTACAGATAAATGACTGAGGTTTACAACCACTTTAAATACTTCTCCTTAGGCGGACATCATAAGACATCCTGGAGTTTGAGTGGAGATATCTGAATGATGCCTGCAGCTACAGGCATCATCCAAACATCCTTTTTTTTTTTCAGCCGGCGGTTCCCTCACATGTAAAAGACCTCAAAGCGGCTGTTTAGCCACTTGATTGCTTTTACAGGCGGCGTCCGCCTGTCCTCCATTGCGTCTCAGGTCTCTTCCGTGCGATCAGGGAGCCAGAGAATGAATCTGAATCTGCCAGTGGTGGCGGTTTACTATAGAGCTGGCCAGGGACCATCTCTATGACCCTCAGAGGCCAGAAGCAACATAATTTCTGGCATTGGCAGACGTAAACACTGCCGTTTTGCTGGAAGCCCTGATATCGATTTTTTTTTTTTTTTTTTTTTTTAATATCAGGCTTTCCAGCATAGAGGAGAGATGTGGGGACTTAAAGACCCCTGATCTCTCTGTAAAGAGGACCTGTCATGCCCTATTCCTATTGCCAGGGATGTTTACATTCCTGGTAATAGGAATAAAAGTAATCAAAAAATTAGGGGTAAATATTGTGTCTTTGTTGTTTTTTTTTAAATCATAAAAATGTTTTGGGTTTTTTTCCCAAAAAATAGCTTTTGAAAAATTGATAGATAGATATATCTATAAAAAAAAATCCAAAAACAAGGGATTGCTGCACAAACCGTATTTATTTTAAAATCTTCAAAAGGACATCACCACGACATCCATAAAATCAGGCATCCATAATAAACGTTTTCGGGCTATTGTAGATAATGCCTGACACAGCCTGGCCTGGACAGATCTTTGGGCTTGGCCATAGTGGAGAGATTGGAATCTAAATGATTGGTTGCTTCTGGCTTCCAGGTGTCTTTTATACAGGTAGCAAGCTGAGATTAGGAGCACTCCCTTTAGGCATTATTCACACCTGAGCGTTTTTAGCTCGTAAAACGCCCGAAAAAACACCTGAAATACGCCCAACAAGCAAAATCCCATTCATTTCAATGGCACCTGTTCACTAGAGATGCGCATCTTCACTGGCCTCACGATTCGATTTGATTACGATTATCATGTCTTCGATTCGTTTCCACGATGCATCACAATTACAGTGCAAGTGCGCATGTTTTTTATCAAAAAAATCCAAGCAGTCAGGAGAACTCCATTTTTTTATTCTGTTCTTTAAAAAACAAAAGACAACACTCCCTGCATGTAGCAAAGTCTAAACACAGCAGACAACAACTTAAAGGAGCTCCAGGCTCTCCCCCAAAATACATGGGGAGATGGTCAGAGACTGCAGACATGATACAAGAGATGGTCAGAGACTGCAGACCTACTGCAAGAGATGGTCAGAGACTGAAGACATTGTCTGCAGTCTCTGATCATCTCCTGTACTATGTCTGCAGTCTCTGACCATCTCCTGTATCATGTCTGCAGTCTCTGGCCATCTCCTGTATCATGTCTGCAGTCTTTGACCATCTCCTGTATCATGTCTGCAGTCTCAGACCATCTCCTGTAGCATTTACGCAGTCTCTGATCATCTCCTGAACTAGGTCTGCAGTCTCTGACCATCTCCTGTACTAGGTCTGCAGTCTCTGATCATCTCCTGTACTAAGTACAGGAGATGGTCAGAGACTGCAGACCTAGTACAGGAGATGGTCAGAGACTGCAGACCTAGTACAGGAGATGATCAGAGACTGCAGACATGCTACAGGAGATGGTCAGAGACTGCAGACCTAGTTCAGGAGATGATCAGAGACTGCGTAAATGCTACAGGAGATGGTCTGAGATTGCGGACATACTACAGGAGATGGTCAGAGAGATTGCGGACATACTACAGGAGATGGTCAGAGACTGCGGACATACTACAGGAGATGGTCAGACTGTGGACATGATGCAGGAGATCAGCAGGTAAGTATGATATCTTTTTTATTTTAAAGAAAAAATAATACCCTTTAGTATTACTTTAACAAATCCATTGAGTCTTTTGGCAGCAACTTGGATAGTAAACAGGTCAACATCACTGCAAAAATAAAAAAAGGAAGACATTCCAATCAACAAGAAATATACTGCTTGCAGATCAGTAGATGGTTCCAGAGGGGAGAGATGATAGGGAAATCACAGGAAGAAATTCGACAATAAAAGAGTTTGTGCAGCACCCAATGTGTTAGGCACACGGTACACACACACTGGATGGGTGCAGCAGGTGGGAGATGTGCCACTTCTATACACTTACCCCGCACATATATCAAGCATGACAGGCTGATCTCTCAGCTCCAGAGCACTCCTACCAACCCCCCTCCTCTTCTCGCAGCTTGTTTCCTGAAGCCGACTCTGCCTCATCTCATGGATGTTAACGCAGCTGCAGTGATCTATGTGTCTCAGCTCCGTGCAGTGATCTATGTGTCTCCGCTCCGTGCGGTCTCAGCGCCCGCCCATCAGAAGATGACCAGTGTCACTGTCCAGAGCTTCAAATCCCAGAGGATAGGGAGAGCATGGGTGGGGGCAGCACTGAGGCTACAACATTGTCCATTGAGGGGGGAGCAGCGCCAGGCACAGCCAGCTGGCCTGCGGCTTGTAATTCCAGCAAAGACACTGCTGTGCGGGGGGGATCGGGAGGAGCCGGAATTATGTCATGCATAATCGATTATGCTGGATACCGCATTTTCATTTTTCATTCATTTTCAACACCCCTACTGTTCACATCTAAGCGTTTTGTCACCTGAAGCAAAATGCCCGAATAATGCCCTGAACTCAAAAAAGAACATGAGCTTCTTTGGGGCAGATTACAGGCATTTTTCTGCCTTTTACATTGGTGACCTTAACAAAATTGCAGTAAAATGCGCTAAAAGCATGCAACTTTGAAACGCTCAGGTGTGAATGCAGCCTGAAGAGAGTGCACCTAATCTCAGCTCGTTACCTGTATAGAAGACACCCGGGAGCCAGAAATCTTGCTAATTGAGGGGATCAAATACTTATTTCACTTATTGAAATGCAAATCAATTTAGAACTTTCTTGAATTTTTTTTCTAGATATTTTTGTTGTTATTCTTTCTCTCACTGTTAAAATAAACCTACCATTAAAATGATAGACTGATCATTTCTTTGTCAGTGGGCAAACGTACAAAATCAGCAGGGGAGCAAACACTTTTTTTTTTTATACTACATCACAGGACACCGAGCAGCCAAAATAACTAACTGGGTTATATGCCACCTATAGGTGAATGGACACTGGCAAATCAAAAAAGACAGGAAGTCCTCCCCTATATAACCCCTTCTACACTGGATGTACCTCAGTTTTTTTTTCGCCAGTGTCTTGTAAGGTGATGGTCACCTCACGGAAGCTCTCCATGATCTAGCTAATAGAATGATCCTGGAAATAGATCCTGAAGGATTTAGGGGACTATATAATCGGATACATCCAGACGGTAATGCACCAAAATGGATGGTACCCGAACTTCGACTACATAGAGACTACGAGGTGTTGCCTGTAATGGGACCCTTTTGGTACTGAACCCTGGTATCCAGACCCTTGGTAAGAAAGACGGGGATGGGGGAAGATTGGAGTCTAGTTTTTTTAAGCAGAATCCTGCGGCGGGATTAGTAAGTGTTTTTAAAAAAAAACTCTTGCACTTGCTCAAACTGAAAAAAAAAATGCATAGCATCTTACTTTTTTGTGTATGGGACCAGGTGTCATGTTTTTTCTGTCCACTGGGGGGGGCAGTGATGTCGCGGTCCAGTGAGGCTCTCTCAGTGGAGGCTTCCAGCCTGGATAATCCCAGCAGGAGGTGGGCGGCTCTTGAATCTCTGCCCGCACACCTAGCTTCTACTTCGGCGCCTTCGGTTGCACTTTCCTGCCGCTATTTATGCGGCTACAATGGGCGCACACATGCGTGGGAATGGCGCTACGAGCAAGCACGATAGCATGCACATGGGAGGGACGCTACAAACGTGCACGTGATAAGAGCCTGCATACTGGACATGCAAAGTAATGGCGGAAGCGGCCATATTTAGCAGGTGTCCCCGGCTTATGCTCCTGTGAGCAGACTGAAAGGGACACAGAGCAGCGTCAGCTGGGCAGGTGAGTCACTGTGGGTGGATGGACCAGGGCACTGCAGGTCCTGTAAGAGCTGTGTACTGCAAAGACTGGGTGCAGTATTTTGCAGAATGGTTGAGTGCATAAGGTGGGGTTTTTGTTACCTCAAGTTTTTTTTGTCTCAGGCATGTCTTCCCGGAAGAGGAGTGAGGGGGCACAGCAGGAAGGGGCACGAGGGCACCACCATCAGTATTGGAGGATGCTATCCTTACATCTGCTGTGTTTAACTCTCCTGAAAGTCCTGAGGCAACTGGCCAGTCTGAGCCATTACGGTTGTCAGGCATTGTAGCGACAGCTAATGCTTTTGCCTCAACCTACGCCACAAATGACGACTTGGCATCAGCTTTAGCTGGTCTGGACGGAAAGATAGCAGGAATGATTGCTTCAGTTTCCCAAGGTGGAAGGAAATGGGATAGATCCCCTTCACCTGAGTCCCCACCTGCATTGGAACAGGATTGGACAGAAGATGTGGAAGAAGTGGCAGTAAATGACCGGGAGGAAGGTCAGACCACAGAGCCGGGTTCTGAAGAACCGTTTTCAGCCTCTCAATCCCAGAGACTGTTAATCCAGTCCCTCACGGAGATGGTCCGATCAGAATTTAAATTGGCGCCTGTAGAGGTCCCTGAGTTTTCCTTTTCATCTTTAGGCTCTCTTCGGCCTCCACAGAGTTTACAGGCCTTCCCCTTGCATCCGTTGCTAGAGCAAATTGTGTATGCTGACTGGGATCACCCTGATGATGAGCTTTTTTATTCCTCCTAAAATAAAAGGTTTGCACTTTTGTATCCTATGGAGGAAAAGTTTATAAAGAAATTGAGTATGCACTCGGTGGACGCTGCCATTTCTTCTGTGAATAAGAGTCTTTGCTGTCCTGTAGATAATGCCCAGGTGTTTAAAGATCCAGCGGATAAGAAATTGGAGTCTTTATTAAGGGCTTCATTTGCTATTGCTGGGTCTGCTGCACAACCAGCTGTGGCAGCTATAGGTATCTGTCAGTCCCCCAGTGTCCCCGATCAGGGGGTGTCTGCTGAGGAATTGGCAGAGTTACCTCATGCCTTGTGTTTCACAGTAGATGCTCTTAAAGATTCTATACAACAGGTGTCCCGGTTGGCCCTTCTATAAGCACACAAAAGATTATTAGCTGGTTTCACGGGGAACGGCTATTTGGAATCAAGGATGCATACCTACATGTGCCAATCTGCAGATCCCATCAAAGGTTTCTGCAATTCACAGCAACATTTTCAGTTTGTGTCGATGCCCTTCGGGTTGGCATGACTCCTCATGTATTCACAAAGGTACTGGCTCTGGTGTTGGCAATTCTAAGAGATCAGGGAATATTGGTTGCAGGATACCTGGATGATCTATTATTGATCAAATGGTTCCAGACCTGGGGCGGAAAGTAACCCGGGCGGTTCAGTTCTTCGAACGCCTGGGTTGGGTTCAGAACTGGTCAAAATCAGCCCTGCAGCTGGCTCAGCACCTAGAGTATCTAGGCTTGATATTAGACACGGTAAAGGCAAAAGTATTTTTGCCGCCACTGAAGGTCAGAGCCATAAAAAAACCTTGCCCAGGTCATAAGGTGGAGAAAATATCCCTCCATTTGCCTGTGCATGAGGTTACTGAGGAAAATGGTGTCTTCATTCAAAGCAGTCTCTTATGCACAATTCCACTCCAGACCACTATAGAACAACATTCTGTCTGGAACAAGACTGTCCAGGCTCTGGATTGGCACATGCCTCTTCGGTTGAAAGTGCGTCAGAGTCTCAGTTGGTGGATGATAGCCAAGAATCTGGAAAAAGGAAAGTCCTTTTTACCTGTGGTCTGGAGGATGGTGACGACAGACCCCAGTCTTTCTGGATGGGGGGCAATTCTAGAGGAGGCCACCATCCAGGAAGGTCCTGGAAGGAGAGGAGCTTGCCCATAAACATTTTGGAGATTCGGGCAGCTCCCTTGACCCTAAGCTTCTTGACTTCCAGACTACAGGGATGTCCTGTGAGGATCCAGTCCAACAACGCCATGGCTGTGGCATATCAATCACTAGGGAGGCACCAGGAGTCACTGCCCAGAAGGAAGTGAATCGCATGCTGACCTGGGCAGAAAGATTTGTTCCTATCAGGGGTGTTTATCCTGGGAGTGGAAAATTGGCAGGCGGACTTTCTGAGTCGCCAGCAGATGTTTCCAGGGGAGTGGTCCCTAGAGATATTTTCATTGATCTGCCGTCGATGGGGGGTTCCGGATGTAGACCTGCTGGCATCCAGGTTCAACAGGAAACTAGACAGTTTTGTGTCCAGAACCAGGGATCCGCTTTCATTAGGGGCAGATGCCTTAGTAATTCCATGCCAATCTGGCTGTTGCCAAGACTACTGCTCAGGATCCGGGAAGAGTGAAAGTCGGTGCTTCTAGTAGCTCCAGCCTGGCCCAGCAGGGAGCATCGATAGATTCAAAAAACTATTAGATAAGCTCCTGAACGACCACAACATACAGGGATATACAAGGTAATACTGACATATAATCACACACATAGGTTGGACTTGTGTCTTTTTTCAACCTTGCCTACTATGTAACTATGTATGTGACTTGGTACACACAGATTGTAAGATTGGCGGTGGGAAACCCATCCACTCCATCCGGATATTCTCTCGCAGGGTCCGATATTCCATCCTGCTTTACATTCTCTAAATTTAATGGTTTGGCTATTGAAACCAGGATTTTAAAAGACCAGGGCATCTCTGGGCCAGTATTGTCTACCATGTTAAATGCTAGGAAGCCAGTCTCTAGGAGTATGTACTATAGAGTCTGGAAATCCTACATTGCCTGGTGTGAAACCAGGAGATGGCATCCCCATAGATGTATCATCGGGAGAATTCTGGCATTTTTGCAAAAAGGGATGTAAATGAATCTGGCTTTAAGTACCATTTAAAGGTCAAATTTCGGCCTTAGCTATTTTTTTCAGAGGCCTATTGCTTCTCACTCCGTGCCGTGACTGGCGGGGTAATCATCTGGGACCTATGACATGTCCGAGATGATTGCTGAGAGGGAGGGGGGGAGGTGATCTCCCTTCCAGCGCCACGGGTGCACCAGGAGGAAGTGGGAGCTGGAACCCTCTAAAAAGAGGGTATCTGCCCCCCCCCCCAAAAAAAAATGACATGCCAAATGTGGCATGTCAGGGGGTCACTTTCCCTTAAAGCAGAAGTTCCATTTTTGGGTGAAACTCTGCTTTATATTTAGTCCTGGGGTTCTTACAGAGGTAACCTTTTGAGCCTATTCGGCAAATTCCTCTGATCCTTTTGACAAGAAAATTTGGTTTCTTGGTTGCAGTGACATCGGCCAGGAGAGTGTCGGAATTGGCGGCTCTGTCCTGTAAAGAACCATATTTGATCTTACACCAGGATAGGGCGGTTTTGCGGCCACAACCGGAATTTTTGCCAAAGGTAGTGTCCAATTTTCATCTGAATCAGGATGTCACTCTGTCTTCCTTTTTTTCAAATCCACACTCTACAGAGGAGAAATTATTTCATTCTCTTGATGTAGTACAAGCTATCGGGGGTCTATCTGAAGATGTCGGCTCAGATTCAGAAGACGTTCTGTTTGTATTGCCAGAAGGTCCCAAGAAGTGACAAGCAGCATCTAAGTCGACTATTTCCCAATGGATCCGCCAAGTGATTGTTCAGGTGTATGGATTAAGGGGTAAGGCCCTGCCTTTTCCAGTAAGGGCACACTCTACCAGGAGATGGCTCAGTTTTGCCAAGCTGCTACTTGGTCTTCGGTGCATACATTCACTAGGTTTTATCAAGTGAATGTCAGGACTCAGGATGTGGCATTTGGACGCAGTGTGCTGCAGGCTGCAATATAGATCCTGTTGTTCTGATGGTGTTTCTTTGGTCATAATGGGTTCCCTCCCCTCAAAAGCATTGTATGGGGACGTCCCAGTTAGTTATTATGGCTGCTCTGTGTCTTGTGATGTACGATAAAGAAAATAGGATTTTTTCTACAACTTACCTGTAAAATCCTTTTCTTGGAGTACATCACGGGACACAGAGATCCCTCCCCTCTTGTCTGGGAAGTTTATTGCTTGCTACAAAACTGAGGTACTCCTGTGTAGGAGGAGTTATATAGGGGAGGACTTCCTGTCTTTTTTGATTTGCCAGTGTCCATGTCCATAGGTGGCGTATAACCCAGTTAGTTATTATGGCTGCTCTGTGTCCCGTGATGAACTGCAAGAAAAGGATTTCACAGGTAAGCTGTCAAAATCACTCACTGTACATGAATCATAATTCGGCGGTCCCTGCTTAAACACTTGCCGACCAGGTCCCTTAAAAAGTGGGAGACACATATACAAACTGTTGTAATTCCTACACCGTTCACCTGATTTGGATGTAAATACCCTCAAAATAAAGCTGAAAGTCTGCAGTTAAAGCACATCTTGTTTGTTTCATTTCAAATCCATTGTGGTGATGTATAGAGCCAAAAAGATTAGAATTGTGTCGATGTCCCAATATTTATGGACCTGACTGTAAATTGACTAAAGGTGCTCAATCCACAGTGAAGTGTATATATAAAGTGCTTCAGAGAAATTCAGGTGTGCATCACCCGCTCATGTATCCCCACTCACCAGATCACAACGACCCCCAGGTTTTCAGTCTGGTGGGTCATTTAAAGCTTGGTAAAGAATCCTGGGATGGCGGATAAGATGATATGCCTTCAGGTCCGGAAATCTTTTAAAGAGCTTCTCAGCCAGAACACAGCAGGTACCTAGAAGTAAAAATAGAAGGAAACTGATAGTGAAGTACCATTAAAAAGGTTTTATTAAAGAAAGGAGTGGGTACTTACAACAAGTATGATAAAAAACAAGCCTCAAAATGGAGCTGTGGGTGTAAAAACGCCGTTCCTGGCGTGCGTTCGGGACCGGAAGTGACGTCAGTGATACCGGAAGTAGCGTCAACGTTTCGCCCTCCCACAGAGCGTCATCAAGGAACCTGCTGTGTTCTGACTGAGAAACTCTTTAAAGGATTTCTGGACCTGAAGGCATATCATCTTATCCGCCATCCCAGGATCCTTTACCAAGCTTTAAATGACCCACCAGACTGAAAAGCTGGGGGTCGTTGTGATCTAGTGAGTGGGGATACATGAGGGGGTGATGCACACCTGAATTTCTCTGAAGCACTTTATATTTACTTCACTGTGGATTGGAGCACCTTTGGTCAAATTATTTGGACTTTATTTCCACTTATTGTATTTTGGACTTTCTTTTGGTCAGCAAATTTTTACTTATTGTTTGCGAGCGCTATATTTATTTTTATATGTTTTTTAAGTGATTAGCACTTTGTGTATGGCAGCTGCAATTTTTCATAATTTTTTATTTTTTTTGTTTGATACACCAGTAGCTCGAGCGTATATATTTAGTATATATATTTTCACATATGATGTACATGACCAGCGGCCGTGATGTCCGCCGACCACCCGCGGTCGCGCCACAGAGAGCCAGAATGGGGATCTATCAATGTAAACAGATCCCCATTCTGTCAGGGGAGTAGAGAGAGATCGTCTGTTCTTAGTGATCAGGAACAGAGCTCTCTGTCCTCTTCCAGTAAGTTCACTCCCCCCAAAGTTAGAAACACCTCCCAGGGAACACATTTAACCCCTTCATCACCACTAATGTTAACCCCTTCCCTGCCAGTGTCATTTATACAGTAATCAGTGCATTTTTATAGCACTGATCGCTGCATAAATGTCACTGGTCCCAAAAAAAGTGTCCGATCTGTCCGCTGCAATGTCACAGTCCCGCTAAAAATTGCTGATCACCGCCATTACTAGTAAAAAAATAAATAAAAATGCCATAAATCTATCCTCTATTTTGTAGACGCTATAACTTTTGCGCAAACCAATCAATATACGCTTATTGGAATTTTTTTAAAATTTTATTTACCAGAAATATGTAGAATAATACATAAACTGAGGAAGAGTTTTTTTTGGGGGGGGGGGATATTTATTATAGAAAAAAAGTAAAAAATATTGCGCTTTTTTTTTTCAAAATTGGTGCTTTTTTTTGTTTGTATTAGTGATTATTTCCTCTTGTGCCACATTCTGATCTAGACCAGGGGTAGGCAACCTCGGCCCTCCAGCTGTGGTGAAACTACAAGTCTCATAAGACATTGCAAGACCCTGACAATCACAGGTATGACTCCTAGAGACATGATGGGATTTGTAGTTTCAAAACAGCTGGAGTGCCGAGGTTGTCTACCCCTGATCTAGAACGAAATACCCCTAGGGTGGACTTTAAAGGTACTAATTGCATAACAGAGTGTGTACTGTAAAGAATAATATGTATTTAACAAATATATAAAAATACATTAGAAATCGAATGAATACAAATCTGTATCAAAATGCACTGTATACAGGTATTATGAATATGATCCGCCGCCTGACGCGTTTCAGAGTAAAAGCATCTCCTTCTTCAGGATGTTTTAGGGATAGGATCCTATATCTATAACATAAGAGAGTAAACATAAAGCAGAAATAACAAAACATTTGCTTATTAATGGCGAGTCTACAATTTTTAAACATATAAAAAATAAACCTCACTCATATTCTGGTGGTGTCAGATGAACATTCCATATAACTTGTTAAAATCAGAAAAACACAAAAGGACTATGTCTCAGGACTTCCTGTTTAGATGGCTCATCATGCTGTTGATCATTAAAATTTTGCATGGTTTGAAAAGCTTAGTTATTTTGGAAATTAAATCTCATGATGCTGACCCCCCAAAAATGGAAAGAATGGACAGCGGAGAGCACTGAGGTCAAGGGTGAACAGGGATCTGCAAACAGAAATAGTACTAATTTGTAATATAAGCCTAATATGGCCATATATATCTGGTACATCATATAAATATGTGCCAGTGTGTGTAAGTATAGATACCTTGTATTGATCTATCAAATATACCTGGATTATGCAGCTAGAGAGTAGGGAAACACAAGTGGCCTTTGGATATAGGATGATATAAACTGCAAGATAACACATATACAGACAATCAACTATAGCTGCGTGTGAGTGTATGAAAATTGTGGCAATAGAATGGGTGCCTATGGGTTATTCCAAAATAACTAAGCTTCTCAAACCATGCAATTTTAATGATCAACAGCATGATGTGACATCTGAGCAGGAAGTCCTGAGACGTAGTCCTTTTGGGTTTTTCTGATTTTAACAAGTTATATGGAATGTTTTTATCTGTGACACCAACAGAATATGAGTGCGTTTTTGTTGATATGTTTAACCACTTCAGTCCCGAGCCTCTTTTTGAGATTTGTTGTTTACAAGTGAAAATTTGTTTGTTTGTTTTTTTGCTTGAAAAACTACTTAGAACCTAACTTTTTTTTTTTTTCTAACATGCTAGAGAATAAAATAGCGGTCATTGCAATACTTTGTCACACCGTATTTGCAGAGCGGTCTTACAAGAGCAATTTTTTGGGAAAAAATACATTTTTTGAGTTAAAAAATAAGATAACAGTAAAGTTAGCCCAATTTTTTCTATATTGTGAAAGATAATGTTACGCAGAGTGAATTGAATTATTGCTCTCGCTCCAACGATCGTGGCAATACCTCATATGCGTTTTCATATGCGGGCGCAACTTGTGTATGCATTCGCTTCTGCGTGCGAGCTCGGCGGGATGGGGCGCTTTGAAATTTTATTTTTTTATTTTTACACTGTCCTTTCAAAAAAAAATAATAAAAAATAAAAATGGGGTCACTTTTATTCCTATTACAAGGAATGTAAATGTATTACAAGGAATGTAAACATCCCTTGTAATAGAAAAAAAGCATTACAGGACTTCTTATGTGAGATCTGGGGTCAAAAAGACCTCAGATCTAATATTCACACAAAAATGCAATTAAAAAAATAAGTAAAATATTTCCCCTTTTTAAGAGCATTGGGCGGAAGTGACGTTTGACCTCGCTTCCATCCTTCAATGCTATGGAGCCAAGTGGGGGCCATCTTTCCCTTACTCGGCATCCAAGCAGTGAGGGGAGCAGAGGCGATCGTCTCCGCTGCTAACGATGGCTCCTGTAAGTGGCAGAGATGACCAGAGCGCGGCGGAAGGGGCCCTCATCTGCCACCGATTTAAAAGTGATCTTGCGGCGAATCTGCCGCAGAGATCACTTTTATCTTAAAGCGAAACGCACGCCGCTCCTGAAGATACCCCTGGAGAAGAAGATGATTTTAGTATAAAACGCGTCAGTTGAAGGAGGATCATATTTATAATATCTGTATATGGTGCATTTTGATAGATTTGTATTCATTCCATTTCTAATGTGTTTTTATATAGTTGTTAAATATTATTCTTTACAGTACACACTCTGTTATGCAATTAGTGCCTTTAAAGTCCACCCTAGGGTTATTTAGTTTGTTTGTTTGTTTTTTGTTTGTTTATTGCACAAAAAATAAAAACCGCAGAGGTGATAAAATACCACCAAAAGAAAGCTCTATTTGTGGGGGAAAAAAAAGACATCAATTTTTTTTGGGTACAATGTCGCACGACTGCGCAATTGTCCGTTAAAGTGTCACAGTGCCATACCGCAAAAAATGGCCTGTTCATTAAAGGGGTAAGTCCTTCCGGTCCTTAAGTGGTTAATTGCCTAAATTTCGATCCATGTTTGGCTGGCTTTAGTCATGTAAAGTGATATCCCAGAGTACAGTTTCTTGTCTGACAGGGCAGCAAATCACTGTTCAAAAGTTGTCATGCCATGCCGTAAACTGTCATACAAAATTAACCTCTGTGATGCAACTTATTTTTTAGATTACATTGAAAGCATTCGTTATGGGGTGATCACTGATGGAAACCTTGCAAAGAAAATCTCCTTCACCAAACCTGGAAGTGTTTTTTTGCACAGAAACCTAAATACTTCTTTAGTAAGTGCTCAGTATGAAATAACATTTTCTTGTGTTTCCCTGTAACGTATAAAAAAGTATTTAGGTGCCTAGCCCCTTTATTCTTTCCTCTGTACTGCCTCTTCTTTTGTTCACTATGGCTTATGACACCTTAGATGGTATGTTGGAGACTACAGTATATGTGGAGTGTTTTGTTACAATGCATGTGAACTGCGATGCTTCAACAGTCATAAACATACTGTATATTGGATGCCTTGAGTTCTACGGTGTGATATGGACAGTTGCATATGCATCAGCAAAACTCTATCCCTTAATAGTGTTTGTGGCTCCGTTCTCTAGCCTTTGCTTCTGCTATTGAACATTCTATTTCTGAGGCTGTCGACATATTTGTCTTAATGTGTTGTACTCATAACAGTTTTCTAATAATACATTTAATATTTTAATCAAAGTAAGTTGCTATATTCTGATTATGGCAAATTTTGAACCTTCTCACCAAACTTATTTTTTGTACCACAATGAAGCTGTGGGGTGATTTGTTGTTCCCAGGATTAACATACGCTGTTCTGTGGTGTGCTGTGAGTTGTCATGACTACCATTTATACTGGAGGTGCAGTGTTTTATTTTCCAAATTTCATGCTCCTGCAATCAGATGACTTATGGCCATATTAAATTTGCTTTTACACTTATTGGTTATCCAATAATAACCATGATTATGAATGCAGGATGTGTTAAAATTCGCCTTCTTTTCTGCCTGTCTACTTTATGCTTTAAATGGGTCAGATATTCCTTCTGTTGCTGTTCCAGTTTTGTGGAGCTGTATTCCTCACTATAATATACAGTATGTATCACTAGAAAATGTCCATGTGACCTCCTTGATTGTATTACCACAAAATGTGTTCCCTTTCTATATCCAAATATGTTGGTGCGCATAACATGGGCAAGTCTATCCAAAAATTCCTACTGCTTCCACTGCACCAAAATATATTTTGAATGCTGTAGTAAAGATATGAAGGTCTCCTACGGTAATTCATCTAATTTTTGTTATGAAGGTCTCCTATGGTAATAAATCTAATTTATGTTTGACAATACATTTTTGACAATCTTATATATTATGGTAAACTAAGTGGTGTTTTGCTCGATTAGTTTAAAACTATCAAGATGCAATGAAAGGGGTAATTTTTACATTGCATACATGAACCAAAACTCCCCAGGACTCAGCCCTCCTAGCCAGCAAAGGGACCATAAGGAAAACGCAGCACCTAACATGACAGTTATTATATAACTGGCTACTAACATTTATAGGTAAAGTTGACCTAGGGAATTTGCGATTGCCTCTCAGGGGATCAGGAAGGAATTTTTTCCCCTGCTGGAGCAAATTGGATCATGCTCTGCTGGAGTTTTTTGCCTTCCTCTGGATCAACTGTGGGTATAGGATTGTTTGGTTGGGGTTTTTTTTGGTTGAACTATTAGATGGACTTGTGTCTTTTTTCAACCTGACTAACTATGTAACTATGACAGTGCTCTCTCATGCATATATTTGTCAATATACATGAAATACTTCTCTACCACTATTATGGTGCTTCTGTGAGTGGGATCCCTATTTTAATCTGTAAAAGCATCAGCATTGAAAATTATACAACAGCAAATTAATTGATATGAAGCTTAAAGTGATACTAAAGTCTTGTTTTTTTGTGTTTTAAAATGAACATACTTCTCTCCTCTGTGCAGTGGTTTTGCACAAAGCAGCCCAGATCCTCCTTTTCTCGGGTCCCTCTTTGGTGCTCCTGGCCCCTCCCTCCTGCCAAGTGTCCCCAGAGCAAGCAGCTTGCTATGGGGGCACCCGAGCCGAGTCCCAGCTCCGTGTATCCATTCAGACACAGGGCTGCAGGTAGGCCCCTCTCTCTCTCTCTCTCTCTCTCTCTCTCTCTCTCTCCTCATTGGCTCACTGACTGACAGCAACAGGAGCTAATGGCGGACTGCTGCTGTCTCAGCCAATCAGGAGGGAGAGTCCCGGGCAGCCGAGTCTCTCCTGCAACACCGCTGGATCGAGATGGGCTCAGGGTACGTATTAGCGGGGCTGAGGAGGGCTGCTGCATACAGAAGGTTTTTTATCTTCATGCTTAGAATGCATTAGAATACAAAAATCCTTCTGTCTTTAGAACCACTTTATCTAGAAGTTCTTGGGCTAGTTTGGATCACTTATGTTGCTGTATGATGATACTGTATAAGGAGGTATGGAATTAAATCTAGGTAAGCCAGTATTTTAATGAATTTCTTTTATATTGGTACCTAAAGTGGATCTCCATGTACAGACAATTTTTTTTTTTTGTTTGTTTTTGTTTTTTTGTGCAGAAAAAAATCCCCTTTAGTCAGTTTTACTAAATAAATGTCTGCTTTGTACTGTACAATAATTCATACTTTTCTTTACGCCAGTAAACGCCAGTGAGTGCTGTATTCTCAAACACGGAAGCCTTAGTATTGTTTATCTCCCTGCCTCCCCTTGATCATCGATAAAAGGCCTTGTAGCCTCGTATTTTTGTATTTGTACACCTTATAGAATACATGATGTCTGTGAATGGCTAAAGGGAGAGGGGAGATAGAGAGATATATATATATATATATACAGTGGGGACGGAAAGTATTCAGACCCCCTTAAATTTTTCACTCTGTTATATTACAGCCATTTGCTAAAATCATTTAAGTTCATTTTTTTTTTCCTCATTAATGTACACACAGCACCCCATATTGTCAGAAAAACACAGAATTGTTGACATTTTTGCAGATTTATTAAAAAAGGAAAACTGAAATATCACATGGTCCTAAGTATTCAGACCCTTTGCTCAGAATTTACTAGAAGCACCCTTTTGATCTAATACAGCCAGGAGTCTTTTGGGGAAAGATGCAACAAGTTTTGCACACCTGGATTTGGGGATCCTCTGCCATTCCTCCTTGCAGATCCTCTCCAGTTCTGTCAGGTTGGATGGTAAACGTTGGTGGACAGCCATTTTTAGGTCTCTCCAGAGATGCTCAATTGGGTTTAAGTCAGGGATCTAGCTGGGCCATTCAAGAACAGTCACGGAGTTGTTGTGAAGCCACTCCTTCGTTATTTTAGTGATGTGCTTATGGTCATTGTCTTGTTGGAAGGTAAACCTTTGGCCCAGTCTGAGGTCCTGAGCACTCCGGAGAAGGTTTTTGTCCAGGATATCCCTGTACTTGGCCGCATTCATCTTTCGCTCGATTGCAACCAGTCTTCCTGTCCCTGCAGCTGAAAAACACCCCCACAGCATGATGCTGCCACCACCATGCTTCACTGTTGGGACTGTATTGGACAGGTGATGAGCAGTGCTTGGTTTTCTCCACACATACCGCTTAGAATTAAGGCCAAAAAGTTCTATCTTGGTCTCATCAGACCAGAGAATCTTATTTCTCACCATCTTGAAGTCCTTCAGGTGTTTTTTAGCAAACTCCATGTGGCCTTTCATGTGTCTTGCACTGAGGAGAGGCTTCCGTCGGGCCACTCTGCCATAAAGCCACGACTAGTGGAGGGCTGCCGTGATGGTTCACTTTCTACAACTTTCTCCCATCTTCCAACTGCATCTCTGGAGCTCAGCCACAGTGATCTTTGGGTTCTTCTTTACCTTTCTCACCAAGGCTCTTCTCCCCCGATAGCTCAGTTTGGTCGGACGGCCAGCTCTAGGAAGGGTTCTGGTCACCCCAAACGTCTTCCATTTAAGGATTATGGAGGCCACTGTGCTCTTAGGAACCTTAAGTGCAGCAGAAATTTTTTGCAACCTTGGTCAGATCTGTGCCTTGCCACAATTCTGTCTCTGAGGTCTTCAGGCAGTTCCTTTGACCTCATGATTCTCATTTGCTCTGACATGCACTGTGAGCTGTAAGGTCTTATATAGACAGGTGTGTGACTTTTCTAATCAAGTCCAATCAGGATAATCAAACCCAGCTGGACTCAAATGAAGGAACCATCTCAAGGATGATCAGAAGGATATATATATATATATATATATATATATATATATATATATAATATAAATTTAGGTATATCTAAAAATACCCTCTTATACAGTTATCTTGGGACCAAGGGGTTTATTTATTAAAGGCAAATCCACTTTGCACTACAAGTGCACTGCAAGTGCATTTGGAGAAGTGCAGTCGCTGTGGATCTGAGGTGGGACATGCAGGGAAAATAAAAAACAGCATTTTTGCTTGTACATGATTGGATGATAAAATCAGCAGAGCTTCCCCTCATTTTAGATCTTCCCCTCCAGATTTATTGTGACTGCATTTGCAAGTGCACTTCCAAGCAGTGCAAAGTGGATTTGCCTTTAGTAAATCAACCCCCAAGTGTCCATATCTAAAGATTTCCCCTCTCCTATTGACAGCTCCAAATTTTGGCTGTACCCTCATTTTCATTTATGGGAACATCAGTGATCAGGACAGTTGGATATGGTGAATCTCTCTTAAGCTGGCCTTAAGCCACACGATAAGAATATCGGGTGAATGATCGTCAGTGTTAATTTCATAGACTAAAGTATTTTCATTGACTAAATTAACACAATTTTAGTAGACTAAAATACGACTAAAACTAAAATACCATTTTAGTCAAAAGACTATGACTAAAACTAAATTGAAATTGATATCACAATGGCTAAATCGGTGTCTGTAGTGCATGTTCAAATCGTGCCGACCTCCTTCCGCATATATACTGCGGCAAGGTGGCTCGGCTGCACAAACTGACGTACCTGTGCATCGGTCCTTCCATGTGGTAGTGTGGGCACACGCGCCCAGCGGACTCTATGTCCGCCGGCCACCCGCGATCGTGGTACAGAGAGGCAGAACAGGGATCTGCCTATGTAAACCAGGCGGAACCCTGTTCTGACGGGACAATACTGAGATCTACTGTTCCTAGTGATCAGGAACAGCGATCTGTGTTGTCCCAGTAAGCACATCCCCCAGACAGTTAGAACACACCCAGGGAACACAGTTAACCCCTTGATCGCCCCCTAGTGTTAACCCCGTCCACGCCAGTGCCAATTTTTTTTAGCACTGATCACTGTAATAATAGCACTGGTCCCCCAAAAAGTGTCACTTGGGGTCAGATTGCCCGCCGCAATGTTGCAGTCCCGCTAAATATTGCAGATTGCCGCCATTACCAGTAAAAGCAATACAAAAAATTAAAAGTCCCTAAATCTATCCCCTATTTTGTAGACTGTATAACTTAGAGTTATAAATCTATAAGCCAATCAACATACGCTTATTGTGATTTTTTTTTTTTTCTACCAAAAATATGTACAAGAATACATACTGGCCTAAACTGATGAATAAATGTATTTATTTTTTTTGGATATGTATTATAGCAGAAAGTAAAAAAATATTGTTTTGTTTTTTCGAAATTGGCGCTTTTTTTGTTTATAGCGCAAAAAATAGAAAAAACGCAGAGGTGATCAAATACCACCAATTTTGTTTGGGTACAGCATTGCACGACCCCGCAATTGTCAGTTAAAGCGACACAGTGCCATATAGCAAGAAATGGCCTGTTTAATAAGGGGGTAAATCCTTCCGGGGCTGAAGTGGTTAATACCATAAGTAATTAAAAAAAACATTATTAGGTTTTTGCTCCAGGAGTATATAATGTTTGGCAGTTCTAAAGAAATATAGCATTAACCACTTGACCACTGGGCACTTAAACCCCCTTCCTAACCAGACCAATTTTCAGCTTTCGGTGCTCTAACATTTTGAATGACAATTACTCAGCCATGCAACACTGTACCCATATAAAATTTTTGTCCTTTTTTTCACACAAATAGAGCTTTCTTTTGGTGGTATTTAATCACCGTTGGGTTTTTTATTTTTTGCGCTATAAAAGAAAAAAGACTGAAAATTTGGTAAAAAAATGAATTTTTATTTCTTTCTGTTATAAAATTTAGCAAATTAGTAATTTTTCTTTGTAAATTTTGGCCAAAATTTATACTGCTACATATCTTTGGTAAAAATAAGTACAACTTGGTGTATATATTTTGGTCTTTGCGAATGTTAGAGAGTCCAAAAGCTATGGTGCCAATATCTGAAAATTGATCACACCTGAAGTACTGACGGCCTATCTAATTTCTTGAGACCCTAACATGCCAGAAAAGTACAAATACCCCTCAAATGACCCCTTTTTGGAAAGAAGACATTCCAAGGTATTTGAAAAGATGCATGGTGAGTTTTTTTGAAATTGTCATTTTTTCCCACAATTCTTTGCAAAAATCAAGATTTTTTTTAACTTTTTTTTTTTCACAAAATTGTCATATTAGAAGGTTATTTCTCACACACAGCATATGCATACCACAAATTACACCCTAGAACACATTCTGCTATTACTCCCGAGTATGGCAATACCACATGTGTGAGACTTTTACACAGCGTGGCCACATACAGAGGCCCAACATGCAGGGAGCACCTCCAGGCGTTCTGGAGCACCCAGGCCAATTCTTATATTTCTCTCCTACATGTAAAAATAATCATTTATTTGCTAGAAAATTACATAGAACCCCAAAACATAATATATTTTTTTTTAGCAAAGACCCTAGAGAATACAATGGCGGTTGTTGCAACTTTTTATCTCACACAGCATTTGCGCAGCAATTTTTTGAACGCGTTGTTTTTGGAAAAAAAACAGTTTTGTGCTTTAAAAAAAAACAAAATAGTAAAGTTAGCCCAATGTTTTTGCATAATGTGAAAGATAAAGTTACGCTGAGTAAATAGATACATAACATGTCACCCTTCAAAATTGCACACGCTCGTGGAATAGTGCCAAACTTCGCTACTTAAAAATCTCCATAGTTGACGCTTTAAAATTTTTTACTGGTTACATGTTTTGAGTTACAGAGGAGGTCTAGGGCCAAAATTATTGCTCTCGCTCTACTGATCGCAGCGATACCTCACATGTGTGGTTTGAACACAGTTTTCATATGTGGGCGGGACTTACGTATGCGTTCGCTTCTGCATGCGAGCACACGGACAGGGGCGCTTTAAATTTTTTTTTTTTTTTTTTATTGTTCATTTTACTTTATTTATTTTAGTTTGACACTTTTTCCCAAAAGAAACTATTTTTTTGATCACTTTTATTCCTATTACAAGGAATGTAAACATCCCTTGTAATAGGAATATTACATGACAGGTGCTCTTTACAGTGAGATATGGGGTCAATAAGACCCCACATCTCACCTCTAGGCTAGGAAGCCTGAAATAATAATAAAAAAAAAATGATCCTGGCTTCGATCGTAGCGGAGTCGGTAGAAGCACCGGAGGGTGGCGGGAAGGGGGGGGCATCCCCTCTCTCCTCCCATAAGAACAATCAAGCAGTGGAACAGCCGTTATGATCATTCTTATGGTGTAGGGAATCGCCGGCTGAAAAAGCTGATATCTGAATGATGCCTGTAGCTGCACCCATCATTCAGATATCCCCACAAAGTCAAGGGCGTCATATGACGGCGGGCGGGAACTGGTCAAAAATTGCGGGGTATTGCAGAGTTCTGCGGAGTATTGCGGGGTATTGTGGGGTAGTGCAGAGTAGTGCGGGGTATTGCAGGGTATTGCGGGGTATTGCAGAGTAGTGCAGGGTATTACAGAGTAGTGCAGGGTATTGCAGAGTAGTGCAGGGTATTGCGGGATATTGCAGAGTAGTGCAGGATATTGTGGGGTATTGCAGAGCAGTGCAGGATATTGTGGGGTATTGCAGAGCAGTGCAGGGTATTGGGGGGTATTGCAGAGTAGTGCAGGGTATTGCGGGGTATTGCAGACTATTGCGGGGTATTGCAGAGTAGTGCAGACTATTGCGGGGTATTGCAGAGTAGTGCAGACTATTGCGGGGTATTGCAGAGTAGTGCAGACTATTGCGGGGTATTGCAGAGTAGTGCAGACTATTGCGGGGTATTGCAGAGTAGTGCAGGGTATTGCGGGGTATTGCAGAGTAGTGCAGGGTATTGCGGGGTATTGCAGGGTATTGCGGGGTATTGCAGAGTATTGTGGGGTATTGCAGAGTAGTGCAGGGTATTGCGGGGTATTGCAGACTATTGCGGGGTATTGCAGAGTAGTGCAGACTATTGCGGGGTATTGCAGAGTATTGCAGACTATTGCGGGGTATTGCAGAGTATTGTGGGGTATTGCAGAGTAGTGCAGGGTATTGCGGGGTATTGCAGACTATTGTGGGGTATTGCAGACTATTGCGGGGTATTGCAGAGTATTGCAGACTATTGCGGGGTATTGCAGACTATTGTGGGGTATTGCAGAGTAGTGCAGGGTATTGTGGGGTATTGCAGACTATTGTGGGGTATTGCAGACTATTGCGGGGTATTGCAGAGTATTGTGGGGTATTGCAGACTATTGTGGGGTATTGCAGACTATTGCGGGGTATTGCAGAGTATTGCAGACTATTGCGGGGTATTGCAGAGTATTGTGGGGTATTGCAGGGTATTGCGGGGTATTGCAGACTATTGTGGGGTATTGCAGAGTATTGCGGGGTATTGCAGACTATTGCGGGGTATTGCAGACTATTGCAGAGTATTGCAGAGTATTGCGGGGTATTGCAGAGTAGTGCAGACTATTGCGGGGTATTGCAGAGTATTGCAGACTATTGCAGGGTGTATTGCAGAGTATTGCGGGGTATAGCTGGGTATATTGCAGGGATGGCTGAGCATGGTGGGATGGATGTGACTGTATTTGTCACTGAGCACCGCTGTGAGCACTGCACATGCAGCCCACAGCGGTGCTGCCATCCGATCCCTCCCCCTCTCCTCTCACACTGTACCGATCGGTACACAGAGGGGAGGGAGGAACCGGCGTCATGACATGACGCCGGTTTGTTTACATGTGATCGCTCCGTCATTTGACGGAGTGATCACATGGTAAACGGCCGCGATCAGCGGCCGTTTACCGTGATCCGTGATGCGCCGGGTCCTCTGGACCCGGCGGTCACGGAAGTTCTCGGGTGCGCGCCCCAGGGGGCGCGCGAGAGCAGGATTCTGGGAGGACGTCCTACGGACGTCCACCCAGGATAACCCGACCGCGCTGTAGCCTTCTTTAGGCTATGGCCCGGTCGGCAAGTGGTTAAAATTTAACTAAACCCATTTGATTTTAGTTGACTAAAATGTACTGGAGATTTTAGTCTACTAAAATAAGACTAAAACTTAACTCAGATGACTAAAATACGACTAAAACTAAAATGGCATTTTAGTCAAAAGACTATGACTAAAACTAAATCGAAAATTTGATGTCAAAATTAACACTGATGATCGTCTGGTTTTTTTGCATGCTAGTCTCATATTGAAAATGAAGAGGTTACTCAATTTATGAAAATCCTCATACAACAGAATACAACTTCAGAAGTGATGTAATGTATTGTATTTGTATTGTTTTTGGCTGAAAACTGTAAGATTTTTCTTTAATCAGTACAATCTGGTATTGTACGAGAAAAAATGTCATGTTTGCCCCTTAGGATAACTTTGGATGAACTGTTGTGATTGGCTCTCTAAATCTGTGTACTAATGATCAGATTATCGTATGATTGCTTTGAAAGCAGTAATTAAGTTACATAAACCCCCCCCCCACCTCCACATATACGCACGTACGAATGTAAACGCATGCGTCGTGGGCGCCTACACGTGAAAACGTTGATTGCGATACACGTTACATATCGCCGCACACATCAGAGTGAGAGCAATAATTTTAGCACAAGACCTTCGTAACACTACACTGATACCTATAGGGGGCTTTTGAAGTGTCACTTATAAAAAATATAGGGTAGTGAAGCTTGTGGCCATTGCACGGTCGCACTCAAATTAAAGGTTTGGCATGTTGGGTATCTATTTACTTGGCGCAACCTCGACTTTTATATTTCACCAAAAAATTGAGTAATTAATGGCATTTGTTTGCCCTAAAATTTACTTTAGTGTGCTTTTTACTGAAAATTTGCATTTCCTAGACCTTTGCGGTAATATCATGTGACAAATTGGAACTACCACTATTTTATTCTCTAGGGCAGTGGTTCTCAACCTGGGGGTCGGGACCCCCTCGGGGGTTAAAAGATGATTTGCCAGGGGTCACCGAATCCTGGGCTGTTCCTAAAGCCCGCACCGCTCTCCCAGTCTTTTTGCGGCCGCCCAGCAGGGCTGTCCCTGGAGCCCGTGGCCGCCCACTCAGCCTCTTCGAAGCTGCCCATTTAGTTCACGACATGGCTGGGGGGCAGAGACTAGAGGTCAGCTGACTGGTGAGGAATGTGAAGTGGGAGGGGCTGGATCCCTGATTTCGGGATGGGTGTCACTGCTATGAGACACCACAAATTTGGAGACACAGTGAGTAACACTACCTGTAATTAGAGTTGCAATTAAAAGTCCCCACTACAGTTCTCAGATCAGCAGATGACCTTAATCAAGAGCACCTAAGTTAGCTGATCAGAACTCCCCCCGCCAGCACTGCCACTGATCTCAACTCCCTGCCAGCACTGCCACTGATCCCAACTCCCCACCAGCACTGCCACTGAATGAATGAAGGAATTATTTGTATAGCGCTGCAAATGCGAACTGAATCGCCTCAAGGCGCTAGATCTGTCCTGTGTTGTCCAGCTTCTTAGAAGAGGTAGGTCTTGAGTTTCTTCCTGAAGGCCAGATGGTTTTCTTCCATGCGAATGTGAGTAGGTAGAGCGTTCCATAACCGTGGTCCTTGGACTGCGAATCTTCATTCTCCTTTTGTTTTGTAGAGGGTTTTTGGAAAAAGGAGGAGGTTTTGGTTAGAAGATCGTAGACTGCAATTGGGTGTGTAGTGCTTTATTTTCTCACATAGGTATTGAGGAGCGTTTCCTTGTATACATTTGTGGGTGAGGCAGAGGGTCTTGAAAGTGATTTGGTTCTTTACGGTTAGCCAGTGTAGGCTCCTCAGGGAAGGGGAGATGGATTCCCAGGGTTTTTTTCCTGTTAACAGTCTTGCCGCCATGTTTTGGATGAGTTTCAAGCGCGCAAGCTGATATTGAGGAAGTCCTATGTAGAGGGAGTTTGCGTAGTCGAGTCTGGAATTGATGATTGTTCCAACTACTGCTGCTTTGTCCTCTTCTGGGACGAAGGGGATGAGTCTACGTAGCAGGCGGAAGAGATGGTGAGAGCGGCTGACTACTGATCCTATTTGTGCATCCATTGACATTTCTGAGTCAAAAATGACTCAGAGACTCTTGGCTTTGGTGCTTAGAGAGATGGTCTGTCCAAAGATGGTGGGTGGTGTCCATGGGGTCTTAGTTTTGGGATTTTGGTTTGCGTGTAGGAGAAGAAGCTCCTGTTTTTGATCCGTTGAGTTTAAGAGAGCTAGTGGTCATCCAGTCGTGTATCAAAGTGAGGCATTTTTCTAGTTGCTGATGATGGTCTTTTTCTCCGGTGATGCAAAGGTAGAGTTGGGTATCATCAGCGTATGAGTGGAAGCAGACGTCCGATTTTCTGATGATTTTGAGGAGTGGGCGGATGTAGATGTTGAAGAGCACCGATGACAAGGGTGAACCTTGAGGGACTCCACAAGAGATTGCGCGGGTTTCAGAGGTGAAAGCTCCTAGTTTTACTGTCTGAAATGCCACTGATCCCATTCCCCCCAGCAAAGAGTAAAAATAGAGAATACATGGAAGGGAGAGAAAAAGAGGGGGAGGAACAAAGAAAGGGAGGGAAAGAACAAGAAAGACGGCTAGAGAGAGGGATGGGGAAAAAAACAAAAATATAGGATAGAGAGGTAAAAGGGAAAGAAATGAGAACAAAGAGTGGTACATCCTAAAATGTACCATAAGGCGTTTTAATACTGTACGAGTGGAAGGGACTCAGGGAGCGCTAAAAGTCCGTGGGTTAGGGGCGCAAATGACTTGTATTGCCTTGGGTGCCGACAACCCACGCTATGAAAATAATTCTACTGTTAGGGGTCCCCACAACTTGGGAAATTTTATCAAGGGGTCACGGCACTAGAAGGGTTGAGAACCACTGCTCTAGGGGTTGCATCATCTTCCGGGCTAAAATTATTTTTTAAACGTGTGCAAAAAACACAAAAACTGCTCTGACAGCAAAAAGGATAAACATGAGAATAGAGTAGAAGCCAACTTCTATAAGCAAGTATTTTAAAACTAATGATGAAAATTTGTATGTGACAGAAAAAATAAAATTTTCACGAAAAAACATTTTGAATAAAGGCTGGTAGACCGATCTGCTTGTATTATGAAAATGCCAACTGTTAGGCCACTTTTTTAGGCGGACCTGAACGGACGCTCCATAGACCTCTATGGAGCGTCGGATGTCAGTGGTGACATGTCCGCTGACATCCGACCCGCTCCGATCCGAAAAAGTGTGACGGAGGAAAAACCTACCGTATATACTCGAGTATAAGTCGAATTTTTCAGCACATTTTTTTGTGCTGAAAGTGCCCCCCTCGACTTATACTCGAGTCAAGCACTTTTCTGCAGCAAAAAATTTCATTTTCTGAACCGAATTTGGGGCCCCGTATCTCAGGGCCACTTGGTGCTAGGAACCCCAAATTTGGTGTGAAAACCCAGTAGAACTGGTACCACAACATATCCAAAGCTGAAGTTCCTAGCACTAAGTGGCCCCGAGATACGAGGCCCCAAAATCGGTTCGGAAAATGTCATTCTCTGCTGCAGAAAAGTGCTTGACATTTTCTGAACCGACTTTGGGGCCCCATATCTCAGGGACACTTAGTGCTAGGAACCTCAAATTTGGGATGCAAACCCAGTAGAACTGGTACCATAACATATCCAAAGCTGGGGTTCCTAGCACCAAGCGACCCTGAGATACGGGGCCCCAAACCCAGTTCAGAAAATGTCATTTTCTGCTGCAGAAAAGTGCTTGACATTTTCTGAACTGATTTTTGGGGCCCTGTATCTCAGTGCCACTTGGTGCTAGTAACCCCAGCTTTGGAAATGTTATGGTTCTAGTTCCACTGGGTTTGCACACCAAATTTGGGGTTCTTAGCACTAAGTGGCCCCAAGATACAGGGCCCCAAATTCGGTCAACTGTGTCCATCTGCAGCAATGTCATTTTGGGACCCTTTGGGTTCAGAGACCCCAAATTTTTGCTGCAGCTAGGGGGCATCTAGGAACCCTTAACTACCAAGTTTGAAGTTCAGGGGACCTATGGCTGCAAATGTGCACAGTGAGGCATGCAAATGGGCACAGTGATGCTGCAAATGGGCATTGTTGACCCTCTTTTCCACTTACAGTGGCTATGCATTTCTCACCCTCGTCTTATACTCGGGTCAATAAGTTTTTCCCATTTTTTTTTGTGGTAAATTAGGGCCTCGACTTATACTCGGAACGACTTATACTCGAGTATATACGGTACTTTTTCATCCGTCATCGGATCGGGTGACGATGGACTCTACGGTCCGTCGTCATCCGATCCCCCATAGGGGAGAGCAGCGCTCTGACAGGTTCGTCGCTGCACAGTGTTCAGCGACGGACCTGTCATCTGCCTGCTCAGCGGGGATCGTCGGAGCGATCCCTCGCTGAGCAGAGCGGGCTCCGTACACGGACACTAGGACAGGATTGTCAGTTATAATACATTTTTCTACATAGAGCAGTCTGAAATTACCAACACATCACGTCATTGACCAGTTCCCGACCTCCTGCCGTACATATACTGCGGAAAGGCGACTCGATTACGCAAATTCACGTACCTGTACGTGATTTTGTGGATGGCCACTGGGAGGCACGCACCGCCGGAGCCACATTCGCGTGCTGATTGGCCACAGGGGGTACCAATCATCGGACACAATGTCCACCGGCCACTCCTGATTGCTCCCCGCAAGGACAGAACGGCAGTCTGCTGATGTAAACAAGCAGACCGTCGTGCTGTCAGGCATGGACATTGTGATCTAGTGATCCTGCTAATCAGGAACACGGATCAGCGTGTCCATGCAGTGAGCCCATCCCCCCACACAGTTAGAAATACTCTCAAGGGAACACTGGTGACCCGTTAATCGCCCCTGATGTTAACCCCTTCCCTGCCAGTGTCATTACAATGTCAGTGCAATGTCAGTGCATATTTTTAGCACTGACCATTGCAATAATATCACTGGTTCCCAAAAAAGTGTCATGTGTCCGATCTGTCTGCCACAATGTCGGAGTCCTGCTAAAAATCGCTGATCACTGCTATCACAAGTAAAAGATAAATAAATAAAAATGCCATAAATCTATCCACTATTTTGTAGACGCTGTAACTTTTGGGCAAACCAATCAATATACGCTTATATATATATATATATATATATATATATATATATATATATATATATATATATATATATATATAATATATATATATATATAATTTTTTTTTTTCAAAATTGTTGTTCTTTTTTTGTTTATAGAGGTGATCAAATACCACTAAAAGAAAGCTCTATTTGTAGGGAAAAAAGGACATCAATTTTATTTGGGTACAACGTTGCACGACCACGCAATTGTCAGTTAAAATAACGTGGTGCCGTATCGCAAAAAATGGCCTGGTTATTAAGGAGGTAAAACCTTCTGGAGCTGAAGTGGTTAAACGTTGCAGAATGATTGGACGTTTCATATTTCTGTAGTTATTATATTTGTATTGTGTATTAATATAAGTCCTCTTTGTGTTGTGTGAGCAATTCTTGGGCAAGGATGGCATCATTACATGGAGAATTATCCAGTGGGAACAGGGGCGTAACTACCACCATAGCGACCCATGCGGGCGCTATGGGGCCCGCAGCCGAGGGGGCCCAGTGAGGATGAGAGCACCGCCAGCACAGTCTCCCAGCCAGGGGAAGAGACAGGAAAGGAAGAGGCGAGCTGTCCGTATCAGCAGAGAGCTGAATTGCCCGATGTAATAGCTTTCATTAGAACTTCCAGTGTTCCCGGGGCTCACGTCACATAGCTCCACCTTTTGGCCCGGTGCCTTTGATAGACAGAACGCCGATTAAATGCGGGACATGTGACATCATCAAAGGCGTCGGGCCAAGAGGTGGGGCTATGTGACGATGAGCCCCGGGAATTCAAATGAAAGCTATTACAGCGGGCAATCCCGCTCTCTGCTGATCCGGGTGGCTTGCCTCTTCCTCTGCATAGGTGAGGCTGTATGGGGCACAGGCAGACCAGGCTGTATTGGGCACAGGTCATGCTGTATTGGGCACAGGTCACGCTACATTGGGTACAGGTCACGCTGTATGTGGCACAGGTCACGCTGCATTGACACTAGGGCAGCTGTGGGGGGGGGGGGCTGTTTGCAGGGGGGCCCATACAACATTTTGCTATGGGGCCCTGCTATTTCTAGTTACGCCCCTGAGTGGGAATATTTAACTCAACAATACATCAACTTAAAATGTGGCTAAAACACTGCTTGACTGGCTGGCCATACACTGATTTGAAAGGGACCAACCAAATTTTGATTAGTTTTCCATCCTCGCTGGTTGACAGAAGTTGTTATTTAAATGGCTTCTGTTGAAGGGACATGTCAGAAATATTTAATCGATCACATTAACATTTCAGTATTAATATGGCATTTCTTTATGATCTTCCCTGGAGCAGCACAAAGCCAAAAAGTTTGAAAACTGTCCTTGTTCTATAGACATACAGTACAAACTTATTTTTTATTGTCTTATTTGCAGGTCTTTATTTGGTCCTGACTTTATAAAATTCTTTTTTATGTTTTTTTTTTTGTATTACTTTTGTTTATATAATGAAAACATGTTTACGATTGTTCATTTTCCTTATTTGACTTCACTGACAGGTATACCCAGACAAAGAAATGAACTTCACAGCTGCAAATATATGCAAGTGGGCACTAGACAGCCGAGAGACCCTCTTGAACTGGTTGCGTCCCCATGGTGCTAAAAGTTTACTACTGAATAATGAACTGAAAAAAGGTCCTGCCCTTCTCATGTTCATACCCTTCAACCCTTTAGCTGAAGAACATCCACTGCTGGACGAGGTCAGAGAACATAGATTTAAAAAGATATAGCCAAACCTTTTTTACTTTATTATACTTAATTACGAATATAATCAGTTCTGTGTTCTTACATTGTCTGTTCATCCTGTGAAATGTATCCATTTCCGCTTTTTAGTGATAAATGGATAATGTAGGAGTAAAGGTTAAACTCTTCACAGATCTAAAACCAATTGATGCAGTTATGTGTTCTTGATATGCTACAATTCAAACTGGGAGAGGGAGGCCTAGTAGTCTGAGTCACTTAGGCTCTGTTACAGTGCACCTTTGCAGGCAGGAGTTATGATTTTTCAGTGTAGCTGCTGCTTCTTCATTCGCAGGGCAAAGTGACAGAATCTTTGCAAAGAGCTCCCTCATTTTCTCTATTTTCTCCTTACCAATGCTCTCTTGCTGCTCCTTCCTCCATAGCAACTGGCCCTGAAGTGACTGGTAAGAACAACTTGATGAAGAAGTGATGTCACTCTCCCAGTCATGTGACCACTCTCAGGCCTTAGCGAGCACAACCATGGGAGTAGGTCACCTGTTCCTCCATACCTAGTTGTGCCTGGTATTTTTTCTGGTTAGGTGAAAATAGGACATAAGCAAATCTGTCTTTTTATTGTCCTGTACACCAGATATTTTTGCTGAAAGCTGCATGTTTCAAAAAATTGAAAATGGCTTTCAAAATAGCATTAACATGTTTAAAGCTGAATTCTATGTGTGGCTATATTTGCATAGTATGCATGTGCCATACCTGGTCAATCCCCATGGAAGCTTGAAATCACTGTAGTAGACACTGCTGCTACAGTACTTGCCGTTTGCTTCTGGGTCACATACAGAGTGGCTGCCCTGCTGCCTAATGAATGTGGGAGGTTGGTTGCTAAACACGGGTGCCATTCAGAGAACACTTTGAATTCTCTCAATTAATTCAAAACGTTCCCCGATTGTGACTTCACAGACCTTGCCCAATCTCCAACTTGTCCAATCAGAGAACGCTTTGCATTCATTGAGAAAATACAAAGAGTTCTCTGAATGGTGCCCATGCTGGACGAGTGACCTCCTGTATTTACTAAGCGGGAGAGTAGCTGTTCAGCACAGAAACCCAGAAGCCAGGGCAATCACTGTAGTACCAGATGTGATTTCCAGCTTCCACAGGGATTGGCAAGGTATGAAACATGCATACTTACATTGACTCATACTGGACCATGTAACTATCTAAAATCCTGCATACCCAGAATTCAGCTTTAAGCTTATATGAGATTCTAGTTTATTGGGTTTAGCTCCTACATTAAAATGGCTAAAAAGCACCTTTCTATGTGCACTAGAATTAATGCTACAAATACCTCTTGAGGCTAAACTAGAGGTCTCTTATTAAGACTAAAACATGAAGGCAGTATTACCCAGTGGAAAATTTGTAGTAATTTAAAGGGGTTGTAAAGGTAATTTTTTTTTTTCTTTAAAAATAACAAACATGTTATACTTACCTTCACTGTGCAGCTCGTTCTGCACAGAGTGGCCCCGAACCTGCTCTTCTAGGGTCCCTCGGCGGCTGTCTCAGCTCCTCCCCGCAATAACTAACCACCTTAATGCGAGCTCCCTCGCATGGTGGTTAGTTATTGCGGGCGTGCTCCCGTGATACAGCCGGCGGCTATAGCCGCTCGCTGTATCACTCGGCCCCACCCCCGGCGCGCCGCGTCATTGGATGTGATTGACAGCAGCGCGAGACAATGGCTGCGCCTCTTTCAATCCATCCACTATAGCCAATCAGCAACCAGGCTGATCGGCTGAATGGAGGTCGGGAACGAGCGGCCGAGTTTCGAGGTGTCAGGTAAGTAAAACGGGGGGGCTGGGGGCGGAGGTATTATCAAAAGTTTTTTCACCTTAATGCATAGAATGCATTAAGGTGAAAAAATTTATACCTTTACAACCCCTTTAAAATGAGGGTTGCCTACTATACTGCACTCTATATTCCTCCACAAGGGGGCAGCCTTATGCAAGTAAGATTATGCTATTTATATTATTGAGGGCATTTAGCGAATTCAAGGAAATGCTCTATTTGGAAAATTCTACGGCTCCAAAGGTTTAGAACAGTTGTGCAGAATAATTATAAAGTACTATACAATGGATTAAAGACAAAGTTTATCTTTAAGTAATAAATAATAAATGCACATATTTTTGCTGGTAAACAAATGTGCATTTATTTATTTTTTTACACAGGAGCCTGCAAAGCATTTCACCCATGATCAGTGGATCTCGGGCGCACTCTCTTCCTCCAGCTTTCTGCCCATATCTCAGTTAAAAAGATGGAGGAGGTTTCAATGGACTACAAGTGGGGTGCTTTGCGCACTCGTAGTCCATCGGGAACTACAAGCCAGCCTGCCATGGTGGAAGACAGGACCTGTAGTTTAGTCAGTCATTCACAGATCTTAAAATATTACATTTGACAGTGGCTTGCGAGGAAGAAGAACCCATGCCCACTCTCACAGCAGAAGGGCCTCATGGGATGAGGGGGGCAGGTGCTGGAACATGTTACACCCTAAAAGCAGGTGTAACATGTTTCTTATGCCCCATACACACGATTAGAAATTCTGCCAGCAAAAGTCGGATGTGAGCTTTTGGTCAGAAATTCCGACCGTGTGTATGCTCCATCGGACTTTTGCTAGCAGAATTCCAGGCAACAAAAGAGTGAGAGCAGGTTCTCTATTTTTCGGTCAGAAAAAGTTCCTATCCGATTAATGTGTTCGTCTGTATGCAAATCGGACGCGCAAAAAAATCACGCATGCTCGAAAACAATTCGACGCATGCTCAGAAGCATTAAACTTCATTTTCTCGGCTCGTCGTAGTGTTGTACGTCATCGCGTTCTTGACGGTCGAAAGTTCAGAGAACTTTTGTGTGACCGTGTGTATGCAAGGCAAGCTTGAGCGGAATTCCATCGTAAAAACCATCCACGTTTTTTCTGACGGAATTTCTGATTGTGTGTACGCGGCATTAAAGTGACCTTATCCTTTAAACCCCTGCTAAGGAGATATATCCTAAAAGTAAAGACCCTTAAAAAAAAAAGCAGTGTTTACTTTACTGTATTGTTCTTCTGAGCATGCCCCAATGTTTGTTTTTGAGAACAGTGGGCCATCTCCAGAGAATTAAAATACAGTACTTATACTTTAATACTGGGTGAGAATTGTTTCTTACATGTGTTGTCAGATGGTGACTTTCACATATAACAAAATTATTATTTTGGATGGCCTTAAGCTAGCCATACACAGTTTGGAGTTCAGCCAATTCCTGCTAAATTGGCCAAAATCCAAGCTCTGGGTGGCCCTGTTGCCACCATCAGCTGCGCAAAAGCCAATGGAACCAGGTGGAAAATTGAGTGACCGCATCCTATAAGATCAGGCAGCCGTGGGTTCTGCCGCTGTCTGAATACAATAGCTGGCATCCAAGATGTTAAGCGTGGATACAGCAACCTATTGATTTCTCTCAAGGGCTGAATGAGAGAAATCAATAGATTCCTTCATCCATTCTAAATGTGTATGGCTAGCTTTAGGTAGAAATTAGTTTATTATGTAAATTACACATCTCTGTAGCCCCAATACTTAGAACAGCTATTTAAAGTAAAGGAAACCTGTAACAATGCACATTTAGGAAAAGTAACAGGCTCTTCTTATAGCCTATCTCCTCTACTCTTAATAACATCCTTGCTGTCTGCCCTACCCACTATTTAAAGTATTTGTATAATTTATTTTACCGGTCCTGTTTTGGAACCTTCCATCTACTAGCAGTCTACTTTATAGAAATCTGTGGTGACGTCTTATCTTCAAACATATGCAGGGTCCAAATTAGAATTAAAGGACTGGTGAGGGTTAAAGTGACTGTAAACTCTTGTTTAAAAAAAAATTCAAAATGCTTTCAACTATGTATTGTGCATAGAGCAGTGCACATGACTGCAACTAATATAAACTACTCATTCCAAACAAAAAGAAAAAAGGAGATATTTGGTAGCACGTGGAGGACATTACTAGGAGGTAGAAAAACACAGTAATAAACCATTTCATGAAAATTAGATTACATGGTCAGTAGGTAGTGGATATGTATTCATTATTTTTGGAGAATAAGCATATTGTTTAGTGTCACTTTAAGTGGGTGCAGCTTGCACTTTACTCTACTCTCCAATCCCCCTATTTCAACTTTAGGATCTTAGAAAACCCTTATGCTTGTTAAACTACCTTCAGCTTAGTGCATCTAATGTTTTTGACCTTAAATAAAAAGCAACTTGTCTTTGTATTCAAGGGCGGAACATTTTGTTCCAGTTGCAGAATGCTTTGTAAGCTGCAGGGCCTATAGAGAGCAGATTCATAGTGTGATTACCCAACGTGTTTACCAGCTCACGTGAGAACATGAAACGTGAACTGTAGTAGCCTTTGCTCTATTTTGTCTCTACAGAGATACAGCTTGTCCGCCTGATTCCTGAGCACTCAGATTGTATGGGATTGCACTTTCTGTTCCACTAATTACAATATCAGCACTTGTTCTATTGTCTTATGTGTAGTTTGTGGTGTAGGCTGTGCTGCATTTTCTTTGTTCTATGGTATTTGATCAGTATTCAATGAAACCTTTAATCTGTGTGTACTTGAGGATTGTCCTGAATTATTTTATTTATTTTTTAAAGAGTAAAATGAAGGAAAAAGCAGTTGCATAATATTAAGTCTGTACTCCAGGCAAAAAGCTAAAGATGAAATACATAAAATGGAGCTGTTTTTATTACAAAAGTATGTGTATTTGTATCCACTTAGTCCTGAGAGTTGCACCGCACAACCATATGAATGACACCACTTTTTTATGATACAGTTCTCGACTGTAGAAGAACACACTGGTGCCCTCTCTCCACCTCCAGCCTGCTAACAGTACAGTGAGGGGACAGCAGGAGACCCATGGGGGTTATCTGTTTTTTCACTACTCTCTGCATCTCTGTTCCTTGTCAACAAAATTGCATTGAATACATCTGGTTGACTCCCAATGACCCTCCCCTTTCTCCCAGTCTGAGTGCTATATAGAGGATTGCAGGGGGCTTATATGAAGTATAATTCAGATGCATTCACTAGTTTCATTTAAATAAAAATGAATTTATTGGTTTATCAATGAATACATAGCTGCATTCATTTTGTCTTTTTATATCTGTCTGAAGTTAAACCTTAAAGCATATTTAAACCCAAAAACAAAAATGTAATATAGTGCAGCGTACCAGTCCTTAGATGTGATGGCTGCATTCGTTTTCTTCTTTAGTCTTTTTTCTTTATTATCACCTGGTGATCCAGCCAGTAAGGCTGTTCTTTTTCTTTCTTTCTTATTTTCCTTTAACAGTCCAAGCTGTTGAACAAAAAGTAGCAGTTGGAGGGTTGAGACAAAGCAATTAGCACTGATAGAAGTGCTTACAATGGTCAAGTTTTATTCATTTATGTAAAAACTATCCCAAAAAGAAAAAAAAACTGTTTTGTAAAGTTTTGCTTCAATTTATTGGTCAAGTCTATCTAAATCTGCTAGTCCATCTAACACTACCCTCTATCTAACCAGACTGACAATGCTGCTGTCTTAAGGGTGTCTTCATTGTTCTACCCTAAGACAGTAATACCCCGTACACACGGTCGGACATTGATCGGACATTCCGACAACAAAATCCTGGGATTTTTTCCGACGGATGTTGGCTCAAACTTGTCTTGCATACACACGGTCACACAAAGTTGTCGGAAAATCCGATCGTTCTGAACGCTGTGACGTAAAACACGTATGTCGGGACTCTAAACGGGGCAGTAGCCAATAGCTTTCATCTCTTTATTTATTCTGAGCATGCGTGGCACTTTGTGCGTCAGATTTGTGTACACACGATCGGAAATTCGGACGGATTTTGTTGTCGGAAAATTTTATAGCCTGCTCTCAAACTTTGTGTGTCAGAAAATCCGATGGAAAATGTGTGATGGAGCCTACACACGGTCAGAATTTCCCACAACAAGGTCCTATCACACATTTTCCGTCGGAAAATCCGAGCATGTGTACAGGGCATAAGTGTGTTACTGGCAATAAAGGGGAAAAAGTAAAAATAAAGAAAATGAATGCACCCACCACATTGAAGAATTAGTAAGTTGCAAACCTCAGACTTTCCCCTTTTAGGAAGACTAGTTTTGAACACACATGTTTACACTCTCCCGGATCACCTACACTAATTTTTATTATATACCCTACGCCGTAGTTTTCTATTCACCAGCTTCAACCATGGGGCAATGGGAAAAAGATCTTGCAACCCCTATAGACTTTGAGGACTGGAACAAAGCCTGGTCAAATATAGCAAAATGTTCCCTTTAACACGATGATTCTAAAATCAACATACAAGGCCCTCTTCAAGTGCTACTTGGTCCCTTGCCACATAACTCATGCAAACCCAAATGATAGTAATAGATGCTTCAGATGCTGTGGGCAACGTGGTGATGTCCTCCACAAATAAATGGTGGTCATGTCTGGGACTGACTATATTTTGGTCTAGCCTTTTGGACTGCTTCAAACGCTGTTTCACTTAATAACCCCCTATGGATGCCAAGTTTGCTTTATTACACTGCCAAATCCCAGGCCTATTCTCCGTTCAGCAGAAAATGGCCACCTACTTATTTTTAGCAGCCAAATAGGTGATAGGCCAAAGCCTGGAGGAATCCCTTGGTCCCATTTAAGGAATCCAAAAGAGCATGACCAAACCGGTGATTTAATGAATAGATGTGTAGGATCCTTAACGACTATAACTTCAAATTTCTTAAAACCTGGGAACTGTGGCTTAACTATGCCTCATCTCTTATGAGCCCTTCAGTCTAAGCTATCTACAGCTGGATGTCCTAACCTGAGTCTGTGGAGAATTCACCATCCCCCCTCCTCCCACCCTTTCCCTATCTCTTTGCTTTCTTTCTGTTCTTCTTTTCCCACACCTTCCGCTCTCTTACTTTTCCTCCCATGTCCTTTATCTTACTCTAGAGGGTGTGCTCTCCCAAGATGATCCGAAATCGAAGGATTCTGGTTGTTGTCATGCTAGTTCTATGGTCAGCATCTCAGGGTGTTGACTTTAGCCATTCTGTTGGTACTTACTTTCCCGAAATTACTATTATTCCATGCAACTGTTGTGTCCTCCTGCATGGGCACGTCTGATGTTTTCATTTCTATGAAAATCAATAAAAATATTGTACAGAAAGAATTGGTAAGCTGCACTGTATACAATGTTTGTTTGCTTTTGGATTTATTGCCACTTTTTAAGTCCTCACATACTGCATGTTATTTTAGTTTTTTCACTACATAAGTATAACAGGTCTTTAAATGTTTTCCCTTTGTAGATCATGGAGGTTGCTGTAAAGTATAACAACTGCACTGAAAACTACTTTACTGAGCCTACTTTTCAAGGAAATTCTAGATCCTGTGTTAAAGTTCTCCAAATCGTTTCCATGCTGTAATACTGTTGTCCTTCCACAATGGCACTTTTTACCCCAAGTTCACAATGTGTGTGAGCTGTGTGTTAATCAAACCAGGGGAGTCATTCTGAGTCGAGTTGGCACACCCCACTGTAATTTCCTGGACATTGGAGCAGCCTTAGATTCTTTCTACCTCAAAGAACAATATTTTCTTGGCTTTATGTCTAGGATGCGAGAATGCAGCAACTTTCTAAGTACATACAGTCCCTATTACCACTATACTGCATGTTGTCAGACAGTTAATAGAGGACTTCTTGATGATTTAGCTTCCAATCAGGAGACTGTGCCTTTTGCACTTTCTTCCCATGGGAAGGACTCAAGCCACAAATATCTATCCGTAATGCCTCACATTGAGGAGAAGAGACAAGTTACTCCTGGCTATCATATCAGCAATGAGGATATTGCTGGCCTCAGGTGCAGGACCAACAAGACCTTAAATATGTATCTTTTGGATTCCCAATTTATCCTGGTTGTATGCACAGAGACTAGGAGCCTCTGGATCTGATCAGGAAAAGATGTTTGCTGCTATCATTGATGTGAAGGAAGAAATCCATTATATTATAGATCAAAGTCAGCCTCTCATCAGGCCTACTCTAGGTAAGGAACTTTAATAACTATAATTAGTGTTTATGTGTAAAATAGAAGATATGCTGATGAAATAAGCATAATGAAGGCTGGCTTCTGCCAAATCGATATTTAATTTGAGTCAGCAGAGATGATTTCAATCTTTTTGTCTTCTCACATCTCCTGAAGCAATTTTATTCAACGTTGAAGTCTTTGTGCAGGAGGGAAACTTTCAGCAGGAGACAGAACTAAGTGCAGGTTTATGAGGATGATTTAGTATAAGATTATAGCCAAAAAATGAATTTGAAAGAGGAATCAGAACAGGGACCTCTCCAATAGGGTCCTGCCTCTTTCAAGAAAGGGAAGAGAAAAGAGGACTGTTGCGGTACCATAAAAAGAAAGCTTGGTTTAAAAGAGTATAAATTTATTTCAAAACTAATAAAAAGTCCTGTAAGGGACATATTTGATACATATTAATAACATACAAAGACAAAAACAATGATAATTGTTTACAGCAATGTTGACACTAGGTTTTGGTATAGCTAATGCCCACAAGATGCATAGACAAAGGTTTAATGGTGTGATACTTGCAGACGTAACCTCTACGGTTTCGCGGTCACAGCCGCTTCTTCAGGAGGCGTCTGGTAGTATATAGTCTATGAAGGCGAAAAATAATATCAACATAACAGGCTTGAGTATATACACAGTTTATAAAAAGTACAAAACTTGAATTGGAGAAGATGCTCAAAGTTTGCAAATTGCACTCACCACACTATAACCAAAGAGGGGTCTTCCTGGAATGATGTTGTGAGACGCCCTCGATGAGGCGTTCCCCGGTGGCGGGCCCGGGAGGCAAATTTAGGGTATAGCTATTGTAAGGGAAATTTTTAAGAGAATTATAAGATTTGAGAGATAATGTAATGAATTCTGTTAAGGGGCCACCAAGGAGTGCCGGGATTGAGGTGAAAAAGGGAAAAAAGGAAAACAGAAAACAGAGCGGGGAAAAGGGGGGAAAAAAGGAAAAAGGAAAAAGAAAGGAGGGGGTGGGGGTGGGGGGGGGAAGGGGAAGAAAAAGAGAAGAAGGAAAGGGCAAGCGAACGGAAAGGGGGGGAGAAGAGAGAGGAAAAAAGAAGAAGAAGGGAAAGCATAGAAGGAAAGGGGGGCAAGGAGGGAATTATTACTGGAATTGCACTGGCCGCTCTGTCCTGGATAGATGTGAGGAGTTTATTCTCCCCCTGTGGCGGGCTTGCGCTCCTCCGGGCGGAAGGCTCGGCTAAACTTAGCCCAGCCTCCGCTTCGTTCTGACCAGTGCTTAGGCACTGATCAATGTTGAGCTTTGCGCCTGCGTCGGACAGACTGCCCGCGCATGCGCAATAGTGGAGGACCGGACCCGGAAGCAATCGTGGCGGTCAACCCCGCCATAGTCAGCTTCCGGGTTGGAGGCATTTAAGACGCCTGAGACTCAGCTGTCTGAGCCTCAGTTGAACACCCAGTTCCGTGCGGACGCTACTGAAAGTCTATATAAGTATTTATACCATGTCTTTTCGTTACCAGGTGGGGCTCCCCGTTTCACAGGGTACCCCCCACCTCCCCTGGCGTTTGTACGCCTTACGATTGTCTCTTAGTTTTAAAACCAGCTTCTTATGCCTGTTTTATTGATCTATATTCATTGCAGCGATCCGCTGTGACAGTGTGATGTGGCGTTTGTGCCACTAACTGCATTAGTCACATTCTCTTGGGTCTGAACAGCTCCTGAGT